>JASWHV010000019.1:27825297-29025297 GCA_030760725.1 Neostapfia colusana | reverse complement strand
AACCAAACTCCCTCTAAAATTCTTTTGCTGAAAAGATTTAAAGAATTTTCCAGAATTAAATAAAGACTTTCATACAAATTGGGTTGCATATTTGGATAGAGTTTGTCAATCTGAATCTAACCCAATTTGAATCACTAATTTTGGAGGTTCCTAGCAAAAGTTATGCTCTTCTAAAGTTTGGGAAAAATCTGGGATTTGAATAAATCCGGGGAAAAGTTTAAACCTGACTGTGGGCCATGGGGCACGTGTCACTTACAGAATCAAAGGCACACGGAGCCACACAGATCCCTCTGTGCAGTTACATGGGATCCCACAGCCACAGAGGATCAGGGTTTTAAACTCTCTCTCACTGACGACTGGGCCCGCCGACCCCTTCTTCTACCTCGGGTCAGTTCCCGCGCTCCGGGTGCCCGCGCCGCCGCCCTCGCCGGAGATCGCCGGAACTCGATCTCCCGGCTTCTGCTCGAGCCCTGGCTCGCCGCCAGAGCCTAACCCGCCCTGCTGAGCACGATGGTAAGGTTTTCCCGAGCCGGCAAAACCTCTATGGTAGCTAGCGACGCTGCGGCAGCCCGACACTTCATCGGCGACGTCGGCCGGCCATCCTAGTGCACCAACAGTTCGACCAAATGGTGCTACAGCACCAGTGAACGATGGGGGAGCTCGGCCTAGCCTCAAAAACGTTCGAGAATGATGGCAAACATGCTTTCACCGTGCGACTGCGGTTCCCCGGTTCGGTCGCCGGTAGAAACCCATGAAATAATCGGTCTATGTGCAGTTTTAGGCTAGAACCGTGAAGAGCAAAGGATCGCCTACTACTTTGGACCCTTCGTGCAAACTGTGATGAACAAATATTGATAATTTAAGAGGAATTCGGGATTACCGTGCCGGAAGGTCAGATGGAGTACGCCGGAGCAATTTTTCAAAATTCACTCCCGGCGATGCATGGCACGGCCTGCTCTTTGGAGGGGAGCAGCAGGGTGCCTTGGCGCGTCCAGAGGCGCCGGCACTTGGTCGTGATACTCACCAGACTGAGCTGTCCACGGACGCCTCCCAGTCAATCCTTGTTCGGCCGCCGCACGGCCGTGGTGGATTCGGGGTAGGAGAGCCGATCATGGGTCGGGGACGCGTTGAGGAGGGAGAGGGAGCTGCGCCGGTGCTATCTGGCTATTGACCAGCTGTTGTTCGCGCCTGTTTGAGCCGGCTGTCGAGCAAACGACGGCGGCGGCGTAGGTGTTGCTCAGGGCGCGAGGGAAGAAGAAAAGCCTCTGTGCTCGGTCTGTGAGCAGAGGGAGAGCACGTTGTGGATGGATGAGGGCGCTGGGGGGGGGGGGGGGCTGTATCGGCGCTGGAGTCGGTTGCGGGGGCGGCCGACCAGCTGCGGGCGTGCTGTCCCGAGCAGCAGCTGCTGTCGCTCCCCTGAAGGCAGCAAAACAGAGACCCATCTCCTTTGTGTAGATATTTTGGTACCTATGACATGTGGGTCCCATCTCCCCCTTATCTCTCCAAAATATCTCCACAATCTGCAAATGATGAAATTCAACTGTGTGGAGTTGAAAATTAAACTGCATTTGAATAATTGGGCAAGTTTCATCCAAATTCAAATATGCATTTGAATTCTTTGTCTTTTAAGTCCCTTTTGACAAATGGGTTTGCAAACTATTTCCATAAATCATGAAACTTTGCACATCCCCTAATTTGGACTCAAGGAATTCAAATATGAAATCTGATTTTTATTTTGGCTGCTGCAAATGAGATTTTTAGCACAACAGTTTTGAATTCCATTGTGTTTTTCTCATTTGAATTTGTGTTTGAACAAATTGTTCCAAAACTGATTTTTGTTTCCTCACACATATGGGAACTTCCCATCCTTGTTTTTGACCCCTCTAGGGTTCCAAGTTCTCAGATAAACATTTGACTTGTGTGAAGCAAAATCCTCATGTGTGTTATCACATGTGGGGAAAAGTTTTAACAAGTCCCAATTTTCATACATATGAAACCAACTTTTGCAAATAAGTGTTTCTTTGTATTCATAATTTTGGGACCTTTACATTCCTCCCCCCTTAAAAGGAATCTCGTCCCGAGATTCAAAAGAGGAACGAGGTGGGAGGTAATTACAAGGTTTATGACAAAAGCTCCGGATAATTCTTGTGGATGTAATCTTCGGTTTCCCACGTCGCCTCTTCCGGGGTATGATTACTCCACAGGACTTTGTAGAATTTTAAAGTCCGCTTCCTGGTGGTCCGGGTCTTTTCGTCGATAATCTGTACAGGTTGCTCGACATAGGTGAGATCCGGTTTCAACTCGTCGATGTCTTCGGTGCGGATGGCAGCTGTAAACTTGAGGCACTTCCGTAGCTGGGACACATGAAATATATCATGAATACCGGCAAGGCTTGCCGGTAGTTCCAGCCGGTAGGCTACGTTTCCGCACTTCTCCGTTATAGCAAACGGACTGATGAATCGGGGAGCAAGTTTCCCCTTGACATCGAACCGATGAATCCCCTTCATCGGAGACACACGAAGATACACGTGCTCTCCGACTTCGAAATGCAGCGGTCGACGTCTCTGGTCCGCGTAGCTCTTTTGACGAGATTGGGCAGCTTTGAGGTTCTCTTGTATTATCCGAACTCTCTCTTCGGCTTCATTGACAAGATCAACCCCGAACGTCACTCGTTCACCGGATTCGCACCAATTCAATGGCGTACGGCACTTCCGGCCGTATAGAGCTTCATATGGTGCCATCTTAATGCTCGTCTGATATCCGTTGTTGTACGAGAACTCCACCAGCGGTAAGTGATCATCCCATCTCTTACCGTGGTGGATGGCACATGCTCTTAGCATATCCTCTAGTATTTGATTCACCCTCTCAGTTTGCCCATCGGTTTGAGGGTGATATGCAGAGCTTCTAATCAACTTTGTCCCCAAGGAGGTATGTAGCTGTTCCCAGAAACGGGCTATGAACAGCGATCCTCTATCTGACACAATGGTGCGGGGAACTCCATGTAAGCACAAGACCCGTGCTATGTACAGCTCCGCATATTGCTTTGCGTTGTACCTAGTATGCACAGGGATGAAATGTGCTGATTTGGTTAATCGGTCCACGATTACCCAAATTGAATCATGGTTGTGGGAGGTCATCGGCAACCCGACGATGAAGTCCATACTCAAGTCTTCCCACTTCCATGCCGGTACTTGCAATGGCTGCAACAGGCCTGACTTCTTCATATGGTCGGCCTTGACTCTTCGACACGTATCACACTCTGAAACGTATTTTGCAACTTCACGTTTCATACGTGTCCACCAAAACTTCTTCCGGAGATCTTGGTACATTTTATTACTGCCCGGATGAATGGAAAACTTCGACAAATGAGCTTCATCCAAAATTTTCTTCCGTAGTCCCATATCCCGGGGTACTACAATCCGGTCGTTGAACCACAAAGTATCTTCATCGTCCTTCCGGAAGCACTTCATTTCTCCGTTGTCTATTCTCCGCCGTATGTGAGACATACCCTTGTCTTTTCGTTGAGCTTCCATGATCTCCCCTCGGATAGTAGGAATGAGAGCAAGATTATAGAGAGCTCCATACGGGATGACACGGAGGCTTGGTTCTTCATCATCTATTTCAGCAATAGTTAGGTGATGGATATGCGCCTTACGGCTGAGCACATCGGCGACCACATTTGCCTTTCCTGGATGATAATGAATCTCTAGTTCATAATCCTTAATGAGCTCTAGCCATCTTCGTTGCCTCATGTTCAATTCTTTCTGAGTGAAGATGTACTTCAAGCTCTTGTGGTCGGTGTAGAGGTGTACAAGATTTCCGAGCAAGTAATGCCTCCACATCTTCAAAGCAAGGACCACGGCAGCTAACTCAAGATCATGAGTTGGATAATGCTGCTCGTGAGTTCTGAGTTGACGAGATCCATAAGAGACCACTCATCTTTCTTGCATCAGCACGCAGCCAAGACCGATGCCAGATGCATCGCAATAAACGTCGAATGGCTTCGTTGTATCTGGCTGAGCAAGAACTGGGGCTGTTGTGAGATGCTTCACTAAGGTCTTGAAAGCTTGTTCACACGCAGCACCCCACACAAATCTGGTATTCTTCTTTAATAATTCCGTCATCGGTTTAACAATCTTGGAGAAACTCGGAATAAACCTCCGGTAGTAACCCGCTAAACCGAGGAAGCTTCGGATTTCATGTACTGACTTTGGTGACCCCCATTTCTGTACTTGGATAATCTTACTCGGATCTACAGCGATGCCCTCCGCTGAAATAATGTGTCCGAGAAAAGGTACTTGATTAATCCAGAATTCACACTTGCTGAATTTTGCATAGAGCTGATGATCTCGCAATCTTTGTAGCACAATATGCAGATGTTCAGCATGTTCTTCCTCTGACTTGGAGTACACCAAGATATCGTCGATGAAGACCACGACGAATTTATCCAACTCCGGCATGAACACTGAATTCATCAGGTACATAAAGTGTGCCGGGGCGTTGGTCAAACCAAAAGACATAACGAGATACTCATACAGCCCGTATCTCGTTGAGAATGCCGTCTTCGGAATATCTTCTGCTCGGATTTTAATCTGGTGATATCCGGACCGAAGATCCATCTTCGAAAATACCTTCGCACCCACTAATTGATCGAAGAGCATATCTATGCGAGGTAGTGGATACTTGTTCTTGATGGTAACGGCGTTCAAAGGATGATAATCAACACAAAGCCGTAGTGTTTCGTCCTTCTTCTTGACAAACAACGCTGAACAACCCCAAGGTGACGAACTCGGTCGTATAAATCCCTTGCTCATTAGGTCATTCAGCTGTGTCTTCAATTCTGCCAGTTCATTGGGTGCCATCTTGTACGGCCTTCGTGATATCGGTGTGGTTCCCGGTATAAGTTCGATCTTGAACTCAACGTCTCGCTCGGGCGGCATGCCCGGTAAATCGTCGGGAAACACATCCGGATACTCACGTACCACTGGAATGTCCTCTATCTTGACAGCTTCCGTGTGGTTCACTGTTGCAATCTGCTGCCGTCTGGCGCCCAGAATTAATATATGAAGACCGTGCTGTGGGGAGTTGAGCTCAACGGTCCTAGAGCTGATGTTAAGAACCGCTCTGTGGTAATTCAACCACGACATCCCCAAAATGATGTCGATCTTCAGACCCTCAAGGATAATGAGAGTCGTAGGGTATATTTTACCCCCCAAACAAAGAGGTGCTCGGGAGACAACCTCGCTTGCGGTACTGCTGCCCCCGGGCGAAGATATGAGGTATGGCCTCTTTGTATGAACGGTTTGGAGCTGATGTTGAGCCACAAACGATTGGCTAATGAAGTTGTGTGTGGCACCGGAATCAAAGAGAACTAAAACCGGTAGCTGATTCAGAGAAAAGATCCCTGCTAAAGCGGCTTCTCCTTCCGGAACATCATCAATCACAGTATAGTGAATGTTGCCCCTTATCTGCCCTCCTATCTGCAGATTAAGGTATGGGTCGTATGGTTGTAAATATGATGACCCGCATCCTTGAATTCCCTCCGAACATTGCCTAGCATAATGGCCCTTACGCCCACAAGTAAGACACGGATGCCTCTCCGGTTCTTGGTTGACTTGCGGTGGACTGCTAGGTACATATGGCTGCAGCGATGGAGCACAAACCACCGTCTGATGCTGCGGCAGTGGAGGTGGTGCAAGTTGTAGAACTTGACCAGTAATTAATCTCTGAGGAGTAGATCGTACAGATGGCCTCCATCTTTCACCGGATGGCGTTTGATACACCAAACGGTACTTCTGAGGCACATAACTTGTGCCAGCCTGCTCGATCTCACTCATCTTTCTCTTCTCTGCTTGCCACTCAAGTGTCGGCTTCTCTTGAATGAAAGCCGCATTGACCATGTCGGTGTAACTGCCGTTATTATGTACGGCCAGCTTCTCCCGTAATATGCCACTCAGGCCATGGAAGAATAGGTCACACCGTGCTTCTTCTTTCGCCACATATTCGGGAGCATATTGGGCCAAAAGATTAAATCTCCTAACATACTCGAGGACACTCATGTCCCCTTGCTTTAAGCCCAAAAATTCCTCCCGCTTTGCCTTGACAATACCTAGTGGTATGTAACGGGTACGAAAAGCTTCACAAAACTCCCTCCATGTCACTTGATGGTCCTCCGGAATGGTGGCAAAATGATCCATCCACCAGTTTCCGGCTGCTCCATGGAGTTGTTGAGCGGCAAACTTTGTCTTCTGGTAATCATCACACTGGAATACTCCAAATTTTGACTCCATGACACGAAGCCATTGATCTGCTTCGACAGGTTCGGTGGCTTCAGTAAAGATAGGCGGTTGAGTCGCCAAGAAGTCCAGATAAGCGTCCCGAGACGGAACGACTTGTTGCGTGTTCTGGAGTACGCCTTGCTGTACCAAGGCTTGGAGTAAGCGTGTGTGTTCTTGCGTTGCTTCTTGGAGTAGCCTAGTGTTCTCTTGGTTAGACTCAACGACTCGAGTCATAAGATCCATCCATTCCGTGGATGGTGGTTCCGACGGTGGAATGGAAGCATCACCGCCTCGACGAGAACTTCCGGCCCTACTCCTAGAGCGATTACGAACCATACTGCAAAATGTAGTTGAGATGAGTTAAGCAAGAACTCAGCAGTATGTGAGACTAATGGAAACATGATTATGTCAAAACTTTATGAAAGCAGTAACAAAATTCATGTTTACAAAACTCCTTAGTAGGCATAGTTATTCAGCCTATCTGTACAGAACAGACCTTTCTGCACTATCTCCAGATTTTGACCTAGTTAAGAGCATTTTCATAACTCAAGTTGAATGCCAAAGTTAAAGTTAACTTCAGTATCTTTCCAACGAGTACTCATATGCCCCCAGATCTTCTCCGGATTAAAAGTTATGATTTTCCAAAGTTTTGCCAGAATTCCTGGATAAAATTTGCCAGCACCTCCTTTGTACGTGGCTGATTTTATCACAGTTGTATATGTAATACAATAAGAACCTGAACAAACTTTGAACTACAACAATGTTGCACATTTCATAACCTATCCCATGGTGTATCATAGGCTTCTTAAGGGTTTATCTACAGAAAGTTATGGCTTAAAAACAGAAAGGTCCAGAGAGGTTTTGTTACTGTCCTGGTTCTGGACAGTTTACTCTACTCTGAACTTTCTACCCATTTAGCATGTGATTTAGCTCTGGAGGTCTACAAGGAAGTTGTAGATCACTTGAAAATCCTTCCAGAACTTTATCATACACCTTAATTAGGTCAAGCTACTCAGAGTTATGCTCTGTAGAAGTCCAACACAAATTTCTGCTGAAAACAGAGCACTCTGTTTTTGAAATCTTTGAAGTCTAATCTTCCTCTCATTTGAATCTTAGCTCAAATTAAGAGTTCAGTAACTAATATTTGTTTCAAACTTCCATTTTTATTTGAAAGTTAGTTCATGAGTCATTTCTTCAAAGGAAAGGGGTTATTATGTTTAGTACGGCGTCGATGCACCGTAAGAAGCATGTCGGTACTACGTAGCCTCACCAAAAGAAAATCCTAACCGGATTATACCGGTATAACGTATCTTAGGTGGCACTAAAACGGTCACTCGCAAACGTGTACTATTCGTACTACGGTTTTGTGGTTAATCCTGCATAAGTCACACTCAATCATCAGGTCCGGCTGCACACCGAACCCGGTATCCATACATTTCGTACACCCGTCCGTCATCACTCGCACAGGTGTTCTCAAGCCAAACACGCCTTGAGTTACGTGTTCACGTTACTAACCACGTGACGGGGTTTCCCAAATTGCACCACGCACGCCTGGGACAGACGTTGCTCGAGTACCCCAAACGACATGAGGAGTCGTAGAGGATACTAAAGCGGATCGGGTTACCTGCCACCCGTGGGGCTCCACCCTTCAGCTTGTGCGCACTGGTGGACAGCGCTTACGTGCACCCCCCAAGACATAAATCATCCCGAGATGCACGATTTTTCCGACATAACAAATAAGTTAGGTTGCCACCTTTATATTAAGCTAATAGTAATCCTTATGTGGGCCTAGTACCGTATCCTCACCGTACCCTAAAATTTTTTTTTGTCGTAATACCATCCTTATTCCATGTGCTATTCCCAATGCGGCTCTGATACCACGCTGACGCGACCCGCTCAACCGAGACAGGCCACTCGCCCGGGAATCGCATTGGGTGGTGCCGTGTTATGCGGCACCCAACAACACACATATGAGGAACAATGTATTACATAAAACAATAGCGGAAGCTTACAAGTTTTTCTTTGTAAATACTTTACATCAAGTAACTACAGCGGAAGTCTTTATCAACTCACGTCGAATAACTAAGAGCACCCGAGATGAAGTCCAGCCCGCGGACTCCTCTCGCTAGCAACACGAAGACAAGCAGCAGCGGCTGGGTTCTCCATGTGTTACCTGACTCGGGAGTTCCCGAGTCTCACCGGACAACCTTCTTTTCAGCATCGTTGTTAACCTGCAAAACCACTTATATAGCAAGCGTGAGCACATAGGCTCAGCAAGTCTGACCCGTCTCTCCTAAACAAGAAACTCTACATGCACGATGGTTTCAAACGGGTCGGCTAGATTTGCATAAGGGACTCGCCTAAAGTTGATCCTTAACTTTCATATTTTAAGCCTCATTGTGCAGACCTTGAGCCGAAAAGCATCGCAACTCCACAATCAAACAAGAAACGCTTTGTTGCGATGCTCCTTGCACAAAGTGAAAGTAAACTTTAATGAGCCTATCTCTAATTCAATCATGGTTGCAATACGAGTTATAGCACAGACTTATCAAGTTCAAAGATAAACAATTCCAGTTGTTACTACGTCAAGACGCAGTGGGCAAGTATGCTCATATGACCGCGAGCGGCGGTGATTCGAATCAGTACACGCCCGGACTACACGACACGTACACCCGTACTCCGAGTTGCCGGCAGCAACCTCGACTGACGTTGTACGCGGCCACCTTTCCCAAGATCTTCCACATTGGACGCAGCCCAACTGCCCCGAGTACGCAAGTTCCCTCAAGGTGCATACCCGCTGTGGTATGTTCTTGAGCGAGTTACCTCCTGCTACCCTGACGCCGAAAGCCTAAGGCAGTTGGAAAAGTTCCACTATGGATCTCCCAAGGTACATCGGTTTCCTGGGTCCCATATAGCCAGTATGTGCCCGGTACACAACTCAAACTTGTCCAACAGGGCCAAGCACGGACGGGCCTTAACCGACACAGGCAGGGCTATGCACGCACGGCCTGCAACCTGCTGCATCTAAACCTCCCTGCCCGGTCTCCATTTCTTAAGTGTGAACTTTCATCATTCTTTCTAATCCGAACCCGTTCCGAGTAAACCAGCCCTAAACTCGCGAGTAGATTCCAACTACTCGTCTTCTACCGGACCTTTCCTACTAACATTAGCGTAGCCAAATTCCCTCGAGAAGTTGCTATTCTACCCTTTCTCTCATAGGTGTTTCTGGTCATGCAAGTGGAGTTTCCAATATCATCTAGACGTAATGCAATCAACGATGCAAAGCTATGATCTCTACAAATGAAAATGTTTTATAAAATGGTTCAAGTGCAAACCGGGGCTTGCCTGTTTTGCAGGTGAATACTGTTACAATCAGTTAGTGATGATCACTTGGAGCTTGATCACTTGTTTTCTTCCCTCCTTGATCTTCACTTCATGTCCTTCTCACCTTCTTCACGTATATGCTACACGTTATGATCATGCATATGTATTTAATTGAAAAGCTTTTGCTCATAAGATCTAATGACCATTTTAAAACTGGAACTTTGTTTAAGAATTTAAAATGACACTGGTGCTAGTGGCTTGGATTGGGCTTAAACACTAAGATCACTTATTAAGTGCTTTTCCCACTTAAGTGTTGATCACCTTAAGGGATCACACATGACAGTGGTGATCCAGAGCTCTACTGGAGCTGAGAATTTTCATGTGAGTTCCTTGTCACGAGAAAGTCCTCTGGACCAAAATTTAGCACTTTTCATGGAATGGTTTATTCAGAATAATTCTCTAAGTGTTCAGTCAAAGATGAATTAATTCTGAGGTAACATCCATGTTCATGTCAAACTCAGTGAACCACAACTTCAATTATAGTTTATGGAGTCTACATGAATTTTCCTAGGATTTTTGGAGCTAAGAATTTCCCAGAACTGAATTTACAAGTTTTGGAAATTCTCTGAAAATGTTTCTGTATTCATTTGAATACAGGAACTTACAATCTGAATTACCCTGATCAATTCAACTCCAAATGAGATGAAACTTTATCAGGAGTCTAATAATACCCTAGAGAATATTCTGGCAAAATTTGAGGATTTTTGAATAAACCAAACTCCCTCTAAAATTCTTTTGCTGAAAAGCTTTAAAGAATTTTCCAGAAATAAATAAAGACTTTCATACAAATTGGGTTGCATATTTGGATAGAGTTTGTCAATCTGAATCTAACCCAATTTGAATCACTAATTTTGGAGGTTCCTAGCAAAAGTTATGCTCTTCTAAAGTTTGGGAAAAATCTGGGATTTGAATAAATCCGGGGAAAAGTTTAAACCTGACTGTAGGCCATGGGGCACGTGTCACTTACAGAATCAAAGGCACACGGAGCCACACAGATCCCTCTGTGCAGTTACATGGGATCCCACAGCCACAGAGGATCAGGGTTTTAAACTCTCTCTCACTGACGACTGGGCCCGCCGACCCCTTCTTCTACCTCGGGTCAGTTCCCGCGCTCCGGGTGCCCGCGCCGCCGCCCTCGCCGGAGATCGCCGGAACTCGGTCTCCCGGCTTCTGCTCGAGCCCTGGCTCGCCGCCAGAGCCTAACCCGCCCTGCTGAGCACGATGGTAAGGTTTTCCCGAGCCGGCAAAACCTCTATGGTAGCTAGCGACGCTGCGGCAGCCCGACACTTCATCGGCGACGTCGGCCGGCCATCCTAGTGCACCAACAGTTCGACCAAATGGTGCTACAGCACCAGTGAACGATGGGGGAGCTCGGCCTAGCCTCAAAAACGTTCGAGAATGATGGCAAACATGCTTTCACCGTGCGACTGCGGTTCCCCGGTTCGGTCGCCGGTAGAAACCCATGAAATAATCGGTCTATGTGCAGTTTTAGGCTAGAACCGTGAAGAGCAAAGGATCGCCTACTACTTTGGACCCTTCGTGCAAACTGTGATGAACAAATATTGATAATTTAAGAGGAATTCGGGATTACCGTGCCGGAAGGTCAGATGGAGTACGCCGGAGCAATTTTTCAAAATTCACTCCCGGCGATGCATGGCACGGCCTGCTCTTTGGAGGGGAGCAGCAGGGTGCCTTGGCGCGTCCAGAGGCGCCGGCACTTGGTCGTGATACTCACCAGACTGAGCTGTCCACGGACGCCTCCCAGTCAATCCTTGTTCGGCCGCCGCACGGCCGTGGTGGATTCGCGGTAGGAGAGCCGATCATGGGTCGGGGACGCGTTGAGGAGGGAGAGGGAGCTGCGCCGGTGCTATCTGGCTATTGACCAGCTGTTGTTCGCGCCTGTTTGAGCCGGCTGTCGAGCAAACGACGGCGGCGGCGTAGGTGTTGCTCAGGGCGCGAGGGAAGAAGAAAAGCCTATGTGCTCGGTCTGTGAGCAGAGGGAGAGCACGTTGTGGATGGATGAGGGTGCTGGGGGGGGGCTGTATCGGCGCTGGAGTCGGTTGCGGGGGCGGCCGACCAGCTGCGGGCGTGCTGTCCCGAGCAGCAGCTGCTGTCGCTCCCCTGAAGGCAGCAAAACAGAGACCCATCTCCTTTGTGTAGATATTTTGGTACCTATGACATGTGGGTCCCATCTCCCCCTTATCTCTCCAAAATATCTCCACAATCTGCAAATGATGAAATTCAACTGTGTGGAGTTGAAAATTAAACTGCATTTGAATAATTGGGCAAGTTTCATCCAAATTCAAATATGCATTTGAATTCTTTGTCTTTTAAAGTCCCTTTTGACAAATGGGTTTGCAAACTATTTCCATAAATCATGAAACTTTGCACATCCCCTAATTTGGACTCAAGGAATTCAAATATGAAATCTGATTTTTATTTTGGCTGCTGCAAATGAGATTTTTAGCACAACAGTTTTGAATTCCATTGTGTTTTTCTCATTTGAATTTGTGTTTGAACAAATTGTTCCAAAACTGATTTTTGTTTTCTCACACATATGGGAACTTCCCATCCTTGTTTTTGACCCCTCTAGGGTTCCAAGTTCTCAGATAAACATTTGACTTGTGTGAAGCAAAATCCTCATGTGTGTTATCACATGTGGGGAAAAGTTTTAACAAGTCCCAATTTTCATACATATGAAACCAACTTTTGCAAATAAGTGTTTCTTTGTATTCATAATTTTGGGACCTTTACAACACCCAATCCCGATTTAAATTCTTCAGCCGCTGACACGTGGGCCAGCCGGCTTCGTCTTCCTCCCGCCGCTCTCTCGTGCCCGCGCCGCCGACCTCGCCGGAGCAGATCCGGAGCTCGCCGGTTCGCCGCTGCCGGAACTCCCATGGTCTGAAACTCGCCGTCAGGGGGTTGTCGACGTCAAGGAACACGTCGGTGGTGTCAGGTCGGGCTGGGGGTGACCGGAAATAGCCCGGCGACGTGCCGTGGCCTCGGTTGAGGTTCGGCGCCATCGACCGTGGGTTCTAACCCGCCAACACCTCGAACAAACGGTCCTACAGCATCAGTGTACCTCTAGGAAGCTCGACAAGGTGTCAAAAGGGTTCAGGGATGGTGGCAAGTCAGTCGGCACCGTGTGATCGATCGTGCCCGCCATGACCGCCCTTGATCGAGCTCGAAAGTCATCACTCCTAGACAGTTTCACGCCACAAATGCAGAAAAGAACTTGATCACCGGCTAGTCCAGCATCTATGTGCAAGATTTGATAACCACCGAAAGATCATAGAGCGAGAATTTGAAGAATCCGTACCGGAAGATCGGTTTATGGTCGCCGTAGCAAAAACTGGAAATTCTCTGTGGATTCTTCACGGTTTGCTTCCAAACTTGGAGGAGAGCAGCACGGTGGTCACGCGCTCCTGTTGCCTCTCTTGCTGGACCGTGAAAACGCCTGTGGAACGCTGTCCACGGGTGCCTGACTCTCGGCTGAGGCTAGGTCGCCGCGGTGGCGATCGTTTTTGGGCAAAGGAGGTCGGAGCTCGGGGTTTCTGGCGTTGGGGAAGTGGAGTGCGACCTCAGGTTGCTGTCTAGCAGCTCAGGGACGAAGGAGGAGATTGTTTTGCTGGTTTTCCCGATTGAGCAGAGAGCTGTGGCAAGAAACAATGCCGCTGCTCGGGTTTGCCCGCGAGAAGATAAAGCCGTCCGACTCCGGCTCGGCTGAGGCGGTGCCGGTCACGTGGGGGCGCGAGCAAGCCGCCCTGGGCGCCAGCGCGCGGAGAGGGGAAGCAGCTGGTGGCGCCGGTAGCTGCTCGGTGGCACAGGCGGAAGCTGCTCGGTGGAATTTCCCACCGAGGCTGTGACTTTGTGTGCAAGTTTTGCCTCCTTCTCTCTATGACATGTGGGTCCCACCTGGGGTTTTAACCTCTGAAAATTACTCCTAATCACTGTTGTAAACAGTGAGCCCCATAATACCCCTGGTGATTCAAATTATTCACCCATGAGCCATTTGAATTGAGTAGAATTCAAATTGGGTTTGGTTTGAATGAATTTCAGCACAAGTTCAGTTTTGAATTCAAATAAAGTTTGAATTTGTCCCACTTAGCTCATGTCAAGATCAACTCCGAATGGAGTGAAAATTGGTGTGTGAGCTCATAAAAATGTGCTGAATAAGAATATGCCTCCCACTTTTAAATTCATGGGATAAAAAATGGGGCGGCCGACCAGCTGCGGGCGTGCTGTCCCGAGCAGCAGCTGCTGTCGCTCCCCTGAAGGCAGCAAAACAGAGACCCATCTCCTTTGTGTAGATATTTTGGTACCTATGACATGTGGGTCCCATCTCCCCCTTATCTCTCCAAAATATCTCCACAATCTGCAAATGATGAAATTCAACTGTGTGGAGTTGAAAATTAAACTGCATTTGAATAATTGGGCAAGTTTCATCCAAATTCAAATATGCATTTGAATTCTTTGTCTTTTAAAGTCCCTTTTGACAAATGGGTTTGCAAACTATTTCCATAAATCATGAAACTTTGCACATCCCCTAATTTGGACTCAAGGAATTCAAATATGAAATCTGATTTTTATTTTGGCTGCTGCAAATGAGATTTTTAGCACAACAGTTTTGAATTCCATTGTGTTTTTCTCATTTGAATTTGTGTTTGAACAAATTGTTCCAAAACTGATTTTTGTTTTCTCACACATATGGGAACTTCCCATCCTTGTTTTTGACCCCTCTAGGGTTCCAAGTTCTCAGATAAACATTTGACTTGTGTGAAGCAAAATCCTCATGTGTGTTATCACATGTGGGGAAAAGTTTTAACAAGTCCCAATTTTCATACATATGAAACCAACTTTTGCAAATAAGTGTTTCTTTGTATTCATAATTTTGGGACCTTTACAACACCCAATCCCGATTTAAATTCTTCAGCCGCTGACACGTGGGCCAGCCGGCTTCGTCTTCCTCCCGCCGCTCTCTCGTGCCCGCGCCGCCGACCTCGCCGGAGCAGATCCGGAGCTCGCCGGTTCGCCGCTGCCGGAACTCCCATGGTCTGAAACTCGCCGTCAGGGGGTTGTCGACGTCAAGGAACACGTCGGTGGTGTCAGGTCGGGCTGGGGGTGACCGGAAATAGCCCGGCGACGTGCCGTGGCCTCGGTTGAGGTTCGGCGCCATCGACCGTGGGTTCTAACCCGCCAACACCTCGAACAAACGGTCCTACAGCATCAGTGTACCTCTAGGAAGCTCGACAAGGTGTCAAAAGGGTTCAGGGATGGTGGCAAGTCAGTCGGCACCGTGTGATCGATCGTGCCCGCCATGACCGCCCTTGATCGAGCTCGAAAGTCATCACTCCTAGACAGTTTCACGCCACAAATGCAGAAAAGAACTTGATCACCGGCTAGTCCAGCATCTATGTGCAAGATTTGATAACCACCGAAAGATCATAGAGCGAGAATTTGAAGAATCCGTACCGGAAGATCGGTTTATGGTCGCCGTAGCAAAAACTGGAAATTCTCTGTGGATTCTTCACGGTTTGCTTCCAAACTTGGAGGAGAGCAGCACGGTGGTCACGCGCTCCTGTTGCCTCTCTTGCTGGACCGTGAAAACGCCTGTGGAACGCTGTCCACGGGTGCCTGACTCTCGGCTGAGGCTAGGTCGCCGCGGTGGCGATCGTTTTTGGGCAAAGGAGGTCGGAGCTCGGGGTTTCTGGCGTTGGGGAAGTGGAGTGCGACCTCAGGTTGCTGTCTAGCAGCTCAGGGACGAAGGAGGAGATTGTTTTGCTGGTTTTCCCGATTGAGCAGAGAGCTGTGGCAAGAAACAATGCCGCTGCTCGGGTTTGCCCGCGAGAAGATAAAGCCGTCCGACTCCGGCTCGGCTGAGGCGGTGCCGGTCACGTGGGGGCGCGAGCAAGCCGCCCTGGGCGCCAGCGCGCGGAGAGGGGAAGCAGCTGGTGGCGCCGGTAGCTGCTCGGTGGCACAGGCGGAAGCTGCTCGGTGGAATTTCCCACCGAGGCTGTGACTTTGTGTGCAAGTTTTGCCTCCTTCTCTCTATGACATGTGGGTCCCACCTGGGGTTTTAACCTCTGAAAATTACTCCTAATCACTGTTGTAAACAGTGAGCCCCATAATACCCCTGGTGATTCAAATTATTCACCCATGAGCCATTTGAATTGAGTAGAATTCAAATTGGGTTTGGTTTGAATGAATTTCAGCACAAGTTCAGTTTTGAATTCAAATAAAGTTTGAATTTGTCCCACTTAGCTCATGTCAAGATCAACTCCGAATGGAGTGAAAATTGGTGTGTGAGCTCATAAAAATGTGCTGAATAAGAATATGCCTCCCACTTTTAAATTCATGGGATAAAAACAGTTTGAATTTGAATATGGTTTCAAACTGCCCTCTTTCTAACTATACCCAAAATGACCTCAACAAGGTTTTGAATTTGGGTGAAACTTGGCATGGACATCCTTAGGAGTTTTCATATGTTCAGCCCACCTATATCACATGTGGAAAATACCACTTTTGCAATATGTGAGTTTGTTCTCTAATGAGCATGTTGATGGTGGTTACTTGCTCTTCATTTGTGTTCATCAACTTTCCTCAAATGAGGTGTGTTGTGTGGTGATGAACACTTCAAATATGTGTCAAAAACTGAGGCCCTTACATGTTTCATCACTTAACTAATCGAAAAATGCAGTAGAGTTGAAACTGTCCAGAAAACAGGGCAGAGAAATGCTCTCTGTTAACTCTCTGTAAATTGAGCAAAACTTCCTGCATAAAAATCTAAAAAATAGAAAATGAGGTAGTTCTGGAAAGCTTATGAGATGGGTTACAACTTTGTAACAGAAAGTTTTGTCATATTGGGGGTAGAATTAACTGGAATTCTTGGATCAAATCAGTACCTAAGACAGGGAGGTGCTGTCCAATTTCTTTCCAGAAATTCTGTTAACTTTGACATCTCATAACTTTTGAACCGGGACAGATCTTAGGCCAAGCAAATACTTTATGGAAAGCTATTGAAGTTAGCTTTAACTTTGATGTTTAGCTCCAGAATTGGTTTTACTTTGGCATGGCCAAGGTTGAAATGAAAACTGGTCAGGGCTGTCATGTTGGACAGCAGACCAGTAGTCAAATTTGTTTAAATTTGAACTAGGATTCCAAGTCTTATGAGTTCAATGACATGTTTTATGTTATAACTCAAGGGTTTACTGTTAAAATAAATATTTGACATTTCTCAAATATGTTTTTACAGATGACAGCGGATAAACAGTTCGAGAACGGGTGGGTGGAATCTCACTGTTCTCACCAGAGTGGCTATCCAGAAGCATTGAGGCAGATGCTTCAATATTTCGGGTACAACCAGATGCCACAGTACTTCACCAAGGAAGAAGGCGAGGAGGGGAACAAGACGTGGACAGTCCATGTCGAGGTTCCTGCAGGAACTACTCCACCCGGTTGGGCGCCGTTCGCCGTCACGGTGAGAGGTAGACAACCGGAGGGGATGTGGCAAGTGGAAGCCCGCGACACCTTGTCGCGTTTCAGCCAACTACACGTGAGGGCTATGGAGGGAACTCCATACGCGGTCGTTCCGGTGGAGGGATGGGCTAATCACGTGTGGGAAGGGAGGTACAGGGAGGCAACCGATCCGGGTTGCCCAAGGTACATCCCCGCGGAGGCAAACCTCAGCCTCCAGATGAGGGCGGGAAAGGCCATGACGGACAGCCAAGCTGTTCATACGGATTGTCTTGCTGCGAAGCTCAAGGAGAGCACAAGGCGTGGAGACCATTTCGAGAGTGCTCACAGCGCACTCCACAATGTGCTCCTTCCGACGATTAAGCGACTGAATGAACAACATAATCAGTTGCATCGTCTGAGAAGGCAAGGAAGAAAATCTGTGTTGACATCGCGGCATTGCAAGAACAGGTGCAGGCTCTGACCCAATAGAACGAGGTCCTTACTCAAGAGCGGGACGACACTATTGAGGTGGGGCAAGGCTGGGAAGAGGACTACAACCAAGCCATGGACGAGGTGCACGCGTAGCAGGACCTCGTACCTCTGGTATTTGTAAAAGCCCAAGAAGAGGGGTTTGCAAAAAACTTTTTATCATTTCACAACACCACAGTTTTGTTGTGGATAGATTGTGAAAAAGTGTGAAGAGCAAGTAACCTCCATCAAAAGAGTGATTAGAGGGGAAAGCCCACACTTTCACAAAGTGGGAATTTTACACATGAACATGAGAGGTTGAGCTAACCCCTAGGACTTGAAAAGTCTTGGGAAGGTTCAAGCCAAATTTCATGTAAATCCAACACTTTTTGAGGCACTTTTGGAGGTATTTGAAAAAGAGGCCAATTTGAATGTAAATTCAAATTGCAGCAACTTTCATCACTCAAATTCAAAAGTTAGCTTCATATTCAAACTCAGCACATTTTTATGAGTAAGACCCCCAATTTTCATCCCCATTGGAGTTCATCTTGTCAAGAGCTAAATTGAAAGAATTCAAAAACTGAATTTTAATCTCAGTTTAAACATAAAGCAAATTTACTCAAACAAAGTTTGAATTTGAGAACTCAAATTCACACGAAGACTTGGGGGCTAAGTCTCACAGTTAATTGAGAGTAGCTGGGGATAATTTTCAGTAAAACAGAGGTGAAAAATTGGAAAGAAAAAGGGGGGAGGAGGGCCCACTGGTCAGGGGCTGTGAGCAACAGAGAACCACTCGGTGGTCGTCGGTCAGCCGCCGCGACCGGTTACCGCCTCACGGCCGCGCCAGCACGCGTGGGGATTTACTCGCGCCCCCCTCCCGATCACCACGTACACAGCACAAAGCTGAGTTTGCTGCCTCCCTCGCCTGTCGCCCTGATCAGCGCCCGCGCACGCGAAGAACTCCCCGCAACGCTTGCACCTCCGAGGTCCGGCGTGCACCCGCGCTGATCGTTGAATGCTCGCGATCCCTGCAGCAAAAGGGAGCGCCAGGGTGCAAGCTAGCGGATCCCCGTGCTGCTCCAGCAAGCTGCACCCGAGTCTGAGCGGTGTGAGCCATCGAAGTTGAAGAACCGGCAGATACCGCGGCGTCGAGCTTCGGCTCACCGGTGACAGCCCCATCCATCCATCGTCGCCGACCACGTTCTACACGAGAAAGGTGCGTGGGAAACCCTAGATGGTGTAGCCGAAAACCCTTCGGCAAATGGTCCACCGAGTAGCAAGAATTTTGGAAAGTCCAAAACCCTAGTGCAACTGACCTAGCTCGGCGAGAATCCGAAATTCAGATTACACGCTAAGTCAATGATCAAGCTAGCTCACAGATAGCTCCTACACCACCTAGCGCCCCTCCTCGAGGAAGAACCAAGCAAAACCGTCCAGGAATGGACGAGTATTAGCAGTTTCTATAGTCGCCGGCGCAAACACGGCTTGGGTCACCGTCGAGAGTGGGTTTGCCGGCGTTGTTAGCCTCCGAGACTGCTCACGTTGGGTTCCTCATGATCCACTGATGCTTCTCGAGCAAACCGTAGCCCTTTTCATTCCCCAGAGAGCGAGAACGTCCTCGCCGGAGCCCTAGCCTCTGCGGTGGACGTCGCACGCCTGTTTCCGGTCACCGCCGGCGAGCTCCGACCCCCGGGACAAGTTCCCCAGGGCGAGGCTAGGGTAGGCGGTCAGTTCTGGCACTGGGGGTGGTCAGGAAGGCGGTTCCGGCGAACCTCGCCGGAGTGCACCGCCGCTGGACTCGCGGGCGCGCACGAGGAGGAAGACGACTGGGGGGCCCGCATGTCAGTGGCGATATTTTAAATCACCAATCCGCTGCGGCTAGGGATCCAGTGTGGTAGCGCGGGAAGGGTCCTGTGGCCCCGTGTGGCATGATTCCAGCAGCCGACATGTGTAGGAGGGACCCACAGTCAGAGTTTGAATGTTTCCCGAATGAATTTGAATTTCCAGATTTAGTTCAAACTTTAGAACCCATTTTGCTAGAAAGCTCCAAATTTAGTGATTCAAATTGGGTTGGATTCATCTTGCCTATCTCTGTCAGAATATACAACCCAATTTGTATGAAACCCACTAATTAATTATGGAAAATTCTTTAAAGCTTTTCAGCAAAAGAATTTTAGAGGGAGTTTGGTTCATTCCAAAATCCCCAAATTTTGCCAGAATGTTCTTTACAATGTTAGTGAACCCCTGTTAAAGTTTCAGACCATTTAGAGTTGATTTGATCAGAGAAATTCAAATTTGAAGGTGCTGTGTTCATTGAATACAGAAACATTTTCAGAGAATTTCCAAAACTTGGAAATTCAGTTTTGGACAAATCTTAGCTCCAAAAATGCTAGGAAAATTCATGCAAACTCTATGAGCTATAATTGAAATTTAGTTAACTAAGTTGGGCATGAACAGGGGTGTTACCTCAGAATTAATTCTTCTTTGCTTATTTGCTAAGAGAATTATTCTGAACAAACCCCTCAATGAAAAGTGCTAATGTTTGGTCCAGAGGGTTTTCTTGTGACAAGGAACTCACACAAAAATTCTCAGCTCCATGGGAGCTCTGGATCACCCCTGTCCTGTTTAACCACTTGTGGGATTAATATGGAAAAGGGGGAAAACCACTTAGCACTTAACCATGTGCTTAGGTCTAAGCCCAAACCACCAACACCCAGTTCATCTTTAAATTCTTAAACAGAGTTCCAGTTATTAGAAACTGGTTATTAGAACTAATAGCAGAAGCATTATAGTAAACTTATGTGCATATCCATTAACATGTAGTATTTCATTAAACGTGTAGTCGCTGAAGAAGAGACTCCGGAAGTGCTGGACTTCCTCCTTCCAGAAGAAGAGTTAACTACTGACCAGCAGCAACAAGGCAAGCCCCGGTTTGCATTAACTCTTTTATAAAGTTTTTACTTTGTTTACATACGTAGGGTGAAGTATGTATGTGCATTAGGTATAGGATGATTGAAACCCCACTTGCATAACCAAAGGTTCCGAAAAGAGTGACGGTAGTGTCTAAGACCTCGAGTAGACAGGCTATGCTTAATGTTTCATAGGACTTCGGTACAAGTCGAGTAGTTGGAATCTACTCGCGAGATAGGCTTGGGACACACGGGATTGGTTCGAGTGATGCGAGATCATTTTAGTAATGAAAATGAGACTAGGCAGGGGCTAGGGCGCAGCAAGAGGGAGTCTTGTGTGCGAGGCCCTGTCCGTGTAGATTGAGGACCGATCTGTGTGTGGCCCACGCTGATCAAGTTTGAACGTACCGAAGGCATATCGGATATATGGGCCCCGATAAACCGATGTATCCTAAACCTCCGGGCGTCGAGGCATAACGCACCGATTTATAGGTGTAGGCTGAGGGCAGCAAGGTGGAAATCTGCCAACGGGCATAGAGAGATGCTCCGTGTGGGGAACCTCCTGCTCGTTTCGGTGCGACCAGTTCGACATTTGGGCTGTTGGTTGAAAGGTTGTCCCGTACGACATCGAGTGAGCCTGCTGTGCAGCTCCACGGGTGGGCGTACGTGAAATGCTCTTTGGGTTTCCCTGCAGGTGTATATCGAGTCGATTCGCCGTCCCTCGTGGTGAAGAGTACCACTTGGTCACTGAGTCGTGACGTACACTAATGAATGAAATGTTATGATGCAATATTGCTGTTATGATATAATTGTATTGCTACATGTGTGCCACCAAATATTGCTTACTAAATTTCAGATTCCTGAACTGTTAACTTGTTGCTAAAAGATGACTTAAGGATGAACTCGTAGGCGTGTCCTTTTGCTGCAATATTACTATCCTATGTCATTGTACCCTTCATGTAGAGTTTCATGCTTAGGTGAGTTGGTTAAGCCTTGTTGAGCCATCGTCCTCACGGTTGCTGCTTAAGTGTTTTTCAGGTGAGGAGCCACCCACGGACTCGGAGTACGAGTCCACCGGCGAGGGTTACCCTCCATCGGGGACCACGGCTGAATTGGAGCCGTACACGCCGTGCTGAGCTGAGGTGTGCAGCCAGTGTTGGTTGCCCTAGGGCTGGGCAACCAACTTTTGCTAGATAGGCGGGCGTGAGTTGTACAGAGTAGACTTCCGCTGTGTAAAATAAATACTAGTTTGTAACTGAAGTTGTACCTTTTTGTACGGTTCAGTTTGTTTTTCCCATGTAATATATTGTGTTCTTATGACGTGTGCTGTCGGGTGTCGCATCGTGCGGCACCACCCTTTGCGATCCTGGATGAGCGGATTCCGGTCTGCCAGAGCCTGGTATCAGAGCTGCATTTGGGATAGCACAATACTTAAGGACTATATTATGGGAAAACATAGGTTACGGTGAGGATTCGGTAGTTGCTTAAGTAAGTACTATATTAGCATAGTTACTTAAAGTGGCAAAGACTAACCTATGTGTTATAAATCTGAATTTTAATTATGTAACGACGCAACATACGCTCTGGTAAGAATGGTAAGGAACGCCACCGAAAGCGGTTCAATTTCAGTTAGCTCCCGTGACGAGGAATGTGGTTCAGGGATAGGTCTCACAGCTTGGTGTGAGACGTCAATATGAAACTCTTGGACTCTTCATGTTCCTGAGTTCATATGAAACGCTGATCCCTACCGTGCATTAGGCAAGTAAGTGGAGACCCCATCACGTGGTCAGTAACGCGAGAGTGTGTTTGTCTGGAAATAGCCCAGGAGGACATACACAACGCTTGCCATCGGCATGCCCTGCAGGGCAGTAGGTGGCATCTGTTGGGTTGATAACATTCCCAACCGTGACGACCCGTTCATGAAATACTCGGGTTCCCCGTCGTGTGGTGTTGAAACACGATCACGTACCTTGAGACGTGACCTAACTCAAGGACGGCCGTATGACAATGATACGGGCGTTTGTATTTACTTTTAAATATGGAACTGCCTGAAATGAAAAACCTTTGAGTGCATCACTATTGTGTGGTCTTCTGCGGGTACTAACCACGTAGGTATCCGTGTAGTAAACGTGTGCGAGAGACCGTTTAGTGCCACACTTGAGACGTATATGCCGGTATAATCCGGTTAGGATTTTCTTTTGTGAGGAACGTAGTACCGAGATATCATAGGCATATGCATGCAAAATAATGATAACAAGGAATTAAAATACCTAGGTTCAACATTTAGGACCCTGGTTGGGTATAAGAATGGGATAGTGGAGCAGGATAGCCAAAAGGATGAAAAACAGAGTGCTCTGTTTTGGGCAGCAAGTTTGCTGATCTTCAACAGAGCACAACTCACAGGTCTTTTAGCTGAGGGAGGTGTGGTATATAGTTCTGGAAAGGTATTTAAGTACCCTACACCTTGGTTGTAGACTTCCAGAGCTGAAACACAACTTAAGAGGGCTTAAATCCCCGAGAAATGTAAACCGTCCAGAACTAGGACAGAGTGAAACATTCTCTGGACTGTTCTGTTTTTCAAACCTAACTCTCAGCAGAAAAATCTAAAATTTTTATATGATACATCCTTAGAAAGAGTAGAAGAGTTGTGACATCTTTGCAATTTAAAGTTTCTGAAATTTCAGCACAGATATCAGTGAAAACTCGAATGGAAAACAGCAACTTCCAAAGGAGGTGCTGCTGAAATTCTTCCACAAATTCTGTGGACTTTGAATTACCATAACTTTTTAACCAGAGCTGATCTGTGGGCAAATGTGTACTCGTTGGAAAGATACTGAAGTTAACTTTAACTTTGGTGTTCAGCTTGAGTCATGAAAATGCCCAGAACCAGATCAAAACTTGGAACCCATTGGAGAGGGTGTTGTACCCTAAGGGTGACCGTTGAACTCATTGGAGAGGGTGTTGTACCCTAAGGGTGATATACGTGCTGACAACGCGATAGTAATGTCTCGTAGTGATCAAACCTAGTTATGGTGAGCTTCCAAAGAGGAGGTTCATCAAGTTGAATTAAACTAGCTTGTGCTTGGTCTGGTAATGGTGTAGCTTGTGCAAAGTTATTACATTATCTACTTACGAGATGTATCGCATGTTTTATTGTCATTATGTTTTTACGCCTATTTTTATTGGACTGCATGCAATATGTTGCGGGACTGATGTTTATTGTCGTATGGTTGCAGATGGTTCGCACTAGGACCACTCACGAGGTTGGTGGCTCTAGCCAACAGGGAGGTGATGACTCCCAGCCACCGGCCCACGACAGCACCCCGCAGCAGCAGCCACCACCGCCGCCTCCGCTTACTCTAGCGGATGTGATAGCGGCACTGGTGGGAGCTCGTGAGGAGCAGACCGACCTGCTCCGCACGATCGTGCAGAATACGTCCCAGGCGCGGGGGGGGGGGGGGGGGGGTCAAGATAGAGAGCCTCGTGAGCCCCGGGAAGTGTCGTGCTCAGATTTCATGAGTACGCACCCTGCAGTGTTCACCGAAGCTGAAGAACCACTGGAAGCTGACAACTGGCTGCGGACCATCGAGTCCAAGTTCGGGCTGCTCCAATGTACGGAGCGGCAGAAGACTCTGTTTGCAGCGCAGAAACTCCACGGTGCCGCTGGGGCGTGGTGGGCGAACTATGTCGCCTCACGTCCGGCTGGCCATGCCGTGGAATGGGGAGAGCTCAGGGAGGCATTCCACGCCTATCATATCCCTCCCGGGATCATGAAGTGGAAGTTCCAAGAATTTTTGGAACTGAAGCAGGGCGGGAGGAGTGCCCATGACTACTCCCGTGCCTTCAACCATCTGGCGCAATATGCGTCAGACTACATCTCCACTCTGGAGAAAAAGCGGGAGCACTTCTATCGGGGGTTACACCACGAGATGAAGACACATCTCGTCCAGTGGAATCGCGGCACCTTCAACGACTTAGTCAATGCCGCGATTATGCAAGAAGACGCTCAGCGGGAGTTGGCAGATGAGCAGAGGAAGCGCAGCGCTCCGCCCAGCAGTGGTGGGGGCGCTCCTCAGAAGTACCGTATGGTGTATCGGACACCATCCAGACAGCAGTGGCATCCACCGGTGCGACCTCAACGGTTCGGGGGACGTCCTTTTCCGTCACCTCCGTTCCGTCCGCCGATGCCACCACCAAGACAGCAGCAGCAGCAGCAGACGGCACCCCGGGCGTTTCCACCGCCACAACGCGCCCCGGGTTTCCGTCCACCGATCAGCGGGGGACCGCCCCGTTTCACCTGCTTCACGTGTGGCCAGGCGGGCCACTTCACGAAGGACTGTCCCCAGGGGC
The DNA here is from genome assembly GCA_030760725.1 of Neostapfia colusana. Taxonomy (NCBI): domain Eukaryota; kingdom Viridiplantae; phylum Streptophyta; class Magnoliopsida; order Poales; family Poaceae; genus Neostapfia; species Neostapfia colusana. Next base: position 29,000,450 of record JASWHV010000019.1, on the reverse strand, counting down.
AGCAGAGCAGCGGGCAAGCCCAGTTCCAGGGTGGTGCTCGAGGCCGACCTCCAATTAAAAAGGTTGGTCAGCAGACTGGGGGCGTCCGCAACCTCGACGATGAGGAAGCCCCAGAGGGAGACAACGTGCTGGTGGGTACGTTTACTCTCAACAATCAAGCCATCATCATACTTTTTGATTCTGGTGCAACCCACAACTTTATAAGTGCATCATATGTGGTTAAGCATCAGCTGGAAGCCTTTCCAACCGAGTGTTCTTATATGATCTGCTCACCGGGAGGAACGATTTCAGCAACGATGATGGTTCCAGAAGCACCACTGTGCTTAGGTGGTAAGATATATCCCACCACTATGATTATCCTTGAGGGGCAGAAGATTGATGCAATCTTGGGAATGTCATGGCTAAGCTACCATGGCGCTGTCCGGGAAACCCTATCACTGATGGTTCACCTCAACTCCCCATTACACCGTCCACACTCCCTCCTATTAGATAATCCAGTCCGGGAGGTTTCAGCAATCAACAATACTGAAGCTCTCAAATTGGAGGACATCCCCGTAGTCCGGGAGTACCCCGACGTGTTCCCGGATGATCTTCCGGGCATGCCACCTGAGCAGGATGTCGAGTTCAAGATTGAACTTGCACCCGGGACTACGCCAATATCTCAGAGACCATACAAAATGGCTCCCAATGAGCTGGCTGAACTAAAGGAACAGCTCAATGATCTGTTGAGCAAGGGTTTCATTAGGCCGAGTTCCTCGCCTTGGGGATGCTCGGTGCTGTTTGTTAAAAAGAAGGATGAAATCTTGAGGCTGCGTGTGGATTACCGTCCGCTCAACGCCGTCACCATCAAGAATAAGTACCCACTGCCCCACATTGACATTTTGTTTGATCAACATGTGGGGGCAAGCGTATTCTCAAAGATGGACCATCGCTCTGGATATCACCAGATAAAGATCCGGGCGGAGGATATCCCGAAGACGGCCTTCTCGACGAGATATGGATTATATGAATATCTCGTCATGTCCTTTGGACTCACAAATGCTCCAGCCCATTTCATGTATCTCATGAACTCAGTGTTCATGCCGGAGCTGGAAAAGTTCGTGGTAGTGTTCATCGATGATATCTTGGTTTACTCCAAGACAGAAGCCGAACATTCCGAACACTTGCGGATCATTCTTCAACGATTGCGAGACCATAAACTCTACGCCAAGTTCAGCAAGTGCGAGTTTTGGATCAGCCAAGTTCCATTCTTTGGACATATCATCTCCGCGGAAGGCATTGCGGTTGACCCAAGCAAAATAGAGCAAGTGCTGAAATGCAAAGCTCCCACTTCAGTTCATGAAGTCAGAAGCTTCCTCGGGTTAGCGGGATACTATCGAAGATTTATTCCAAGTTTCTCCAAGCTCGATAAGCCCATGATAGAATTGCTGAAGAAAGGGACGAAATGTGTTTGGAACACAGCGTGTGAAGGAGCATTCCAATCATTGGTGAGGCATCTCACCACAGCCCCGGTCTTAGCTCAGCCGGATACAACAAAGCCCTTCGACATGTATTGTGACACGTCCGGTATTGGGCTTGGCTGCGTGTTGATGCAGGGAGGACGTGTGGTCGCCTATGGCTCACGCCAACTTCGGAACCATGAGCAGCATTATCCTACTCATGATCTTGAGCTTGCTGCCGTGGTGTTGGCGCTAAAAATGTGGAGGCACTATCTCCTGGGGAATCTGGTGCATCTCTACACCGACCACAAGAGCTTGAAATACATTTTCACCCAGAAGAAGCTGAACATGAGCCAAAGGAGGTGGTTATAACTGATCAAGGATTATGAAATTGAGATCCATTACCACCCCGGCATGGCGAATGTGGTTGCCGACGCGTTGAGTCGGAAATGACATGTCCATAACCTCACCATTACACCGGTGGAGGAGGAAGAGCCGAGTTTATACTTGGTTCCTTATGGATCGCTGTACAACCTTGCCCTCATCCCTACTATTAGGGAGGATATCATGACAGCTCAGAAGACCGATAAAGGCATGGCACATCTCCGGAGACGGATAGACGATGGGGAGATCAAATGTTTCCGGAAGGATGATGAGGGGACGCTATGGTTCAATGACCGCATAGTCGTACCCCGGGATATGGAGTTGAGGAAAAAGATCCTCGATGAAGCGCTGTCTAAGTACTCCATTCATCCGGGCAGCAATAAAATGTACCAAGATTTGAAAAAGAAATTTTGGTGGACACGGATGAAGCGGGAGGTAGCTAAGTATGTATCCGAGTGCGATACATGCTGACGAGTGAAAGCTGATCACATGAAGAAATCAGGGCTGTTGCAACCCCTGAAAATTCCAGCATGGAAATGGGAAGATGTGAGCTTGGATTTCATTGTGGGATTACCCTTAACATCCAAAAAACATGATTCCATTTGGGTGATCATTGACCGACTAACCAAGTCAGCTCACTTCATCCCTGTGCATACACATTTCCATGCCAACAGATATGCGGAGTTATATATCGCCAGGATTCTATGATTGCACGGTGTACCCAAGACTATCGTCTCAGACCGAGGTGCATTGTTTGTACCTCGCTTTTGGGAGAAGTTGCATGCTGCTTTGGGTACTAAACTGCTTAGAAGCTCCGCCTACCACCCTCAGACAGATGGCCAGACACAGAGGGTGAATCAAGTTCTGGAAGACATGTTGAGAGCATGTGCCATCCACAATGGTAGGAACTGGGATGATCACCTACCATTGGCGGAATTCTCGTACAACAATGGCTATCAGGCGAGTATCAAGATGGCACCCTACGAAGCTCTCTACGGTCGAAAATGCCGCACCCCATTAAATTGGTGCGAGTCCGGTGAAAGGGTCACGTTCGGGGTTGATGTGGTGAACGACGCCGAAGAGCGCGTTCGGACGATTCAAGCTAATTGAAAGCCGCTCAATCCCGGAAGAAGAGCTACGCTGATAAGAGGCGTAGACCGTTGCACTTTGACGTTGGGGAACACGTGTACCTCCGCGTGTCTCCGATGAAGGGCGTGCACCGGTTCGGTGTGAAGGGGAAGCTCGCTCCCCGGTTCATTGGACCCTACGCTATCACCGAGAAGTGCGGACCAGCGGCGTATCGATTGGAGCTACCGGCATCCCTTGCTGGTGTCCATGATGTTTTCCATGTTTTGCAACTGCGAAAATGTCTAAAGCATACAGCTACTGTTCCTACTGAAGACATTGGCGAGCTGAAACCGGATTTGACATATGATGAGTATCCGATGACAATCCTTGATGAGAAAGCCCAAACCACGCATAGCAGAACGTTGTGGTTCTACAAGATCCTATGGAGCAACCACACCGCCGAAGAAGCGACGTGGGAGAGCGAGGAATCCTTCGCTCAAATTACCCGGAGTTCATGGCGTCTCAACACGGGTAAGTCCCTGTTACATCGCTGTCTCTTCTTTTGCAATCTCGGGACAAGATTCTTTTATGGGGGGAGGGATGTAAAAGCCCAAGAAAAGGGGTTTGCAAAAAACTTTTTATCACCTCACAACACCACAGTTTTGTTGTGGATAGATTGTGAAAAAGTGTGAAGAGCAAGTAACCTCCATCAAAAGAGTGATTAGAGGGGAAATCCCGCACTTTCACAAAGTGGGAATTTTACACATGAACATGAGAGGTTGAGCTCACCCCTAGGACTTGAAAAGTCTTGGGAAGGTTCAAGCCAAATTTCATGTAAATCCAACACTTTTTGAGGCACTTTTGGAGTAATTTGAAAAAAAGGCCAATTTGAATGTAAATTCAAATTGCAGCAACTTTCATCACTCAAATTCAAAAGATAGCTTCATATTCAAACTCAGCACATTTTTCTGAGTAAGACCCCCAATTTTCATCCCCATTGGAGTTCATCTTGTCAATAGCTAAATTGAAAGAATTCAAAAACTGAATTTGAATTTCAGTTTAAACATAAAGCAAATTTACTCAAACAAAGTTTAAATTTGAGAACTCAAATTCACACCAAGACTTGGGGGCTAAGTCTCACAGTTAATTGAGAGTAGCTGGGGATAATTTTCAGTAAAACAGAGGTGAAAAATTGGAAAGAAAAAGGGGGGAGGAGGGCCCACTGGTCAGGGGCTGTGAGCAACAGAGAACCACTCGGTGGTCGTCGGTCAGCCGCAGCGACCGGTTACCGCCTCACGGCCGTGCCAGCGCGCGCGGGGATTTACTCGCGCCCCCCTCCCGATCACCACGTACGCAGCACAAAGCTGAGTTTGATGCCTCCCTCGCCTGTCGCCCTGATCAGCACCCGCGCACGCGAAGAACTCGCAGCAACGCTTGCACCTCTGAGCCCCGGCGTGCACCTGCGCTGATCGTTGAATGCTCGTGATCCCTGCAGCAAAAGGTAGCGCCAGGGCGCACGCTAGCGGATCCCCGTGCTGCTCCAGCAAGCTGCACCCGAGTCTGAGCGGTGTGAGCCATCGAAGTTGAAGAAACGGGAGATACCGCGGCATCGAGCTTCGGCTCACCGGTGACAGCCCCATCCATCCATCGTCGCCGACCACGTTCTACACAAGAAAGGTGCGTGGGGAACCCTAGATGGTGTAGCCGAAAACCCTTTGGCAAATGGTCCACCGAGTAGCAAGAATTTTGGAAAGTCCAAAACCCTAGTGCAACTGACCTAGCTCGGCAAGAATCCAAAATTCGGATTACACGCTAAGTCAATGATCAAGCTAGCTCACAGATAGCTCCTACACCTCCTAGCGCCCCTCCTCGAGGAAGAACCAAGCAAAACCGTCCAGGAATGGACGAGTATTAGCAGTTTCTATAGTCGCCGGCGCAAACGCGGCTCGGGTCACCGTCGAGAGTGGGTTTGCCGGCGTTGTTAGCCTCCGAGACTGCTCACGTTGGGTTCCTCGTGATCCACTGATGCTTCTAGAGCAAACCGTAGCCCTTTACATGCCCCAGAGAGCGAGAACGACCTCGCCGGAGCCCTAGCCTCTGCGGTGGACGTCGCACGCCTGTTTCCGGTCACCGCCGGTGAGCTCCGACCCCCGGGACAAGTTCCCCAGGGCGAGGCAAGGCTAAGCGGCCAGTTCTGGCACTGGGGGTTGTCAGGAAGGCGGTTCCGGCAAACATCGCCGGAGTGCACCGCCGCTGGACTCGCGGGCGCGCGCGAGGAGTAATACGACTGGGGGCCCCGCATGTCTGTGGCGATATTTTAAATCACCGATCCGCTGTGGCTCGGGATCCAGTGTGCTGGCGCGGGAAGGGTTTTGTGGCCCCGTGTGGCGTGATTCCAGCAGCCGACATGTGTAGGAGGGAGCCACAGTCAGAGTTTGAATGTTTCCCGAATTAATTTGAATTTCCAGATTTAGTTCAAACTTTAGAACCCCATAACTTTTGCTAGAAAGCTCCAAATTTAGTGATTCAAATTGGGTTGGATTCATATTGCCTAGCTCTGTCAGAATATACAACTCAATTTTTATGAAACCCATTAATTAATTATGGAAAATTGTTTAAAACTTTTCAGCAAAAGAATTTTAGAGGGAGTTTGGTTCATCCAAAAATCCCCAAATTTTGCCAGAATGTTCTTTAGGATGTTATCGAACCCCTGTAAAAGTATCAGACCTTTTGGAGTTGATTTGATCAGAGCAATTCAAATTTGAAGGTGCTGTGTTCATTGAATACAGAAACATTTTCAGAGAATTTCCAAAACTTTGAAATTCAGTTCTGGACAAATCTTAGCTCCAAAAATTCTAGGAAAATTCATGCAAACTCTATGAGCTATAATTGAAATTGTAGTTCACTAAGTTGGGTATGAACAGGGGTGTTACCTCAGAATTAATTCTTCTTTGCTTATTTGCTAAGAGAATTATTCTGAACAAACCCCTCAATGAAAAGTGCTAATGTTTGGTCCAGAGGGTTTTATTGTGACAAGGAACTCACACAAAAATTCTCAGCTCCATGGGAGCTCTGGATCACCCCTGTCCTGTTTAACCACTTGAGGGATTAATATGGAAAAGGGGGAAAACCACTTAGCACTTAACCATGTGCTTAGGTCTAAGCCCAAACCACCAACACCCAGTTCATCTTTAAATTATTAAACAGAGTTCCAGTTATTAGAAACTGGTTATTAGAACTAATAGCAGAAGCATTACAGTAAACTTATGTGCATATCCATTAACATGTAGTATTTCATTAAACGTGTAGTCGCTGAAGAAGAGACTCCGGAAGTTCTGGACTTCCTCCTTCCAGAAGAAGAGTTAACTACTGACCAGCAGTAACAAGGCAAGCCCCGGTTTGCATTAACTTTTTTATAAAGTTTTTACTTTGTTTACATACGTAGGGTGAAGTATGTATGTGCATTAGGTATAGGATGATTGAAACCCCACTTGCATAACCAAAGGTTCCGTAAAGAGTGAGGGTAGTGTCTAAGACCTCGAGATGCGAGATCATTTTAGTAATGAAAATGAGACTAGGCAGGGGCTAGGGCGCAGCAAGAGGGAGTCTTGTGTGCGCGGCCCTGTCCGTGTCGATTGAGGACCGATCCGTGTGCGGCCCACGCTGATCAAGTTTGAACGTAACGAAGGCATATCGGATATATGGGCCCAGATAAACCGATGTAACCTAAACCTCCAGGCGTCGAGGCATAACGCACCGATTTATAGGGTAGGCTGAGGGCAGCAAGGTGGAAATCTGCCAACGGGCATAGAGAGATGCTCCGTGTGGGGAACCTCCTGCTCGTTTCAGTGCGACCGGTTCGATGTTTGGGCTGTTGGGTGAAAGGTTGTCCCGTTCGACATCGAGTGAGCGTGCTGTGCAGCTCCACGGGTGGGCATACGTGACGTGCTCTTTGGGTTTCCCTGCAGCTGTATATCGAGTCGATTCGCCGTCCCTCACGTTGAACAGTACCACTTGGTCACTGTGTCGTGACGTAGACTAATGAATGAAATGCTATGATGCAATATTGCTGTTATGATATAATTGTATTGCTACATGTGTGCCACCAAATATTGCTTACTAAATTTCAGATTCCTGAACTGTTAACTTGTTGCTAAAAGATGACTTCAGGATGAACTCGTAGGCGTGTCCTTTTGCTGCAATATTACTATCCTATGTCATTGTACACTTCATGTAGAGTTTCATGCTTAGGTGAGTCGGTTAAGCTTTGTTGAGCCATCGTGCTCACGGTTGCTGCTTAAGTGTTTTTCAGGTGAGGAGCCACCCACGGACTCGGAGTACGAGTCCACCGGCGAGGGTTACCCTCCGTCGGGGACCACGGCTGAGTGGGAGCCGTACACGCCGCACTGAGCTGAGGAGTGCAGCCAGTGTTGGTTGCCCTAGGGCTGGGCAACCGACTTTTGCTAGATAGGCGGGCGTGAGTTGTACAGAGTAGACTTCCGCTGTGTAAAATAAATACTAGTTTGTAACTGAAGTTGTACCTTTTTGTACAGTTCAGTTTGTTTTTCCCATGTAATATATTGTGTTCTTATGACGTGTTCTGTCGGGTGTCGCATCATGTGGCACCACCCTCTGTGATCCTGGATGAGCGGATTCCGGTCCGCCACAGTATTGGGCATCCCGGTGGTCTTGGATCTTCCGGCAATGGGAGAACCCGGGATGGGAGAGGAGGTTGTAGATCCGGAGCCACCAGCAGAGGTACCGGAGGAGGACGACCCACAGGAGGTCGAGTTCTACTCCGAGTAGGGGGTTACCATTGACAAGTACGGCAACCAGAGTGGAGTAACCCAAACTTTTGTAACCAGTGACATGTCGTGTAGGCAGTAGCGTATGTATAGTAGTGACGACATGAGCACGACTTCTCGGAGACCCGAGAACAATGTATCTTGTATAAAGTTATGCTTTATCAATACATGTGAATGTTGTGCAAATTCTTCATGTGTCACTTCAATACCTACTGTTGCATATGGAATTTTTAAGTATGACATGTGCTGATCGCTGTTGTTTTGAATTTCAGAATGACTCGTACTCGTGCCAACCAGGACGTTGGGGGTTCTAGTCAAGGGGGAGAAACCTCCCAACAGCCTCCCGAGGACTCCTCGGGACAGCAACAGCAACAGCAGCAACAGCAACAACAAACACCGCCACCACCACCGCCAACGGTTACATTGGCCGACATCATTGTGGCAATGGCGGGTTCTCATCAGCAGCACACGGAGTTGCTGCAGACCCTTATTGCAAATACGTCTCGACCAGAGAGACGTCAAGATCGTGAGGAGCTTCAACAGAGCTCCTACTCCGACTTCCTAGCGACTCATCCCCCGGTATTCTCAAGGGCGGATGAACTCCTCGATGCTGACAACTGGCTCCACACAATGGAGATGAAGTTCGGGCTGCTCCAAGTGAGTAAGCAGCGCAAGACTCAGTTCGCGGTCAAACAGCTCCAGGGATCCGAGAGCGTGTGGTGGGCAAACTTCTGTGCTTCACAGCCCACCGACCGAGTTATGACCTGGACGGAGTTCCGGACGGCCTTCAGGGCCTATCATATACCGCCGGGTCTCATGAAGAGGAAGACGCAGGAGTTTTTACGCCTGCAACAAGGGAGCCGGAAAGCGCTGGAATACTCCAGGGCGTTCAATGATCTTGCGCTCTACGCGTTGTATCACGCAGATACCGACGAGAAGTGGCAGGATCACTTCTACCAGGGGCTTAACCCGCTCCTGAAGGACAAACTGGCGATGTTCAATTGCGGCAGCCTCAACGACATAATTGATGCTGTGATTGTTCAGAAGGACTCCGGCAAGGAGTTAGCAGCGGCAGAGAGAAAGCGAAGCACACCACAAAGCAGCGGAGAAGGGGGTGGTCCTTCTCAGAAATTTCGGATGGTGAATCGCCCACCATCAGGTCCACACTGGCAGCCACCATAGCGGTCGATGCCATTCCGCAGTCAGCCGTATTCTTCACCGGCGTTCAGGCCGGCACTGCCAGTACCACCTCCGCAGCAACAAAAGCAGCAGCGGGCGATGCCGCGTGCGTATGCACCTCAGCAGCGCATGCCGGGCTTTCGTCCCCCAAGCACCGGACAAGCAGCGGTCACATGGTACAAATGTGGTCGTCCAGGACACTTCGCCAGAAGTTGTCCGGAGAGGCAAGGCGGCGGAGTTGCACCACAACTTCCGGGGAGGAATCAACCCCGGAACCCCACTAATACGCGGCGGGCAAACCCTAGGCCCGGCACTGTCCACCAACTTGCCATATTGGACGTGCCGGAGGGAGAGCCAATCCTTGCGGGTATGTTCCAACTGCACCAGCATCCCGCCGTAGTCTTATTTGATTCAGGCGCCACGCATAGCTTTATTAGCCAAGCTTTCATTGCTAAATACAGCTTGCTAATACTACGCACCGTTAGTTCATATTTGATTTGTTCACCGGGTGGGAAAATTTCAGCAAGCATGATGGTCCCAAAAGCTCAAATATGCTTAGAGGGTAGAGTATACCCTACGTCAATCATAATTTTAGAGGGACAGAAGGTCGATGTCATCTTAGGGATGTCGTGGTTAACCCACCACGGTGCTGTTTTAGACACCGTCCTCCGAATTGTGCACTTGAACTCAGAAGTGCATGAATCTCATTCCTTATTTCTGGACAGTCCAGAAATAAAACTTCCAAGCGTCTATCGGTCCACAAACATCAGATTGGAAGATATTCCAGTGGTCCGAGAGTTCCCTGACGTGTTCCCGGACGATTTACTGGGGATGCCACCTGACAGAGAGGTGTAGTTCAAGATTGAACTTGCACCTGGAACCATGCCAATATCCCGAAGGCCGTACAAGATGGCGCCCAAGGAATTGGCTGAACTGAAGACTCAGCTAACGGATCTTCTGGATAAGGGTTTTATTAGGCCGAGCTCCTCGCCATGGGGCTGTTCGGCATTATTCGTAAATAAGAAGGACGAGATGTTGCGGCTTTGCGTGGACTATCGTCCACTAAACGCCGTAACCATCAAGAACTAGTACCTGTTACCACGGATCGACATGTTGTTTGATCAGTTGGTCGAAGCAAAGATCTTTTCCAAGGTGGACTTAAGATCCGGGTACCACCAGATTAAGATAAGGGCTGAGGATATTCCGAAGACGGCTTTCTCGACGAGGTACGGGCTTTATGAGTACCTGGTCATGTCCTTCAGCCTCACCAATGCTCCACCTCACTTCATGTATCTAATGAACTCGGTATTCATGCCGGAGCTGGACAAGTTTGTTGTGGTCTTCATCGATGACATACTGGTATATTCCAAGTCGGATGAAGATCACAAGAAGCATCTGCGTATAGTCTTGCAACGGCTGCGGGATCACAAGCTATACGCGAAATTCAGCAAGTGCAAATTCTGGATATTGCAAGTGCCTTTTCTCGGGCATATCATCTCAGCGGAGGGTATCGCTGTAGACCGGAGTAAGATTACACAAGTGCTGAATTGGAAATCCCCGAGAACTGTTCATGAGGTACGGAGTTTCCTCGGACTCACGGGATATTGTTGGATGTTCATTCTGAACTTCTCAAAGATTGCCAAGCCCATGACGGAGCTGCTAAAGAAGGCTACCAAATATGTTTGGAGTCCCGCATGTGAAGCAGCATTCAAGGCTTTAGTCAAGCACCTAATATCAGCACCGGTTTTGGCGCAGCCAGACACAACAAAACCGTTCGATGTGTACTGCGATGCATCCGGCATTGGGCTCGGATGTGTGCTGATGCAAGACCGAAGAGTGGTCACATATGGATCACGGCAGCTCAGAAACCATGAGCAGAATTATCCAACTCACGACTTGGAGCTCGCTGCCGTGGTACTTGCACTGAAAATATGGAGGAACTACCTACTCGGTAACCTCGTACATTTATATACTGACCACAAGAGCCTAAAGTACATATTCACTCAGAAGGAGCTGAACATGAGGCAGCGAAGATGGTTATAGCTGATAAAGGATTACGAAATAGAGATCCATTATCACCCCGGCAAGGCAAACATAGTGGCAGATGCGCTGAGTCGCAAGTCACACGTCAACAATCTGACCATCACACCGTTGGAAGAGAGCGAACCACCATTGCATGTGATTCCACATGGAGCTCTCTACAACTTAGCTTTGATCCCCACTATTCGTGAAGAGATAGCGGCAGCTCAGAAACATGACAAGGGCATGTCGCATTTGCGGAGACGTGTATACGGTGGGGAGCTGAAATGTTTCCGGAAAGATAGAGACGGCGTCCTATGGTTCAAGCACCGGATCGTCGTACCCCGTAACCCGGAATTACGGAAGAAAATCTTTGATGAGGCTCACTTGTCAAAGTTGTCTATTCACCCCGGCAGCAATAAAATGTATCAAGAACTCAGAAGCATGTTTTGGTGGACACGGATGAAGCGGGAGATCACAAAGTACATGTCCGAGTGTGATACATGTCGAAGGGTGAAGGCGGACCATATGCGGAAACCGGGACTGCTACAACCACTGGGCGTTCCTGCCTGGAAGTGGGAGGATGTGAGCATGAGACTTCATCGTCGGTTTACCCACCACTTTTTAGAAGCATTATTCTGTGTGGGTGATCGTCGACCGGCTCACTAAAGTTGCCCATTGCATCCCGGTCAACACCAACTACAACGCCAAGAAGTACGTTGAACTGTACATCTCACGGATCCTATGCTTATATGGCGTACCCCATACCATCATATCGGATCGGGGGACTTTATTTGTGTCCCGTTTTTGGGAGCAGCTACATGCTGCATTGGGGGACGAAACTGATCCATAGATCAGCATACCACCTGCAGACGGATGGGAAAACCGAGCGGGTAAATCAGATTCTAGAAGACGTGCTACGAGCTTGTGCTATCAATCACGGCAACAATTGGTATGATCACTTGCCGTTAGCCGAGTTCTCGTACAACAATGGGTACCAAGCCAGCATCAAGATGGCGCCTTACGAGGCTCTATATGGAAGAAAATGCCGAACACCATTGAATTGGTGTGAGTCTGGCAAAAGGGTCACCTTCGGGATTGATCTTGTCAACAACGCGGAGGAAATAATTTCGACTGATTCAAGCGAACCTAAAAGCCGCACAATCCCGACAGAAACAATACACGGACCGGAGAAGATGCCCATTACAATTCAAAGTCAGGGATCACGTATACCTACGTGTGTCTCCAATGAAGGGCGTAAACAGATTTGGGGTGAGAGGAAAGTTGGCACCCCGATTCATCGGTCCATTCCAGATTACCGAAAGATGTGGATCAGTAGCATACCGGCTGAAATTACAAGAAGCACTTTCCGTTGTGCACGACGTCTTTCACATTTCCCAGCTGAGGAAGTGTCTCAAGATATCTACTACTGTTCAGCTGGAGGACATTGAAGAACTGAAACCGGATCTCACCTATCGGGAGGAACCGGTTCAGATCATTGACGAAAAGGCCCGAACCACACGCAACCGTACGTTGTGGTTCTACAAAGTTCTGTGGAGTAATCACTCCATGGACGAAGCGACATGGGAGAGCAAAGGATTTCTTCGCGCTAACTACCCCGACTTTTTCACGTCGCATATCCGGTAATTTTCTACCGTCCTCTCTCTCATTTTCACCTTATAATCTCGGGACGAGATTCCTTTAAGGGGGGAGCAATGTAAAGGCCACAGTTTTTGACACATGTTTAAAGTGTTCATCACCACACACACACCTCATTTGAAGAAAGTTGATGAACACATTTGAAGAGCAAGTAACCATTATCAACATGATCATTAGAGAACAAACTCACACAATGCACAAGTGGCATTTCCCACATGCATCATCTAGGGGATGGACATATGAAAAACTCCTACACCTTGCTAGTAATGTCCATGCCAAGTTTTACCCAAATTCAAAACCTTTTTGAGGTCCTTTTGGTTATAGCTAGAAAGAGGGTAGTTTGAACTCAAATTCAAATTCAAACTGTTTTTATCCCATGAATTCAAAAGTGGGAGGCATATTCTTACTCAGCACATTTTTGTGAGCTCACACACCAATTTTCACTCCATTTGGAGTTGATTTTGACATGAGCTAAGTGTAGCAAATTCAAACTTTATTTGAATTTCAAACTGAACAATTGCTGAAGTTTAGTTAAACCAAACCCAATTTGAATTTTAACCAATTCAAATGGCTCAGGGGTGAATAATTCAAATCACCATGGGTATTTTAGGGCTTACTGTTTACAACAGTGATAGGGAGTTAATCTCATAGGTTAAAAATGGGGGTGGGACCCACCTGTCATAGAGGGGCTGCTGAAGACTTGCAACCGAAGCAGTGGACTTTGCCTCTGTCTGTTCAACGCCACCGAGGGCTGCTCGTGCACCACCGAGGGGAGCCGGCGCCACCAGCTCCTTCCCGCCTCCACGCGCGAGCCCAGGGTTGGTTCCGGGGTCTTCTTAAGGCGCTCCACGCGCTCCACCGAAGCGATCATTGCTCGTTTTTCTTCTCCCCGGCAAACCCCGAGCTCCTCTGCCTTCCGCCTCTCTGTTCGATCGGGAAACCGCAAAACCATCGTGCCCTCTCCTCCCCGAGAGGCTAGGCAGCACCCTGAGGTCAACCTCCACTCCCCTAACGCCAAAAACCCCGAGCTCCGGCCTCCCTTGCCCGAGAACGATCGCCACAGTGGCGACCTAACCTCAGCCGAAGGTCGGGCGCTCGTGGACAGCATTCCACAGTGTCTTTCATGGGCCAGCAAGAGCGGCAACGGGAGCACACGGCCACCATGTTGCTCTCCTCCAATTCTTGAAGCAAAGCATGAAGCACCCGCCACGAATTTCCAGGTTTTGCTCCGACGGCCTCAAGCCGAGCTTCCGGTACGGTTTCTTCAAATTTCCTCTCTCATATCCTTCTTAAGTTATCAAATCTTGCACATAGGCGCTGGACTAGCCGGCGATCATTTTCCTTTTAGCATACGTGGTATGAAACTTGCTAGGAGTGACGGATTTTGAGCTCGATCAAGGGCTTTCATGGCGGGCACGATCGGTCACACGTTGCCGAACAACTTGCCGCCATGTTTGAACACCTTTGAGGCCTTGTCGAGCTTCCTAGAGGTGTAGTGACGCTGTAGAGCTGGTTGTTTGAGGTCTTGGCGGGTTAAAACCCATGACCGACGGCGCCGAACCTCAACCAAGGCCGCCGCACGTCGCCGGGTTATTTCCGGTCACCGCTAGCTCGAACTGACCCCACGGACGTGTTCCTCGACGTCGATAAACCCCTGGCGGCGAGTTTCAGACCGTGCGGTGGCTGGCAGCGGCAATCCGGCGAGCTGCGGTACTGCTCCGGCGAAGGGAGGCGGCGCGGGCGCGAGGGAGCGTCGGGAGGAAGACGAAGCCGGGTGGCCCACGTGTCAGCGGCTCGGATTTTAAATCAGGATCAATCTGGGCCCGGATCCGGTGTGCTGGCGTGCAAAAACTCCGTGGACCCCGGTGTGCCGTCACTCCGGCGCCCAACACGTGTCCCCGTGGACCCACCGGCAGATTTAAACTTTTCCCGATTTTCAGATTTCATTCAAACTTCAAATCCTCATAACTTGGGCTAGGAAACTCCAATTCGAGTGAAAAAAATTTTGTTGGATTCAGCTCTCTGAGTACTTTCCAGCAAATCAAGTTTCACTTCATTAAAATCCTTATTTCTCCAGAATTAATTCTTCAAATTTAAACTGTTTGGTATTTTAAATGGAGAATCCCTTGGAGGAAAATTCTGAAACTTTGCTAGGATATTCACCAAAATATCCCTGAACTACCATAAAAAATTTGGATACATTTGAGCTCATTTGATCCACCTAATGGCGTGATTAATAGAACTGTTCCAGAGAAAATAGAAAATGTTCAGAAACATTTTCAGAATTGTCTCTGAAATTGTTTAGCTCATATCTTTACCTAGGAACCTTCAAATTAAGTGAGACCAATTCCATTAGAACCCTCTGAAAATCTAGTTTTCAGAAAGTCATTGCTTGCTCCATGAAAATTCCTAGAAAAACCTAAGAGCTCCAATTAAGGTCAAGTACATAATTATTTGTGGAGGGCTCAAATGAGCTTTGCTGCAAATAAAACATGGCCATGTCTCTGTTTAGGTTTTAACCAAACCACAGTAAAATTTCACAGTCATTGGATCTGTCTAGTAAGACTTATAAACTTCACAAGTTTAAATTCAATTCAAATGCATTTAAATTAATACATATACTTGTATATCATGTAGTCGCTAAGGTCGAGGAGGAACCCGAAGTCTTAGACTTCGTCACTCCGGAATAGCAGCTAGCCTACGACCAAGAGAAGCAAGGCAAGCACCGGATTGCATTAACCTCTTTACAATTTTTTATTGTTTTGAGCACCTCCTTTGAGCATCACTTATTTCTTGCATTATAGTCTTGTTTGAAACCCAAATGCATATCCAAGAAAACCATGGGTTGGGATTAGGATTGAAAACCTTGTTAGCCACTGCAATGCTAAGATAGAGTAGGATTCGGTACAAGTCGAGTAGTTGGAACTACTCGCGAGAATAGGCTAGATGCACATTGCTCGGGTAAAAATAGCAAATGAAACACATGGCAAGAAAAATGAGACCGAGCGGAGAGTAAGGGCAGCAGGACTTTGGGGCCTGTGTGCTATAGCTCTGCTTGTGTCGATTGAGTGCGGGCCTGTTGAACAAGCTAGAACAGTACAGAAGACCTACCGGCTATATGGGAACCGGGAAACCGATGTAACTCGGGTAGCTGGGTGTTGAAGTATAGCTGGTCGTTCAGAGGGTAGATTGAGAGCTCGAGGTGTAAATTGGCTGGCGGCACTGAGATGCACGTGCAGAGACCTCTTGCTCAGGACGATTGGACTGGTTCAACATTTGGCTAACGGTTGAAAGGTGGTTGCGTACGGCGTCCGTGATGGTTGCTGTAGGCAACATCGAGTACGGGCGTACATGACGGGTTATTCGGGTAACCATGCAGGTGTAAATCGATTATAATCGCCGTCCCTCGCGGTCAGTGAGTACCACTTGTTGACTGTACTGTGACGTAGAAAGAACAGGCTAGTTACATGTTAAAATGTTGCTGATTGAAAGATGGACTTTGATTGTTAATGATTTGTTGTAGTTTAGAGCTAACTAAAGTTCTTTTCAACTTTGGGCAAAGTACATGAGACAAACGCATTTCTTGTTTGATTGCGGCTCTCTCATGTGCCTCAGCGTAAGGTTCTCCACAGCCTGCTGCTAAAACTTGAAAGTAAGGTTCCACTAATTAGGCGAGTCCTTGCAACTTATTTTGCCTCATGTAACCCATTACCCTCCATGTAGCAGTTTCATGTTTAGGAGAGACGGGTCAGTCTTGCTGAGCCTTCGTGTTCACTGCTTGTGTTTGAAGCTTTTGCAGGGTTCTATGAGGAAGGTACTCCCGAGGAAGAGACGGAACCCCAGGAGGGGAGCCCATCGAATGGGAGTCGTGCACATCGCCGTGTTAGTGTATGTGCATGCTAGCGGGGACGCGTTCACGGGCTGAACATGAACTCGATGCGTAGTCTACGCTCGTGAGTGTAGACTGAACATATTTTTTTGTACAAATGTTCATAAACCCCTTTATGTAATAAATATTGCTTCCGCTTTGTACCTTTGATGTGTGTTATCCGGTGCTGTGCAAACGCAGCACCCCTCAACATGATCCTGGCTCGACAAGACCGTGGAGTCGTGTCACTCTACGTCACCATCGACAAGTTCACCAAGTGGCCGGAAGCTGCACCAGTCATCACCATAAACAAGCAATCTGCAGTCAAGTTCATCAAGTCAATCGTCTGCAGGTTTGGGGTCCCAAAAAGGATCATCACCGACAACGGGACCCAGTTGACTAGTGCAGCGTTCTAAGAGCACAGCGAAGACCTTGGCATCCAGGTGTTCTATGCATCAGTTGCTCATCCAAAGAGCAACGGGCAAGTCGAGAGAGCCAACGCCGAGATCCTTCGAGGCCTCAATACTCGCACCTATTCCAGCTTGTAGAAGCATGGTGCCAAGTGGGTGGACGAGCTTCTGTGTGCACTGTGGGCTAGCCGGACATCCCACAGCCGGGCCACAGGGGAAACACCCTACTTCATGGTATACGGGGCCGATGCCGTGCTTCCCCCGGAGGTCACCATGGGGTCCCACCGTGTCCGAGCTTACGACGAAGCCATGTAGAACCAGCTCTGGCATGAGGACATCGACCTTGCCGATGAGGCAAGATGGCAAGCAACGCTCTGCAACGCATGGTACCGGCAGGCGCTCCGGCGCTACCACCAGAGATCCGTGTGTACTCTGGAGCTCAAGGAAGGCGACCTGGTGCTGCGGCGCATGCTTTGTCGAGAAGGGGCCAACAAACTCTCCCCCAGCTGGGAGGGTTCCTTCCGAGTCACGAAAGTTTGCCGCCCCGTGTGCGTGCGCCTTGCTATGGAGGACGGGGACCCGCTCCCCAATCCTTGGAACATAGAACACCTCCGTAAGTTCTACCCTTAGACCAGTGGTAGGACAGGTCTTTTTTTTCTATAACAGATCTCATAGAGCCCAGGAGCAGCGCTCGGAGCAACTAAGCCCCAGGGGGTGGTACAGGACTACGTCCGGCTTAGCCTGGTCCTGTACCCTAAGCGCGTAGGACCTGCCCCCCTTCACAATGGGGTGTGTCGTTGCCTCCATGTACAGCCTGTTTTCCTCCTATGGACGTATATGAATGAAAAGAACACTGTCCTACCACGCTCTTACTTATGTGTTCATTTAAATTACGCATTAATTTTTAGATCACCTCCCCATGTTCAATACAGTGTACGTCCATCGTATACTTGGCTCTCCTTTCCCCTCTCATACCAAGTCGGCATTTGCCATCCTTCCAAAGGCGGTTGTGCTTGAGGTACCTGCCAAAAGCCCAGGGGCCTCTCAAACCTCCCCCTGTTAGGGTACTGTGACGCCAGTTGGTCTCCTCCAAGAAAGACCTACGCCAGAGCAGGTTTGCTTTGCCTGGTCCTTTACCCAAAGCATGCACACTCTACTCGTGTGCAGGACCTCCTGAGAGGCCCCCCGTACCTCCAGCACCGGAGCTCCAACACTAGCGTGCTCCGGACGGTCAGGGGGCCCTGGCCTCGGCTCCCCCGTAGGAATGTGGTAGGTGTGCCCAAACACACTACCAGGGGGCTACTACGGGGACCACACAAGGGAAGGCCGGAGCACCCGGTGGTATTGAAGTCCCAAGACTTCTCAAGACTGGAGCTCCAGACTACGCTGTATTGAAGTCCCAATACTTCTCAAGACCAGAGCTCCAGACTCCAACTCAAGGCACCATGAGCCCTTGTCTGTGCTAAAAAAGCTTCGGGATCGGTGGATACCTCCCGGGGTCCTTACAGAGCTAAGGGCTCGGGCAGGGCAAGGCAAGAAAAGGAAGCAAAAAGCACAGGCAACAAGTTTATTCAATGGAGAGCTCCATGAGCTGGTCTACAGACAGAAGACAAAAGAAAAATACAAAAGTCCTCCAGCTACAAGGGCAGGCGCCTAAGAGTCCCCGGGCTCCCGCTGGAACCGAGATGCGACGAGGGCGGCGATGTCTCCAACTCCGGCCCTGGTGATCTCTTCCCGCTTGGCGACGGGGCCCTGCACCACTGGCCCCAGAGAGATAGAGGAGTCCCAGCTCCGGAAGCACATAAGCACGTGCGCGGCGACCTCCTTCGCCAAGCCCCTCCCCTCAACCTCGAGCTCGTCGGCGATCACGGCTTCCAGCCTATCCAGCTTGGCGCCGATGGACTCGAGTGCCAAGAGCGCCTGGGCTATCTCTTGCGCCGGAGACCCCGTCCTCACGGGGCTGAAGCCGAGAGGCACTAGAGCAGACTCCGCCTGGCCAACAAAGTCCCAGACTCCCTGGGCCTCAATGGTCCGTGAAGCCCAGAGCTGCTCCACCTCCTGACGAGCCGCTAGCAGGGCGCCAGGTCCTTCCTCAGCGAACCTCCTCTCCTTGGCCGCCAGGTCGTTCTCCCGGAGCTAGAGGTCCCGGGTAAGGCTCTCCAACTCCGACACCCGGAAGTCGACAGCGAGCTCCCGGTTCAGCACCGCCTGGCGGTCCTTGGTGACCTGCTCCTCCCTTTCAGCCAAGGCCGCCTCCCGGAGTTCCAGCTCCTTGGCACTGGCCCTCAGGTCGCCTTCTCCCGCCTGCAGCTGCTTGGCGACCTCCTTCTCCTTGTCCACCACAGCGCACTCCCGCTCCGCGACAGCGCACTCGCGCCACGCCAGCTGCAACCGGATCTCCTCGTTGGCGGCGATGCGGGATCGGACACCGTCATAGGCCTCGTGGGCCTCCTGCATGATCTTCCGGGTCTCGGTGTCCAGGCGGTCGACGGTGATCTTCTGCACAGTGAGGAGCTCCTCCTCAGTGTTGACCCTCGCCCTCTTAGCGTCAAGCTCCTCCTTGAGCTCCCTGGTCCGCAGCTTCAAGAGCCGCCCCCAGCCGCATAGGCGGTCCCTCTCGTCTGCCAAGACCTCCCGCTCGTGCTCGAGGGCAGCCTGAACCTGCCAGACATTGGACTGGGCAAGTTCCATGGCGTCTGATAGAGACATTGGAGCAGCGGAGGCCGGAGCTGCACCGCGAACCTCCTCCGTTGCGTCGTCATCCGACGGAGAAGACACCGGCGCCACAAAACTCGAGGGAGCCATGATGATGCGCCGGTCAGGATAAGACGGCGCTGACGCAGGGCTAGCCACGATGTGCTCCAGTCCACCGCCCACCTGGGGGCCCGCGTCAGCTCCTCCTGTGTCAGCACCCGAAGGCTGACCGCCACCAGCCTCCTTCGCCGAGTCTTCACCAGCAACCAGCTCCCGAGCTGGCGAAGGAGGAGGAACAGGCGCCACCGTTGTCGCAGAGGCCGGTCCTGCCGGGCCAGAAATAGAAGGGACCTGGACTTGCACGAGGGCCGGTGAAGCGGCCGTGGCGTCCGGATGCTGCGGCACTGGACTGCTACCAGCCGAAGTTGGCTGAGGGACAAACGCGTCCCCGTCAGCCAACGAGACCCTGCAAGCATAGGGAACACTCAAGACAAGAATAAAAGAAGGACTAGAGTACGCAATACTAAGACTCGAGAAGTACAACTTACTGAGGGGCACGGACACTCCAGCGGGCATGAAGCCCTGACTTGCGATGTGGGGCAGGGCCGCCAGAGCCAGCCGTCACCGCCGGGGCCTGCGCCGAAGGCAACCGAACTGGTGGAACAGGGGGCGCACCCGGAGTCCCCTTGGAAGCTGGAGCAGTGGAGCTCCCGCCGGCAGCACCGCTGGTGCCGCTCGCCATGCCAGTCCCTGAAGCACCTGAAGGTCAGGGCACCTGCACCCCTGGTTGAGTCCCGGCTGCGCTCCCTCCAGCACCGCTGCTTGCCGAGCCTGCAGCTGGGACACTCGACGACCGGGGCCCTGAGCCCCTGGATAAGCCCCTGACACCGCGACACCGGCATCCTTCCTCGGAGCTCCACCTGTGGAAGGAGTGTTGGATGCTCGGGGCTCCTCCGTCCGCCGCTGACCGAGGGGAGTTCCGTCGGCACGGAACATCCGAGGTCTCTTTGGGTCGCTGCCTGACGGACCGGCGCCTCCTAATGAAGAGCGCGAAGACACTCCTGCCCTCTTATTCGGCACGAACGATGCCCTAGATGGAGACCGGGAGCACTTCTTCCTCGGCAGGCTGGGGGCCGGCACCTTGCCCTTCCCCTTATCTACAGTCGGCGCCCTGTCACTCCTCGGCGTGGGCTGGGCCTCGGCCGATGCCTCGTGCTGCGCTCTGGAGCCGTCAACATCAGCGATCGAGACCCCCGGGAAGCATCACCGATCTGGCGCACAGCGAAGCCGATATCGTCCAAGGTTGGCATCTCCCGTAGTAGCTTCGACCTCCGCGTCGGCTCCAAGAAGAGGGGGTGGCAGGAAGCAGGAATTGATAGTGAGCGGTCGTCGAAGATGTCACTGCTTACCCTCATCACCATCGCCTTCAGCATCTTGACGTATGGGTCGGAGTCTATGCCCGTCTCCATCCTGGTGCAGTTATGCATGCGGTGTAGTACCACACCGGGCGGTTGCGCTGCTGCAGAGGCGCAAGGCGGCGCGACAGGAAGTCCGCCAACACCATCAGGGACGTCAGCCCCTTCTCCACTAGGAACTGGATCCGCTCCAGGACTGGCGTGTACTTCGGCTCCAGCTCCGGGCACTCCTTCTAGAAGCGGCGCCCGGCGGATGGGGCCTCGGTCGGCATCTGGAGTCGATCGTGCTCATCAGTCTTCACGACCACCCAGTCATCCCTCCAGTTCTCCCACCTCGAGGCACTGAAGGGTTGAAGGTACTTGGAGACCTTCGGGTCCTTGTTGCGGTGCTGGAAGTAGTATGCTCCCAGCTGGTTCTTCGAGCCGCGCCCGGTCGCCCACAGCAATAAGAAGTGGCAAAAGAGCGTCACTGAAGCGCGGACCCCCACGAACATCTCACAGAGGTGCACGAAGACAGCAGCCAAAGCGAAAGAGTTCGGGGAAAGGTGGTGGAGCTGGAGACCATAAGTCTCCAGGAGAGTCACAATGAAGGGAGAAATCGGGGGGACAAACCCGTCCAAGGTGTAGGCGAGGAAGAGGACAGTCTCTCCTCTCCCCAGACGCAGGGAAGAGATCCCCGCCAAAGACAAAGCTTCTGCTCCTCGGAGTGCCATCCAAGGAGCCTGCGCACCGGCCCAATGTCCTTTGTCCAGGCAATGCACGACGAGGGCAGGTTGGAAGCCATCGGAGGCGAAGGAGCAGGAACATGGAAAGCAAAGGAGGCTTTGGCGCACAAGGAAGGCTCAGGCATCGGGAGATGTGCGAAGGGAAGCCTACGATGCAGAAGGGGTTCCCTTTAAACCTCCCACAGGCAATTCGAACCTCCCAGAGGAAATTCAAAATGCTTTGTATGCGCCGCTCGGGGCGGATGCCCCAGGTCCAAGCCCCAGCGACACTGACAAGAGGGCCCAAGCCGTCCTGCGGAAACAGTGGCCCAAGAAGTCAGTCCCTCAAGCGAACAACCTGGATGTTCCTGACAAGGTGCTGCGAAGTGCAGTAATGGCATCTTTGGGACCGCCGCGGTTAAAGCAACGGTCAAGCAAGGGTCACGTCCCCATGACCCTCCTCCCAGAATTAAACGCGTGGCCACGCGCCAGGGGGTGCTGTGGGCCAGCGTGGTTGGGTCGTGCTGCTCTTGCAACGGCCTAAAGGAGTTTCCAAGAATGTACGTGGGGTAGAAAAGGTGAAGGCCCCACCTCGAGATCGTTATCTCCCCTGAGGTGGGCCCGGGGGCCACTGTCGGTACCCTCAATACCGGGTACCCCCGCGCACAGGAGAAAACTGCCTAAGGACCTCGCCTCCTCCGCACGGGTGAGCTCCAAAGGCGCCACGTGTCCAGCGGGGCCCACCCTCCCCTCTCCTCAGAGTGAGCCCCGGGCCTGCCACATGGCCTGAAGAGCCGGACCTTGCCCCCTCCGCAGGGGTGAGCTCCGAAGGCGCTACATGTCCAGCGGGGCCGGGCCCCCCCTCTCCTAAGAGGTGAGCCCCGGGCCAACCACATGGCCAGCAGAGCCGGACCTCGCCCCCTCCGCCGGGGTGAGCTCCGAAGGCGCCACGTGTCCAGCGCGGCCGGGCCTCCTCTCTCCTAAGAGGCGAGCCCTGGGCCCGCCAAATGGCCAGCAGAGCCAGACCTCTCCCCTCCGCAGGGGTGAGCTCCGAAGGCGCCATGTGTCCAGCGGGGCCGGGCCTCCTCTCTCCTCAGAGGCGAGCCCCAGGCCTGCCACGTGGCCAGCAGAGCCGGACCTCGCCCCCTCCATAGGGGTGAGCTCCCAAGGCGCCACATGTCCAGCGGGGGCGAGCCTCCCCTCTCCTCAGAGGCGAACCCCGGGCCCACCACGTGGCCAGCAGAGCCGGACCTCGCCCCCTCCGCAGGGGTGAGCTCCGAAGGCGCCACGTGTCCAGCGGGGCCGGCCCTCCCCTCTCAGCAGAGCCGAACCTCGCCCCCATCTCCCCGCAGGGGTGAGCTCCGACGGCGCCACGTGTCCCGCAGGGCCGGGCCTCCCCTCTCCTCAGAGGTGAGCCCCGGGCCTGCCATGTGGCCAGCAGAGCAGGACCTCACCCCCTCCGCAGGGGTGAGCTCCGAAGGCGCTGCGTGTCGTGTTTCCCACCTCAGCTCGGTAGGAAGCAGATGTAAAGGCACACCATGCCTTGTTCGATCAAGACATTCAAGACCCGTGCCTTCCTAAGACACGGAGAAGCGGCGCACACCCCTGTCAGGTGGCACTGTGACCAATCGCGTCACAGTTAAGACAGGCACGTCATGTCAGAAGCCGTAGACCAATAAATACAGTGACAAGACATCCCCTGCCGTCCCTGCCATCATCAACCACTACGCCTAGCTTGCGGCATGGGCAGGACGGCAGGACGACGACTAAGAAGCCATTGCCAGAGACAACTACTAGCAATCACTGCAAGATATGGTAGATGGCAGGAAATCTCCTCGGGGCCACCTGTCGGGCACCGAGGCCCACCTTGTAAGCCGCTCGAGCCTTGAAGTATAAAAGACTCGGGTAGGCAACATTGCAGGTAGTTCGAGCATTCGAGAGTTTGACCCCGGTTAAACGGTTCGCCAGTTCGCGAGTCTAGCAGTAGGCAACTCGGATCATCCAGACCACCAATCTTAGAACTCCGGTTCTAAGCTCCGAGCAATACAACTCCCATGGACGTAGGGTATTACGTTCCGGCAGCCTGAACCACGTAAAAATCCTTGTGTCAATCCACTCACAACCAACGCGACCTCTCGAGAGAACTAGCCCCTCCGAAAAAGAATCTCCGCACGTGCTCCTGAAGCGGGACTGGGGGAAGTGTCAACGGAACACTTTGACACTCGAATATCCTAAACGACATGAAGAGTTATAGAGGATATTAAAGCGGCCCGGGTTACCTGCCACCCGTGGGGCTCCACCCTTCAGCTTATGTGCACTGGTGGACAGCGCTTACGTGAACCCCCCAAGACATATGACGTCTCGAGATGCACGATTTTCTGACATAAACAGATAGGTTAGTATGCCACTTTCTATACACTAATAATATCCTTATATGGGCTACTAACTCGTTCCTCACCAAATTTTTTAAAAAGGTGACCTTTGTAGTGCGTTAAACATCAAGCGAGCTCTGATACCACGCTGACGCGGCCCCACAGCCTCGTCAAGCAAGGATCACGTTGAGGGGTGCTGCGTTGCACAGCACCGGATGACGCACATCAAAGATATAAAGCGGAAGAAAAAATTTTATTACATAAACCAGTTTATGAACATTTTTACAACAAAATAGTTTGGTCTACACTCACGGCGTAGACTACGCACCAAGTTCACGTTCAGACCGTGAACGTGCCCCCGCTAGCACGCACACACACTAACATGGCGGCGTGCACGACTCCCACTCGACGGGGTTTCCCTCTCGGGGTTCCCTCTCCTCCTCGGGAGTCCCTTCCTCATAAACCCCTGCAAAATCTTCAAACACAAGCAGTGAGCGCGATGGCTCAACAAGTCTGACCCGTCTCTCCAATACATAAAACTTCTACATGAAAGGTTTTAGGGTACATGAGGTAACTAATTTGCAAAGGACTCGCCTAATTATTTGATCCTTACTTTCAAGTTTTAGCAGCAGGTTGTGGAGAACCTTACGCTAAGGCACATGAGAGAGCCGCAATTAAACAAGAAACGCATTTCTCTCATGTACTTTGCCCAAGGTCGAAAACAACTTTAATTAGCTCTAAACTACAGCAAGTCATTAACAATCAATGTACAACTTTCAAATCAGCAACCTTTTAACACGTATCTAGCCTGTTCTTTCTACGTGATGGTACAGTGAACAAGTGGTATTCACTGGCCGTGACAGACGGCGATTATAATCGATTTACACCTGCAGGGTTACCCGAATAACCCGTCATGTATGCCCGTACTCGATGCTGCCAACAGCAACCATCATGGACGTCGTACGCAACCACCTTTCACCCGTCAGTCGAATATTGAACCGGTCCTATCGTCCCGAGCAAGAGGTCTCTGTGCGCGCATCCGCAGTGCCGCTAGCCGATTTACACCTCAAGCTCTCAACCTACCCCTTGGACGACAAGCAATGCCTCAATACCCAGCTAGCCGAGTTACATCGGTTTCCCGTTTCCCATATATCCGGTAGGTCTTCGGTACTGTTCTAGCTTGTTCAACAGGCCCGCACACGGCTCGGTCCTCAATCGACACAAACAGAGCTATGGCACCCAGGCCCCAACATCCTGCTGCCCTTACTCTCCGCTCGGTCTCATTTTTCTTGCCATGTGTTTCATTTGCTACATTTACCCGAGTAGTGTGCCTCTAGCCTATTCTAGCGAGTAGTTCCAACCACTCGACTTGTATCGAATCCTACACTATCTTAGCATTACAGTAGCTAAACGAGGTTTCAACACCTAAGCCCAAACCAGGGTTTTCTTTGCTATGCATTTGGGTTTTCAAACAAGACTAATGCAAAAATTCAGTGGGCGCTCAAAGTAAGTTTTCAAAACAGTAAAATTTGTAAAAATGGTTAATGTAAACCGGAGCTTTCCTCCTCAACCTTAGCAACTACATGTGACAAATACATATATGTGTCAATTTAAATGCATTTTAATTGAAGTTAAACTTGTGAGAGCTATAAGTCTTACTAGACAGGCCCAATGAGTCTTAAATTGTTACTGT
This sequence comes from Neostapfia colusana, assembly GCA_030760725.1. Lineage (NCBI taxonomy): Eukaryota > Viridiplantae > Streptophyta > Magnoliopsida > Poales > Poaceae > Neostapfia > Neostapfia colusana. The sequence goes on along the minus strand of JASWHV010000019.1, from coordinate 28,974,741 downwards.
GGTTTGGATACAACCTAAACAGATACTTGGCCAAGTTTCATTTGCAGCAAAGCTCATTTGAGCTTTCCACAAATACTTATGTACTTGGACTTAATTGGATCTCCTAGGGTGTTCTAGGGATTTTCATGGAGCAAGCCATGCCTTTCTGAAAACTAGATTTTCAGAGGGTTCTAATGGAGTTGGTTTCACTTAATTTGAAGGTTTCTAGCTAAAGCTATGAGCTAAACAATTTCAGAGAAATTCTGAAAATGTTTCTGGACATTTTCTATTTTCTCTGGGACAGTTTTATTAATCACACCATTAGGTGGATCAAATTAGATCAAATGGATCTGAAATTTTTATGGTAGCTCAGGGATATTTTGGTGAACATCCCACCAAAATTTCATAATTTTCCACCAAAGGGTTGTCCAGTTAAAATTCTAAACAGTTTAAATTTGAAGAATTAGTTCTGGAGAAAAAAATATTTTCATAAAGTGAAACTTGATCTGTTGGAAGGTACTCAGATAGCTAAATCCAACAAAATTTGGTTCACTCAATTTGGTGCTTCCTAGCCAAAGTTATGTGGGTTTGAAGTTTGAACTAAATCTGAAAATCGGGGAAATGTTTAAATCGCTGCGCGTGGGACCGAGGCTACGTGTCAACTTCTCAGCGGCCGACAGCACGGGGCTACGGAGTGCTTCGCACGCAGCCACAGCAAATCCGGTGCCACAGCTGATCCCCGGTTTAAATTACCGGCCGCTGACACGTGAGACCGGGAGCTTCGTCTACCTCATGACCTCCGCGCTTGGCCGCCGCCCCCCTCGTCGGAGTGCTCGCCGGAGGGGCTTTTCCGTGTGCCAAACTCAACAATTTTTGCCACCTCTGCCTAATCCAACACAGGAAACACGGTGCTGGACTTAGCTCGACATGACAACCACCGGAACCTAGCTGGCGACGAGTGGCGGCTTCGGAAGAACCTTGGCCGTATTGGCCGGGCTTCCTAGCATCCCAAACGATCGAGCAAAAGGCCGCAGAGCATCAGAGGACCCTAGGGAAGATCGACATGAACTATGCGAAGCTCGGAAACAGCCGTACTGGGCTGTCACCGGGTGAACTAGGTCGGAAACCAGGAATTCTAATAAAACTCAAAGAACAGTGGCTACACCCAATAGTTCTTCGAAGTTTCGGATCCTATGGACTCGCACGGACGCCTAGAAGTGGTTCTCTATGTTAGGTGATGAGTGGTCCAGTGTGTATCACGAATTTTGCGAATATGTCCGGTTGTCTCTTTTGTACACCAGCGCAAATTGTGAAATTCCGGTGTCGGTAGCTTATGTCACGCCGCCGGAGCTTGCGGTAATGAAAGAGGGATCAAGGGCGAACCTCTCTGCTATTGACAGCTTGTAGAAAGGTGGGCTGTGGTGGCTGGACGGGTCGTTCCCGTGATGGCGGCTCAGGTTGAACCGAGAAAGAAAGAATGTCACGGTGGAGCTCCAGGAGGGTCGATCACGGTCTGGAACTGGTGCGAGAACGTCAAGTAAGGCTTGGCGTACTCGGTTGCGGTCTCAGATCGCCGTGAGAACCACGGGTCTGGCTGGGCGACGGTGGACTGAGAGCTCGGAAGACCGGCGAGGTGTGTCGAGGTTTCTGTGTGCGAAGGCTTCGGGACAGCACTGAGAAGAAACGGGGACGGCTCGGACGCGAGGATAAGAAGGAAGCGAGGCGGTTCGGTGGCCAGAGGCGGCAACCAGCTGCTGTCCTCGCCATTTCTCTCCATGGCGGCTGCTCGGTCGAGCGCAAGAACCCGAGTTCAGCTCTTCAGTCGGTTAAATTTGTTAGTGAGGCTGACATGTGGGACCCACCTCCATTTTAACCTCTGAAATTAACTTCCCTCCACTGCTCTAAACAGTAGTCCTCCTAATACCCTTTGACATTTGAATTATCTACCAACTGGCCATTTGAATTTGATAGAATTTAAATTGTGAGGTGTTTGAATCCATTTTCAGCACACATGCAGTTTGAAATTCAAATTTGAATTTGAATTTGCTAAATTAGCTCATGGCAAGATCAACTCCAAATGGAGTGAAAATTTATGTGTGAGCTCACAAAAATGTGCTGAGTGTGAATATGGATCCCACTTTTGAATTCATGGGCTAAAAGGAGTTTGAATTTGAATTTGAGTACAAACTAGCCTCTTTCTAGTTATACCCAAAAATACCTCAAAAAGGTTTTGGATTTGGGTGAAATTTGGCATAAGCATTCCTAGCAAGGTGATGAGGACATCGCAACAGTGGATACTCACATTGATATACAAGGACCAATCACAAGAGGACGAGCACGATTACTAAATCAGCAGGTGAACTCATTCCTAACTTCCTACCATGTGATTTTGAGAATGGATTGCTATTGAATGATTTAATTGTTATTAGGAACCATGGACATGATCAACAAGTAAAGGGAGGAGGTTTTGGGGACGTGGAGAATCATATGCGACGTCCACAAGTTGATGGAAACAGTCACCAACTCGGACTGGAGTTCAACTCGGAGTCCAGGAGCAGTACATCTTAAAACGAACGCCTAGGATGCATACGGACTCCGTTTTTAACGTTCTACATATGCATGGAAAGATGAGAAGATAAACATTCCAATGGTTCAGGTACAACATTAAAATTCGCTTGGAGTCGTTGGGAGTTGTCGAAACAAGTTGAATTCGGAGTTCTGTCCGGTGTTGCACCACCGTATTGGGCTATTGGGCCTTGTATCCCGTATGAGTCCATTAGGGACGCGTCTAAAGGTCTTATGGTTGAACCCTAGCCTTTAAATACTGAGCTGACGGCCATATTTGGTGGGTTTTGCTTAGATAAACAGCCACCGTTCTACGGTTTGTGTGAAACCCCAACTTTGTGATTTTCAGATCACATATTCTATGTTATTGCTTGTGTTCTCGGTTGCACCTGCAGGGATTAGCCTTCTTGGCAAGGTCAAGCGTGTTCTGCACGGTTGATAACCAACGGAGCAGTGGTGTAGTGATTGCAGGGGTGTTCGAACTGCTCGAGTGCTGCGGATCATCAACGTCGAGTTCTCTACCTCAATCGACATACCTTTCGGAAGATCGGGCCTAAATCAATCATCATTTGGTATCATATTTCAGGTTACCCGTAAGGTACTTTGATTTCCCACTACATTAGTTTTTGTTTTTAATACCTTGAGTCCACAGAAAAAGCCACAAAAAAACATATCGTGTTACCGATTCCTAGACTATAGTGCCTGCAAGTTTTCGTTTTTCAGTTTGCATTGTTGAGTTTGTATTCATGTGGTCGAGTCTTGTTGCTAGTTTATCTTTGTGTTTTTGGGTCATAGTTATCATTTCTTCCTTGTTTTTCTTGCTGCTCACCTATTCCACAATACCTAAACAACAAACCGAGCGACCAAGATCATCGGTTTGCCCTAGCTAGCCGCCTTGCGTGAACTCCCGCATCACCAGCCCTAGAACAGGTGACAGACCATTGTGCCAGTCCTCCTTGATTCATCACACAACATCCCATCAGCGGTCGTTGCTAAATTCCGATTGTTTTTCACATCCTATTGCGAGATCTTTTTCAAAACCGAGTTTAAATCAACATAAAAAACTCGGGTAGCTTACCTTAAAACGGCCATAACTTTTGCATACGAACTCGAAATTGGGCGATTTTTTTTTCAAAATGATCTACTAGAAATTTCACAACCGATTCTCCACCGCTTCACCTTGTTCGTCTGTTTTGCCAAATTCCCCTCAGAAGATAGACTATCCGGCCTCCGAAGTTTCAGCACAAATTTTAAAGAATCTTCCTGATTTTCTATAGGCCACATCTTACATCGAATTGAGCTGCAAAGTTGTGTGCTTCCTATTTTTATGCTCTCAAGTAAACAAAAAATATCAGAAAAATATTAAAAAAAGAAAAAATAGTGAAGAGAGCACAAATATTAATGCATTGACAGCACATACTTGAAACAGTTGGCCTATACACTTGTGCTGTACTTATTGTTTATATCTTCCTGATCTTCTATTTGCCTCTCTACTGCCTTGTGTTGTGCTAGGCCTAGAACACTTGTTAACCAGCAACAGTTCCTACAATGAATACTTATTCAACTTTGTTTTGCTGTTAACTATTTTCTTTGCTTATTAGCTACTATATTGTGCCATCCAACCTCCACTTTTCCTCTTGAGCAGAACAGGTACCTTTGCAATCACTCCACGCTTCATTGGTTCCCACCGTCCACCGTTTACCACCTGCTGTGTCGGTAAGAACACTTATAAGAACGTGGTAATACGCTTGAGAGAGAGAGAGAGAGATTGTTTCCTTCCTTCCACTTTTCACATTGCCACTATCATTCGTAGTTGATAGGGATAACACCTTTTTGTTGTCTTTAGTTTACTACTAACAATGGCAGAAGATAAAAGGGATGATGAATGTGTTCAACATGCTGAGTTGCGTGACATGATGAGGGAAATGACAGATATGTTCACCAAAACCCAAGCATTGACAGAGGCGTCATTGACGACCTTGAATCGCTAACTTGCTGATCTTGTTGTTCGGATAGATACTCTTGAGGCGCGGCTGCCTCTCGATGAAGATCGTGAAGACGATGCTTATAATATGGATGATCATAACAATCAACCACGACTTCCACATTATCTATGAGGTATGGGAGGTAATAATCGTTATAATTACAATGATCGTCATAACAATTTTAATCGCCCTCTTGATGATCCTTTTGCTAAAGTCAAATTTACTATACCCTCTTTTTCTTGTGCTTATGATGCTGAGGCATATCTTGATTGGGAGATGACTGTAGAGCAGAAATTTAGTGCCCACCTTGTTCCTGAACAACATAGAGTTCGTCAAGCCACTAGTGAGTTTAAGGATTTTGCTATCATATGGTGGAATGAACTTGTTAAAACTAGAACTGGTCCTCCAACATGGGATAGATTAAAGGAAGCTATGCATATTTGTTTTGTTCCTCCTTCTTTTCAGCGGGACCTTGGCAAAAAATTGCAGCGCTTAGACCAAGGTAACATGTCCGTAGAGAAGTATTATCAAGAGTTACAAAAGGGTATGTTGCGCTGTGGAGTAGTAGAGGACATGGATGATAAAATAGCTCGTTTTTATGGGGGGTTGAGGCATGAAATTCAGGACATTGTTGATTATAAGGAATATGATACTGTTAACAGATTATTTCAGCTGGCTATGTTGGCAGAAAAATAATTGCAGGGCCGCCAACAGCAGCAGCACCAACACATGAGGAGCACATTTACACCGTGTTCGACATCTACACCATCCAAAACAGCACCATCTTCGAGTTTTCCTACTGCCACTACACCATCCAATGGTGGCCAACAAACTTCATCTACTGCTCCATTTCCTCGCGCGCCGGAGGGCAGCAAGACGACACCATTCAAGCCTACGTCTTCCACTCCTTCCACAAGTCGAACTTCCAACATTAAGTGTCACCACTGCCAGGGAGTTGATCATGTGATGAAAGATTGCCCTAGCAAACGAGCATACATAGCACGAGATGATGGCAGGTATGATAGTACTTCGGATGTTGAAAATGAATATTGTCTTGCTACTAACGTTGCAGGACCAAAAGATGACCGCTATAGCACTGATGAAGAGGTACTTGGTACTGCAGCAACGGAAAATTATAGAAGCATAATTGTGCAGCGTTCTTTGAGCTCCAAAGTTGAGGCGGATGACAAGCTACAACAGCACAATCTTTTTCACATGTTTCTCATCGTCAAGGACTGCCGCGTGCACACTATAATTGATGGAGGCAGCTGCAACAACTTTGTGAACACGGATGTAGTCAAGAAACTTGGGTTGACAACAAGAGCACACCCTCATCCATACCACATTCAGTGGTTCAACAAGAGTGGTAAGGTTAGGGTAACACAAACAGCGAGGGTACATTTTTCGATTGGTTCTTACCATGATTTTGCTGATTTTTATGTCGTACCTATGGATGCTTGTTCTCTTTTGCTGGGACGTCCTTGGGAATTTGATACGGATGCTATTCATCATGGTAGAACTAATAAATATACTCTGATGCATATAGGAAAGAAAATCACTTTGCTTCCTATGACTCCTGCTGAAATTGTAAATTTTGAGAAAAGTAAAACACGTGATGATAAGGCAACAAAATCACTAGACTCTGAAAAACAGCAAGTAATTAAGTTAAAATCACCTTCATTGCTCACAACTAAATCTGACCTTGCTGATTTATTTAATACCAAGGGGATGTACTACGCTTTAGTATGCAAAGAATCCATGTTCTCAATTCATGAAGTGTCCATTGCATTGCCCCCTGCTGTTGCTAACCTTTTGCAGGATTTTGCGGATGTATTCCCCCCCCCCCCCCCGAGATATCCCCTAGATTACCACCTATGAGGGGCATTGAACATATGATCGACTTGATTCCAGGGGCAAGTTTGCCAAATCGTGCGGCGTACAGGGCGAATGCGGAAGAGACAAGGGAAATTCAGCGACAAGTTCAAGATCTTTTGAACCGTGGGTATATTCGTGAAAGCCTTAGTCCTTGTTCTGTTCCTGTTCTTTTGGTTCCTAAGAAAAATGGTAGCTGGCGCATGTGTGTTGATTGTAGAGCGATTAATAACATCACCATTCGATATCGTTATCCTATTCCTCGATTAGATGACATGCTTGATGAATTGAGTGGTGCTATTATTTTCACAAAAATTGACTTGCGTAGTGGTTACCACAAAATTAGAATGGCACTAGGAGATGAATGGAAAACTGCATTTAAAACCAAGTTTGGACTTTATGAGTGGTTAGTAATGCCTTTTGGTTTAACTAATGCACCTAGCACTTTTATGCGATTCATGAACGAGGTTTTACGTGTTTTTATTGGAAAATTTGTGGTGGTTTACTTCGATGATATACTCATTTACAGCAAGTCATATGATGAACATCTTAATCATTTACGTGCTGTTTTCAGTGTCTTGAGAGATGCACGTTTGTTTTGTAACCTCGAAAAGTGTGTCTTTTGCACCAAGTTTCGTTTCTTGGATATGTCGTTTCATCGCAGGGAATTGAGATGGATGAGGCAAAAATTGTGGCGATTACTAGCTGGCTAACTCCATCGACCGTCACGCAGGTGCGTAGTTTTCTTGGTCTTGCAGGTTTTTATCGACGCTTTGTGCGGGATTTCAACACCATTGCAGCACCTCTCCATGAACTGACGAAGAAGGGAGTGCAGTTTCGATGGGGCGAACAGCAGCAACAAGCTTTTGATGTTCTCAAATGAAAGCTTACACAAGCACCATTGCTACAACTTCCTGATTTTGACAAGACATTTGAGCTAGAATGTGATGCAAGCGGCATTGGTATTGGAGGTGTTCTCATACAAGGAGGTAAACCCGTTGCATTCTTTAGTGAAAAATTGCATGGTCCTTCTCTGAATTATTCTACTTATGATAAGGAATTGTATGCCTTAGTGCGAGTTCTACAAACTTGGCAACATTACCTTTGGTCTAAGGAGTTCGTCATACATTCCGATCATGAATCTTTGAAGTATCTTAAGTGCCAAAACAATCTGAATAAATGACATGCTAAATGGATTAAGTTCATAGAATCATTTCCATACATCATTAAGCATAAGAAAGGGAAGGAGAATGTTATTGCAGATGAATTATCTAGACGTTACACCATGCTGTCCCAACTTGATCATAAAATATTTGGTTTAGAAACAATAAAAGGATTATATCCTACTGATTTGAACTTCAAAGATGCCTTTGAAAATTGTAGAGAAGGAAGAACATGGAATAAATATGTACTACGGGAGGGCCTCCTCTATCGTGCTAACAAGCTATGTGTTCCTGCTAGTTCCGTTCGCCTATTACTTTTGCAGGAAGCACACGGAGGAGGATTGATGGGACATTTTGGAGTGAAGAAAACGGAGGATGTGCTGGCCACACACTTCTTTTGGCCAAAGATGAGACGTGATGTCGAGCGCTACGTGTCACGATGCACTACTTGCAATAAAGCTATGTCTCGACTTAACCCTCATGGTCTTTATATGCCTCTTCCTGATCCTAGTTTACCTTGGCAGGATATTTCCATGGATTTTGTTTTGGGATTGCCTAGGACTAAGAGGGGGAGGGATAGTATTTTTGTGGTTGTTGATCGTTTCTCCAAAATGGCACATTTTATACCTTGTCATAAAATGATAATGCCTCACACGTTGCTGATTTGTTTATTACAGAAATTATTCGTTTACATGGTGTAACAAATACCATTGTTTCTGATCGTGATGCAAAATTTTGAAGTCATTTTTGGAGAACTTTGTGGTATAAATTGGGAACCAAGCTGCTGTTTTCAACCACATGTCACCCACAAACCGATGGACAAACTGAGGCAGTAAATCGTACTCTATCCACTATGTCGCGGGCTGTTTTAAAAACAAATTTAAAGGGTTGGGAGGATTGTTTACCACATATAGAATTTCCTTACAACAGGTCAGTTCACACTACTACAGTGGTAAGCCCATTCCAGGTAGTGTATGGTTTCAATCCCCGTGCTCCTATTGATTTATTACCTTTGCCTCATTCTGAAACTATAAATTTGGATGCTACACAATGATCTGAATTCATTCTTAAGATGCATGAAACTACAAAGAAAATATTGAAAGGATGAATGAGAAGTATAGAATTTCTTGTAGTAAAAGTAGAAAAGAAGTAAAACTTGAACCAGGGGACTTGGTATGGCTACATTTGAGAAAAGAACGATTCCCTCACTTGAGAAGATCTAAACTTATGCCACGAGCTGCTAGTCCTTTTAAGATTGTTGAAAAGATCAATGACAATGCATATAAGCTTGAGTTGCCTCCCGATTTTGGGGCTGGTCCAACATTTAACATTTCAGATTTACGACCATACTTTGGCGAAGAAGATGACCTTGAGTCGAGGACGACTCCGATTCAAGAGGGGGAGGATGATGAGGACATCACAACAGTGGATACTCACATTGATATACAAGGACCAATCACAAGCGGACGAGCACGATTACTAAATCAGCAGGTGAACTCGTTCCTATCTTCCTACCATGTGATTTTGAGAATGGATTGCTATTGAATGATTTAATTGTTATTAGGAACCATGGACATGATCAACAAGTAAAGGGAGGAGGATTTGGGAACGTGGAGAATCATATGAGACGTCCACAAGTTGATGGAAACAGTCACCAACTCGGACTCGAGTTCAACTCGGAGTCCAGGAGCAGTACATCTTAAAACGAACGCCTAGGATGCATACGGACCCCGTTTTTGATGTTCTACATATGCATGGAAAGATGAGAAGATAAACTTTCCAATGGTTCTGGTCCCACATAAAAATTTGCCGGGAGTATTTGGGAGTTGTAAAAACAAGTTGAATTCGGAGTTCTGTCCGGTGTTGCACCACCGTATTGGGCTTTTGGGCCTTGTATCCCGTATGAGTCCATTAAGGTCGTGTCTAAAGGTCTTATGGTCGAACCCTAGCCTTTAAATACTGAGCTGCCGGCCATATTTGGTGGGTTTTGCTTAGATAAACAGCCGCCGTTCTACGGTTTGTGTGAAACCCCAACTTCGTGATTTTCAGATCACATCTTCTATGTTCTTGCTCGTGTTCTCGGTTGCACCTGCAGGGATTAGCCTTCTTGGCGAGGTCAAGCGTGTGCTGCACGGTTTATAACCAACGGAGCAGTGGTGTAGTGATTGCAGGGGTGTTCGAACTGCTCGAGTGCCGCGGATCATCTACGTCGAGTTCTCCACCTCAATCGACCTACCTTTCGGAAGATCGGGCCTAAACCACTCATCACAAGGTGTATGAGTTTTTCATATGCTAAGCCCCTATAAGATGCATGTGGGAAATGCCACTTTTGCATTTCTTGAGTTTATTCTCTAATGACCATGTTGATGATGTTTACTTGCTCTTCAAAAGTGTTGATAAAGTTTTCTCAAATGAGGTGTGTGTGGTGTGATTAACTCTTTGGATGTGTGCAAAAACTTAGGCCCTTACAGCCCCCTCTTATGCCATGCAGTTCCCAGGGAAGTCACTCTTGACTCCCATTCCCCGCACCATCCAACGGTCCATAATAAGCTAGCAACACACCTAATTAGTCAGCTAAGCCGCACCCATATTTGAACTTGTGGTGGCACTGTTTTCCTGGCATGTCCTCGCATGAACCGGTCCTTAGATCTACAGCAAGTAAACCACCATCTCATTCAGCAACATCCACGAACCAAGGTTGTCTAGATCTCCCCGATTCCATGCTCATCAACATCATCAAGTTCTCATCATCGTTAATATCATGAATGCAGTAGCTAACAAGTTAAATTTCCGCTTCCCGTATCCCGTAAGTTAAGCGAAGCAAAAAGGAAAAACGACCATACCTGACTCATCAACTTTCCTGGCGACAATGTTGGTTAACAAAGCTAGTAAACTCCTATAAAAAGGGTGTCCCATCAAGTTGAATCAAGCATACGGGTTTTCACAAAAAAAAACAGTTTAAAAAACATAGGATCAATATGGTCAAGGGGCACTTGCCTTGCTCCCGTGGCTTGTGTTGCTCAAGCGTCTCAAAGTCTTGGTGCTATTGTTCCTCGTAGACGGCCTCTTGAGCTTGTCCTTCTACTCACGACCATGCACATACAAAATTTACAGCAATTGATTATCATGCACAAACTTTACTGGGATCAAGTGTGGGCGTGGTGATGATCTTGACCTTGTAGATGGCTTTCATGGGATTTTATGATGAACAAGGTTGCTGGGATCAAGTGTGGACGTGGTGATGATCTTGACCCACTTCGCAGATCAATCCCACTGTCAAAAATCGACCAAAACATGGTCTGTCCACACGAAAAAGTTTCTGCTCGAAGGGGGCGAAGAAAACGGGTGCGTAGAAACAGCGGCGACGTCGTAACAGGGGTAACGAAGACCTACCTCACTTCTCCCTTGCGGCAGGGCCTCCCTCCTAGCAATGGCAGCAGCGGGGGATTTTTCGTGGAGAATTATGGGGCTGCGGCTAGGGCAGAACATCGAGGGCTTATTCCCCGGCGACGGCGAGGCGTGGGGGCTCAACAGCGGCCAAATTCTGGCAAGGGGTAGGAACTCGGCGACTTGGCAGGGCGGCTTGGCAGTAGGGGCGGCGGCCAAAAGAGATAGGGTGCGGCTTGGGGGAGTTATATTTATAAGGGGGGAAAAGAGTCCTAGGGGTGGGGAATAAAGAGTCCTAAAGGTGGGGCACTAACCAAAGAGTCCTATAGGTGGGGGATTTGTAGGATCGAAGAGCACGTGAAAAGCTACCAGAGGGGGGGTGAATGGTAGATTAAAATTTTTCGCAGCGGAAACAACAAAAACCCCTCAGCAAAAAATCAATCGGTTAAAGAAACCATGTGAGCAAGTGTTTTCAAACGTGTTCAACAGTGACAAATCAAGTAGAGAGGTGGAGAATCAAGTCACGGATCTAATGCAACAAGAATCACTTGAAAATACGAAGTAAAACTTGAGATACGATCAAAACATTAAACGAAGATCAATCTGTTCTACCCGATATAAAACAGATCTGCAACGCTGCAAAGAAACTCGTGTATCTCAAAAACTACAGATCCGAAGCTCGTGAAAATTTCACAGATGATAGATAATTGAGTTTTAAAGACAACCCAAGGAGAATCACGTCAATTGGATCTGTAAAACTCGAGTTATGAATGAAACACCGAAACAACGTTGGTCTGTCCAGAAACTCGGCGAGAAAGACTTGACGAAAAACAAATCGGACGAACAAGGCACAAAAGCTCCTCGAAACTATGAACTTTATTCAATAGAAACACAAGAGGAACAGCCCAAAGTTCTCTACCCACGAGAGCTCTGGACTCCCTTGCTTTTATAGCCAGCCCTCAGGCTAATCAATCCAATCTAGGACTCCTACTCCTAATTGGACTCGTATCCTAACTTACCATAACTGCTCAGTACTCTCCTATTCGCAGATAGAAGCAATCGTGAGACTTCCAAACACCTTAGGAACGTACTAAACATTCCTAAAACAACTCAACTTCGTGCCTAGCACGAAATCCTATCATAACTAACTCAAATCTTCCATATTTGAGCCATATCCGACTCAGCCTCAGCCTGAGTACGCAATCCAGCCGGTTGGACCTTTCCGACCAATTCTTTACGTCCACTTCTCTTCATCACGCCTTGGAACAATGTTGCCACGTCCATGCACTCCTTGCACACGTGCAAACACCTTCCAATGACGTACACGCAACCTTCATATGCACTGCCCTTGATCCAAACATGCTGCGCGACCTCCCGATCAACTCAACCACAGCTCCTCCCGAACTATGTTGTTGGAACCTCATCTCCTCCCTGAGACTAGTCCAAGGATCCCGTCACCAGCCATGTCTTGAACTCAAGCAACACCTGCACATGAATAAACAACCAATTCTTCCGAGCACAAGTCCTCGACTTGACTCACGTTAGTTCGAAAACCACAACACCTTACATGAGCACGTCACATAAGCATGTTGCAAACCATATCAAATGATAACAGCCATAACCACCAAAACACACCAAAAACATAGCAAATTAATACTAAGCAAACCTTCCCATAAAGCAAGTTTGAAACATTGCGAGTTAAAAGCAAAAACAAGACGCTGCAGTTCTACGAGTTGAACTTCACGGGAGCTCCCTAAAAACAAGCTCCGGACCTCACAGAAGCTCTTCGGACCTTGCAGGAGCTCTCCGGACCTTGCCAACACTTGGCAGACCTAACAAAGAACTTGTCGGACCTTGCCACAGAAGAATGTTTTGGCAATATTCAAAACTTTGAATGTTAATGCTAACTTTTATCATAATTGCCAATGTATTCAGCACACATAGGTCTCACAATCTCCCCCTTGATGAATGCATTGGCAACACCAATTAAAATCCGAAGATTGGCTTATGAAAATCTTTGAAAACTCATTTATCCCCCTTTATTAATTTCTCCCCATATTTTAAAATCAGAGAAGGAAGAAAGTGTATAACATATGCAAAGTGTAAAAAAAATCTCTCCTTATACATATTTCTCCCCCTTTGACAATGTATTCAGCAAGGTTCAAATGAGAAATTTTTAAATGTTATGAGCATATTATAACATATACATACAAAACAAAGATCATCCAAGTCATACTATCAGGTTACTTACACTATCACATCAATGAGATACATAAAGTAGTGTAAGCCATGCTAGAGATCAAATGTATTTTTCAGTTTAAGCAAGTCATGATCTCCCTTACTCAACTATTTCAAAACCTGAAAACATGACACTTGTTGCTGCATTTTTATTATTCATAATCATTTAACGCACAAAGTTGATCATATGATATTTGCAAGAGATTATATGCCGCATCAGCCTTATTCTAACCAACCAAGCCAAGCCTATGTCATTTGACAATCAGAAGCTTAAGGACATGGTTTTAGTCATACACAATTCCTTCCAAGTTCATATCTTAGTGCAATGATAAGCAATCTCAAAAGAAGAAGTGTGATGCATGCATATTCTCTTGATCTTTTCTCATTTTTTATTTGAAAACTCAACATGTGAGCTGATCACTTGATTAATTTTTCATGATTAAAAGCACTTGTGAGCACGCAACAAGTTCAAAACAGCAAGAAAGTTCGATCATGACCAGATTTAGTGTAAGTAATTATTCCAATTACTAGTCGTGGCTAAAACTACAAAATGTATAACATGAGTAATGTAGTAAGAACTTTCAGCCTGTAAAAGGAATCACAAAGTCATATATGTATGAAATACTATGCTCATATTATTTTAGTTTCAGATTCACACATAGACTTTCAAAGTTTCAAAAACTCCCCCTGAATTTAAGCCATGAGGATGCATAACCCCTATTTCACTACGAATGAAACAAAAACGAGTGAAATCCAAAGGTTTTGTAAACGTATCAGCCAATTGTTGTTCGGTATCGACATGGTGAAGCACAATGTTTCCTTTTTCAACATTATCACAAAGAAAGTGATACCTAATGTCAATTCTAGAGTGTTTCACGGAGTTTTTAGCAATACAAATTGCACTAGTGTTATCACAAAACAGTGGAACACTATCTAAATCAACCCCATAGTCCTTAAGTGTTTGAACAATCCAAAGAATTTGTGAGCAAGCGCTAGCCGCAGCTACATATTCAGATTCGGCTGTGGATTGTGCAACTGAACTTTGTTTTCTAGAGGACTAAGCAACAAGTGAATTACCAAGAAAATGACAAGCACCCGAATTACTTTTCCTATCAATCCTACGACTCCCAAAATCAGCATCCCAAAAAGCTTTCAAAGAAACGGTTGAGGAAGAAGGAAGAAAAATGCCAAACTCTTGAGTTCCATGTAGGTACCTGAGAATCCTTTTGATGGCTTGGCGATGTGAAGCACGTGGAGAAGCTTGAAAACGTGCACAGAGACATACGCTGTATTGTATGTCTGGTCTTGACGACGTGAGATACGAAAGTGATCCAATCATACTTCTGTATTCTTTTTTATCGACCGGGTCACCATCTTCATCAAGTTCAAGTGTTGTTGCTGTTCCCATTGGTGTCCGAAGAGGCTTGCATTTGTCCATGTTGAAGCGCTTAAGAAGCTCCTTTGTATACTTAGTTTGATGCACAAAAGTTCCTTCTTTTGTTCGCTTGATTTGCAGCCCCAAAAAGTTTGTGAGTTCTCCCATCATACTCATCTCAAATTCTGAACTCATCATAGCTGAAAACTTGGACACGAGATCATGAGAAGCACAACCAAAGATAATATAATCCACATACACTTGAACGAATAATGAGTCATTGCCATGCTTAAGTACAAAAAGAGTTTTATCAAGCTTGCCCATGGTAAACCCCTTTTCAAGTAAGAATGTTTTTAACCTATCATACCATGCTCTAGGGGCTTGTTTTAGACCGTACAAGGCTTTGGACAGTTTGTAAACATGATTAGGAAAATTTGGATTTTCAAAACCCGGTGGCTGCTTAACATAAACCTCCTCCTCTATGTAGCCATTAAGAAAAGCACTTTTAACATCCATTTGATATAACTTGAAACCTTTAGATGCAGCAAATGCTAATAAAATTCTTATAGCTTCTAATCTAGCGACAGGAGCAAATGTTTCATCAAAATCTAGACCTTCAATTTGAGTGAAACCTTGAGCAACCAACCTAGCTTTATTCCTAACCACAACCCCATCCTCACTTTGCTTATTTTTAAATACCCATTTAGTTCCAATTAATGTGTGACCTTGAGGTGGAGGTACAAGTTTCCAAACATTATTTCTTTGAAAATTTTCTAACTCTTCTTGCATGGCATTAATCCAAGATTCATTAGTGAGTGGGTGTGATATATCCTTGGGTTCAAAAGAAGCAACAAAAGCAGAATGAGCATGAGAGTTTGGATCGCAAAACATGGACCGAGTGACTCGTTCATGCAAGCTTCCAATGATTTGTTGTGGAGGATGACTTTTGAGTACTCGGAGGGGAGTAGACACTTCACAAGCACCTTCTTCTTCATGTTCGGACCTTTGATTAGGAGAGCTTGTTGATTGAGGAAGGTCCGAACCTGCAGTAGTGACTGTTCGTGCTGGTTGTGGTGCAAAATCAGCAGCTTGATCGTTATTTACTTCCGAGTTTTCGGGCAGCAGCACCACTTCTTCATCTTCTTCAATAAAAATACTCTCCCCCTGCGGATATGGATCCGGACCTGCAATATCGGAGCTAGTACTTGGGCTAGCTTCATCAAAAGAAACCTCGCAAGTCTCCACAATTTTGTTAGTGTCAAGTAAAAGCACACGGTAGCCTCTAGTATGAGATGGATAACCAAGAAACATGCCATCAACAGATCTAGCTTCAAATTTATCAAGATTACCATGTTTCTTAACAAAGCATTTGCAACCAAAAACCCTAAAGTGTGTAACACTAGGCCTATGTCCAAACTGGAGCTCATATGGGGTTTTTCCAAGCTTAGCACGCAAGAAAACACGATTTGAGACATAACAAGCGGTTGCAATTGCATCAGCCCAAAATTTCCTAGGAGTTTGATATTCATCAAGCATAGTCCTAGCAATCTCAACTAAGGTCCTGTTCTTTCTTTCTACGACACCATTTTGTTGTGGTACGTAGGGTGAAGAGTATTGATGATCTATTCCATTTTCAGCACAAAAGTGATCAAAGGATTGGTTTTTAAATTCAGTTCCGTTATCACTTCTAATTGCTTTTAGTGATCCTTGGTGATCAATAGATAATCTAAGAAATAAAGTTCTAAAATGACTAAAAGCTTCATTCTTAGATGCCATAAAATAAACCCAAGAATATCTGGAATAATCATCAACAATCACAAGCACATACCATTTACCTCCGAAGGATTGAACACGTGCCGGACCTACTGTGTCAAGATGTAAAAGTTGTCCCGGTTCAGCTGTCATGGTCATTGTGAGAGGAGCATGTGAACCTGCAACAAATTTAGCATGTCTACAAGAAGAGCACACAATATCATTGTCCTTTTTAAGCTTCGGCAGCCCACGTATGCGATCGAGAGCACTAACACGAGTGAGATGATCAAAGCCTATGTGACCAAGTATACGATGCCAAAAATATAGATCCTTTCTATCATTAGCAACTAGACACCGATGCTTAGAAGTTGACAAATCAAAATCAGCTTTAAAAACTCTTCCAAACCTAGACATGTTAAACAAAAGCTCACCTTTTGAATCTACAAACTTGCAACAATTTTTAGCAAAGCTAACTTCTAGATTTTCATCTAGCAATTGTGAAATCGAAAGCAAGTTGTATTTCAAATTTTTAACAAGTGCCACATCTTTCAAAGTGTATAGATTGTTTACTCTAACTGAACCTTTAGCAATTATGGGAGTAGAAGAGTTATCGGCGAAAGTAACATTTTCTACACGTGACACAAAAGAGAGAGAGGAGAACCATTCTTTGTTACCAGTCATGTGGTGTGAGCAACTTGAATCCACAATACAAATGTTCTCCTTCCTCAAACGTGAAACCTACAGAGAAGCACAATACGTCGATGACTCAATACTGGGGTTAGTTAAAAGACTTTTAGGAATCCAATACTGAGTCACACGACGTCCAGCAGGAATAACACGCGAAAGCTGAGAAGGTACAGCAGGTTTATGAGCCAAACATTGAAAATTTTTGTTCCCAACTACTGACTTAGAAGATGTGTTATATGTAGCACAAAAAACAGTAGGTCCGGGAGCATGTTTTTGACTCATTACAGCAGGTTGCAAGCTCCGAACATTTGGTCTATCAGATCTTGCTTGGTTGTTATGTGATCTAGCAAGTATTCTTTGTTTCTTATCGTGTTTAGCTAGTCTATAACAAAAATCCATGACATGACCATCTCTACCACAGTAGGTACAATGAAAAATAACCTTATTATCATGTCTAGATGAGCAAGCAAAACGTTTATTAGAACCCGAATGGGACAGTACTCCTGCAGATTTGAAAATCACCTCTTTTTGTCTAGGAGCTGTTTGAATCAAACCCCTTCCTAATGACTTTACAACTTTAGGTGGGTGTGCCTTAGCATGAGCATGAGAATTAAAACCTAAACCAGTTTTATCATTACAAGACTTGGAAGAATTCAGCAGCAAGTTTAGGTTCTTATTTGCATTAGAAAACCGATCTAGTGTCCTATGCATGTCATCAAGTTTATTGGACAGATCAAAGCAGTTTTCACATGAAGTTTTTCCTTTTAGTTTGCAATTTGAACAATATTTAACTTCATGCACACGTAAAGCATTGTTCAAAATAGAAATCTCATTCATAGCATCATTTAGTTTCTTATTCAGATCAACATGAAGAACAATGCAAATCAATTGTAGAACAACAAGCATCTTTCAAATTTTTATCATTAAGTGCAGTAAGCTCTTTGTTCTTTTCAATTTCAAGTTCAAGTTTATCAAGTGTAGATGCGTGTGCACTTCTTAAAGAGGATAATTGTTCATAAATCAAATCACATGAGGAACAAGAATCATCACTAGGAATCAAAGTTTTTAAACGATTAATTTCAGATTCTAGTGATTCAATTTTAACAGCATTGTTCCTATGTTTTTTATCCTTTTTCTTTAATATAACAGTGGCACGAGAAATAGCATCACACATTTCTTCGCAAGTGGGACGTACCTCTTCATCATCGCCGTTGTGTTCTGCCTCCTCGGAGCTTGAACTTGACTTGCTCGCCATGCAGCACATATTTGCCATAGCTTCTTCATCTTCATCACTACCGGTGTCCACATCACTTGAGCCGAAATCTTGAAGTGCAGAGATCATACTATGCACTGTGTTGCGCATTGATAAATCTTTCTTCTTCTTATTCTTTGCAAACGATTTCTTCGGCCTTGTTTGCTTTTCTTCACGTGAAGTCAGACCTGAAAGGTTAGGGCACTCCGTACAAAAATGTCCTGTCTTACCACATTCAAAACATTGTTGAGGTCCGGAGCTTCCTCTCCTTCTAGTTCTCACATTTTGCAATGCTTTTGAGAACCGAGTAGAGATGAGTGCAAGCTCCTCCTCTGGAAACTCTTCAATCTGTTCAAGGGTTAGAGAGGACAGCAAAGAGAGTGCACCACTAGATGATGATTGACTAGAACTAGACATGTCACGTTGCGAAACAAATGCAATAGACTTGTTGGGGTTTTTACGTGAGATGATGTCAATTTCATGAGTTTTCAATTTAGAATAAAGCACGTCTAAACTAAGAGAACTCATGACAGTAGATTCACGAATAGATGTAACTTTCATCTCCCAAATTGACATATCTAATGCTCCTAACAATTGTCTAGCATTTTCAGCATCTGAAAAGTTAACATTGACAATACGCAAGTTGCTGAGAATTTTATTAAAGCGAGCAGAGGGGGGTGAATGGTAGATTAAAACTTTTCGCACCGGAAACAACAAAAACCCCTCAGCAAAAAATCAAGCGGTTAAAGAAACCAGGTGTGCAAGTGTTTTCAAATGTGTTCAACCGTGACAAATCAAGTAGAGAGGTAGAGAATCAAGTCACGGATCTAATGAAACAAGAATCACTTGAAAACACAAAGTAAAACTTGAGATACGATCAAAACATTAAACGAAGATCAATCTGTTCTACCCGATATAAAACAGATCTGCAACGCTGCAAAGAAACTCGTGTATCTCAAAAACTACAGATCCAAAGCTCGTGAAAATTTCACAGATGATATATAATTGAGTTGTGAAGACAACCCAAAAAGAATCACGTCAATTGGATCTGTAAAACTCGAGTTATGAACGAAACATCGAATCAATGTCGGTCTGTCGAGAAACTCGGCGAGAAGGACTTGACGAAAAACGAATCGGACGAACAAGGCACAAAAGCTCCTCGAAACTATGAACTTTATTCAATAGAAACACAATAGGAACAGCCTAAAGTTCTCTACCCACGAGAGCTCTGGCCTCCCTTGCTTTTATAGCTAGCCCTCAGGCTAGTCAATCCAATCTAGGACTCCTACACCTAATTGGACTCGTATCCTAACTTACCATAACTGCTCAGGACTCTCCTATTCGCAGATAGAAGCAATCGTGAGACTTCCAAACACCTTAGAAACGTCCTAAACATTACTAAAACAACTCAACTTCGTGCCTAGCACGAAATCCTATCATAACTAACTCAAATCTTCCATATTTGAGCCATATCCGACTCAGCCTCAGCCTGAGTACGCAATCCAGCCGGTTGGACCTTTCCAACCAATTATTTACGTCCACTTCTCTTCATCGCGCCTTGGAACAATGTTGCCACGTCCATGCACTCCTTGAACACGTGCAAACACCTTCCAACGACGTACACGCAACCTTCATATGCACTGCCCTTGATCCAAACATGCTACGCGACCTCCCGATCAACTCAACCACAGCTCCTCTCGAACTTGGTTGTTGGAACCTCATCTCCTCCCTGAGACTAGTCCAAGGATCCCGTCACCAGCCATGTCTTGAACTCAAGCAACACCTGCACATGAATAAACAACCAATTCTTCCGAGCACAAGTCCTCGACTTGACTCACGTTAGTTCGAAAACCACAACACCTTACATGAGCACGTCACATAAGCATGTTGCAAACCATATCAAATGATAACAGCCATAACCACCAAAACACACCAAAAACTTAGCAAATTAATACTAAGCAAACCTTCCCATAAAGCAAGTTTGAAACATTGCGAGTTAAAAGCAAAAACAAGACGCTGCAGTTCTATGAGTTGAACTTCACGGGAGCTCCCTACAAACAAGCTCCGGACCTCACAGAAGCTCTCTGGACCTTGCAGGAGCTCTCCGGACCTTGCCAACACTTGGCGGACCTAACAAAGAACTTGTTGGACCTTGCCACAGAAGAATGTATTGGCAATATTCAAAACTTTGAATGTTAATGCTAACTTTCATCCTAATTGCCAATATATTCAGCACACATAGGTCTCACAGGATTAACCAAAGAGTCCTAGAGGTGGGGGACTAACCCAAGAGTCCTAAAGGTGGGGGACTAACCCAAGAGTCCTAGAGGTGGGGGACTACGGTTCCCCCTAATGGGCTGCGGCCAAGGGGAGGTTGGCCCAATTAGGGTTTCCCCCCCTAATTTGGTGCGGCCTTGGGGAAAATTCCACCCAAATGTGGGGGAAATTCCCCCTAGGATAATTTTGGAGAATATGGGGAAAATCAGGAAAAATTGGAAAAATTTTAGAAGAATTGCGGAAGGAGGAAATTTGGGGGAAAATTAGGGTGGCCCAATTTGGCTATTTTATTTTCATTATTCTCCATTTCTATTTCCTTTTATCATTTTGTTAGCTTCTATATTCCTCTCTTCATTTCTTCTTCTTTTTAAATGCTTCTCTACATGAAAAATGTATGCAATGCATGGTAGTGAAATTGAGGGTGTTACAGAGATGAAGTGCTTCCAGAGAGATGAACAGGGTACAGTGTGGTTCAATGACTGAATAGTAGTACCCCGGAATATGAGACTACGGAAGAAAATTTTGGATGAAGCTCATTTGTCCAAATTTTCCATTCATCCAGGGAGCAATAAAATGTACCAATATCTCCGGAAGAAATTTTGGTGGACGTGTATGAAACGTGAAGATGCAAAGTGTGACACCCGGTTCCGAAAAACAGAACCAAGTTAATGCATATGTGTGCCCACGATGTTAATCACATATACACATGTAATCCACAAACTGAATTGAGAATATAACCATGAATAAATTGTGTTTATGTACTTTATTACATCGACTAATCGTCTCAATCATGAATCTCTAACTTATTCTTGCAGCAGAAGTCTCTAAACGACAGCGGAGATAACTAAATAGCAGCGGCTCCATCTTCAACTCCACAAGCATGTTAACGGTTGTCCGCACGCCTAGTAGTCCACATGGTCCTCGAAGTACTCTTCTCTTGTTGCTGATGTTTAGTGATAATTCAAGGGTGAGTACATGTCGTACTCAGCAAGTGCGAGAAAAGTATGACATGTAGCTTACAACAAGGTAGGAATAAAAAGGCTCATTGCAGCAAGCAAATTTTATTTCACAAACATGATAGAAACAGCAGCTATTTCTAAGTGAGTTTAATCCCATCATAATCATGTTATAACAGCAACATTCATTCATCATAATTCACCAATTATCATGTCTCAAACAGCCATTAATCTTTCTCAACTTCATCTCATGCTCATAAGATTCATAACCATCTCATATTCATATAACCGAAACCAAACTCATTATCATGACTCAAAACAGTTCCAAAACCAATCCCAACGACCATACCATAACCATATCGAACATCCATCCCAAGTTTTCCCTCCTAATCATGTGAGTTGGCCAGGTGCTTGTGACCGGAAGCACGGCTATCATGATAGTTTTACACTCTGCAGAGGTGGCACCACTTTACCCACATGTTTGTGATTTCGTCACCCGTCGGCAACTGCAGAACCTCCATAATACCAGTACACAACCGTCGGTGTATGGCCAAGAGATCACAAAATAGCCTTTACAAAGGGGCTAATAGATGTATGGACTCACTGAGGTTTCACCGGCAGGCTCGAATCACCATTGTCCCACCCACGGGCCCCCTCATCTGCCATGTAGTTCACAGGGCAGTCCTCTCTCGACTCCCATTCTCCGCGCCATCCACAGTCCATAACAAGCTAGCAACACACCAAATTAGTCAGCTAAGCCGCACCATATTTGGCCTTGTGGTGGCACTGTTTTCCTGACATGTGCTGGCATGAACCGGTCCTTAGATCTACGGCAAGTAAACCACCATCTCATTAAGCAACATCCACGAACCCATCTTGCCTAGATCACCCCAATTCCATGTTCATTAACATCATCAAGTTCTCATTATCATTATTCATATGAGTGCAGTAGCTAACCACGTTTTAATTCAGCTTCCCTTATCCCATGGATTAAGCGAAACAAAAAAGAAAAACGACCATACCCGACTCATCAACTTTTCCGGCGACAAGGATGGTTAACAAAACTAGTAAACTCCTATAAAAGGATGTCCCATCAAGTTGACTCAAGCATTGGAGTTTTCGCAAACAAAACAGTTTCAAAACATGGGATCAATATGGTCAAGGGGCACTTGCCTTGTTCCCGTGGCTGTTGTTGCTCAAGCGTCTCGAAGTCTTGGTGCTGTAGTTCTTCTTAGATGGCCTCCTAACTTGTCCTTCTACTCACGACCACGCAACATACAAAATTTACAGCAATCAAACATCATGCACAAACTTTACTC
Source organism: Neostapfia colusana (assembly GCA_030760725.1). Classification (NCBI taxonomy): domain Eukaryota; kingdom Viridiplantae; phylum Streptophyta; class Magnoliopsida; order Poales; family Poaceae; genus Neostapfia; species Neostapfia colusana. The sequence continues at coordinate 28,951,934 of JASWHV010000019.1, read as the reverse complement.
AAGATGCAATGGTGTAGATGAATGCAAATCCTATGATGTTGTTTTATTAACTAGTTTGTACGTGTTCTTGCATGTTTTATTGGGCTTTAATGGGGGTTTATGATGAACAAGGGTGTAGGGATCAAGTGTGGACGTGGTGATGATCTTGACTCAAGATCTAGATCAATTCCACTATCAAAAACCGATCAAAACGTGATCTGTACACTCGAAAGAGTTTCTGTTCGAAGGGGGAGAAGAAAACGGATGCGATGACGTTGTAAGATGGGTAACGAAGACCTACCTTACTTCCCCTTATGATCGTCGGCTCTTTTCCAGCGACAGCGGGCTCGATAGAGCTCGATGGCGGGCTCACCGGCGACTGAACTCCGGCGAGAGGGGGTGTGTGTCCAACTCGGCAAGTTGGGGGCTAGGACCTCCAAGTCGCCAACTTGGGGAAAAAGAAAGGGGTTGCGGCCAAGGAGGGGGTTTCGGGTTCTATTTATAAGGGGAAAAAGAGGAGTCCTACTCCAATTGGAGCTCAAATAAGAGTCCTATTCAATGTGTTTTGGATCTTAACAAACTTATATCCAATTGATTTGGTGCGGCAGTAACGTGGGAAAAATTGTGTCGGTACCATCAGTACCGGGTACCCCCACGCACAGGAGAAAAATCCTCCTAAGGATCTCGCATCTCCGCAGGGGTGAGCTCCGAAGGCGCCACGTGTCAAGCGGGGCCGGACCTCCCTTCTCCTCAGAGGCAAGCTCCGAGGGCGACACGTGTCCAGCGGGGCTGGGCCTCCCCTCTCCTCAGAGGTGAGCTCCGAGGACGACACCTGTCTAGCGGTGCTGGGCCTCGCCTCTCCTCTGAGGCGAGCTCTGAGGGTGACAAGCGTCCCGCGGGGTCGGACCTCCCCTCACCTCAGAGGCGAGCTCCGAGGGCGACACGTGTCCCGTGGGGTCGGATCTCCCCTCTCTTCAGAGGTGAGCTCCGAGGGCGACACGTGTCCTGCGGGGTCGGACCTCCCCTCTCTTCAGAGGCGAGCTCCAAGGGCGACATGTGTCCCGAGGGGTCGGACCTCCCCTCTGTTCAGAGGCGAGCTCCGAGGGCGACATGTGTCCCGCGGATGTAAAAGCCCAAGAAAAGGGACTTGCAAAAAAACTTTTATCACCTCACAACACCACAGTTTTATTGTGGATATCTTAGGAAATATTGTGAAGAGCAAGTAACCTCCATCAAAAGAGTGATTAGAGGGGAAATCCTTCATTTTCACAAAGTGGGATTTGGACACATGAACATGAGAGATTGAGCTCACCCTAGAACTTTAAAAGTCTTGGAAAGGTTCAGTCCAAGTTTCATGAAAAATCCAGCACTTTTGAGGCACTTTTGGGGATATTTGAAAAAGAAGCCAATTTGAATATAAATTCAAATTGCAGCAACTTTCATCACTCAAATTCAAAAAGTAGCTTCATATTCAAACTCAGCACATTTTTCTGAGTTAGCCCACCAATTTTCATCCCTATTGGAGTTCATCTTGTCGGGAGCTAAATTTGCAACAATTCAAGAACTGAATTTGAACTTCAGTTTAAACATGAAGCAAATTTAACCAAACAAAGTTTGAATTTGAAAACTCAAATTCAAACCAAGACTTGGGGGCTAAGTCTCCCATTCAATGTTCATTAGCTGGGATATTTACAACAGAAAGGGGGAGAAGGAATTAGAGGGGGGAAGCGGGCCCACTGGTCAGCCACCCTGAGAACCAACCGACTCAGGCACGAGGTCGAACACCCCCGCGGGCGACAACGCACGGGGTCGACCCCGTCCCAACGCGGCCACCGCACGGCGAAAGCACGGAGTCACCACGCCAGAGCGACGCTCGCTCGGCTGTTTTCACGGTGCCCCGGCTGTCCCAGCGTTCCCCCTCCCACAATCGCCTGCGCGCGCAAACTTGTTCCTCGCCGCTCTCTGGTCGCCGGCGTCCGAGCAACCCAGGCACTCTCGTGCCCAACAAGCAACACAAGAAAGAACCGCCTCGAGGTACTGATCACCACCGTACTGACCTCGCCCTCTCTCTCGCACGGTCGGCAAAGAATTTGGGGGATTAGTATGTCGGGGTGTTTAGAACCGAACCATGCGAAATCCGGAAATTCGCAGCAAGTAAGCCACCACTCCTTAGGCCGAGCTAAAGACATAATCTAGACTCACCCACGCGTCTCTGAGATCAGAAATCATCGAGTTTCATCGAGTATGGGCGATGTTCTTCGAGCTTTTTGCATCGGCGCCAATTTCCGGTCTAGGTCACCGGTGAGGTCGTAGTTGCAGTTGTTTTCACAGAGTTCAGTGCCCATATCCATGATCAGCGGGTGTCATCGGAGCTCCCCGAGCCAACCGCATCGAAAAAGGTGCAGGGGATGCTGAGTTTGACGTCACCGATTAGCTTCCGGCCGCTGTTGCCGGCGGGAGCACTGTTCCGGCCGTTGTCAAGCTCCGGTGAGGGCACCAGTGTGTTCTTCGAGTCGAGTTAGGCACAGGCGGCAATTTCTGTCGAAGTTCGGGCAGTGAAACGTCCGGCGGCGAGCGCTCCGGCGAGGCGCCGCTGCGGGCGCTGCGGGAGAGCGCGAGGTAGACGAAGGGGGGGCCGGGTCCACCGGTCAGCCTCTGACCTCGCGCGGGGATCGGGTTGCGGCCGGGATTCGGTGTGGCAGTGCGGGTAAAACCCCGTGGGCCGCGGTGTGGCCGCATTCTGAGTGGGCCGGCTCGAGGAGTGGGACAAACCCGTAGGATTTAAACTTTATTCGAATTTTAAGCTTTAGTTCAAACTTTAAATGCATAGAACTTTTGCTAGGAAACTCCAAATTCAATGAACCAAATTTTGCTGAACTCAGAATTCTGAGTACTTTCCAGCAATACCAAATTCAGCTCATGAAAGTGAGTAGTTTTCCTGAATTAAATCCCTAAAGTTTAAACTGTTGGGAATTTTATCTTGAGAACTACTTTATGAAAAATTCTGAAATTTAGCTGAAAGGTTCATTGGAAAGTCCATGAACCCCAGTAAAAGTTTCAGACTCATCCAAGTTAATTTAGTTACCCTAATGGGGTGATTAAGAGAACTGCCCTGAGAAAATAGAAAAATGTACAGAAACATTTTTCAGATTTTCTCAAATCTTAATTAGGGCATAACTTTCTGTAGAATTCTTCAAATCACATGAAACCAACTCAATTAGAATCATCCTAAATTATAGTTTCCAGAAAGTAATGGTGGGAGCCATGAAAAACCCTGGAATTACTTAGAGGCTCAAATATTGACCAAATAGGCATTTATTTGTACAAGGTTCAATTTAACTTTGTTGCAAATAAAACTTGGTCACAACTCTGGTTAGGACCCTACCAATCCACCATAAAAATTTCAGAACCAAAGGAGAGGGCTAGCTAGAGTTATTAGCAATTATGTATTCAAGTTCACACATTGCATTTAAATTAACATGTAGTATTTCAATAACGTGTAGTCGCTGAAGGCGAGGAAGCCCCGGAGGTTCTCGACTTCCTGCTTCCAGAGGAAGAACTAACTCCTGACCAGCAGCAACAAGGCAAGCCCCGGTTTACATTAACTCTTTTATAAAGTTTTACTTTGTTTACATATATAGTGTGAAGTATGATTGTGCATTAGGTATAGGATGGATGGAACCCCACTTGCATGACCAGAATCTTTCCATAAGAGTGAGGTTCGTGTCTAAGATCTCGAGTAGACCGGCTATGCTTAATAATTCATAGGACTTCGGTACAAGTCGAGTAGTTGGAATCTACTCGCGAGTTTAGGCTTGGGACACACGGGTTCGGTTGAGTGATGTGTGATCACTTTAGTAGTGAAAATGAGACTAGGCAGGGGCTAGGGCGCAGCAAGAAAAAGTCTTGTGTGCGCAGCCCTGCCCGTGTCGATTGAGGACCGATCCGTGTGCGGCCCTGCTGAACAAGTATTGAACGTACCGAATGCATATCGGATATATGGGCCCCGATAAACCGATGTAGCCTAAACCTCCGGACGTCGAGGCATAACGCACCAATTTATAGGTGTAGGCTGAGGGCAGCAAGGTGGAAATCTGCCAACGGGCATAGAGAGATGCTCCGTGTGGGGAACCTCCTGCTCGTTTCGGTGCGACCGGTTCGACGTTTGGGCTGTTGGGTGAAAGGTTGTCCCGTACGACATCGAGTGAGCGTACTGTGCAGCTCCACGGGTGGGCGTACGTGACGTGCTCTTTGGGTTTTCCCTGCAGGTGTATATCTAGTCGATTCGCCGTCCCTCACTGTGACGAGTACCGCTTGTTCACTGCGTCGTAACGTAGACTAATGATTGAAATGTTATGATTTCATATTGCTGTTATGATATAATTGTATGGTTACATGTTTGCCACCAAATATTGCTTACTAAATTTCAGCTTCCTGAACTGTTAACTTGTTAAAAGCTGAACTAAGGATGAACTTGTAGGCGTGTCCATTTACTGCAATATTACCATCCTATGTCCTTGTACCCCTCATGTAGAGTTTCATGTTTAGATGAGTCGGTTAAGCCTTGCTGAGCCTTCGTGCTCACGGTTGCTGCTTAAGTGTTTTTCAGGTGAGGAGCCACCCACGGACTCGGAGTACGAGTCCACCGGCGAGGGTTACCCTCCGTCGGGGACCACGGCTGAGTGGGAGCCGTACACGCCGCGCTGAGCTGAGGAGTGCAGCTAGTGTGGGTTGCCCTAGGGCTGGGCAACCACTTTTGCTAGATAGGCGGGCGTGAGTTGTATAAAAGAAACTTACGCTGTGTAATAAAGACCCTATTTTGTAACTGAGAAGTGTACTACTTTGTACATTCAGTTTGTTTTCCCATGTAATATAATGCGTTCTTATGACGTGTGCTGTCGGGTGTCGCATCGCGCGGCACCACCCTCTGCGATCCTGGATGAGCGGATTCCGGTCTGCCACAGCCTGGTATCAGAGCTGTATTGGGGATAGCACAGTACTTAAGGACTGCATTATGGGAAAACTTAGGTATACGGTGAGGATTCGGTAGTTGCCCAAGTAAGGACTATATTAGCATAGTTAATTAAAGTGTCAAAGACTAACCTATGTGTTATCATTCTGAATCTCAATTATTGTAACGACGCACCTACGCTCTGGTAAGTTTGGTAAGGAACGCCACCGAAAGCAGTTCAATTTCGGTTAGCTCCCCTGACGAGGAACGTGGTTCAGGGATTGATCTCACAGCTTGGTGTGAGACGTCAATATGAACCTCTTGGACTCTTCATGTCCCTGAGTTCATATGAAATGCTGATCCCTAGAGTGCATTAGGCAAGTAAGTGGAGGCCCCATCGCGTGGTCAGTAACGCGAGAGTGTGTTCATCTGGAAATAGCCCAGGAGGACATACATAGCGCTTGCCATCGGCGTGCCCTGCAGGGCAGTAGGTGGTATCTGTTGGGTTGATAACATTCCCAACCGTGACGACCCGTTCATGACATACTCGGGATCCCCGTCGTGTGGTGTTGAAACACGATCACGTACCTTGAGACGTGACCTAACTCAAGGACGGCCGTATGGAAATGATACCGGCGTTTGTATTTACTTTAAATATGGTCCTGCCTGAAATGAACAACCATTGAGTGCACCATTATTGTGTGGTCTTCTGCAGGTACTAACCACGTAGGTATCCGTGTAGTAAACGTGTGCGAGAGACCGTTTAGTGCCACATTTGAGACGTATATGCCGGTATAATCGGGTTAGGATTTTCTTTTGTGAGGGACGTAGTACCGAGATATTGTAGGCATATGCATGAAAATAATGATAAAAAGGAAATAAAATCATTAGGTTCAACAATTAGGACCCTGGTTGGGTAGACAATTGAAAAGGGATGAGTGTAGTTCCAAAAGACTGAAAAACAGAGTGCTCTGTTCTGGACAGCAAGTTTGCTGATCTTCGACAGGGCATAACTCGCAGGTCTTTTAGCCTAGGGAGGTGTGCTATATAGTTCTGGAAAGGTATTTAAGTACTCTACAACTTTGTTGTAGACTTCCAGAGCTGAAACTCACCTTAAGATGGCTTAAATCCCAGAGGCATGTAACTGTCCAGAACCAGGACAGTGTTAAAACATTCTCTGGACTGATCTGTTTTTCAAGGATAACTCCCAGTAGAAAAATTTAAAATTTTCATATGATACCTCTTTAGAAATAGTAGAAGATGTGTGACATCTTTGCAATTCAAAGCTCCTGAAATTTCAGCACAGAATTTAGTGGAAACCAGGGTTGGAACCAGCCACTTCCAAGGAAGGTGCTGTTAAAATTCTTCCAGAAATTCTGCTCACTTTGAATTAGCATAACTTTTTAACCAAAGCTGATCTGGGGGCAAATGAATACTCGTTGGAAAAATACTGAAGTTAACTTTAACTTTGGTATTCAGCTTGAGTCATGAAAATGCCCAGAACCAGACCAAAACTTGGAATAGGTAGCAACTGGTGATTCTGACAGAGAAGTGACAGATGAACTCATTGGAGAGGGTGTTGTACCCTAAGGGTGGTATACGTGATGACAAAGCGATAGTAATATCTCGTAGTGACCAAACCTAGTTATGGTGAGCTTCCAAAGATGAGGTTCATCAAGTTGGATTAAACTAGCTTGTGTTTGGTCTGTTAATGGTGTAGCTTGTGCAAAGTTATTACATTATCTACTTACGAGATGTATCGCCTGTTTTATGGTCATTATGTTGTTACGCCTATTGTTATTGGACTGCATGCAATCTGTTCCGGGACAGATGTTATTGTCGTATGACTGCAGATGGTTCGTACTAGGACCACGCACGAGGTTGGTGGCTCTAGCCAACAAGGAGGCGATGACTCCCAGCCACCGACCTACGACAGCACCCCGCAGCAGCAGCCACCACCGCCGCCTCCGCTTACTCTAGCGGATGTGATAGCGGCACTGGTGGGAGGTCATGAGTAGCAGACTGACCTGCTCCGCACGATCGTGCAGAATACGTCCCAGGCAGGGGGACGTCAAGACAGAGGGCCTCGTGAGCCCCGCGAAGTATCGTACTCGGATTTCATGAGTACGCACCCTCCAGTGTTCACCGAAGCCGAAGAACCACTGGAGGCGGACAACTGGCTGCGGACTATGGAGTCCAAGTTCGGGCTGCTCCCATGTACGGAGCGGCAGAAGACTCTGTTCGCAGCGCAGCAACTCCACAGTGCCGCTGGTGCGTGGTGGGCGAATTATGTCGCCTCACGTCCGGCTGGCCATGCCGTGGAATGGGAAGAGTTCCGGTTGGCCTTCCGCGCCTATCACATTCCTCCCGGAATCATGAAGAGGAAGTTCCAAGAATTCTTGGAGCTGAAGCAGAGCGGGAGGAGTGCCCATGACTACTCCCGTGCCTTCAACCATCTGGCGCAATGCGCGTCAGACTATATCTCCACGGAGGATAAGAAGAGGGAGCATTTCTATCGGGGTTTACACCCCGAAATGAAGACGCACCTCGTTGAGTGGAATCGCAGCACTTTCAACGACCTAGTCAATGCCGCGATTATGCAAGAGGATGCTCAGTGGGAGTTGGCAGCTGAGCAGAGGAAGCGCAGCGCTCCACCTAGCAGCGGTGGTGGCGCGCCCCAGAAGTACCGTATGGTGTATCGGACACCATCCGGGCAGCAGTGGCATCCACCGGCGCGACCTCAACGGTTCAGGGGACGTCCGTTCCAGTCACCCTCGTTCCGTCCGCCGATGCCACCGCCAAGACAGCAGCAGCAGACGGCACCCCGGGCGTTTCCACCACCACAACGCGCCCCGGGATTGCGTCAGCCGATCAGCGGGGGACCGCCCCATTTCACCTGCTTCACGTGTGGCCAGGCGGGCCACTTCGCGAAGGACTGTCCCCAGGGGAAGCAGAGCAGCGGGCAAGCCCAACTCCAGGGCGGTGCTCGAGGCCGACCTCCGATGAAGAAGGTTGGTCAGCGGACTGGAGGCGTCCGCAACCTCGACAATGAGGACGCCCCAGAGAGAGACAACGTGCTGGCGGGTACGTTTACTCTCAACAATCAAGCCATCGTCATATTATTTGATTCTGGTGCAACCCACAGCTTTAGAAGTGCATCATATGTGGTTAAGCATCAGCTGGAAGTCTTCCCAACCGAGTGTTCGTATATGATCTGCTCACCGGGAGGAAAGATTTCAGCAACGATGATGGTTCCAAAAGCACCACTGTGCTTAGGTGGGAAGATATATCCCACCACTATGATTATCCTGGAGGGGCAGAAAATTGATGCAATCTTAGGAATGTCATGGCTAAGCTACCATGAAGCTGTCCTGGAAACTCTAGCACGGACGGTTCACCTCAACTCTCCATTACACCGTCCGCAGTCCCTCTTATTAGATAATCCAGTCCGGGAAGTTTCAGTGATCAACAATGCTGAAGCTCTCAAATTGGAGGACATCCCCGTAGTCCGGGAGTATCCCGACGTGTTCCCGGATGATCTTCCGGGCATGCCACCGGAGCGGGATGTCGAGTTCAAGATTGAACTTGCACCCGGGACTACGCCCATATCACGGAGACCATACAAGATGGCTCCAAATGAGCTGGCGGAACTGAAAGAACAGCTCAATGATCTGTTGAGCAAGGGTTTCATTAGGCCGAGTTCCTCGCCTTGGGGATGCTCGGCACTGTTCGTGAACAAAAAGGATGAAACCCTGAGGCTGTGTGTGGACTACTGGCCGCTCAACGCCGTCACCATCAAGAATAAGTACCCACTGGCCCGCATCGACATATTGTTTGATCAACTTGTGGGTGCAAGTGTATTCTCCAAGATGGACCTTCGCTCTGGATATCACCAGATTAAAATCCGGGCGGAGGATATTCCGAAGACGGCCTTCTCGACGAGATATGGACTATATGAATATCTCGTCATGTCTTTTGGTCTCACAAATGATCCAGCCCATTTCATGTATCTCATGAACTCAGTGTTCATGCTGGAGCTGGACAAGTTCGTGGTAGTGTTCATCGATGATATCTTGGTTTACTCCAAGACAGAAGCCAAATATGCCGAACACATGTGAATCGTTCTTCAACGATTGCGAGACCACAAGCTCTACGTCAAGTTCAGTAAATGCGAGTTTTGGATCAGCCAAGTGCCATTCTTGGGACATATCATCTCAGCAGAAGGCATTGCGGTTGACCCAAGCAAAATAGAGCAAGTGCTGAAATGGAAAGCTCCCACTTCAGTTCATGAAGTCAGAAGCTTCCTCGGGTTAGCGGGATACTATAGGAGATTCATTCCAAGCTTCTCCAAGCTCGCTAAGCCAATGACAGAATTGCTGAAGAAAGGGACGAAATATGTTTGGAACACGGTGTGCGAAGGAGCATTCCGAACATTGGTGAAGCATCTCACCACAGCCCCGGTCTTAGCTCAGCCGGATACAACAAAGCCCTTCGACGTGTATTGTGACGCGTCCGGTATTGGGCTCGGCTGCGTGTTGATGCAGGAAGGACGTGTGGTTGCATATGGCTCACGCCAACTTCGGAACCATGAGCAGCATTATCCGACTCATGATCTTGAGCTTGCTGCCGTGGTGTTGGCGCTAAAAATGTGGAGGCACTATCTCCTGGGGAACTTGGTGCATCTCTACACCGACCACAAGAGCTTGAAATACATATTCACCCAGAAGGAGCTGAACATGAGGCAACGGAGGTGGTTAGAATTGATCAAAGATTATGAAATTGAGATTCATTACCACCCTGCAAGGCGAATGTGGTTGCCGACGCGCTGAGTCAGAAATCACATGTCCATCACCTCACCATTACACCAGTGGAGGAGGAAGAGCCGAGTTTATACTTGGTTCCTTATGGATCGCTTTACAACCTTGCCCTCATCCCTACTATTAGGGAGGACATCATTGCAGCTCAGAAAACGGATAAAGGCATGGCACATCTCCGGAGACGGATAGACAATGGAGAGATTAAATGTTTCCGGAAGGATGATGAGGGGACGCTGTGGTTCAATGACCGAATAGTCGTACCCCGAGATATGGAGTTGAGGAAGAAGATCCTCGATGAAGCTCACTTGTCCAAGTACTCCATTCATCCGGGCAGCAACAAAATGTACCAAGATTTGAAAAAGAAATTTTGGTGGACACGGATGAAGCGGGAGGTAGCTAAGTACGTATCCGAGTGTGATACGTGTAGACGAGTGAAAGCTGATCACATGAAGAAATCAGGGCTGTTGCAACCCCTGAAAATCCTGGCATGGAAATGGGAAGATGTGAGCATGGATTTCATTGTGGGATTACCCCTAACATCCAACAAGCATGATTCCATATGGGTAATCGTTGATCTGTTAACAAAGACTGCTCGCTTCATCCCGGTGAATACACGTTACAATGCCGGCAAATATGCGGAGCTATACATAGCGAAGATCCTATGCCTATACGGGGTACCCAAGACCATTGTCTCAGATCGAGGTGCATTATTTGTATCTCGCTTTTGGGAGCAGCTACACGCTGCCTTGGGTACTAAGTTGATCAGGAGCTCCGCCTATCACCCTCAAACAGATGGGCAAACAGAGAGGGTGAACCAAGTATTAGAAGACATGTTGAGAGCATGTGCCATCCACCATGGTAGGAACTGGGATGATCACCTACCGTTGGCGGAATTCTCGTATAACAACGGTTATCAGGCGAGTATCAAGATGGCACCCTACGAAGCTCTCTACGGTCGCAAATGCCGCACCCCATTAAATTGGTGCGAGTCCGGTGACAGGGTCACATTCGGGGTTGATGTGGTGAACGACGCCGAAGAGCGCGTTCGGACGATCCAAGCTAATTTGAAGGCCGCTCAATCCCGGCAGAAGAGCTACGCTGATAAGAGGCGTAGACCGTTGCACTTTGATATCGGTTTGGTGTAAAGGGGAAGCTCGCTCCACGTTTCATTGGACCCTATGCTATCACCGAGAAGTGTGGACCAGCGGCGTATCGATTGGAGCTACCAGCATCTCTTGCTGGTGTCCATGATGTTGTCCATGTTTCGCAACTGCGAAAATGTTTGAAGCATACGACTGCTGTTCCTACCGAAGACATCGGCGAGCTGAAACCGGATTTAACATATGATGAGTATCTGGTGGAAATTCTTGATGAGAAAGCCAGAACCACGCGTAGCAGAACGTTGTGGTTCTACAAAATACTCTGGAGCAACCACACCGCCGAAGAAGAGACGTGGGAGAGCGAGGAATTCCTTCGCTCAAATTACCGGAAGTTCATGGCATCTAAACACAGGTAAGTCCATACTACATCGCAATCTTTCCTTTTATAATCTCAGGACGAGATTCTTTTAAGGGGGGAGGGATGTAAAAGCCCAAGAAAAGGGACTTGCAAAAAACTTTTATCACCTCACAACACCAGAGTTTTATTGTGGATATCTTAGGAAATATTGTGAAGAGCAAGTAACCTCAATGAAAAGAGTGATTAGAGGGGAAAGCCTTCATTTTCACAAAGTGGGATTTGGACACATGAACATGAGAGATTGAGCTCACCCTAGAACTTTAAAAGTCTTGGAAAGGTTCAGTCCAAGTTTCATGAAAAATCCAGCACTTTTGAGGCACTTTTGGGGATATTTGAAAAAGAAGCCAATTTGAATGTAAATTCAAATTGCAGCAACTTTCATCACTCAAATTCAAAAAGTAGCTTCATATCCAAACTCAGCACATTTTTCTGAGTTAGCCCACCAATTTTCATCCCTATTGGAGTTCATCCTGTCGGAAGCTAAATTTGCAACAATTCAAAAACTGAATTTGAACTTCAGTTTAAACATGAAGCAAATTTAACCAAACAAAGTTTGAATTTGAAAACTCAAATTCAAACCAATACATGGGGGCTAACTCTCCCATTCAATGTTCAGTAGCTGGGATATTTACAACAGAAAGGGGGAGAAGGAATTAGAGGGGAGAAGCGGGCCCACTGGTCAGCCACCCTAAGAACCAAACCGACTCAGGCACGAGGTCGAACACCCCCGCAGGCGACAACGCACGGGGTCGACCCCGTCCCAACGCGGCCACCGCACGGTGAAAGCGCGGAGTCACCACGCCAGCGCGACGCTCGCTCGGCTGTTTTCACGGTGCCCCGGCTGTCCCAGCGTTCCCCCTCCCACAATCGCCTCCGCGCACAAACTTGTTTCTCGCCGCTCTCTGGTCGCCGGCGTCCAAGCAACCCAGGCACTCTCGTGCCCGACAAGCAACACAAGAAAGAACCGCCTCAAGGTACTGATCACCACCGTACTGATCTCGCCCTCTCTCTCGCACGGTCAGCAAAGAATTTGGGGGATTAGTGTGTCGGGGTGTTTAGAACCAAACCATGCGAAATCCGGAAATTCGCAGCAAGTAAGCCACCACTCCTTAGGCCGAGCTAAAGACATGATCTAGACTCGCCCACGCGTCTCTGAGATCAGAAATCATCGAGTTTCATCGAGTATGGGCAATGTTCTTCGAGCTTTTTGCATCGGCGCCAATTTCCGGTCTAGGTCACCTGTGAGGTCGTAGTTGCAGTTGTTTTCACAGAGATCAGTGCCCATATCCATGATCATCGGGTGTCAGCGGAGCTCCCCGAGCCAACTGTGTAAAAGTCCCAAAAACTTGTAAATAGAAAACTTGAGCTATGAATAAAGTTGAGTTTGAATACAAGAAATGGGACTTACAAAAACTTTTGTGTTCCTCATGAAAGTGTTGGCATGTGCAATAAAACTTGGAATTCAGTTTGAACTAAGAGGGTCACTTCCAAAAATAGGAGGGCCATCTCCAAAAAGGAAAAATTCAAACTGATGTTGGAGAGGTTGTAGTTGCAAAAGCCAACTCAAAGATCAGAGGATATATTTGAGTTTCTCAGATCCAAATTATGAGGGAGCCAAGTTTTGAGCAAATTTGGAGGTGCTTTGATATGAATATCAAAGGAACTTGTAAATTTCACCCAAATTTGAATTTAAATTCGAAATTGAGGCACAACTGGTCAAATTGCCAAATAACTTTTTAATTTGAGTACCTCAGGGCTGAATTTGCATGTGCCAAAGATTTGGAGATCTTTTGGGGCAGAAGGGAGTTGTGGGCCCCACTTGTCATAGAGAGGTGGGGGTTATAACTTGCTGCTTAAGTCTACCACGGTGTATTGGTTTCCATCCGAGCCACTGAAGCCGCTCCCGGCGCCACCGAACGCACGCGGGTGCCACCTCTTCACCGAAGCAGCACGCTGGAGAGCTGCCTGGAAGCCTACCCTTCCTCCCGTGCGGGCCTTTGCTTCATCACCGACGCCTCGGCCGCCTTTCCGCCCTCGCACAATAAAAGGACCGAGGATGCTGCCGCCTCGGGCGATCGACCGAGAACTGAAGGAAACCGAGCGTGCAGAGGCCAGCCAAGCCAAGAAACCACGCGGTGAGCTCATCCTCCACTTCCTAAGTACAGCATCCCACGAGTTGTTGCCTCCCCGACCCGAAATCGGCTCGTTGCCGCAGCGATTCCACTTCACCGAGAGTTGGGGCGCTCATGGACAGCCTAATCCAGGCACTTCCACGCCCAATCAAGTCCACCTCCGGACGCGCTGGTGAACCCTTCTGCTCACCCCTAAACCTCAAGCAAATCAGTGAACCACCGAGCGAGAATTTGGGAAAATATCGCCGACGGCCCCAGACCGATGATCCGGTACGAAAACCCAAAATTCTTATTTGTTGTTCGTTCTTAGCTCATCAAATCATGCACAAATAAACTAGACTGGCTAGCGATCCGATCTCCTCCACAACCCTAGCTAGAAACGCCGTGGTTACAGCTAATTTTGAGCTTTTTGGTCGGCGGCCATGGTGGGAACGCGCGGGCGCACGGTGAAAACCGGTTTGCCGTCGTTCCCGAGCCAGGTTGTGGCCACGCCGAGATTGCCTGACCTCCACTGATGCTTTAGAGCGGATCCGCCGAGCTTTTGGCGGGCTAATGTGCTCGGGCGACGGTGCCGATCATCACCGAAGGCCGCGGCTCATCGCCGGCCTACTTCCGGCCACCGGCAGCCCGAGCCAACCCCGCAGACTTGTTCCCCGACTCTGAAAACCCCCAGGCGGCGAGTCTCCGGCCGAGAGGTGGCCGGGAAGCCGGGTCCGGCGAGCTCCAGTGGAGCGCCGGCGAGGGGGAGGCACGGGAGCGAGAGGAAGAAGAAGACCCCCACCGGGCCCACGTGTCAGCAGCTGAAGATTAAAACTCCGGATCAGCTGTGGCGTGTGATCCTGTGTGGTGGCGCGGGAAAAGGTCTGTGGCCCCGCGTGGCGTGATTCCGGCGGTTGACACGTGTAGGGTGGACCCACAGGCAGAGTTTGAATTTTTCCCGAATTAATTTGAATTCCAGATTTGGTTCAAACTTTGGATCTGCATAACTTTTGCTAGAGAGCTCCAAATTTAGTGATTCAAATTGGGTTGGATTCAGGATGAACTGCTCTATCCAAATATGCAACCCCATTTGCATGAAAACCAATAGATAATTCTGGAAAATTCTTTAAATATTTTCAGCAAAGGAATTTTAGAGGGAGTTTGGTTCATCCAAAATTCCCCAAATTTTGCCAGTATATTCTTCAGGATATTTGGAGACTCCTGTAAAAGTTTCAGCTCATTTGGAGTTGATTTAGTTAGGATAATTCCAATTTCAAGTTTCTGTATTCAAATGAATACAGAAACATTTTCAGAGAATTTCCAAAACTTGGAAATTCAGTTCTAGCCATTCCTTAGCTCCAAAAGTCCTATGAAAATTTAGGCATACTTCCTGAGCTATGTATAAAATTATATTTCACTTAGATTTGCATGAAAGTGCAAGTTTAATCAGAATTAATTCCTTTATGCTTAAATGCTTAGGGAATTGTTCTGGGTGATCCATTTAGTGAAATGTTCTGAATTTTGGTCCAGAGAACTTTCTTGTGACAAGGAACTCCCAAGAAAATTCCCGGCTCCATTGGAGCCCTGGATCATTAGTGTTCTGTTCAACCATTAGTTGATCTCCCCACCCAAGTGATGAACCTCACTTCTCACCTGAGGATAGTGCTTAGACACACATCCAAACCACCACCCCCAGTGTCATTTTAAATTCTTAAACAAAGTTCCAGTTTTAAACTTGTCTGTAGCATTTGTTAGCAAAAAGTTTTATTATTAAACATATATACATATTTATAACGTGTAGTGCTTAAACGTGGATAAGTGAAGATTTGATCAAGGAGCAAGAAGGCAGGGATTAAGCTTCAAGTTATCATCAGCAACTAACTTCATCTTATCTAACTTAAGTCACCTGCAAAACCAAGGCAAGCCCCGGTTTGCACTTAAGTTGTTTTTAAAGTTTTCCCTTTGTTCACTACATTTGGTCAAGGTTTGTATGTGCATTAGGTCAAGGATGAGTGATACTCCACTTGCATAACCAAACATGAACCCTGAGGTCAAGGGTAGAAATGTGTCATCGCTGTAGCATAGGGCAATGCTAAATAGACTAGGGCATCCGGTAGAAGACGAGTAGTTGGAATCTACTCGCGAGCTATAGTTTAGGATATCATAAGTGTGGTTGGGGAAAGAAGCAAACTAAAGTTTACATTTCTAAAGATGAGACCGGGCAGAGGGGTTAGGCTGCGACAAGGCGAGGTCTTGGTCGAGTAGCTCTGCCTGTGTCGGTTAAGGACCGATGCATATGCCGCGTCCAGGAGCAAGTATTGAGTTGTGTACCGGATGCTTACTGATATATGGGAACCAGGAAACCGATGTACCAGGTTCACTGGATTGTAGAGGCATACCACATCGTCTCGTTAGACCTATGAGCCCAAGACGGCGCGAACGGTTCTACAGTCTAGTGTACTGAGAAAGGTTGCCACATACGACGTAATGAAGGATGCCAGAGTTGGGTCTTCAGAGGCGGGCGTATGTGTCGAGTTATCCGGGTAGTGTTTGATTCGAATCACCGTCCCTCGCGGTTATTGAGTACCGCTTGCTCCCATGTTGTGACGTAGTTAATCAACTTGTGTGGAAACAGTTTGCAAAAGTATAATTGCTGCTATGATGATATTAAGTTGCATGAAAACCATGTTTGAAGTAGAGATAGAGCTAACTAAAGTTATTTTCTACCTTGGGGCAAGTAACATTGGAATGAAGCGTTTCTTGTTTGATTGTGGAGTTCCAATGTTGCTGATCGCAAGGTCATTATTAATATGGCTAAAATTTGAAAGTTAAGGATGAACTCGTAGGCGAGTCTTTTCGCAAGTGACATTCTTAGGTCTTAGGTTACTTTCATCTAGAGTTTCATGTCTTAGGAGAGACGGTTAAGTCTTGCTGAGCCTTTGTGCTCACTCTTGCTATATAAGTGGTTTTGCAGGTAAACCTCGACGCTATAAAGAGGGTTGTCCGGTGAGACTCGGAAACTTCCAAGTCACGTCACACATGGAGAACCTTGCCGCTGCCTTGTCTTCGTGTTGCTAGCGAGAGGAGTCCGCAGGCTGGACCTCTTCTCGGTGCTTCATAGTTATTCAACGTGAGCTGGTTATAGACTTCCGCTGTAGCTAATTTGTGTAAATTATTTACAAAGAATAATTGTAACCTTCCGCTTTTGATTTATGTAATACTGTGTTCCTTATATGTTGTTGTTGGGTGCCGCATAACACGGCACCACCCAATGCGATTCCTCGGGCAAAGCGGCACGGCCCTGTGATCGGGGTCGGGCCACCTCAGCATGGTATCAGAGCCGCATTGGTAATAGCGCACGGAATAAGGATGATATTACGACAAAAACTTAGGATACGGTGAGGAAACGATATTAGGCCCATATAAGGACTATAGTAGTATAGTTACTTAAGGTGGTGTTGCTAACTTACTTGTTATAATTCTGAAATTTTGATTATGTAACGACGCACCTACGTTCAGGTAAGAATGGTAAGGAACGCCACCGAAAGCGGTTCAATTTCGGTTAGCTCCCCTGACGAGGAAAGTGGTTCAGGGTTTGATCTCAAAGCTTGGTGTGAGATGTTAATATGAAACTCTTGGACTCTCCATGTTCCTGAGTTCATATGAAACGCTGATCCCTAGCGTGCATTAGGCAAGTAAGTGGAGACCCCATCGTGTGGTCAGTAACGCGATAGTGTGTTCGTCTGGAAATAGCCCAGGAGGACATACGCAGCGCTTGCCATCGGCGTGCCCTGCAGGGCAGTAGGTTGTATCCGTTGGGTTGATAACATTCCCAACCGTGACGACCCGTTCATGACATACTCGGGTTCCCCGTCGTGTGGTGTTGAAACACGATCGCGTACCTTGAGACGTGACTTAACTCAAGGACGGCCGTATGACAATGATACGGGCATTTGTATTTACTTTCAAATATGGAACTGCCTGTAATGAAACAACCTTTGAGTGCACCACTATTGAGTGATCTTCTGCAGGTACTAACCACGTACGTATCCCGTGTAGTACACGTGTGCGAGAGACCGTCTTAGTGCCACTGATAGTACGTATATGCCGGTGTAATCCGGTTAGGATTTTTATTTGGTGAGGCTACGTAGTACCGACATGATTCTTACGGTGCATCGACACCGTACTACACATAAGAACCTCTTCCCTATGAAGAAATGATTCATGAGCTAACTTTCAACTAAATATGGAAGTTTGAAACAAATATTAGTTATTGAACTCTTATTTTGAGCTAAGATTCAAATGGGAGTATAACTAGGTGTCAAAGTTTTCAAAAACAGAGAGCTCTGTTTCTGGCAGAAATTCTTGCTGGACTTTAACAAAGCATAACTCTGAGTAGCTTGACCCAAATAAGGTGTATGATACAGTTCTGGAAATATTTTCAAGTGCTCTACAACTTCCTTGTAGGCCTCCAGAGCAGAATCACATGTTACATGGGTGAAAAGTCCAGTTGAAGGCAAACTGTTCAGAACCAGGACAGTAGCAAAAAAAACCTCTCTGGACCTTTCTGTTTTTAAGCCATAACTTCCTGTAGAAAAATCCTTAATGAGCACATATGTACTTGTTAGAAAGCTACTGAAGTTTACTAAAACTTTGGTATTGAACTCAAGTCTAGAATCTGTTGATGACTTGAGTAAAATTTGGAGTTTGTGTGAGCTGGTCAGGGTAGTCCCGCTGATTAGCTTAGCGTACATAAGATTTGTTTAAACATGAATGTGGTTATGCTTTCATAAAGTTCATGACATGTTCATGTTTTACTTATCTTTACTTACTACTGAGATAGAATTTTGATTGACTCAATTTTGTTTCGTGCAGTATGGTACGCACACGTTCTCAAATGGAGCTTGGAGATTCAAGTTGAGGTGGGAATGACTCGACTTCATCACAAGAGCCATCGCCAACCAGATTGGCTGAAATTATGGCGAAGATGAATGAAACTCTCCAAATCCTAGTTCAGCAAGGCATAGATCGAGAAGCTCAACGTCACATGCCAACCCAGAGCACGTATCTGGATTTCTTGGGGACACAACCGCCGGTATTCTCCGAGGCGGCTGACCATTGTGAAGCAAATCACTGGTTACGTGTCATCGAGTCCAAGTTTGGGTTGATCCTATGTGATGAATTCTCGAAGACTCTATATGCCGCTCAGCAGCTTCACGGCTTTGCTGGAGCATGGTGGGCAGAGTACCTTGCTGTCCAACCAGTAGGGCATTGTGTCACATGGGCGGAGTTCCAGGCTGCATTTCGTGCTCGTTTCATCCCTGCGGGCATAATGCAAACCAGTCTGGATGAGTTCTGGAGTCTGAAGCAAGGGGACATGAGTGTTACTGAGTATGCGAAGGAATTTAATCGCTTAGCTCAATATGTCCCTGACTATGTGAAATCACCAGCCATGAAAGGTTATCATTTTTATCGAGGGCTGACTGCTAGGCTGCGATGTGAATTGGCTCAAGTTAGCCAGGGGGATTTTGATGAGTTTGTGAGCTGTGCTATGGCTCAAGAATATTATTCCAACCTCTACCTCAAAGAAAAGAGGGAGAGGGACTCATCACAAGATGAAGACAAACGTCTACCTCAGAAGTATCGGTTGGTAATCCGTTCACCTTCCGGTCGAGAGATTCCACAAGAGGTGCAATCATTCTGGGAGTGTGACGACTCTTCTACTCCACAGAGGTCTTCTTCACCTCCACCGCAGCAGCAACTTATCTCTTATGCACCTCAGTATCAACGAGGTGCACCAGAATACTTTTTCCCTCAAGAGGCTGAAGATGAACAAGGTGATTTCTCAGTTGAACCGAGTGCTGTCCCACTTCATGTTGACAACGAGCTCAACGTCAATGAAGCGACTGAACCGAGCAGTAACATTGTGTCTGCGGGTCCAGTCCCAAAAAGTGATCTTGGGCAGCCCAGGAAAGCTATGTCAAAAGTGGGAACAGTCAATTATGTGTCAGTCGATGATCTGCCCAAGGGAGGACCTGTTCTTGCCGGCAGGTTCACCTTAAATGACAAGCCGGTTGTCATTTTATTCGACTCTGGTGCGACACATAACTTCATTAGCAGGGCAACGGTGATCCGGGATCAGATCTCCACCACTATCACCAAAGGTTCTTACCTTATTCATTCGCCAGGTGGAGACATATCCACTAATGAAGTCGTTTCTCGAGCACCACTTTGCCTGGGTGGAAAAATTTATCCTACCACCCTCATCATCCTCGAAGACCAAGGAATCAATGCCATATTGGGAATATCATGGTTGACCTTCCATAAGGCTGTCCTGGACATCGAGAACAGGAGTGTTCACTTGGACTCTCCACTTCACGGACGTCAAACTTTGTACCTCGGCGAAGCGATTTCCAAGAACCCGGAAGTATGTAATGCCGAGGCGTGCAAGTTAGAAGACATTCCGGTAGTCCGTGAATATCCGGACGTGTTTCCCATAGATCTTCCAGGCTTACCACCTGAGCAGAGGTGGAATTCAAAATAGAGTTGATACCGGGAACCACGCCGATCTCTCGGAGACCATACAAAATGGCTCCGAATGAATTAGCCGAGCTGAAGGAGCAACTCAAAGATCTGATGGACAAGGGGTTTATTCGTCCAAGTTCGTCACCCTGGGGTTGCTCAGCTTTGTTTGTAAAGAAGAAGGATGAGACGCTGAGGCTATGCGTCGATTATCGTCCTTTAAATGCTGTGACCATAAAGAACAAGTATCCATTACCAAGAATTGATATCCTCTTCGATCATCTAGTGGGTGCTAAAGTCTTCTCCAAGATGGACTTAAGGTCGGGATATCATCAAATCAAGATTCGAGCGGAAGATGTCCCGAAAACAGCATTCTCGACAAGATATGGACTCTATGAATATCTTGTCATGTCATTTGGGTTGACCAATGCTCCGGCCCACTTTATGTATCTTATGAACTCGGTGTTCATGCCGGAGCTGGATCAGTTCGTCGTGGTATTCATCGACGACATCTTGGTCTACTCCAAATCTGAAGAGGAACACGCTAAACATTTGCATATTGTACTCCAACGACTGAGAGATCACAAGCTCTATGCAAAGTTTAGTAAATGTGAATTCTGGATCAGCCAAGTGCCATTTCTTGGACACATTATTTCAGCAGAAGGCATTGCTGTTGATCCAAGCAAGATTGAACAAGTGCTGAAGTGGAAGTCTCCAACATCAGTCCATGAAGTTCGTAGCTTCTTGGGTTTGGCTGGATATTATCGGAGGTTCATCCCGAACTTCTCAAAAATCTCCAAACCTATGACGGAGCTACTGAAGAAAGGCATCAAGTATGATTGGAGCAAGCCATGCGAGGAAGCTTTTCAAGCGTTGGTGAAACACCTCACAACAGCCCCGGTTCTAGCTCAACCGGATACAACCAAGCCTTTTGATGTTTATTATGATGCATCCGGCGTCGGGCTTGGTTGTGTACTCATGCAAGGAGGACGTGTGGTCGCATATGGATCACAGCAATTACGGAATCATGAGAAACATTATCCAACTCATGATCTCGAGCTTGCTGCCGTGGTACTAGCTTTGAAGATGTGGAGACATTACCTAATGGGAAATCTGGTTCATCTCTACACCGACCACAAAAGTTTGAAGTACATATTCACTCAAAAAGAGTTGAATATGCGACAACGGCGATGGTTGGAGCTGATCAAGGACTATGAGATTGAAATTCATTATCATCCAGGCAAGGCAAATGTGGTTGCCGATGCACTCAGCCGGAAGTCTCATATTCATAACCTAATCATTACGCCGATAGAAGAGGAAGAACCAAGTCTCTACTTGGTTCCATATGGAGCTTTGCATAATCTAGCTCTCATACCCACAATAAGAGAGGAGGTGATGGAAGCTCAAAGGAGAGACAAGGGCATGGCTCATATCAAAAGGAGGTTAAAGAACGGGGAGATGAAATGTTTCTGGTTAGATGAGGAAGATACCTTGTGGTTCAAGGACCGGATAGTCGTACCCCGTGATATGAGGCTGCGGAAGAAAATTTTGGATGAGGCTCACTTATCCAAATTTTCTATTCATCCTGGCAGCAATAAAATGTACCAAGACCTCCGGAAGAAGTTTTGGTGGACACGTATGAAACGTGAAGTTGCAAAATACGTTTCAGAATGTGATACGTGTCGAAGAGTTAAGGCCGACCATGTGAAGAAGTCGGGCCTGCTGCAACCTCTACAAATACCGGCATGGAAGTGGGAAGACTTGAGTATGGATTTCATCGTTGGGTTGCCGATGACCTCCCGCCACCATGACTCGATTTGGTTAATCGTTGATCGATTAACCAAATCGGCACGTTTCATTCTGGTGCATACCAACTACAGCGCCAAGCAGTATGCGGAGTTATACATAGCACGAATCTTATGCCTGCATGGAGTTCCCAGTACCATTGTCTCCGACAGAGGATCGCTGTTCGTATCCCGCTTCTGGGAACAGCTACACATATCCTTGGGAACTAAATTGATTCGAAGCTCCGCGTATCACCCTCAAACCGATGGACAAACGGAGAGGGTGAATCAAATACTTGAAGATATGCTGAGAGCATGTGTCATCCACCACGGTAAGAGCTGGGATGATCACTTACCGTTGGCGGAGTTCTCATATAACAACGGGTATCAATCAAGTATCAAAATGGCGCCTTATGAAGCTCTCTACGGCCGGAAATGCCGCACACCCTTGAACTGGTGTGAATCCGGCGAGAGAGTTATTTACGGGATTGATCTCGTAAATGAAGCCGAAGAGCGGGTAAGGCTTATTCAAGCAAATCTGAAAGCTGCTCAGTCCAGGCAAAAGAGCTATGCGGATAAGAGACGTCGTCCTCTGAACTTTCAAGTTGGAGACCACGTCTACCTCCGCGTATCTCCCATGAAGGGCATTCACCGATTCGGAGTGAAAGGGAAACTAGCTCCGCGTTTTATCGGTCCCTTCGCCATCATGGAAAGGTGTGGACCCGTGGCATACCGTTTGGAGCTACCGGCAGCCTTATCCGGAGTGCATAATGTCTTCCACATATCTCAGTTGCGGAAGTGTTTGAAAGTTCCAACGGAGATTCTCACGGGAGACATGGCAGATCTGAAGCCGGACCTCACGTATGTTGAGCATCCAACCCAGATAATTGATGAAAAGACTCGCGAAACAAGAAATCGGACGCTGCGATTTTTCAAGGTGCTATGGGAAAATCACACGTCCGACGAAGCTACATGGGAAAGTGAGGAGTATTTGCAGCGCAATCATCCGGAGTTGTTAGAGGCTCATATGTAGTAGTTGTCCTCTCCACCTTGTCCTTAATCATGAATCTCGGGACGAGATTCTTTTTAATGGGGGAGGAATGTAAAAGTCCCAAAAACTTGTAAATAGAAAACTTGAGCTATGAATAAAGTTGAGTTTGAATACAAGAAATGGGACTTACAAAAACTTTTGTGTTCCTCATGAAAGTGTTGGCATGTGCAATAAAACTTGGAATTCAGTTTGAACTAAGAGGGTCACTTCCAAAAAGAGGAGGGCCATCTCCAAAAAGGAAAAATTCAAACTGATGTTGGAGAGGTTGTAGTTGCAAAAGCCAACTCAAAGATCAGAGGATATATTTGAGTTTCTCAGGTCCAAATTATGAGGGAGCCAAGTTTTGAGCAAATTTGGAGGTGCTTTGATATGAATATCAAAGGAACTTGTAAATTTCACCCAAATTTGAATTTAAATTCGAAATTGAGGCACAACTGGTCAAATTGCCAAATAACTTTTTAATTTGAGTACCTCAGGGCTGAATTTGCATGTGCCAAAGATTTGGAGATCTTTTGGGGCAGAAGGGAGTTGTGGGCCCCACTTGTCATAGATAGGTGGGGGTTATAACTTGCTGCTTAAGTCTACCACGGTGTATTGGTTTCCACCCGAGCCACCGAAGCCGCTCCCGGCGCCACCGAACGCACGCGGGTGCCACCTCTTCACCGAAGCAGCACGCTGGAGAGCTGCCTGGACGCCTACCCTTCCTCCCGTGCGGGCCTTTGCTTCATCACCGACGCCTCGGCCGCCTTTCCGCCCTCGCACAATAAAAGGACCGAGGACGCTGCCGCCTCGGGCGATCGACCGAGAACTGAAGGAAACCGAGCGTGCAGAGGCCAGCCAAGCCAAGAAACCACGCGGTGAGCTCATCCTCCACTTCCTAAGTACAGCATCCCACGAGTTGTTGCCTCCCCGACCCGAAATCGGCTCGTTGCCGCAGCGATTCCACTTCACCGAGAGTTGGGGCGCTCGTGGACAGCCTAATCCAGGCACTTCCACACCCAAGCAAGGCCACCTCCGGACGCGCTGGTGAACCCTTCTGCTCACCCCCAAACCTCAAGCAAATCGGTGAACCACCGAGCGAGAATTTGGGAAAATATCACCGACGGCCCCAGACCGATGATCCGGTATGAAAACCCAAAATTCTTATTTGTTGTTCGTTCTTAGCTCATCAAATCATGCACAAATAAACTAGACTGGCTAGCGATCCGATCCCCTCCACAACCCTAGCTAGAAACGCCGTGGTTACAGCTAATTTTGAGCTTTTTGGTCGGCGGCCATGGCGGGAACGCGCGGGCGCACGGTGACAACCGGTTTGCCGTCGTTCCCGAGCCAGGTTGAGTCCACGCCGAGATTGCCTGACCTCCACTGATGCTTTAGAGCGGATCCGCCGAGCTTTTGGCGGGCTAATGTGCTCGGGCGACGGTGCCGATCATCACCGAAGGCCGCGGCTCGTCGCCGGCCTACTTCCGGCCACCGGCAGCCCGAGCCAACCCCG
This sequence comes from Neostapfia colusana, assembly GCA_030760725.1. Taxonomy (NCBI): domain Eukaryota; kingdom Viridiplantae; phylum Streptophyta; class Magnoliopsida; order Poales; family Poaceae; genus Neostapfia; species Neostapfia colusana. The sequence continues at coordinate 28,927,706 of JASWHV010000019.1, read as the reverse complement.
AAGACTTGTTCCCCGACCCTGAAAACCCCCAGGCGCCGAGTCTCCAGCCGAGAGGTGGCCGGGAAGCCGGGTCGGCGAGCTCCAGTGGAGCGCCGGCGAGGGGGAAGCGCGGGAGCGAGAGGAAGAAGAAGACCCCCACCGGGCCCACGTGTCAGCAGCTGAAGATTAAAACTCCGGATCAGCTGTGGCGTGTAATCCCGTGTGGTGGCGCGGGAAAAGGTCTGTGGCCCCGTGTGGCGTGATTCCGGCGGTTGACACGTGTAGGGTGGACCCACAGGCAGAGTTTGAATTTTTCCCGACTTTATTTGAATTCCAGATTTGGTTCAAACTTTGGATCTGCATAACTTTTGCTAGAGAGCTCCAAATTTAGTGATTCAAATTGGGTTGGATTCAGGATGAAATGCTCTATCCAAATATGCAACCCCATTTGCATGAAAACCAATAGAAAATTCTGGAACATTCGTTAAAGATTTTCAGCAAAGGAATTTTAGAGAAAGTTTGGTTCATCCAAAATTCCACAAATTTTGCCAGGATATTCTTCAGGATATTAGGAGACTCCTGTAAAAGTTTCAGCTCATTTGGAGTTGATTTAGTTAGGATAATTCCAATTTCAAGTTTCTGTATTCAAATGAATACAGAAACATTTTCAGAGAATTTCCAAAACTTGGAAATTCAGTTCTAGCCATTCCTTAGCTCCAAAAGTCCTATGAAAATTTAGGCATACTTCCTGAGCTATGTATGAAATTATATTTCACTTAGATTTGCATGAAAGTGCAAGTTTAATCAGAATTAATTCCTTTATGCTTAAATGCTTAGGGAATTGTTCTGGGTGATCCATTTAGTGAAATGTTCTGAATTTTGGTCCAGAGAACTTTCTTGTGACAAGGAACTCCCAAGAAAATTCCCAGCTCCATTGGAGCCCTGGATCATTAGTGTTCTGTTCAACCATTAGTTGATCTCCCCACCCAAGTGATGAACCTCACTTCTCACTTGAGGATAGTGCTTAGACACACATCCAAACCACCACCCCCAGTGTCATTTTAAATTCTTAAACAAAGTTCCAGTTTTAAACTTGTCTGTAGCATTTGTTAGCAAAAAGTTTTATTATTAAACATATATACATATTTATAACGTGTAGTGCTTAAACGTGGATAAGTGAAGATTTGATCAAGGAGCAAGAAGGCAGGGATTAAGCTTCAAGTTATCATCAGCAACTAACTTCATCTTATCTGACTTAAGTCACCTGCAAAACCAAGGCAAGCCCCGGTTTGCACTTAAGTTGTTTTTAAAGTTTTCCCTTTGTTCACTACATTTGGTCAAGGTTTGTATGTGCATTAGGTCAAGGATGAGTGATACTCCACTTGCATAACCAAACATGAACCCTCAGGTCAAGGGTAGAAATGTGTCATCGCTGTAGCATAGGGCAATGCTAAATAGACTAGGGCATCCGGTAGAAGACGAGTAGTTGGAATCTACTCGCGAGCTATAGTTTAGGATATCATAAGTGTGGTTGGGGAAAGAAGCAAACTAAAGTTTACATTTCTAAAGATGAGACCGGGCAGAGGGGTTAGGCTGCGACAAGACGAGGTCTTGGTCGAGTAGCTCTGCCTGTGTCGGTTAAGGACCGATGCGTATGCCGCGTCCAGGAGCAAGTATTGAGTTGTGTACCGGATGCTTACTGATATATGGGAACCAGGAAACCGATGTACCAGGTTCACTGGACTGTAGAGGCATACCACATCGTATCGTTAGACCTATGAGCCCGAGACGGCGCGACCGGTTCTACAGTTTAGTGTCCTGAGAAAGGTTGCCACATACGACGTAATGAAGGACGCCAGAGTTGGGTCTTCAGAGGCGGGCGTATGTGTTGAGTTATCCGGGTAGTGTTTGATTCGAATCACCGTCCCTCGCGGTTATTGAGTACCGCTTGCTCCCATGTTGTGACGTAGTTAATCAACTTGTGTGGAAACAGTTTGCAAAAGTATAATTGCTGCTATGATGATATTAAGTTGCATGAAAACCATGTTTGAAGTAGAGATAGAGCTAACTAAAGTTATTTTCTACCTTGGGGCAAGTAACATTGGAATGAAGCGTTTCTTGTTTGATTGTGGAGTTCCAATGTTGCTGATCGCAAGGTCATTATTAATATGGCTAAAATTTGAAAGTTAAGGATGAACTCGTAGGCGAGTCTTTTCGCAAATGACAGGCTTAGGTCTTAGGTTACTTTCATCTAGAGTTTCATGTCTTAGGAGAGACGGTTAAGTCTTGCTGAGCCTTTGTGCTCACTCTTGCTATATAAGTGGTTTTGCAGGTAAACCTCGACGCTATAAAGAGGGTTGTCCGGTGAGACTTGGAAACTTCCAAGTCACGTCACACTTGGAGAACCTAGCCGCTGCCATGTCTTCGTGTTGCTAGCGAGAGGAGTCCGCGGGCTGGACCTCTTCTCGGTGCTTCATAGTTATTCAACGTGAGCTGTTTATAGACTTCCGCTGTAGCTAATTTGTGTAAATTATTTACAAAGAATAATTGTAACCTTCCGCTTTTGATTTATGTAATACTGTGTTCCTTATATGTGTGTTGTTGGGTGCCGCATAACACGGCACCACCCAATGCGATTCCTCGGGCAAGGCGGCACGGCCCTGTGATCGGGGTCGGGCCACCTCAAACCGCATCAAAAAAGGTGCAGGGGATGCTGAGTTTGACGTCGCCGATGAGCTTCCGGCCGCTGTTGCCGGCGGGAGCACTGTTCCGGCCGTTGTCAAGCTCCGGTGAGGGCACCAGTGTGTTCTCCGAGTCGATTTAGGCACAGGCGGCAATTTCCGTCGAAGTTCGGGCAGTGAAACGCCCGGCGGCGAGCGCTCCGGCGAGGCGCCACCGCGGGCGCTGCGGGAGAGCGCGAGGTAGACGAAGGGGGAGCCAGGTCCACCGGTCAGCCTCTGACCTCGCGCGGGGATCGGGTTGCGGCCGGGATTCGGTGCGGCAGCGTGGGTAAAACCCCGTGGGCCGCGGTGTGGCCGCATTCTGAGTGGGCCGGCTCGAGGAGTGGGACCCACCCGCAGGATTTAATCTTTATTCGAATTTTCAGCTTTAGTTCAAACTTTAAACGCATAGAAGTTTTGCTAGGAAACTCCAAATTCGATGAACCAAATTTTGCTGAACTCAGAATTCTGAGTACTTTCCAGCAATACCAAATTCAGCTCATGAAAGTGAATAGTTTTCCAGAATTAAATCCCTAAAATTTAAACTGTTGGGAATTTTATCTGGAGAACTACTTTATGAAAAATTTTGAAATTTAGCTGAAAGGTTCATTGGAAAATCCCTGAATCCCAGTAAAGTTTTCAGACTCATCCAAGTTCATTTAGTTACCCTAATGGGGTGATTAATAGAACTGCCCTGAGAAAATAGAAAAATGTACAGAAAATTTTTCAGATTTTCTCAAATCTTAATTAGGGCATAACTTTCTGTAGAATTCTTCAAATGACATGAAACCAACTCCCTTAGAATCATCCTAAATTCTAGTTTCCAGAAAGTAATGGTGGGAGCCATGAAAAAACCCTGGAATTACTTAGAGGCTCAAATATTGACCAAATAGGCTTTTATTTGTACAAGGTTCAATTTAACTTTGTTGCAAATAAAACTTGGTCACAACTCTGGTTAGGACCCTACCAATCCACCATAAAAATTTCAGAACCAAAGGAGAGGGCTAGCTAGAGTTATTAGCAATTATGTATTCAAGTTCACACATTGCATTTAAAATAACATGTATTATTTCAATAACGTGTAGTCGCTGAAGGCGAGGAAGCCCCGGAGGTTCTCGACTTCCTGCTTCCAGAGGAAGAACTAACTCCTGACCAGAAGGAACATGGCAAGCCCCTGTTTACATTAACTCTTTTATAAAGTCTTACTTTGTTTACATATATAGTGTGAAGTATGATTGTGCATTAGGTATAGGATGGATGGAACCCCACTTGCATGACCAGAATCTTTCCATAAGAGTGAGGCTAGCGTCTAAGATCTCGAGTAGACGGGCTATGCTTAATAATTCATAGGACTTCGGTACAAGTCGAGTAGTTGGAATCTACTCGCGAGTTTAGGCTTGGGACACACGGGTTCGGTTGAGTGATGTGAGATCACTTTAGTAATGAAAATGAGACTAGGCAGGGGCTAGGGCGCAGCAATAAAAAGTCTTGTGTGCGCAGCCCTGCCCATGTCGATTGAGGACCGATCCGTGTGCGGCCCTGCTGAACAAGTATTGAACGTACTGAAGGAATATCGGATATATGGGCCCCGATAAACCGATGTAGCCTAAACCTCCGGACGTCGAGGCATGACAGATTTATAGGTGTAGGCTGAGGGCATCAAGGTGGAAATCTGCCAACGGGCATAGAGAGATGCTCCGTGTGGGGAACCTCCTGCTCATTTCGGTGCGACCGGTTCGATGTTTGGGCTGTTGGGTGAAAGGTTGTCCCGTACGACATCGAGTGAGCGTACTGTGCAGCTCCACGGGTGGACGTACGTGACGTGCTCTTTGGGTTTTCCCTGCAGGTGTATATCGAGTCGATTCGCCGTCCCTCGCGGTGATGAGTACCGCTTGTTCACTGCGTCGTAACGTAGACTAATAATTGAAATGTTATGATTCCATATTGCTGTTATGATATAATTGTATGGTTACATGTTTGCCACCAAATATTGCTTACTAAATTTCAGCTTCCTGAACTGTTAACTTGTTGCTAAAAACTGAACTAAGGATGAACTTGTAGGCGTGTCCATTTGCTGCAATATTACCATCCTATCCTTGTACCCCTCATGTAGAGTTTCATGTTTAGGTGAGTCGGTTAAGCCTTGCTGAGCCTTCGTGCTCACGGTTGCTGCTTAAGTGTTTTTCAGGTGAGTAGCCACCCACGGACTCGGAGTACGAGTCCACCGGCTAGGGTTACCCTCCGTCGGGGACCACGGCTGAGTGGGAGCCGTACACGCCGCGCTGAGCTGAGGAGTGCAGCTAGTGTGGGTTGCCCTAGGGCTGGGCAACCACTTTTGCTAGATAGGCGGGCATGAGTTGTATAAAAGAAACTTCCGCTGTGTAATAAAGACCCTAGTTTGTAACTGAGAAGTGTACTACTTTGTACATTCAGTTTGTTTTCCCATGTAATATAACGTGTTCTTATGACGTGTGCTGTCGGGTGTCGCATCGTGCGGCACCACCCTCTGCGATCCTGGATGAGCAGATTCCGGTCCGCCACAATGGGGTCGGACCTCCCCTCTCTTCAGAGGCGTGCTCCGAGGGCGACACGTGTCCCACAGGGCTGAACCTCGCTTCTCCGCAGACGCGAGCTCCGAGCCTGCCATTTGGCCAGCAGTGCCAGACTTCACCCCTCCGCAGGGGCGAGCTCTGAAAGCGCCACGTGTCCCGTGGGCCGGGGGAAGTGTCGACAGCGCACCGCGACAAATGGAATTGGCTCATTTCAGCTATTTTTTCCCATTCCCCACCATTTTTATGGTTCTTTCTCCAGTTCTACTTCTTTTATACTGTTTCTCTATATGAAAAATGCATGCATGCATGAAATGAATTTGAGGGTGTTACAAACCTACCCCCTTAAACTGAATCTCGCCCTCGAGATTCGATAGAGTAGAGAATAGATGAGGGAATTCTGCCTTGAGGTCTTCCTAACACTCCCATGTGGTTTCGGCTTCCGTGTGATGGCTCCACTGTATCTTGCACCAACGGATCACTTTGTTCCTCATGACCGTTTCCTTCACATCCAAAATTTGGACGGGATGCTCCACATAGGTCAGATCCTCTTGAAACTCGAGCTCATCCATCGGTACTTGTTCTTCAGGTCCTCTTAAGCACTTCTTGAGTTGGGATACGTGAAACACGTCGTGTACATCGGAGAGGTGCATTGGCAGCTCTAGTTGATAGGCTACTTCTCCTGCTTGCCAAAAATCTTAAATGGCCCGATGTAGCGAGGTGCTAATTATTTGCCCTTGACGTTGAACCGTTGTTGGCCTCGGATAGGCGATACCTTAAGGTACACGAAGTCTCCTACTTCGAAGGTCAATCTTCTTCGCCTATTGTCCGCATAACCCTTTTTTCGTGACTGAGCAGCCTTCAAATTTTCTCGTATTGTTTGGACTTGCTTTTTGGCATATTGCAGCACTTCGAGTCCAAACACTTGGCTCTCTCCGGTCTCATTCCAGAACAGCGGCGTTCTACATCGTCTACCATACAATGCTTCGAAAGGTGACATCTTCAAGCTAGCTTGATATCTATTGTTGTATGAGAGTTCAGCATACGGCAAGCTCCTATCCCAACTACGCCTATGTTTCAAGGCGCAAGCTCTCAACATGTCTTCCAAAATTTGGTTTTTCCTCTCAGTTTGCCCGTCAGTTTGTGGGTGATAAGCGAAGCTGAAATTCAGTCGTGTACCCATGGATTCATGCAGCTTCTTCCAGAACCTAGAGGTAAATTGAGAACCCAGATCTGAAACTATCCTCTTCGGAACTTCATGGCGACACACGATTTGCTCCATGTACAGCTCGGCTAGTTCTGCGATGCGGTACGTGGTTCTAACATGAAGGAAATGGGCTGTTTTCATCAATCGGTCCACAATAACCAAAATGGAGTCGTAACCCGACCGAGTACATGGCAATCTGTGAGACCTATGTGTGCTGAATACATTGGTAATTAGGATAAAAGTTAGCATTAACATTCAAAGTTTTGAATATTGCCAAAACATTCTTCTGTGGCAAGGTCCGACAAGTTCTTTGTTAGGTCCGCCAAGTGTTGGCAAGGTCCGACGCAAGGTCCGGAGAGCTCCTGCAAGGTCCGGAGAGCTTTTGTGAGGTCCGGAGCTTATTTTTAGGGAGCTCCCGTGAAGTTCAACTCGTAGAACTGCAGCGTCTTGTTTTTGCTTTTAACTCGCAATGTTTCAAACTTGCTTTATGGGAAGGTTTGCTTAGTATTAATTTGCTAAGTTTTTGGTGTGTTTTGGTGGTTATGGCTGTTATCATTTGATATGGTTTGCAACATGCTTATGTGACGTGCTCATGTAAGGTGTTGTGGTTTTCGAACTAACGTGAGTCAAGTCGAGGACTTGTGCTCGGAAGAATTGGTTGTTTATTCATGTGCAGGTGTTGCTTGAGTTCAAGACATGGCTGGTGACGGGATCCTTGGACTAGTCTCAGGGAGGAGATGAGGTTCCAACAACCAAGTTCGGGAGGAGCTGTGGTTGAGTTGATCGGGAGGTCGCGCAGCATTTTTGGATCAAGGGCAGTGCATATGAAGGTTGCGTGTACGTCGTTGGAAGCTGTTTGCACGTGTGCAAGGAGTGCATGGACGTGGCAACATTGTTCCAAGGCGTGATGAAGAGAAGTGGATGTAAAGAATTGGTTGGAAAGGTCCAACCGGCTGGATTGCGTACTCAGGCTGAGGCTGAGTCGGATATGGCTCAAATATAGAAGATTTGAGTTGGTTATGATAGGATTTCGTGCTAGGCACGAAGTTGAGTTGTTTTAGGAATGTTTAGGACGTTCCTAAGGTGTTTGGAAGTCTCACGATTGCTTCTATCTGCGAATAGGAGAGTCCTGAGCAGTTATGGTAAGTTAGGATACGAGTCCAATTAGGAGTAGGAGTCCTAGATTGGATTGTTTAGCCTGAGGGCTGGCTATAAAAGCAAGGGAGGCCAGAGCTCTCATGGGTAGAGAATATTGGGCTGTCCCTCTTGTGTTTCTATTGAATAAAGTTCATAGTTTCGAGGAGCTTTTGTGCCTTGTTCGTCCGACTTGTTTTTCGTCAAGTCTTTCTCGCCGAGTTTCTGGACAGACCGATGTTGCTTCGGTGTTTCGTTCATAACTCAAGTTTTACAGATCCGGTTGACGTGATTCTTTTTGGTTTGTCTTCACAACTCAATTATCTATCATCTGTGAAATTGTCACGAGCTTCGGATCTGTAGTTTTTGAGATACACGAGTTTATTTGCAGCATTGCAGATCTGTTTTATATCGGGTAGAACAGATTGATCTTCGTTTAATGTTTTGATCGTATCTCAAGTTTTACTTCGTGTTTTCAAGTTATTCTTGTTGCATTAGATCCGTGACTTGATTCTCTACCTCTCTACTTGATTTGTCACGGTTGAACACGTTTGAAAACACTTGCACACACGGTTTCTTTAACCGATTGATTTTTTGCTGAGGGGTTTTGTTGTTTCCGCTGCGAAAAGTTATAATCTACCATTCACCCCCCCTCTGGTAGCATTTCACGTGCTCTTCGATCCTACAATTGGTATCAGATCCAAGGTGCTCTAATATTTGTGATTTGCACGTGTTTTGACTAACCATCATGGAGAAGTACTCCGCAAAACCTTGTGTGTTCAATGGCATCGATTTTCAGGTTTGGAAGGCGCGGATGGAGGCCTACATACAGGCGCAAAGCTTCGCCATATGGGAAAAGGTCTACCGGAACTTCGATGTACCACCCAACGATTAAGTTACGGCTGTGAACATGAGAGATGTTGACAACAACAACAAGGCTCGCAACTTGATCATCCAAGGATTGACTCAAAGCGACTACGACCGTGTTGCACACCTCCGATCTGCATATGATGTTTGGAAAGCTCTTTGTGACAACCATGAAGGATCCAATACGATCAAGAAGGTAAGGCAAGATATGTTCAAGAAACAATACATGCGTTTTGAGATGCATCCCTGTGAGTCAATTGACGACCTTTTTGCTCGCTTTAATAAAATTCTCAGCAACTTGCGTAGTGTCAATGTTAACTTTTCAGATGCTGAAAATGCTAGACGATTGTTAGGAGCATTAGATATGTCAATTTGGGAGATGAAAGTTACATCTATTCATGAATCTACTGTCATGAGTTCTCTTACTTTAGACGTGCTTTATTCTAAATTGAAAACTCATGAAATTGACATCATCTCACGTAAAAACCCCAACAAGTTTATTGCATTTGTTTCGCAACGTGACATGTCTAGTTCTAGTCAATCATCATCTAGTGCTGCACTCTCTTTGCTGTCCTCTCTAACCCTTGAACAGATTGAAGAGTTTCCGGAGGAGGAGCTTGCACTCATCTCTACTCGGTTCTCAAAAACATTGCAAAATGTGAGAACTAGAAGGAGAGGAAGCTCCGGACCTCAACACTGTTTTGAATGTGGTAAGACAGGACATTTTCGTACGGAGTGCCCTAACCTTTCAGGTCCGACTTCAGGTGAAGAAAAGCAAACAAGGCCAAAGAAATCATTTGCAAAGAATAAGAAGAAGAAAGATTTATCAATGCACAACATAGTGCATCGTATGATCTCTGCACTTCAAGATTTCGGCTCAAGTGATGTGGACACCGGTAGTAATGAAGATGAAGAAGCTATGGCAAATATGTGCTGCATGGCGAGCAAGTCAAGTTCAAGCTCCGAGGAGGCAGAACACAACAGCGACGATGAAGAGGTATGTCGCACTTGCGAAGAAATGTGTGATGCTATTTCTCATGCCACTGTTATATTAAAGAAAAAGGATAAAAAACTTAGGAACAATGCTGTTAAAATTGAATCACTAGAATCTGAAATAAATCGTTTAAAAACTTTGATTCCTAGTGATGATTCTTGTTCCTCATGTGATTTGATTTATGAACAATTATCCTCTTTAAGAAGTGCACACGCATCTACACTTGATAAACTTGAACTTGAAATTGAAAAGAACAAAGAGCTTGCTGCAATTAATGATAAAAATTTGAAAGATGCTTGTTGTTCTACAATTGATTTGCGTTGTTCTTCATGTGATGATCTGAATAAGAAACTAAATGATGCTATGAATGAGATTTCTATTTTGAACAATGCTTTACGTGTGCATGAAGTTAAATATTATTCAAATTGCAAACTAAAAGGAAAAACTTCATGTGAAAACTGCTTTGATCTGTACAATAAACTTGATGACATGCATAGGACACTAGATCGGTTTTCTAATGCAAATAAGAACCTAAACTTGCTGCTGAATTCTTCCAAGTCTTGTAATGATAAAACTGGTTTAGGTTTTAATTCTCATGCTCATGCTAAGGAAGACCCACCTAAAGTTGTAAAGTCATTAGGAAGCGGTTTGATTCAAACAGCTCCTAGACAAAAAGAGGTGATTTTCAAATCTGCAGGAGTACTGTCCCATTCGGGTTCTAATAAACGTGTTGCTTGCTCATCTAGACATGATAATAAGGTTATTTTTCATTGTACCTACTGTGGTAGAGATGGTCATGTCATGGATTTTTGTTATAGACTAGCTAAACATGATAAGAAACAAATAATACTTGCTAGATCACATAACAACCAAGCAAAATCTGCTAGACCGAATGTTCGGAGCTTGCAACCTGCTGTAATGAGTCAAAAACTTGCTCCCGGACCTACTGTTTTTTATGCTACATATAACACATCTTCTAAGTCAGTAGTTGGGAACAAAAAATTTCGATGTTTGGCTCATAAACCTGCTGTACCTTCTCAGCTTTCGCGTGTTATTCCTGCTGGACGTCGTGTGACTCAGTACTGGATTCCTAAAAGTCTTTTAACTAACCCCAGTATTGAGTCATAGACGTATTGTGCTGCTTTGTAGGTTTCACGTTTGAGGAAGGAGAACATTTGGATTGTGGATTCAGGTTGCTCACGCCACATGACCGGTAACAAAGAATGGTTCTCCTCTCTCTCTTTTGTGTCACGTGTAGAAAATGTTACTTTCACCGATAACTCTTCTACTCCCATAATTGCTAAAGGTTCGGTTAGAGTAAACAATCTCTGCACTTTGAAAGATGTGGCACTTGTTAAAAATTTGAAATACAACTTGCTTTCGGTTTCACAATTGCTAGATGAAAATCTAGAGGTTAGCTTTGCTAAAAATTGCTGCAAGGTTGTAGATTCAAAAGGTGAGCTTTTGTTTAACATGTCTAGGTTTGGAAGAGTTTTTAAAGCTGATTTTGATTTGTCAACTTCTAAGCATCGGTGTCTAGTTGCTAATGACAAAGGATCTATATTTTTGGCATCGTAGACTTGGTCACATAGGCTTTGATCATCTCACTCATGTTAGTGCTCTCGATCGCATACGTGGGCTGCCGAAGCTTAAAAAGGACAATGATATTGTGTGCTCTTCTTGTATACATGCTAAGTTTGTTGCAGGTTCACATGCTCCTCTCAAAATGACCATGACAGCTGAACCAGGACAACTTTTACATCTTGACACAGTAGGTCCGGCACGTGTTCAATCCTTCGGAGGTAAATGGTATATTCTTGTGATTGTTGATGATTATTCCAGATATTCTTGGGTTTATTTTATGGCATCTAAGAATGAAGCTTTTAGTCATTTTAGAACTTTATTTCTTAGATTATCTATTGATCACCCAGGATCATTAAAAGCAATTAGAAGTGATAACGGAACTGAATTTAAAAACCAATCCTTTGATCACTTTTGTGCTGAAAATGGAATAGATCATCAATACTCTTCACCCTATGTACCACAACAAAATGGTGCCGTAGAAAGAAATAACAGGACCTTAGTTGAGATGGCTAGGACTATGCTTGATGAATATCAAACTCCTAGGAAATTTTGGGCTGATGCAATTGCAACCGCTTGTTATGTCTCAAATCGTGTTTTCTTGCGTGCTAAGCTTGGAAAAACCCCATATGAGCTCCGGTTTGGACATAGGCCTAGTGTTACACACTTTAGGGTTTTTGGTTGCAAATGCTTTGTTAAGAAACATGGTAATCTTGATAAATTTGAAGCTAGATCTGTTGATGGCATGTTTCTTGGTTATCCATCTCATTCTAGAGGCTACCGTGTGCTTTTACTTGACACTAACAAAATTATGGAGACTTGCGAGGTTTCTTTTGATGAAGCTAGCCCAAGTACTAGCTCCGATATTGCAGGTCCGGATCCATATCCGCAGGGGGAGAGTATTTGTATTGAAGAAGATGAAGAAGTGGTGCTGCTGCCCGAAAACTCCGAAGTAAATAACGATCAAGCTGCTGATTTTGCACCACAACCAGCACCAACAGTCACTACTGCTGGTTCGGACCTTCCTCAATCAACAAGCTCTCCTAATCAAAGGTCCGAATATGAAGAAGAAGGTGCTTGTGAAGTGTCTACTCCCCTCCGAGTACTCAAAAGTCATCCTCCACAACAAATCATTGGAAGCTTGCATGAACGAGTCACTTGGTCCAGGTTTTGCGATCCAAACTCTCATGCTCATTCTGCTTTTGTTGCTTCTTTTGAACCCAAGGATATATCACACGCACTCACTAATGAATCTTGGATTAATGCCATGCAAGAAGAGTTAGAAAATTTTGAAAGAAATAATGTTTGGAAACTTGTACCTCCACCTCAAGGTCACACATTAATTGGAACTAAATGGGTATTTAAAAATAAGCAAAGTGAGGATAGGGTTGTGGTTAGGAATAAAGCTAGGTTGGTTGCTCAAGGTTTCACTCAAATTGAAGGTCTAGATTTTGATGAAACATTTGCTCCTGGTGCTAGATTAGAAGCTATAAGAATTTTATTAGCATTTTGCTGCATCTAAAGGTTTCAAGTTATATCAAATGGATGTTAAAAGTGCTTTTCTTAATGGCTACATAGAGGAGGAGGTTTATGTTAAGAAGCCACGGGGTTTTGAAAATCCAAATTTTCCTAATCATGTTTACAAACTGTCCAAAGCCTTGTACGGTCTAAAACAAGCCCCTAGAGCATGGTATGATAGGTTAAAAAACATTCTTACTTGAAAAGGGGTTTAACATGGGCAAGGTTCATAAAACTCTTTTTGTACTTAAGCAAACTCATTATTCATTCAAGTGTATGTGGATGATATTATCTTTGGTTGTGCTTCTCATGATCTCGTGTCCAAGTTTTCAGCTATGATGAGTTCAGAATTTGAGATGAGTATGATGGGAGAACTCACATACTTTTTCGGGCTGCAAATCAAGCAAACAAAAGAAGGAACTTTTGTGCATCAAACTAAGTATACAAAGGACCTTCTTAAGCGCTTCAATATGGACAAATGCAAGCCTCTTCGGACACCAATAGGAACAGCAACAACATTTGAACTTGACGAAGATGGTGACCCGGTCGATAAAAAAGAATACAGAAGAATGATTGGATCACTTTTGTATCTCACGGCGTCAAGACCGGACATACAATTCAGCGTATGTCTTTGTGCACGTTTTCAAGCTTCTCCACATGCTTCACATCGCCAAGCCATCAAAAGGATTCTCAGGTACCTACATGGAACTCAAGAATTTGGCATTTTTCTTCCTTCTTCCTCAACCGTTTCTTTGAAAGCTTTTTCGGATGCTGATTTTGGGAGGTGTAGGATTGATAGGAAAAGTACTTCGGGTGCTTGTCATTTTCTTGGTAATTCACTTGTTGCTTGGTCCTCTAGAAAACAAAGTTCAGTTGCACAATCCACGGACGAATCTGAATATGTAGCTGCGGCTAGCGCTTGCTCACAAATTCGTTGGATTGTTCAAACACTTAGGGACTATGGGGTTGATTTGGATAGTGTTCCACTATTTTGTGATAACACTAGTACAATTTGTATTGCTAAAAACCCCGTGAAACACTCTAGAACTAAGCACATTGACATTAGGTATCACTTTCTTCGTGATAATGTTGAAAAAGGAAACATTGTGCTTCACCATGTCCATACCGAACAACAATTGGCTGATATTTTTACAAAACCTTTGGATTTCACTCGTTTTGGTTTCATTCGTAGTGAAATAGGGGTTATGCATCATTATGATTGAGGGGGAGTTTTTGAAACTTTGAAAGTCTATGTGTGAATCTGAAACTAAAATAATATGAGCATAATATTTCATACATATATGACTTTGTGATTCCTTTTACAGGCTGAAAGTTCATACTACATTACTCACGTTATACATTTTGTAGTTTTTGCCATGACTAGTAATTGGGATAATTACTAACACTAAATCTGATCATGATCGAACTTTCTTGCTGTTTTGAACTTGTTGCGTGCTCACAAGTGCTTTTAATCATAAAAAATTAATCAAGTGATCAGCTCACATGCTGAGTTTTCAAATAAAAAATTGAGAAAAGATCAAGAGAATATGCATGCATCGCACTTCTTCTTTTGAGATTGCTTATCATTGCACTAAGATATGAACTTGGAAGGAATTGTGTATGACTAAAACCATGTCCTTAAGCTTCTGATTGTCAAATGACATAGGTTTGGCTTGGTTGGTTAGAATAAGGCTGATGCGGCATATAATCTCTTGCAAATATCATATGATCAACTTTATGCCTTAAATAATTATGAATAATAAAAATGCAGCAACAAGTGTCATGTTTTCAGGTTTTGAAATAGTTGAGTAAGGGAGATCATGACTTGCTTAAACTGAAAAATACATTTGATCTCTAGCATGGCTTACACTACTTTATGTATCTCATTGATGTGATAGTGTAAGTAATCTGATAGTATGACTTGGATGAGCTTTGTTTTGTATGTATATGTTATAATATGCTCGTAACATTTAAAAATTTCTCTTTTGAACCTTGCTGAATACATTGTCAAAGGGGGAGAAATATGTATAAGGAGATATTTTTTTACACTTTGCATATGTTATACACTTTCTTCCTTCTCTGATTTTAAAAAATGGGGAGAAATTAATAAAGGGGGAGAAATGAGTTTTCAAAACTTTTCATAAGCCAATGTTCGGATTTTAATTGGTGTTGCCAATGCATTCATCAAGGGGGAGATTGTGAGACCTATGTGTGCTGAATACATTGGCAATTAGGATAAAAGTTAGCATTAACATTCAAAGTTTTGAATATTGCCAAAACATTCTTCTGTGGAAAGGTCCGACAAGTTCTTTGTTAGGTCCGCCAAGTGTTGGCAAGGTCCGACGCAAGGTCCGGAGAGCTCCTGCAAGGTCCGGAGAGCTTCTGTGAGGTCCGGAGCTTGTTTTTAAGGAGCTCCCGTGAAGTTCAACTCGTAGAACTGCAGCATCTTGTTTTCGCTTTTAAATCGCAACGTTTCAAACTTGCTTTATGGGAAGGTTTGCTTAGTATTAATTTGCTAAGTTTTTGGTGTGTTTTGGTGGTTATGGCTGTTATCATTTGATATGGTTTGCAACATGCTTATGTGACGTGCTCATGTAAGGTGTTGTGGTTTTCGAACTAACGTGAGTCAAGTCGAGGACTTGTGCTCGGAAGAATTGGTTGTTTATTCATGTGCAGGTGTTGCTTGAGTTCAAGACATGGCTGGTGACGGGATCCTTGGACTAGTCTCAGGGAGGAGATGAGGTTCCAACAATCAAGTTCGGGAGGAGCTGTGGTTGAGTTGATCGGGAGGTCGCGCAGCATGTTTGGATCAAGGGCAGTGCATATGAAGGTTGCGTGTACGTCATTGGAAGGTGTTTGCACGTGTGCAAGGAGTGCATGAACGTGGCAACATAGTTCCAAGGCGTGATGAAGAAAAGTGGACGTAAAGAATTGGTCGGAAAGGTCCAACCGGCTGGATTGCGTACTCAGGCTGAGGCTGAGTCGGATATGGCTCAAATATGGAAGATTTGAGTTGGTTATGATAGGATTTCGTGCTAGGCAGGAAGTTGAGTTGTTTTAGGAATGCTTAGAACATTTCTAAGGTGTTTGGAAGTCTCACGATTGCTTCTATCTGCGAATAGGAGAGTCCTGAGCAGTTATGGTAAGTTAGGATACGAGTCCAATTAGGAGTAGGAGTCCTAGATTGGATTGTTTAGCCTGAGGGCTGTCTATAAAAGCAAGGGAGGGCAGAGCTCTTGTGGGTAGAGAACTTTGGGCTGTTCCTCTTGTGTTTCTATTGAATAAAGTTCATAGTTTGGAGGAGCTTTTGTGCCTTGTTAGTCCGACTTGTTTTTCGTCAAGTCTTTCTCGCCGAGTTTCTGGACAGACCGATGTTGCTTCGGTGTTTCGTTCATAACTCGAGTTTTACAGATCCGATTGACGTGATTCTTTTTGGGTTGTCTTCACAACTCAATTATATATCATATGTGAAATTTTCACGAGCTTCGGATCTGTAGTTTTTGAGATACACGAGTTTCTTTGCAGCGTTGCAGATCTGTTTTATATCGGGTAGAACAGATTGATCTTCGTTTAATGTTTTGATCGTATCTCAAGTTTTACTTCGTGTTTTCAAGTGATTCTTGTTGCATTAGATCCGTGACTTGATTCTCTACCTCTCTACTTTATTTGTCACGGTTGAACACGTTTGAAAACACTTGCACACACGGTTTATTTAACAGATTGATTTTTTTGCTGAGGGGTTTTTGTTGTTTCCGCTGTGAAATGTTTTAATCTACCATTCACCCCCCCTCTGGTAGCTTTTCACGTGCTCTTCAATCCTACACAATCCGACAATGAAATCCATGCTGATGTCTTCCCACTTCCACTCGGGTATTTTCAATGGCTGCAACAGTCCAGCAGGTCTTTGATGTTCGGCCTTCACCCGTTCGCACGTGTCGCATAAGGCAACATATTCAGCTATGTCCCTTTTCATACCATCCTACCAATAGCAAGTTTTCAGGTCTTTGTACATCTTTGTACAGCCGGGATGTATGGAATAAGGTGAGTCATGTGCCTCCTTTAATATCGTGTCGCGGATGTGCTTCACGTTAGGCACACAAATCCTTTTTCCTAACCAAAGCATGCCCTTCTCGTCTTCCTTGAGGTCCTTTTCTATGCCTTGTCGGATTCTTTCCTTGATTTCCTTGATTTTCTCATCCGTTGCTTGGCCATCTCGTATCTCTTGTTCCAGCGAGAAGTTGAGTTCTATCACTTCCATCTCGTTCAAGAACCCGAGATGTAACCGTTCGAACTCCTTGCGCAGTTCGGGCGGTAGCTCCCGAACTGTGAGTTGGTGACATGCTCCCTTTTGGCTCAACGCATCAGCTACTACATTGGCCTTTCCAGGGTGATAGTTGATTCCATCATCATAATCCTTGATGAGTTCCAACCATTGACGTTGCCTCAAATTCAGATCTGTTTGCGTGAATATATACTTGAGGCTTTTGTGATCCGTATTGATCTCACATCGGTGGCCAAGGATATAATGCCTCCAAATCTTCAAGGCATGCACCATGGCTGCAAGTTCCAAGTCATGTGTGGGGTAATTCAGCTCGTGTTTTTTAGTTGTCTCAACGCATAGGCTACCACTTGTGCTTCTTGCATGAGCACACATCCAAGCCCTTGTCTTGATGCGTCACAATATATGTCAAAACTCTTGCTCACGTCCGGCAATACCAAAACCGGCGCTGTGGTTAGTCTTTTCTTGACATCCTCAAAGCTTTCTTGGCACACTGGTGTCCACGGAAATGCTTTTCCCTTCATTAGAAATTCAGTCATAGGCTTTGCTATTTTGGAGAAATCCTTGATGAACCGTCGGTAGTATCCATCCGTCCCAAGGAAACTCCGAATATCTCTCACATTCTGAGGTTGGTTCCACTTCATAACATCTCCCACTTTTCCGGGATCAACCGATACTCCTCTCTCAGAGATGATGTGGCCTAGGAACGATATCTCTTTTAGACAAAATTGACACTTGCTGAACTTGGCATACAATTGATTCTCTCGCAGCTTCTGCAATGTCAATCTCAAATGTTCTTCATGTTCTTCCTTGCTTTTTGAATACGCCATGATATCGTCGATGAAAACCACAACGAACTTGTCCAAGTACTCCATGAAGACCTTATTCATGAGGTACATAAAATATGCGGTTGCATTCGTTAACCCAAAAGACATAACGGTATATTCATACGAACTGTAAAAGCCCAAGAAAAGGGACTTGCAAAAACTTTTCCTCACCTCACAACACCACACTTTTGTTGTGGATATCTTGTGAAGAATTGTGAAGAGGAAGTAACCTTCATTAAAAGGGTATTAGTTCAAACTTTCTACACATATGATAACACATGAGAGGGTGTTCAAAAACTCAACTTAGAGTCATTTATATGTTTGGACCCTAGATGGTTTAAGACCACTGAGTTGAAGTACTCAAGTGCAATGGGAGGGTTTGAAAATCAGAATTTGAACTAATGTCCAACCCAAAAATTCAAATGAGGGGAGGACATAAGGGTGATTCAAAACTGTTGCATTCAAACTCATGGTTGCAGCAGCTAACACAAGAATCAAAGTGCATCATTGGATTCCTTGGGTCCAAATTAGTGGGTAGGCAAAGTTTCAGTAATTTTTGAAAAGGTTTGCTACCCATTTTTCCAAAAGGGATCCAAATGTGCAAAGAATTCAAATATACATTTGAATTTGGGAGAATTTGCCCAACTATACAAATGTAGCTCAGTTTGAAACCCCAAACATTTGAATTCATCACTTGCCAAGTTTTTGGAGATCTTTTGAGGGATAGGGGACTGACTGGTGGGACCCACATGTCATTGGGGAGGTTAAAATTGCACAAAGATCAATAGCCTTAGGAGCTAAGTTTTGCACTCGGAACAGAGCCGAGGCTCCACCGAGACTCACCGAGGAGCACTCGGGCGACAGCTCCTGCTCTCCCCTCGCACGCTGGCGAGCTCCTCGTGGGGGCGTAGTAACTCCCAGCCGTGCCCCAGCTTGCCACAGCAACGAGCCGATCCCCAGCCACCGTCCTCTCGCACGACAGAACGCCGAGGAGCCGCCGCTGTGATCAAGTCGCTCGGGAGCGATTTTCTCTCGCGTACAAACGTCGGCAACTCAGCAAACCAGCACCGCCAGACCTCCCACGCCCTCCCCGCACCAGTTCCAGTCGAGCTGAGCCCCCACAGACCGAGCAAACAGCGTTCTTCATGGCGGCCGGGAAGAACCGAGCAAAGGTGCTTCCGTGGGCAGCTCGGCAGAATACTTGTCACGGCCGGGCCAGGACGGTTTTGGACGCGCCTAGGTTCCACGCTGCTCGACCCCAAAGCCTAGAACCAGTGATCGATCATCGCCGGCGAATTTCGCAAAGCACTTCCAGCCGGTGCAGAACTACCTTCGGGTAAGAAATCCACAAATTCCCGACATATGCTTGCTTAGAGTTTATCAAACTGCACTCACAGGAGCTAGACTTGACGGCGCCCAAGTTTGCTTCGCAACCCTAGCTTAATTTTGGCTGTAGCCGGCGTATTTCCCGGTTTTCCAACCGCGGTTATGGCGGGAAGGGTCGGGCTCACGGTGACGGCTAGGTTAGAGCTCTTCCCGAGCCCTGGCATGGCTTTGTCGACCTTCTCTGAGATCCCCGGTGCTGCAGAGCCCTTCCACCGAGGTTTTGGCGGGCTGAGTTGGCCGGGTGGCATAACCGAAATGAGTCCGAGCCTCTGCACCGTTGCCGGCTAGGTTAGGGCCACCGCCGGCCGGAGCAGTCGGTGCCATCGTGTTCAGCGCACGAAGTTAGGCCCAGGCGGCGAGTTTCCGGCCGAGAGAAGGTCAGGAAGCCAAGTCCGGCGAGCTTCAGAGGGGTGCCGGCGGGGGGGGGGGGGGGCGGGGGAAAAAGGGCGGGCACGAGGAAGAAGACGAGCCGGCCGGGCCCGCTCATCAGTCCCTCGATGCACAGCGTGGGGATTTTCTGTTGCACCGGATCAGCTGTGACCACGCGGAGAACAGTCCTGTGGCCCCGTGTGGCGTAGCCGACACGTGGGGGCCCGGCCCGCTGTCAGGGATTTGAACTTTTCCCGGTTAATTCAAATTCCAGAATTTCCCCAAACTTTAGAACCTCATAACTTTTGCTAGGAAGCTCCAGATTTAGTGATTCAAATTGAGTGGGATTCATCTGGCATAGCTCTATCCAAATATGCAACCCAATTTGTATAAAACCCATTATCTAATTCTGCAAAATTCTTTAAAGCTTTTCAGCAAAAGCATTTTAGAGGAAGTTTAGTTCATCCAAAAATCCTCCAATATTGCCAGAATATCCTTTAGGATGTTAGTGAACCCCTGTAAAAGTTTCAGACCATTTGGAGTTGATTTGACCAGGGCAATTCAGATTTGAAGGTGCTGTGTTCATTTGAATACAGAAGCATTTTCAGATAATTTCCAAAACTTGGAAATTCAGTTCTGGGCAAATGTTAGCTCCAAAAATTCTAAGAAAATTCATGCAAATTCTATGAGCTATAATTGAAATTGTAGTTCACTAAGTTGGGCATGAACAGCGGTGTTACCTCAGAATTAATTCTTCTTTGCTTATTTGCTAAAAGAATTATTCTGAACAGACCACTCAATGAAAAGTGCTAAATTTTGATCCAGAGAGTTGTCTCGTGACAAGGAACTCACACAAAAATGCTCAGCTCCATTGGAGCTCTGGATCACCCCTGCTCCGTTTAACCACTTGAGGTGATCAATGGGGAAGAGGGGGAAAAACCACTTAGCACTTAATCATGTGCTTAAGTCCAAACCCAAACCACTAAGCCCCAGTTCCATTTTAAATTCTTGAACAGAGTTCCAGTTCTTAGAAACTGGTTATTAGAACTAATAGCAGAAGCATTACCATAAACTCATGTGCATATTCATTAACATGTAGTATTTTATTAACGTGTAGTCGCTGAAGGCGAGGAGGCTCCGGAAGTACTTGACTTCCTCCTCCCGGAAGAAGAGGTAACTACTGACCATCAGCAACAAGGCAAGCCCCGGTTTGCATTAAACTATTTTTCAAGTTTTGCTTATGGACACTTAGTATGAAGTAGGGATGTGCATTAGGTGTAGGATGAATGGAACCCCACTAGCATAACCAGAATTTTTCCATAAGAGTGAGGGTAGTGTCTAAGGCCTCGAGTAGACAAGCTATGCTTAGTGTTTCCTAGGACTTCGGTACAAGTCGAGTAGTTGGAATCTACTCGCGAGTTAGGCTTGGGACACACGGGATTGGTTCGAGTGATGTGAGATCACCTTAGTAATGAAAATGAGACTTGGCAGGGGTTAGGGCACAGCAAGAGGGAGTCTTGTGTGCGCAGCCCTGTCCGTGTCGATTGAGGACCGATCCGTGTGCCGCCCACGCTGATCAAGTTTGAACATACCGAAGGCGTATCGGATATATGGGCCCCGATAAACCGATGTAGCCTAAACCTCCGGGCGTCGAGGCATAGCACACCGATATATAGATGTAGGTTGAGGGCAGCAAGGTGGAAATCTGCCAACGGGCATAGAGAGATGCTCCGTGTGGGGAACCTCCTGCTCGTTTCGGTGCGACCGGTTCGACGTTTGGGCTGTTGGGTGAAAGGTTCTCCCGTACGATATCGAGTGAGCGTGCTATGCAGCTCCACGGGTGGGCGTACGTGACGTGCTCTTTGGGTTTCCCTGCAGGTGTATATCGAGTCGATTCGCCGTCCCTCGCGGTGAAGAGTACCACTTGGTCACTGAGTCGTGACGTAGGCTAATGTATGAAATATGATGATTCAATATTGCTGATTGATATAATTGTATTGCTACATGTGTGCCACCAAATACTGCTTACTAAATTTCAGATTTCTGAACCGTTAACTTGTTGCTAAAAGATAAATTAAGGATGAACTTGTAGGCGTGTCCAATTGCTGCAATATTACTATCCTATGTTCATTGTACCCCTCATGTAGAGTTTCATGCCTAGGTGAGTCAGTTAAGTCTTGTTGAGCCCTCGTGCTCACGGTTGAGGTGAGGAGCCACCCACGGACTCGTAGTACGAGTCCACCGGCGAGGGTTACCCTCTGTCGGGGACCACGGCTGAGTGGGAGCCGTACACGCCGTGCTGAGCTCAGACGTGCAGCTAGTGTGGGTTTCCCTAGTGCTGGGCAACCGACTTTTGCTAGGTAGGCGGGCGTAAGTTGTAGAATAGTAGACTTCCGCTGTGTAATAAAGACAATAGTTTGTAACTGAGTATTGTACCGTTTGTACAGTTCAGTTGTTTTCCCATGTAATATATTTTGTTCTTATGACGTGTGCTGTCAGGTGTCGCATCGTGCGGCACCACCCTCTGCGATACTGGATGAGCGGATCCCGTTCCGCCATAGCCTGGTATTAGAGCTGCATTGGGGATAGCACAGTACTTAAGGACTGTATTATGGGAAAACTTAGGATTACGGTGAGGAATCGGTAGTTTGCCCAAGTAAGGACTATACTAGCATAGTTACTTAAAGTGGCAAAGACAAAACTATGTGTTATAATTCTGAATTTTAATTATGTAACGACGCACCTACGCTCTGGTAAGAATGGTAAGGAACGCCACCGAAAGCGGTTCAATTTCGGTTAGCTCCCCTGACGAGGAACGTGGTTCAGGGATTTGTCTCACAGCGTGGTGTGAGACGTCAATATGAAACTCTTGGACTCTTCATGTTCCTGAGTTCATATGAAACACTGATCCCAAGCGTGCATTAGGCAAGTAAGTGGAGACCCCATCGCGTGGTCAGTAACGCGAGAGTGTGTTCGTCTGGAAATAGTCCAGGAGGACATACGCGCTTGCCATCGGCGTGCCCTGCAGGGCAGTAGGTGGTATCTGTTGGGTTGATAACATTCCCAACCGTGACGACCCGTTCATGACATACTCGGGTTCCCCGTCGTGTGGTGTTGAAACACGATCACGTACCTTGAGATGTGACCTAACTCAAGGACGGCCGTATGGCAATGATACGGGCATTTGTATTTACTTTTAAATATGATCCTGCCTGAAATGAAAACAACCATTGAGTGCACCATTATTGTGTGGTTTTCTGCAGGTACTAACCACGTATGTATCCGTGTAAAAAACGTGTGCGAGAGACCGTTTAGTGCCACACTTGAGACGTATATGCCGGTATAATCCGGTTAGGAATTTCTTTTGTGAGGAACGTAGTACCGAGATATCATAGGCATATGCATGAAAAATAATGATAACAAGGAATTAAAATCATTAGGTTCAACATTTAGGACGCTGGCTGGGTAGACAAATTGGATAGTGATGAGTGTAATTCCAAAAAGACTAAAAAACAGAGTGCTCTGTTTTAGGCAGCAAGTATGCTGATCTTAAACAGGGCATAACTCACCGGTATTTTAGCCCAGGGATGTGCGGTATATAGTTCTGGTAAGGTATTTAAGTACTCTACAACTTTGTTGTAGACTTCCAGAGCTGAAACACCCTTTAAGATGGCTTAAATCCCAGAGGCATGTAAACTGTCCAGAACCAGGACAGGGTTAAGCACTCTCTGGACTGTTCTGTTTTTCAAACATAACCCCCAGTAGAAAAATCAAAAAAATTTCATATGATACATCCTTAGAGAGGGTAGAAGATGTGTTGCCTTTTTGTAATTCAAATTTTCTGAAATTTCAGCACAGAATTCAGTGGGAATCAGAGTTGAAAACAGCAACTCCCCCAGGGAGGTGCTGTTAAAATTCTTCCAGAAATTCTGCTGATTTTGAATGGCCATAACTTTTTAACCAAATCTGATCTGAGGGAAAATAAGTACTCGTTGGAAAGATACTTAAGTTAACTTTAACTTTGGTATTCAGCTTGAGTCTTGAAAATGCCTAGAACCAGATCATAACCTGGAATATGTAGAAACTGGTATTCTGGCAGAGGAATGACAGTTGAACTCATTTGAGAAATTGTTGTACCCTAGAGGGGGTTTGAGTACTCCCAATGGGGTGGAACATACTCATGAGAGGTTATCTTCAACTAGTGAAAGATTTGAGTATAGGTCTCACTCAAGTTTCTTTTACTAGAGACCATGTTTGTGTCGTATTGAAGATAAAAGGGTGGTATACGTGATGACAACGCGATAGTAATGTCTCGTAGTGACCAAACCTAGTTATCGTGAGCTTCCAAAGAGGAGGTTCATCAAGTTGGATGTAACTAGCTTGTATTTGGTCTGGTAATGGTGTAGCTTGTGCAAAGTTATTACATTATCTACATACGAGATGTATTGCATGTTTCATCATCATTATGTTTTTACGCCTATTGTTATTGGACTGCATGCAATATGTTGCGGGACTGATGTTTATTATCGTATGGTTGCAGATGGTTCGCACTAGGACCACGCACGAGGTTGGTGGCTCTAGCCAACAGGGAGGTGATGACTCCCAGCTACCGGCCCACGACAGCACCCCGCAGCAGCAGCCACCAGCGCCGCCTCCGCTTACTCTAGCGGATGTGATTGCGGCACTGGTGGGTGGTCGTGAGGAGCAGACCGACCTGCTCCGCACGATCGTGCAGAATACGTCCCAGGCGGGGGACGTCAAGACAGAGGGCCCCGTGAGCCCCGTGAATTGTCGTACTCGGACTTCATGAGTACGCACCCTCCAGTGTTCACCGAAGCTGAAGAACCACTGGAGGCTGACAACTGGCTGCGGACCATCGTGTCCAAGTTCGGGCTGCTCCAATGCACAGAGCGGCAAAAGACTTTGTTCGCAGCGCAGCAACTTCACGGTGCCGCTGGTGCGTGGTGGGCGAACTATGTCGCCTCACGTCCGGCTGGCCATGCCGTGGAATGGGAAGAGTTCCTGGAGGCATTCCGCGCCTATCACATTCCTCCCGGAATAATTAAGAGAAAGTTCCAAGAATTTTTGGAACTGAAGCAGGGCGGGAGGAGTACCCATGACTACTCCCGTGCCTTCAACCATCTGGCGCAATATGCGTCAGACTACATCTCCACGGAGGAGAAAAAGCGGAAGCACTTCAATCGGGGATTACACCCCGAAATGAAGACGCATCTCGTGCAATGGAATCACGGCACCTTCAACGACCTAGTCAATGCCGCGATTATGCAAGAGGACACTCATCGGGAGTTGGCAGCTGAGCAGAGGAAGCGCAGCGCTCCACCTAGCAGTGGGGGTGGCGCTCCCCAGAAGTACCGGATGGTGTATCGGACGCCATCCGGGCAGCAGTGGCACCCACCGGAGCGACCTTAACGGTTCGGGGGACGTCCTTTTCTGTCACCTCCGTGCCGTCCGCCGATGCCACCACCAAGACAGCAGCAGCAGCAGACGGCACCTCGGGCGTTTCCACCGCCACAACGCGCCCCGGGTTTCCGTCCACCGATCAGCGGGGGACCGC
Source organism: Neostapfia colusana (assembly GCA_030760725.1). NCBI lineage: Eukaryota > Viridiplantae > Streptophyta > Magnoliopsida > Poales > Poaceae > Neostapfia > Neostapfia colusana. Next base: position 28,902,721 of record JASWHV010000019.1, on the reverse strand, counting down.
CCCGTTTCACATGCTTCACGTGTGGCCAGGCGGGCCACTTCGCGAAGGACTGTCCCCAGGGGCTGCAGAGCAGCGGGCAAACCCAATTCCAGGGCGGTGCTCGAGGCCGACCTCCGGTTAAGAAGGTTGGTCAGCGGACTTGGGGCGTCCGCAACCTCGACAATGAGGACGCCCCAGAGGGATAGAATTTGCTGGCGGGTACGTTTACTCTCAACAATCAAGCCATCATTATACTTTTTGATTCTGGTGCAACCCACAGCTTTATAAGTGCATCCTATGTGGCTAAGCATAAAATGCAAGTCTTCCCAACCGACTGCACCTATATTATCTGCTCACCGGGAGGGAAGATCTCAGCAAATATGATGATCCCAAAGGCACCTCTGTGCTTAGGTGGGAAACTATATCCCACCATCTTGATAATCCTTATGGGGCAAAAGATTGATGCAATCTTAGGGATGTCATGGCTATAATACCATGGCGCTGTCCTGGAGACTCGGACATGGACGGTTCATTTAAATTCTCCATTTCACCGTCCACATTCCATGGTGTTAGACACGCCAGTCCGGGAAATTTCGGCAATTAATAATGCTGAAGCTCTCAAGTTAGAGGACCTCCCCGTAGTCCGGGAGTACCCCGACGTGTTCCCGGATGATCTTCCAGGCATGCCACCTAAGCGGGATGTCGAGTTCAAGATTGAACTTGAACCCGGGACTACGCCCATATCACGGAGACCATACAAGATGTCTCCAAATGAGCTGGCGGAATTAAAAGAACAGCTCAATGATTTGTTGATCAAAGGTTTCATTAGGCCGAGTTCCTCGCCTTGGGGATGCTCGGCGCTATTTGTGAAGAAGAAGGATGAAACCTTGAGGCTGTGTGTGGACTACCGGCCGCTCAACGCCGTCACCATCAAGAATAAGTACCCACTGCCCCGCATCGTCATATTGTTTGATCAACTTGTGGGTGCAAGTGTGTTCTCAAAGATGGACCTTCGCTCTGGATACACCAGATAAAGATCCGGGCGGAGGATATCCCGAAGACGGCCTTCTCGACGAGATATGGACTATATGAATATCTCGTCATGTCTTTTGGTCTCACAAACGCTCCAGCCCATTTCATGTATCTCATGAACTCGGTGTTCATGCCGGAGCTGGACAAGTTCGTGGTAGTGTTCATCGACGATATCTTGGTTTACTCCAAGACAGAAGCCTAACATGCCAAACACTTGCGGATCGTTCTTCAACGATTGCGAGACCACAAGCTCTACGCCAAGTTCATTAAATGCGAGTTTTGGATCAGCCAAGTGCCATACTTGGGACATATCATCTCAGCGGAATGCATTGCGGTTGACCCAAGCAAAATAGAGCAAGTACTGAAATAAAAAGCTCCCACTTCAGTTCATGAAGTCAGAAGCTTCCTCAGGTTAGCGGGATACTATCGGAGATTTATTCCAAGTTTCTCCAAGCTCGCTAAGCCGATGATAGAATTGCTTAAGAAGGGAACGAAATATGTTTGGAACACGGCGTGTGAAGGAGCGTTCCAAGCATTGGTAAAGCATCTCACCACAGCCCCGGTCCTAGCTCAACCGGATACAACAAAGCCCTTCGACGTGTATTGTGACGCGTCCGGTATTGGGCTCGGCTGCGTGTTGATGCAGGAAGGACGTGTGGTCGCATATGGCTCATGCCAACTTCGGAACCACGAGCAACATTATCCCACTCATGATCTTGAGCTTGCTGCAGTGGTTTTGGCGCTGAAAATGTGGAGGCACTATCTCCTGGGGAATCTGGTGCATCTCTACACCGACCACAAGAGCTTGAAATATATTTTCACCCAGAAGGAGCTGAATATGAGGCAACGGAGGTGGTTAGAACTGATTAAAGATTATGAAATTGAGATTCACTACCACCCCGGCAAGGCGAATGTGGGGGCCGACGCGCTGAGTCGGAAATCACATGTCCATAACCTCACCATTACACCGGTGGAGGAGGAAGAGCCGAGTTTATACTTGGTTCCTTATGGATCACTGTACAACCTTGCCCTCCTCACTACTATTAGGGAGGACATCATTGCGGCTCAGGAGACTGATAAAGGCATGGCACATCTCCAGAGATGGATAGATAATGGGGAGATCAAGTGTTTCCGGAAAGATGAGGAAGGGACCTATGGTTCAATGACCGCATAGTCGTACCCCGGAATATGGAACTGAGGAAGAAGATCCTCGATGAAGCTCACTTGTCTAAATACTCCATTCATCCGGGCAGCAACAAAATGTACCAAGATTTGAAAAAGAAGTTTTGGTGGACACAGATGAAGCTGGAGGTAGCGAAATACGTATCCGAGTGTGATACGTGTAGACGAGTGAAGGCGGATCATATGAGGAAATCAGGGCCGTTGCAACCCCTGAAGGTTCCAGCATGGAAGTGGGAGGATGTGAGCATGGATTTCAATGTGGGATTACCCCTAATATCCAACAAGCATGATTCCATTTGGGTGATCGTTGACCGACTAACCAAGTCGGCTCACATCATTCCCGTGCATACGCATTTCCATGCCAACAGATATGCGGAGTTATATATTGCCAGGATCCTATGCTTGCATGGCGTACCCAAGACCATAGTCTCAGACCGAGGTGCATTGTTTGTATCTTGCTTTTGGGAGCAGTTGCATGCTGCTTTGGGTACTAAACTAATTAGAAGCTCCGCTTACCACCCTCAGACAGATGGCCAAACAGAGAGGGTGAATCAGGTTCTGGAAGACATGTTGAGAGCATTTGCCATCCACCATGGTAGGAACTGGGATGATCACCTACCATTGGCGGAATTCTCGTACAACAACGGCTATCAGGCGAGTATCAAGATGGCACCCTACGAAGCTCTCTACGGTCGCAACTGCCGCACCCCATTAAATTGGTGCGAGTCCGGTGAAAGGGTCACATTTGGGGTTGATGTGGTGAACGACGCCGAAGAGCGCGTTCGGACGATTCAAGCTAATTTGAAAGCTGCTCAATCCCGACAGAAGAGCTACGCTGATAAGAGGCGTCGACCGTTGCACTTTGACGTTGGTGAACACGTGTACGTCCGCGTGTCTCCGATAAAGGGCGTGCACCGGTTCGATGTGAAGGGGAAGCTCGCTCCCGGTTTCATTGGACCCTATGCTATCACCGAGAAGTGCGGACCAGCGGCGTATCGATTGGAGCTACCGGCATCCCTTGCTGGTGTCCATGATGTTTTCCATGTTTCGCAACTGCGAAAATGTTTAAAGCATACAGCATCTGTTCCTACTGAAGACATCGGCGAGCTGAAACCGGATTTGACATATGATGAGTATCCGGTGGAAATTCTTGATGAGAAAGCCCGAACCACGCGTAGCAGAACGTTATGGTTCTACAAAATACTCTGGAGCAACCACACCGCTGAAGAAGAGACGTGGGAGAGCGAGGAATTCCTTCACTCAAATTACCCGGAGTTCATGGCATCTCAGCACGGGTAAGTCCCTATTACATGGCTATCTCTTCTTTTGTAATCTCGGGACGAGATTCTTTTAAGGGGGAGGGATGTAAAAGGCCAAGAAAAGGGACTTGCAAAAACTTTTCCTCACCTCACAACACCACACTTTTGTTGTGGATATCTTGTGAAGAATTTGTGGGGACCACCCCGCGGTTCACCCACTACAGGATCGCATAGGGTGGTGCCGTGCGATGCGGCACCCAACAGCACACACGAAAAGAATAAAGAACAACATACAAACCTTTATTTGATATAAAACAGCGGAAGTCTTTTTACAAAACCTATTCAAACAGTGGAAGTAATATACATATATGGCCTCGCATACTAGCTATGCAAAAGTGCAGCCGTCCAGCCCGGGAACGCTACACGCTAGCAGCAAGGAACCGGAGAATCACGGCGGCGTGCAGGTCTCCAGCTCGGCCATGTACCCTGACGGGGGCAATCGCCTCGTCCTCGGAACCCTCCTCATAGCTCTCACCTGCATACAGCTCAAATATTGCAACCGTGAGCACGATGGCTCAGCAAATCTTAACCGTCAACCCTAGGCATGGAACTCAACGTGCAAGGATATGTAAGATGGGAAAAGGAATTTGTGACAAAGACATGCCTATAAGTTGATCCTTACTTTCAGTTTTATAGCAGCAGATTCATGTGCCTTAGGCAGCCCTCACATCGGAAGTCCACAATCAAACAAGAAACACTTTCCTCCGATGTGGTGATGCCCAAAGTGGAATATAAACTTAATTAGCTCTATATCTACAGCAATCAAGGTATTCAAGACATTAAGAGTTCAATACAGCATTTTCAGTTGGCTTATTTCACTTCTTACTACGTCACAGCGCAGTGAACAAGCGGGTACTCAAATAACCGCGAGGGACGGTGATTGCAATCAAGACACACCCGGATAACACGTCACATAAACCGACTTTCAGAAGCATGATTCCACACCCCTTCCTACTCCGTTGTATGCGACAACCTTTCAAAGGCAACCGAAATGCCGAACCGGTCCATCCGTAACGGGCAGGAGGTCCCCGCGTGGAGCGTGACTGTGCCCACCGGCAGATTTACACCTTGCTACCCTGAACCCACTCCTATTTACGGTTGGGTAAGCCTCGACACCCAGGTTAACCAATTACATCGGTTTCCTGGTTCCCATATGCCAGTATGCATCCGGTACTGTTCGATACTTGTCCAGCTGGGCCGCACACGGACGGTCCTCAACCGACACCAACAGGGCTAAGCACGTGAGACCTCTGCTCACTGCATCCTATCCCCCCTGCTGGGTCTCGTTTTCATAACTCAGGCCATTTTCTACCTCTTCTCATTCCGTGTAATAAATACTATCTCGCGAGTAGCTTCCAACCACTCGACTTCTACCCAGATCCTAAACATTAGCATGGCATTCTCTACTCGTCGAGTTTGTAAACTACCCAACCCTTTATAGGTTTTAGAAGGCTATGCAAGTGGGGTTTCAATCACCCTAACTCTAATGCATACATTTCAACCTATACATAAGTGATACAAATGAAAAACTTTACAAAAGGTACTTAAGTGCAAACCGGGGCTTGCCTGGTTGCGAGTTAAAGGGGAAGTCAGCTTCTGGTAGAAGGACGTCCAAGGGCTCCAGTGCCTCCTCAACTTCGGTCACTATTATGAAATGTAATAAAATACATGTGTAAGCATTAAGGATTTATAAGAATTGAACTTCTATTCATAGCTACTGCTATTTAGGATCCTTAATTGGCTTTGGGATTTTTTACAGTGGATACTAGACTTTCTAAGGATGATTTCAGCCAAATTTGGAGACATGACATTGCACAATGTAGTCTTTAAAATTCCTACAAGTACAATGCTTCTCTGAAATTTGAGCCCAATTCAGGAGCTTTGACATAGCTAGTAATGGAAGATCTGATTAGGGTAAGTCTCCATGGTTCTAACAAAATTTGTTTCACCATTTTTGGAGCTACCATCAGAGATATATGAATTTTTGAAGTTGGGCCAGAGTTCTGAAAAGGCTTCTGTTTAAATTGGAATTTCTAATTAAGGCTGAATTTGGGAAGGTAGTTTAGCCTAGCAAATGAACTCCAATGAAGCCCAAATTTTTACTGAAGATCAGTAACTATGGAAAGGATTTTGTGCCCAAATTTGGGACTATTTCATAAAGAATTGCTCCTGTAATAAATCCCCAAAGAATTTACTAAAAACAATTCTTCAGAAATTCCTGGGCATTTTCATAGCCTAAACTTGGTTTCTCTGTGAAGTACTCCTCATGATGATTCCAACAGAATTGGTCTCACTCTTTTTGGAGTTTTCTACACAAAGTTATGGGCTTGCAAAGATCAGCTAATTCCTGGAATTATTTCCCTAATAGAAACTTCAAATAATTGGAACTAGGCCCACTGTTTTAAATCGGACCAGTGAGATTTTGGCAACACTGGGGGCTACGGGGTTATTCCCGTGCAGCCGCACTGGATCCGGCGCCACAGGCCGATCCCCGCGCGTATACGGAGGCTGACCGGTGGGACCCGGCCCTCCTTCGTCTTCCTCGCGCTGCCCGCGCCTCCCGCGGCGGCGCACGCCAGTGAGGCTCGCCGGGACGGGGTTCCCGTGGTCCAAACTTCATCAAACTCGCCGCCTGTGAGTTCTACACCGTGCTGAACACGATGGTGGTGTCGGGAGCCGATGACAACGGCCGGAAAGGTGCTTGCACCGGCGACCTTGTCGATCCTTACTCCGGCGACCTCGCTCTCCCTCAACAGTGGGTCTTTCGGGCTAGGGTTTGCTCCAAAAGCACCAGTGTCCCATGGATAACATCGACCCATAGCCCGCTCTCCATGAAAACCACCGGAGAGGGGACCTCACCGGCGACCCGAGACCGCAAAACGCCGGCGGCGACAAAAACTCGAAGAACTCCTTCAGTTCTTGATGGTTTCGGGCGCCGTTTGAGCGAGAAGGATCGCAGGGATCTAACAAAGCTTCTCTTAGAATAGGATGAGCTCTAGCTATTGCAGCATGAAGAATTTGATTGTAGACCGAAAGATGTTGCTATGAACTAGGGTTTGGTAAAACCCGAAATTCTCACTACCCGGTTGATCAATCGTCCTGAGGCTTTCGGTAACATGATCTACGGACAACAACGCACCTTTCTTGTGCAGGGAAGGGGCGGTGAAGCTGGCCGTAGCGTGCTGTCCACGGTGAACCGAACGGGGTTCCGCCGAGCACCTCCGATCGCCGGCGCCAATCTCCGGTTTGCACGTAGCACGAGCTAGGAAGCTTAGGAGAAAGAATGGTGGAGGCTGGAGCACTCTCTTGCGCTTCTTTTTGCTGTTTGGGGCTCGATCATCCGAGCTCGGAGGACTGTGGTGGATCGGAAGGAACCGAGCGGCGCGGTCGCTCACGGTCCTGGTCGGCGCTCGGGCAGAGAAACTGAGGAGGCTATGGATGACGGCAGAGAGGAGAAATAGAAGTGTGCTGCAGCCCTGATTGCCCACGCGCACCGGCTTGACCTTGGGGGCAGCGAGGAAGCAGCTCAGTGGAGGCAGCCGTCGATCGGTGGTGCGCGGTGAACAGCCGGATGAAAACGGGGTCGGTTCATTTGCTGTGTCTGGCTGACAGTAGGACCTCACCTCCCCCTTTGTTTAGTCCAATTTCTCTGATATTTTTCATCCAGCAACTCAACATAAAAGGCTTTACATCACCCCCAAAGTCAAGTTTAAATTTGCTGAATTCAAATGGTTTGAATTCTGGTGTAGAATTTGAATGGGGTTTGATCATTTGAATTGAAAAAAGGGGTTTGAATTCTCCACTTTGTATTGCCTCAAAAATATAGTAAACCAGCTCCAAAGTTTTCAATTTTCGGCATGGCTGCTCATTCAAAGGTGGAGAACACATTTGTGAAACCCAATTTTCAAATTGAGGGAGTTGGAATTTCAAACTGTATTTGAAATTCAGATTAGAGGGCTTTTCCATTTAATCCCAAACAAATATGAAAACTCATCCAAATGAGCTGAAATTTGGAAGGGTGAGTATTTGAACTATGAAGATCCAAGCTGTGAATTTAGATATCCATGTTTGGAAGTTTTGGGAAGTCTAAACCCTCACTTTGAACTTATACCATTATAATTCAAAGTTTTAATTCCCCCTCATTTTTCATAAGAGTACTTGAGCTGAATTTTCTTGCTACCATTTTTGGGGATTTTACATCCCTCCCCCCTTAAAAAGAATCTCGTCCCGAGATTCCAAAGGAGAAGTAAAGTGGGGAAAACTTTACCGGGTATATGATGATAGCAAGTCTGGATAATACGTTCGTAGATAATCCTCGCTTTCCCATGTCGCCTCATCAGCGGTATGGTTACTCCACAAGACCTTGTAGAACCATAAGGTCCGGTTTCTTGTGACACGAGTCTTTTCATCGATGATCCGGATCGGATACTCCGTGTACGTGAGGTCCGGTTGAAGGACTTCTTTGTCTTCAGTGCGGATTCCAGCAGAGGGCTTGAGGCATTTCCTCAGCTGAGAGATGTGGAAGACGTTGTGAATGCCTGCGAGCGATGCTGGTAACTCTAGGCGATAGACCACGGGTCCGCATCTTTCAATGACGATGAATGGACCAATGAAGCGTGGCACAAGTTTACCCTTCGCTCCGAAACGATGAACTCCCTTCATCGGAGACACACGGACATAAACATGGTCCCCGATGTTGAAGAGGAGTGGGCGGCGTCTTTTATCCGCATAGCTCTTCTGACAAGATTGAGCAGCCTTTAGATTGGCTTGTATTACTCGCACTCGTTCTTCATCTTCATTCACAAGTTCAATGCCGTAGATAACTCGTTCGCTGGACTCGCACCAGTTGAGAGGTGTGCGACATTTCTGGCCGTAGAGAGCTTCATACGGCGCCATCTTAATGCTAGCTTGATAGCTATTGTTGTAAGAAAACTCCGCCAACAGCAAATGATCGTCCCAATTCTTGCCGTGGTGGATGGCACAAGCGCGTAGCATGTCTTCAAGCACTTGATTCACCCGTTCAGTTTGACCATCTGTCTGCGGGTGATACGCGGAGCTTCCGATCAGTTTGGTCCCCAACGATGCGTGCAGCTGTTCCCAAAACCAAGAGACGAACAGCGCACCGCGATCTGAAATGATGGAGCAGGGAACACCGTGCAAACACAAGATCTTTGCAGTGTACAGCTCCGCATATTGCTTGGCCACGTACTTCGTATGTACAGGGATAAAATGAGCCGACTTGAGACGTGAGAGGTAAACCAACAATGAAGTCCATGCTGATATCCTCCCACTTCCACGCCGGAATATTCAATGGTTGCAGCTGTCCGGCTTTACGCATATGGTCGGCTTTCACACACCGACACGTATCACATTCAGATACGTACTTTGCGATTTCTCTTTTCATCCTTGTCCACCAAAACCTGGTTTTTAGATCTTGGTACATCTTGTTGCTGCCCGGATTGAATAGAAAACTTGGACAAATGAGCTTCGTCCAAGATTTTCCTTCGAAGCATCATGTCACGGGGTACCACTATATGGTCTTTAAACCATAGTGTACCGTTATCATCTCTTCGGAAGCATTTCATTTCGCCATTCTTAATCCTTCTCCAAATGTGTAACATTCCCACGTCTTTCTTCTGCACTTCCATAATCTCCTCTCGTATTGTAGGGGCGAGAGCAAGATTATACAATGCCCCATACGGAACCAAGTACAGACTCGGCTCCTCCTCTTCAAGTGGGGTGATGGACAGACTGTTGACATGGGATTTGCGGCTTAAGGCATCTGCAACCACATTTGCCTTTCCGGGATGGTAGTGAATCTCGATCTCATAGTCTTTGATCAGTTCTAACCATCTTCGTTGCCGCATATTCAACTCCTTTTGAGTGAATATATATTTCAAACTCTTGTGGTCGGTGTAGAGGTGCACTAAGTTTCCAAGCAAATAGTGCCTCCACATTTTCAATGCCAACACCACAGCAGCAAGCTCAAGATCATGAGTCGGATAGTGCTGCTCGTGGTTACGAAGTTGATGTGATCCATAGGCGACCACTCTTCCTCCTTGCATCAATACACAGCCAAGCCCGATGCCGGACGCATCACAATATACGTCGAAGGGTTTGGTTGTATCCGGTTGAGCTAACACCGGGGCTGTTGTAAGATGCTTTACTAATGCCTGGAAAGCTTCTTCACAAGCTGAGCTCCAAACATATTTGATCCCTTTCTTCAGCAGATCAGTCATCGGCTTAGCAAGCTTGGAAAAGTTTGGTATGAATCTCCGGTAATATCCTGCTAACCCGAGGAAACTTCTGACTTTATGGACTGATGTGGGGGACTTCCATTTCAGCACTTGTTCGATTTTGCTTGGATCAACAGCAATACCTTCTGCAGAAATAATGTGACCAAGGAATGGCACTTGGCTGATCCAAAAATCGCACTTTCTGAACTTGGCATAAAGCTTATGGTCTCGCAATCGTTGAAGCACGATATGCAAGTGCTTTGCATGTTCCTCTTCAGACTTGGAGTAAACCAAGATGTCGTCTATGAACACTACCACAAACTTGTCCAACTCCGGCATGAACACTGAGTTCATGAGATACATGAAGTGTGCCGGGGCGTTGGTGAGACCAAAGGACATGACGAGGTACTCATATAACCCATATCTCGTCGAGAAGGCCTTCTTTGGAATATCTTCTCCCCGGATCTTGATTTGATGATATCCGGAGCGAAGATCCATCTTCGAAAATACACTCGCACCGACAAGTTGATCGAAGAGAATATCAATGCGGAGCAGTGGATATTTATTCTTGATGGTGACGGCGTTGAAAGGTCGGTAGTCCACACACAACCTCAAGGTTTCATCCTTTTTCTTCACAAACAGCGCCGAGCATCCCCATGGCGAGGAACTCAGTCGAATGAAACCCTTCTTCATCAAATCTTTGAGCTGCTCCTTCAATTCAGCCAGCTCATTTGGAGCCATCTTGTACGGTCTCCGTGAGATCGGTGTCATCCCCAGTACAAGTTCAATCTTGAACTCGACATTTCTTTCGGGTGGCATGCCCAGAAGATCATCAGGAAAGACATCCGGGTATTCACAGACCACACGAATATCCTCAAGTTTCATGGCTTCTGTATTATATGTGGCTGGAGTTTCTTGAACCGAACGGTCAAGAATAAGACCATGTGGTTCATGAAGTGGAGAGTTTAAACAAACCACCCATGGAATGATGTCACGAATAGCACCATGGCGATGTAGCCATGACATTCCTAAAATGACATCAAGTTTTTGACTCTCTAACATGATTAGAGAAGTCGGATATAGATTCCCACCCAACTGTAATGGTGCTCTATAGACCATTCTATCAGCTGTTATTTTCCCACCCGGAGAACATATCAAGTATGAATTATTTTTGGGAATGATAGGCAGTTGATATTTAAAAACATAAGACTGACTTATGAAATTATGGGTGGCACCGGAGTCAAAAAGTATGACTACGGGATGATCTAGGTAAGAGAACGTACCCGCGAGGACGGGTTCGCCTTCCGGCACGTCTTCGATAGCTAAGTGGTGGATGTTGCCGGGTTTTGGTGCTGGTTTCTTGGGCTGATTGCGGGGCTGATTAGCACCCTGATATGGTGCTGCACCCCTGCCCTGTCACGGCTCGGGGCAGTCTCTTGAAATGTGCCCGACACGGCCACACGTGTAGCACGTGTAAGGTGTCGGGGTGCCACCAACTTGAGGACGGAATCCCGGTGCACGCTGTTGAAACTGAGGCGCACGCGGGACCATCTTTTGCTGCTGCTGTTGCTGTGGTGGATACGTCGGTCGAAATCCCGGCGAATTATATTGCCGACCGCGAAACTGAGGCGGTCGCGTCGGTGGCTGCCATCTCTGACCGGATGGTGAGCGATACACCACGCGGTATTTCTGTGGCGTGCCACCACTGCTGATTGTCATCGCGCTGCGTTTCCTCTTGTCAGAACCTCGCTCGCGCTGAGCACTCTCTTGTAGAATCGCGACACTAACCAGGTCGTTGAATGCGCCGCGATTGCATTGGGCGAGATGGACCTTCATCTTTGAATTCAGGCCCCGGAAGAAAGCGTTGCGCTTGTTGTCTTCCGTCCCCACAAATCCTGGCGCATATTGCGCTAGCCGGTTGAATAATGTGGAGTACTCATGAGCACTCCTCTTGCCTTGCCGTAACGCCAGGAACTCCTGGAGCTTCATTTCCATCACACCGGGAGGTATGTGATAGGCGCGGAATGCCTCCCGGAACTCCGTCCACGTGACGGCATGGACAGCCGGTAAGGAGGCGGTGTAGTTCGCCCACCAGGTACCGGCTTCTCCTTGAAGCTGTTGTGCTGTGTACAGCGCCTTCTGGTTTTCGGTGCATCGTAGCAGCCCGAACTTCGCCTCCAGAGTGCGGATAAAGCTGTCCTCCTCTAAAGGTTCTTCGGCCTCCGTGAAGACCGGTGGATGGGTTACCATGAACTCTGAATACGAACTTTGTTGGGGCTGGCATTGCCCATTGTCTTGGCGTCCTCCCTGATGGGACGCATTTTGCTAGACTAGCATCCGAAGCAGCAAGGTTTGCTCGTCGCGCGAGCCGAGCACTGCGGCGAGAACCTCTGCAAGTTTCCTTGGAAGTTCTGGCGGTGGAGGAGGTGGTTGCTGCTGCGTCGTGGTCTGCTCCGGAGGTGGAGACTCATCACCACAAACTTGACTCGGACCTCCCTCCTCTTGTGTTGAATGTGTCCGCACCATTCTGCATTCATACCATTCAAACGATCAGCACATGTGGGTTCAGCTCATCCAGTCTATACAATAGTAATGTGAGAATGGGATAAACAATGCGCATAACAATCACACATATGGATAAAGTATAAACTTTATGCAACATATACATCCCTGGACCGTGTCATACGATCGAGTTCCAAAGTATTGAACTTTATGGGTTAAAAGTTCATTTCGACCATCGGGGTCACCACGGGATGTTAAGTGTGTTAGCATGCGTAATTCCTCGCTATTGTACTGGACCCAAACATGTACTCGCTCGAAATGATACGTGGAATGCAAAAACTGTTCGATTCCAACTCGCTGCTTTACAACAGCCACTGGACGTCGAGCGATGAAACTAAGGGTTTTGGTTGAAACACTTCAACATGGTGCCCTGTCCAGCTTCTGGTCCAGCTGACTAGTCTGGATAATCCAACAGTTTAGCCCACCTAGAGGCAAAATCTGAACTAGAGTTCAACAACAAAGTTGCAGAACATTTCCTGTAATTTCCAACGGTGTCTTGCTTGACCCTTGGAGATTTTTATGCAGGAAGTTGTGGTTGAAATACAGAAAATTTCAGAGAGCATTTGGTCTGCCCTGTTTCTCGACAGTACCTACTCCTCTAAGATTTTCATTCCGTTGGAGGGAGATTTTGTTCTGGAACTCTACAGAAAAGTTGTAGAATACTTCAAAACCTTTCCAGAATGGTATACCACACGTCCATTGGTTCAACCAATCTTAAGTTATTCCCTGTTCAAATTCAGCAAAATTTCTGCTGAAAACAGGGGAGATTATTCCTATGTTTTTGAGATTGAATCTATACTCCCAATTGACTCTCAGTTCAATATGGAAGTTCACTAACCCCTAATAGGAATCCTAGACTTCATTTTAACTCTTTTATTTGAAAATATACTATTATGCAGTCAGTACTACGTTTCCTCACCAAAGAAAAATCCTAAACCGGTATTCCGGCATATACGTGTCAACTGGTGGAACTAAAGTCGTCACTCACAAACGGTTTCTAATCGTCATGCACTAACGTGGTTGATGTACCTGCAGAAGAACACACAATAATGGTGCACACAAAGGTTTTAGCATTTCAGGCAGTTCCATATCATAATAAAAACATACGGTCCGTATCATTGCCATACGGATCGTCCTTGAGTCAAGCCACGTCTCAAGGTATATGGTCGTGTTTTCACACCACACGACGGGGAACCCGAGTAGAGCGTGAACAGGTTGTCACGGTTGGGAATTTTATCAACCCAACGGATACCACCTACTGCCTCATGGCCGTTGAGGCATGCCGATGGCGAGCGCTGCGTATGGCCCTTTGAACATTGAACGTTCAAGAGTTGCATACTATCGTGTTGCTTACAACACGATGGGGTATTCTCACTTTTGCCTAAAGCACGCTGGAGATCAGCGTTTTCATATGCTCTTAGGACCATAGAGAGGTCCAGAGACTCATATTAACTACCGTGCCAAGCCATGGTATACCATCCCATACTATTACTCGTATGGTGAGTTACCGCAATTGATCCGCCTGCGGTAGCGTACCTTACCTCTTACCTGACGTCGGAGCGTCGTTACAGAAAACAAATATGTTAGCTTTTCCACCATAATATCTACTACTATCATAGACCTTATGTGGGCTTAATGACTAATCCTCACTCGACTACTTCTAAATTTTCAAAATAGGCTCTTTTCGAGCGTGCTATTCCCAATGCGGCTCTGATACCATGACTATGGGGACCACCCCGCGGTTCACCCACTCCAGGATCGCAATAGGGTGGTGCCGTGCGATGCGGCACCCAACAGCACACACGAAAAGAATAAAGAACAACATACAAACCTTTATTTGATATAAAACAGCGGAAGTCTTTTTACAAAACCTATTCAAACAGCGGAAGTAATATACATATATGGCCTCTCATACTAGCTATGCAAAAGTGCAGCCGTCCAGCCCGGGGACGCTACACGCTAGCAGCAAGGAACCGGAGAATCACGGCGGCGTGCAGGGCTCCAGCTCGGCCATGTACCCTGACGGGGGCATCGCCTCGTCCTCGGAACCCTCCTCATAGCTCTCACCTGCATACAGCTCAAATATTGCAACCATGAGCACGATGGATCAGCAAGTCTTAACCGTCAACCCTAGGCATGGAACTCTACGTGCAAGGATATGTAAGATGGGAAAAGGAATTTGCGACAAAGACACGCCTATAAGTTGATCCTTACTTTCAGTTTTATAGCAGCAGATTCATGTGCCTTAGGCAGCCCTCACATCGGAAGTCCACAATCAAACAAGAAACGCTTTCCTCCGATGTGGTGATGCCCAAAGTGGAATATAAACTTAATTAGCTCTATATCTACAGAAATCAAGGTATTCAAGACATTAAGAGTCCAATACAGCATTTTCAGTTGTCTTATTTCACTTCTTACTACGTCACAGCGCAGTGAACAAGCGGCTACTCAATTAACCGCGAGGGACGGTGATTGCAATCAAGAGACACCCGGATAACACGTCACATACACCCACTTTCAGAAGCGTGATTCCACACCCCTTCCTACTCTGTTGTATGTGACAACCATTCAAAGGCAACCGAAATGGCGAACCGGTCCATCCGTAACGGGCAGGAGGTCCCCGCGTGGAGCATGACTGTGCCCACCGGCAGATTTACACCTTGCTACCCTCAACCCACTCCTATTTACGGTTGGGTAAGCCTCGACTCCCAGGTTAACCAATTACATCGGTTTCCTGGTTCCCATATGCCAGAATGCATCCGGTACTGTTCGATACTTGTCCAGCAGGGCCGCACGGACGGTCCTCAACCGACACCAACAGGGCTAAGCACGTGAGACCTCTGCTCACTGCATCCTATCCCCCCTGCTAGGTCTCATTTTCATAACTCAAGCAATTTTCTACCTCTTCTCATTCCGTGTAATAAATACTATCTCGCGAGTAGCTTCCAACCACTCGACTTCTACCAAGATCCTAAACATTAGCATGGCATTATCTACTCGTCGAGTTTGTAAACTACCCAACCCTTTATAGGATTTAGAAGGCTATGCAAGTGGGGTTTCAATCACCCTAACTCTAATGCATACATTTCAACCTAGACATAAGTGATACAAATGAAAAACTTTATAAAAGGTACTTAAGCGCAAACCGGGGCTTGCCTGGTTGCGAGTTAAAGGGGAAGTCAGCTTCTGGTGGAAGGACGTCCAAGGGCTCCGGTGCGTCCTCAACTTCGGTCACTATTATGAAATGTAATAAAATACATGTGTAAGCATTAAGGATTTATAAGAATTGAACTTCTATTCATAGCTACTGCTATTTAGGATCCTTAATTGGCTTTGGGATTTTTTTACAGTGGATACTAGACTCTCTAAGGATGATTTGAGCCAAATTTGGAGACATGTCATTGCACAATGTAGTCTTTAAAATTCCTACAAGTACAATTCTTCCCTGAAATTTGAGCCCAATTCAGGAGCTTTGACATAGCTAGTAACGGAAGATCTGATTAGGGTAAGTCTCCATGGTTCTAACAAAATTTGTATCACCATTTTTGGAGCTACCATCAGAGATATATGAATTTTTGAAGTTGGGCCAGAGTTCTGAAAAAGCTTCTGTTTAAATTGGAATTTCTAATTGAGGCTGAACATGGGAAGGTAGTTTAGCCTAGCAAATGAACTCCAATGAAGCCCAAATTTTTACTGAAGATCAGTAACTATGGAAAGGATTTTCTGCCCAAATTTGGGACTATTTCATAAACAATTGCTCCTGTAATAAATCCCCAAAAAATTTACTAAAAACAATTCTACAGAAATTCCTGGGCATTTTAATAGCCTAAAATTGGTTTCTCTGTGAAGTACTCCTCATGAGGATTCCAACAAAATTGGTCTCACTTTTTTTGGGTTTTCTACACAAAGTTATGGGCTTGCAAAGATTAGCTAATTCCTGGAATTATTTCCCTAATAGAAACTTCAAATAATTGGAACTGGGCCCACTGTTTTCAATCGGACCAGTGAGATTTCGGCAACACTGGGGCTACGGGGTTATTCCCGCACAGCCGCACTGGATCCGGCGCCACAGGCTGATCCCCGCGCGTATACGGAGTCTGACCGGTGGGACCCGGCCCTCCTTCGTCTTCCTCGTGCTGCCCGCGCCTCCCGTGGCGGCGCACGCTGGCGAGGCTCGCCGGGACGCGGTTCCCGTGGTCCAAACTTCATCAAACTCGCCGCCTGTGTGTTCTACACCGTGCTGAACACGATGGTGGGGTCGGGAGCCGATGACAACGGCCGGAAAGGTGCTTGCACCGGCGACCATGTCGAACCTTACTTCGGCGACCTCGCTCTCCCACAACAGTGGGTCTTTCGGGCTAGGGTTTGCTCCAAAAGCACCAGTGTCCCATGGATAACATCGACCCATAGCTCGCTCTCCATGAAAACCACCGGAGAGGGGACCTCACCGGGGACCCGAGCACGCAAAACGCTGGCGGCGACAAAAACTCGAAGAACTCCTTCAGTTCTTGATGGTTTCCGGCACCATTTTAGCGAGAAGGATCGCAGGGATCTATCAAAGCTTCTCCTAGACCAGGATGAGCTCTAGCAATCACAGAACGAAGAATTTGATTGTAGACCGAAAGGTGTTGCTATGAACTAGGGTTTGGTAAAACCCGAAATTCTCACTACCCGGTTGATCAATCGTCCTGAGGCTTTCGATAACACGATCTACGGACAACAACACACCTTTCTTGTGCAGGTAAGGGGCGATGAAGCTGTCCGTAGCGCGCTGTCCATGGTGAACCGAACGGGGTTCCGCCGAGCACCTCCGATCGCCGGTGCCAATCTCCGGTTTGCGCGTAGCACGAGCTAGGAAGCTTAGGGGAAAGAATGGTGGAGGGTGGAGCACTCTCTTGCGCTTCTTTTTGCTGTTTGGGGCTCGATCATCCGAGCTCCGAGGACTGTGGTTGATCGGAAGGAACCGAGTGGGGCGGTAGCTCACGGTCCTGGTCGGCGCTCGGGCAGAGAAACTGAGGAGGCTATGGATGACGGCAGAGAGGAGAAATAGAAGTGTGCTGCAGCCCTGATCGCCCACGCGCACCGGCTTGACCTTGGGGGCAGCGAGGAAGCAGCTCGGTGGAGGCAGCCGTCGATCGGTGGCGCGCGGTGAACAGCCGGATGAAAACGGGGTCTGTTCATTTGCTGTGTCTGGCTGACAGTAGGGCCCCACCTCCCCCTTTGTTTAGTCCAATTTCTCTGATATTTTTCATCCAGCAACTCAACATTAAAGGCTTTACTTCACCCCCAAAGTCAAGTTTAAATTTCCTGAATTCAAATGGTTTGAATTCTGGTGTAGAATTTGAATGGGGTTTGATAATTTGAATTTAAAAAGGGGTTTGAATACTCCACTTTGTATTGCCTCAAAAATATAGCAAACCAGCTCCAAAGTTTTCAATTTTTGGCATGGCTGCTCATTCAAAGGTGGAGAACACATTTGTGAAACCTAATTTTCAAATTGAGGGAGTTGGAATTTCAAACTGTATTTGAAATTCAGATTAGAGGGCTTTTCCTTTTAATCCCAAACAAATATGAAAACTCATTCAAATGAGCTGAAATTTGGAAGGGTGAGTATTTGAACTATGAAGACCCAAGCTGCGAATTTAGATCTCCATGTTTGGAAATTTTGGGAAGTCTAAACCCTCACTTTGAACTTATACCATTATAATTCAAAGTTTTAATTCCCCCTCATCTTTCATAAGTGTAAATGAGCTGAATTTTCTTGCTACCATTTTTGGGGATTTTACATCCCTCCCCCCTTAAAAAGAATCTCGTCCTGAGATTCCAAAGGAAAAGTAAATTGGGGAAAACTTTACCGGGTATATGATGATAGCAAGTCCGGATAATACGTTCGTAGATAATCCTCACTTTCCCATGTCGCCTCATCAGTGGTATGGTTACTCCACAAGACCTTGTAGAACCATAAGGTCCGGTTTCTTGTGGCACGAGTCTTTTCATCGATGATCCGGATCGGATACTCCGTGTACGTGAGGTCCGGTTGAAGGACTTCTATGTCTTCAGTGCGGATTCCAGCAGAGGGCTTGAGGCATTTCCTCAGCTGAGAGATGTGGCAGACGTTGTGAATGCCTGCGAGCGATGCTGGTAACTCCAGGTGATAGGCCTGGGGTCCGCATCTTTCAATGATGACGAATGGACCAATGAACCGCGGCGCAAGTTTACCCTTCACTCCGAAACGATGAATTCCCTTCATCGGAGACGCACGGACATAAACATGGTCCCCGATGTCGAAGTGGAGAGGGCGGCATCTTTTATCCACATAGCTCTTCTGATGAGATTGAGCAGCCTTAAGATTGGCTTGTATTACTCGCACTCGTTCTTCAGCTTCATTCACAAGTTCAATGCCGTAGATAACTCGTTCGCAGGACCTGCACCAGTTGAGAGGTGTGCGACATTTCCGACCGTAGAGAGCTTCATACGGCGCCATCTTAATGCTAGCTTGATAGCCATTGTTGTAAGAAAACTCCGCCAACGGCAAATGATCGTCCCAATTCTTTCCGTGGTGGATGGCACAAGCGCGTAGCATGTCTTCAAGCACTTGATTCACCCGTTCAGTTTGACCATCTGTCTGCGGGTGATACGTGGAGCTTTGGATAAGTTTGGTCCCCAACGATGCATGCAGCTGTTCCCAAAACCGAGAGACGAACAGCGCACCGCGATCTGAAATGATGGAGCGGGGAACACCGTGCAAACACAAGATCTTTGCAATGTACAGCTCCGCATATTGCTTGGCCACGTACTTCGTACGTACGGGGATAAAATGAGCCGACTTGGTTAGTCGATCGACTATCACCCAAATCGAGTCATGTTTGTGAGACGTGAGAGGTAAACCAACAATGAAGTCCATGCTGATATCCTCCCACTTCCACGCTGGAATATTAAATGGTTGTAGCTGTCCGGCTTTACACATATGGTCGGCTTTCACACGCCGACACGTATCACATTCAGATACATACTTTGCGATTTCTCTTTTCATGCGTGTCCACCAAAACCTGATTTTTAGATCGTGGTACATCTTGTTGCTGCCCGGATGAATAGAATACTTGGACAAATGAGCTTCGTCCAAGATTTTCCTCCGAAGCTTCATGTCACGGGGTACCACTATACAGTCTTTAAACCATAGTACACCGTTATCATCTCTTCGGAAGCATTTCATTTCGCCATTCTTCATACTTCTCTGAATGTGCGACATTCCCACGTCTTTCTTCTGCGCTTCCATAATCTCCTCTCGTATTGTAGGGGCGAGAGCAAGATTATACAATGCCCCATACGTAACCAAGTACAGACTCGGCTCCTCCTCTTCAAGTGGGGTGATGGACAGACTGTTGACATGGGATTTGCGGCTTAAGGCATCAGCAACCACGTTTGCCTTTCCGGGATGGTAGTGAATCTCGATCTCATAGTCTTTGATCAGTTCTAACCATCTTGGTTGCCGCATATTCAACTCCTTTTGAGTTAATATATATTTCAAACTCTTGTGGTCTGTGTAGAGGTGCACTAAGTCTGCAAGCAAATAGTGCCTCCACATTTTCAATGCCAACACCACAGCAGCGAGATCAAGATCATGAGTCGGATAGTGCTGCTCATGGTTACGAAGTTGACGTGAGCCATAGGCGACCACTCTTCCTCCTTGCATCAATACACAGCCAAGCCCGATGCCGGACGCATCACAATATACGTCGAAGGGTTTGGTTGTATCCGGTTGAGCTAACACCGGGTCTGTTGTAAGATGCTTTACTAATGCCTGGAAAGCTTCTTCACAAGATGAGCTCCAAACATATTTGATCCCTTTCTTCAGCAGATCAGTCATCGGCTTAGCAAGCTTGGAAAAGTTCGGTATGAATCTCCGGTAATATCCTGCTAACCCGAGGAATTTTCTGACTTCATGGACTGATGTGGGGGACTTCCATTTCAGCATTTGTTCGATTTTGCTTGGATCAACAGCAATACCTTCTGCAGAAATAATGTGACCAGGGAATGGCACTTGGCTGATCCAAAAATGGCACTTGCTGAACTTGGCATAAAGCTTATGGTCTCGCAATCGTTGAAGCACGATATGCAAGTGCTTGGCGTGTTCCTCTTCAGACTTGGAGTAAACCAAGATGAAGTCTATGAACACTACCACAAACTTGTCCAACTCCGGCATGAACACTGAGTTCATGAGATACATGAAGTGTGCCGCGGTGTTGGTGAGACCAAAGGACATGACGAGGTACTCATATAACCCTTATCTCGTCGAGAAGGCCGTCTTTGTAATATCTTCCGCCCGGATCTTGTTTTGATGATATCCGGAGCAAAGATCCGTCTTCGAAAATACACTCGCACCCACAAGTTGATCGAAGAGAATATCGATGCGAGGCAGTGGATATTTATTCTTGATGGTGACGGCGTTGAAAGGTCGGTAGTCCACACACAACCTCAAGGTTTCATCCTTTTTCTTCACAAACAGCGCCGAGCATCCCCATGGCGAGGAACTCAGTCGAATGAAACCCTTCTTCATCAAATCGTTGAGCTGTTCCTTAATCAAACGCCGGCGAGGCTCACCGGGACGCGGTTCCCGTGGTCCAAACTTCATCAAACTCGCCACCTGTGAGTTCTACACCGTGCTGAACACGATGGTGGGGTCGGGAGCCGATGACAACGGCCGGAAAGGTGCTTGCACCGGCGACCATGTCGAACCTTACTTCGGCGACCTCGCTCTCCCTCAACAGTGGGTCTTTCGGGCTAGGGTTTGCTCCAAAAGCACCAGTGTCCCATGGATAACATCGACCCATAGCTCGCTCTCCATGAAAACCACCGGAGAGGGGACCTCACCGGCGACCCGAGCATGCAAAACGCTGGCGGCGACAAAAACTCGAAGAACTCCTTCAGTTCTTGATGGTTTCCGGCACCATTTTAGCGAGAAGGATCGCAGGGATCTATCAAAGCTTCTCCTAGACCAGGATGAGCTCTAGCAATCACAAAACGAAGAATTTGATTGTAGACCGAAAGGTGTTGCTATGAACTAGGGTTTGGTAAAACCCGAAATTCTCACTACCCGGTTGATCAATCGTCCTGAGGCTTTCGATAACACGATCTACGGACAACAACACACCTTTCTTGTGCAGGGAAGGGGCGATGAAGCTGTCCGTAGCGCTCTGTCCATGGTGAACCGAACGGGGTTCCGCCGAGCACCTCCGATCGCCGGTGCCAATCTCCGGTTTGCGCGTAGCACGAGCTAGGAAGCTTAGGGGAAAGAATGGTGGAGGGTGGAGCACTCTCTTTCGCTTCTTTTTGCTGTTTGGGGCTCGATCATCCGAGCTCCGAGGACTGTGGTTGATCGGAAGGAACCGAGCGGGGCGGTAGCTCACGGTCCTGGTCGGCGCTCGGGCAGAGAAACTGAGGAGGCTATGGATGACGGCAGAGAGGAGAAATAGAAGTGCGCTGCAGCCCTGATCGCCCATGCGCACCGGCTTGACCTTGGGGGCAGCGAGGAAGCAGCTCGGTGGAGGCAGCCGTCGATCGGTGGCGCGCGGTGAACAGCCGGATGAAAACGGGGTCTGTTCATTTGCTGTGTCTGGCTGACAGTAGGGCCCCACCTCCCCCTTTGTTTAGTCCAATTTCTCTGATATTTTTCATCCAGCAACTCAACATTAAAGGCTTTACTTCACCCCCAAAGTCAAGTTTAAATTTCCTGAATTCAAATGGTTTGAATTCTGGTGTAGAATTTGAATGGGGTTTGATAATTTGAATTTAAAAAGGGGTTTGAATACTCCACTTTGTATTGCCTAAAAAATATAGCAAACCAGCTCCAAAGTTTTCAATTTTTGGCATGGCTGCTCATTCAAAGGTGGAGAACACATTTGTGAAACCAAATTTTCAAATTGAGGGAGTTGGAATTTCAAACTGTATTTGAAATTCAGATTAGAGGGCTTTTCCTTTTAATCCCAAACAAATATGAAAACTCATTCAAATGAGCTGAAATTTGGAAGGGTGAGTATTTGAACCATGAAGACCCAAGCTGCGAATTTAGATCTCCATGTTTGGAAATTTTGGGAAGTCTAAACCCTCACTTTGAACTTATACCATTATAATTTTAAGTTTTAATTCCCCTTCATTATAAGTGTACATGAGCTGAATTTTCTTGCTACCATTTTTGGGGATTTTACAGAATTGTGAAGAGCAAGTAACCTCCATCAAAAGGGTATTAGTTCAAACTTTCTACACATATGATAACACATGAGAGGGTGTTCAAAAACCCAACTTAGAGTCATTTACATGTTTGGACCCTAGATGGTTTAAGACCACTGAGTTGAAGTACTCAAGTGCAATGGGAGGGTTTGATAATCAGAATTTGAACTAATGTCCAACCCAAAAATTCAAATGAGGGGAGGACATAAGGGTGATTCAAAACTGTAGCATTCAAACTCATAGTTGCAGCAACTAACACAAGAGTCAAAGTGCATCATTGGATTCCTTGGGTCCAAATTAGTGGCTAGGCAAAGTTTCAGTAATTTTTGAAAAGGTTTGCTACCCATTTTTCCAAAAGGGATCCAAATGTGCAAAGAATTCAAATATACATTTGAATTTGGGAGAATTTGCCCAACTACACAAATGTAGCTCAGTTTGAAACCCCAAACATTTGAATTCATCACTTGCCAAGTTTTTGGAGATCTTTTGAGGGATAGGGGACTGACTGGTGGGACCCACATGTCATTGGGGAGGTTAAAATTGCACAAAGATCAATAGCCTTAGGGGCTAAGTTTTGCACTCGGAACAGAGCCGAGGCTCCACCGAGACTCACCGAGGAGCACTCGGGCGACAGCTCCTGCTCTCCCCTCGCGCGCTGGCGAGCTCCTCGTGGGGGCACAGTAACACACAGCTGTGCCCCAGCTGACCACAGCAACGAGCCGATCCCCAGCCACCGTCCTCTCGCATGACAGAACGTCGAGGAGCCGCCGCTGTGATCAAGTCGCTCGGGAGCGATTTTCTCTCGGTTACAAACGTCGGCAACTCAGCAAACCAGCACACCCAGACCTCCCACGCCCTCCCCACACCAGTTCCAGTCGAGCTGAGCCCCCACAGCCCGAGCAAACAGCGTTCTTCGCGGCGGCCGGGAAGAACCGAGCAAAGGTGCTTCCGTGGGCAGCTCGGCAGAAGACTTGTCACGGCCGGGCCAGGACGGTTTTGGACGCGCCTAGGCTCCACGCTGCTCGACCCCAAAGCCTAGAACCAGTGACCGATCATCGCCGGTGAATTTCGCAAAGCACTTCCCGCCGGTGCAGAACTACCTTCGGTAAGAAACCCACAAATTCCCGACATATGCTTGCTTAGAGTTTATCAAACTGCACTCACCGGAGCTAGACTTGACGGCGCCCAAGTTTGCTTCGCAACCCTAGCTTAATTTTGGCTGTAGCCGGCGTATTTCCCAGTTCTCCAACCGCGGTTATGGCGGGAAGGGTCGGGCTCACGGTGACGGTTAGGTTAGAGCTCTTCCCGATCCCTGGCATGGCCTTGTCGACCTTCTCTGAGATCCCCCAGTGCTGCAGAGCCCTTCCACCGAGGTTTTAGCGGGCTGAGTTGGCCGGGTGGCATAACCGAAATGAGTCCGAGCTGCTGCACCGTCGCCGGCTAGGTTAGGGCCACCGCCGGCCGGAGCAGTCGGTGCCATCGTGTTCAGCGCACGAAGATAGGCCCAGGCGGCGAGTTTCCGGCCGAGAGGCAGTCGGGAAGCCATGTCCGGCGAGCTTCAGAGGGCTGCCGGTGGGGGGGGGGCGGCGCGGGGAAAATGGCGGGCGCGAGGAAGAAGACGAGCCGGCTGGGCCCGCTTGTCAGTCCCTCGATGCACAGTGTGGGGATTTTCTGTTGCACCGGATCAGCTGTGACCACGCGGAGAATAGTCCTGTGGCCCCGTGTGGCGTAGCCGAGGTGGTGACACGTGGGGGCCGGGCCCGCTGTCAGGGATTTGAACTTTTCCCGGTTAATTAAAATTCCAGAAATTCCCCAAACTTTAGAACCTCATAACTTTTGCTAGGAAGCTCCAACTTTAGTGATTCAGATTGGGTGGGATTCATCTGGCATAGCTCTATCCAAATAAGCAACCCAATTTGTATAAAACCCATTATTTAATTCTGGAAAATTCTTTAAAGCTTTTCAGCAAAAGAGTTTTAGAGGGAGTTTGGTTCATCCAAAAATCCTCCAATTTTGCCAGAATATCCTTTAGGATGTTAGTGAACCCCTGTAAAAGTTTCAGACCATTTGGAGTTGATTTGACCAGGGCAATTCAGATTTGAAGGTGCTGCCGGCGGGTAAAGAAAGGGGGCAGGCCGGCCGGTCGGGGTGTTCATTTGAATACAGAAGCATTTTCAGAGAATTTCCAAAACTTGGAAATTCAGTTCTGGGCAAATCTTAGCTCCAAAAATGCTAAGAAAATTCGTGCAAACTCTATGAGCTATAATTGAAATTGTAGTTCACTAAGTTGGGCATGAACAGGGGTGTTACCTCAGAATTAATTCTTCCTTTCTTATTTGCTAAAAGAATTATTCTGAACAAACCACTCAATGAAAAGTGCTAAATTTTGATCCAGAGAGTTGTCTTGCGACAAGAAACTCACACAAAATTCTCAGCTCCATTGGAGCTCTGGATCACCCCTGCTCTGTTTAACCACTTGAGGTGATCAATGGGGAAGAGGGGGAAAAACCACTTAGCACGTAATCATGTGCTTAAGTCCAAACCCAAACCACTAAACCCCAGTTCCATTTTAAATTCTTGAACAGAGTTCCAGTTGTTAGAAATTGGTTATTAGAACTAATAGCAGAAGCATTACCATAAACTCATGTGCATATTCATTAACATGTAATATTTTATTAATGTGTAGTCGCTGAAGGCGAGGAGGCTCCAGAAGTACTTGACTTCCACCTCCCGGAAGAAGAGCTAACTACTGAACAGCAGCAACCAGGCAAGCCCCGGTTTGCATTAAACTATTTTTCAAGTTTTGCTTATGAACACTTAGTATGAAGTAGGGATGTGCATTAGGTATAGGATGAATGGAACCCCACTAGCATAACCAGAATTTTTCCATAAGAGTGAGGGTAGTGTCTAAGGCCTCGAGTAGACAAGCTATGCTTAGTGTTTCCTAGGACTTCGGTACAAGTCGAGTAGTTGGAATCTACTCGCGAGTTAGGCTTGGGACACACGGGATTGGTTCGAGTGATGTGAGATCACCTTAGTAATGAAAATGAGACTTGGCAGGGGTTAGGGCGCAGCAAGAGGGAGTCTTGTGTGCGCAGCCCTGTCCGTGTCGATTGAGGACCGATCCGTATGCGGCCCACGCTGATCAAGTTTGAACATACCGAAGGCATATCGGATATATGGGCCCCGATAAACTGATGTAGCCTAAACCTCCAGGCGTCGAGGCATAGCACACCGATTTATAGGTGTAGGTTGAGGGCAGCAAGGTGGAAATCTGCCAACGGGCATAGAGAGATGCTCCGTGTGGGGAACCTCCTGCTTGTTTCGGTGCGACCGGTTCGACATTTGGGCTGTTGGGTGAAAGGTTGTCCCGTACGACATCGAGTGAGCGTGCTGTGCAGCTCCACGGGTGGGCGTACATGACGTGCTCTTTGGGTTTCCCTGCAGGTGTATATCGAGTCAATTCGCCGTCCCTCGTGGTGAAGAGTACCACTTGGTCACTGAGTCGTGACGTAGGCTAATGTATGAAATATGATGATTCAATATTGCTGATTGATATAATTGTATTGCTACATGTGTGCCACCAAATACTGCTTACTAAATTTCAGATTTCTGAACCGTTAACTTGTTGCTAAAAGATGAATTAAGGATGAACTTGTAGGCATGCCCAATTGCTGCAATATTACTATCCTATGTTCATCGTACCCCTCATGTAGAGTTTCATGCCTAGGTGAGTCGGTTAAGTCTTGTTGAGCCCTCGTGCTCACGGTTTCTGCTTAAGTGTTTTTCAGGTGAGGAGCCACCCACGGACTCGGAGTACGAGTCCACCGGCGAGGGTTACCCTCCGTCGGGGACCACGGCTGAGTGGGAGCCGTACACACCAAGCTGAGCTGAGACGTGCAGCTAGTGTGGGTTGGCCTAGGGCTGGGCAACCGACTTTTGCTAGGTAGGAGTGCATAAGTTGTAGAATAGTAGACTTCCGCTGTGTAATAAAGACAATAGTTTGTAACTGAGTATTGTACCGTTTGTACAGTTCAGTTGTTTTCCCATGTAATATATTATGTTCTTATGACGTGTGCTGTCGGGTGTCGCATCGTGCGGCACCACCCTATGCGATCCTGGATAAGCGGATCCCGGTCCGCCACACCCACTTCCACGCCGGAATGTTCAATGGTTGCAGCTGTCCGGCTTTACGCATATGATCGGCTTTCACATGGCAACACGTATCACATTCGGATACGTACTTCTCGATTTCTCTTTTCATCCGTGTCCACCAAAACCTGGTTTTCAGATCTTGGTACATCTTGTTGCTACCCAGATGAATAGAATACTTGGACAAATGAGCTTCGTCCAAGATTTTCTTCCGAAGCTTCATGTCACGGGGTACCACTGTACGGTCTTTAAACTATAGAGTGTTATGTTCATCTCTTCGGAAGCATTTCATTCGCCATTCTTCATCCTTCTCCGAATTTGCAACATTCCCACGTCTTTCTTCTGAGCTTCCATAATCTCCTCTCGTATTGTAGGGACGAGAGCAATTTTATACAATGCCCCATATGGAACCAAGTACAGACTCAGCTCCTCCTCTTCAAGTGGGGTTATGGACAGATTGTTGACATGAGATTTGCGGCTTAAGGCGTCGGCAACCACGTTTGACTTACCGGGATGGTAGTGAATCTCGATCTCATAATCTTTGATCAGCTCTAACCATCTCTGTTTGCACATATTCAGCTCCTTTTGAGTGAATATATACTTCAGACTCTTGTGGTCGGTGTAGAGGTGCACTAAGTTACCAAGAAAATAGTGCCTCCACATTTTCAATGCCAATACCACAGCAGCGATCTAAAGATAATGAGTCAGATAGTGCTGCTCGTGGTTACGGAGTTGACGTGAGCCATAGGAGATCACTCTTCCTCCTTGAATTAATACACAGCCAAGCCCGATACCGGACGCATCACAATATACGTCAAAGGGCTTGGTTGTATCCGGTTGAGCTAACACCGGGGATGTTATAAGATGCTTCACTAATTCATGGAAAGCTTCTTCACAAGCTGAGCTCCAAATATATTTGATCCCCTTCTTCAACAGTTCAGTAATCGGCTTAGCAAGCTTGGAGAAATTCGGTATGAATCTCCGGTAATATCCTGCTAAACCGAGGAAACTCCTGACTTCATGGACTGATGCGGGGGACTTCCATTTCAGCACTTGTTTGATTTTGCTTGGATCAACTGCAATGCCTTCTGCAGAAATAATATGACCAAGAAATGGCACTTGGCTGATCCAAAACTGCACTTGCTGAATTTGGCATAAAGCTTATGGTCTCGCAAACGTTAAAGCACGATATGCAGGTGTTCAGCGTGTTCTTCAGACTTAAAGTAAACCAAGATGTCATCTATGAACACCATCACAAACTTGTCTAACTCCGGCATGAACACTGAGTTCATGAGATACATGAAGTGTACCGGGGCGTTGGTGAGACCAAATGACATGATGAGGTATTCATAAAATCCGTATCTCGTCAAGAAGGCCGTCTTCGGAATATCCTCCGCTCGGATCTTCGTTTGGTGATATCCAGAGCGAAGATCCATCTTTCAAAATACACTCGCACCCACAAGTTGATCAAAGAGAATATCAATGCCGGGCGGTGTATATTTATTTTTGATGGTGACGGCATTGAGAGGTCGGTAGTCCACACACAGTCTCAAGGTTTCGTCCTTTTTCTTCACAAAAAGCACCGAGCATCCCCATGGCGAGGAACTCGATCGAATGAAACCCTTCTTCATTAAGTCTTTGAGCTTCTCCTTCAGTTCAGCTAGGTCATTCGGAGCCATCTTGTACGGTCTCCGTGAGATCGGTGTCGCCCCAGTTACATGTTCAATCTTGAACTCGACATCTCTTTCGGGTGGCATGTCCAGAAGATCACCCGGAAAGACATCGGGGTATTCACGGACCA
Organism: Neostapfia colusana; assembly: GCA_030760725.1. Taxonomy (NCBI): domain Eukaryota; kingdom Viridiplantae; phylum Streptophyta; class Magnoliopsida; order Poales; family Poaceae; genus Neostapfia; species Neostapfia colusana. The sequence continues at coordinate 28,874,231 of JASWHV010000019.1, read as the reverse complement.
CACGAATATCCTCAAGTTTTGTGGCTTCCGTGTTATATGTGGATGCAGCTTCTTGAACCGAACGGTCAAGAATAAGAACATGTGGTTCATAAAGTTGAGAATTTAGACGAACCACACGTGGAATGATGTCAAGAACAGCACCATGGCGATGTAGCCATGACATTCGTAAAATGACATCAGGTTTTTTACTCTCTAACATAATTAGAGAAGTCAGATATAGATTCCCACCCAATTGTAATGGTGCTCTATAGACCATCCTATCAGCTGTTATTTTCCCACCCGGAGAGAATATCAAGTATGAACTATTTGTGGGAGTGACAAGCAATTGATACTTAATAACATAAGATTGACTTATGAAATTATGGGTGGCACCGGAGTCAAAAAGTATGACTACGGGATGATCTAAGTAAGAAAACTTACCCGTGAGGATGGGTTCGCCTTCCGGCATGTCTTCGATGGCTAAGTGGTGGACGTTGCCAGGTTTTGGTGCTGGTTTCTTGAGCTGATTACGGGGCTTATTAGCACCCTGATACGGCGCTGCACCCCTGCCCTGTCGTGGCTTGGGGCAGTCTGTCGAAATATGCCCGACACGGCCACACGTGCTGCACGTGTAAGGTGTCGGGGTCCCTCCGACTTGAGGACGGAATCCCGGTGCACGCGGTTGAAACTGAGGCGCAGGCAGGACCATCCTTTGCTGCTGCTGTTGTTGTGGTGGATATGATGGTCATAAGCCTGGCACATTATATTGCCGACCGCGAAACTGAGGCGGTCGCGCCGGTGGCTGCCATCTCTGACCAGATGGTGAACGATACACCACGCAGTATTTTTGTGGTTGTAAAAGCCCAAGAAAGTGACTTGAAAATGTATTCTTTTCATCACCTCACAACACCACAGTTCATTTTGTGGATAGCTAATGAACACTTGTGAAGAGCATGTAAACACCATCAAAAGGGGTGATTAGAGGGGAAAGCCCTAATTTCAAAAAAGTAGGAGTCATACACATAAACATGAAAGGTTGAGCTCACCCCTAGACCTTAAATAGTCTTGGGAAGGCTCAGGCAAAATTTCATGCAAATCCAATACTTTTTGAGGCACTTTTGGAGGCATTTGTAAAAAGGGCCAATTTGAATGCAAATTCAAATTGCAGCCACTTTCATCACATGAATTCAAAAGTTGACTTCATATTCAAACTCAGCACATTTTTCTGAGTTAGTCCACAAATTTTCATCCCCATTGGACTTCATCTTGTCGGGAGCCAAATTTGCAATAATTCAAACTGAATTTGAATTTCAAATTCAAATGGGCAGCAAATTTAGCCCAAAAAAATTTCAGTTGAGGAAATCAAATTCAAACCATAACTTGATGGTTAAGTCTTTCATTCAATTGTGAGTAGCTGGGATCTTTTCAGTGAAAACAGAAATGAAAAACAGAAAAGAATTAGAGGAGAGGGTCCCACTTGTCAGTAGCCTTCACACAGAAGTTTTCTAGGCTTGATCTTTCACTCTACCGAAGCTGCGCGCGCCAGCTCTCTACCACCGGCGCCCGACCGCCTTGCTGTCGCCACCTCCTGCTCGAGGGAAACACCGAGTGCAGCATGTGATCAGCACGCTGGGCCACGTGAATCCTCACTCCCTTCTCCACCATCTCCCTCACGCACCGAAGCACGAACTCGCACCAGCCGACCTCCTCTGCTCCCCAGCGTCCGAGAGCTAGAAGCCGTTTCTTGCCCGACGAGCTACAAGAAAAAGTTGCTGAAGGCAAGGAGACCCCGGAAGTGCTCGACTTTCTTCTTCTGGACAAAGCCCTAACCACTGACCAGCAGCAACAAGGGCAAGCCCCGGTTTGCATTAACCAATTTTACAAAGTTTTGCTTTATGCATACTTAGTATGAGGTATGTATGTGCATTAGGTGTAGGATGGATGAAACACAAGTGCATAACCAGAATTTTCCTACAAGAGTGAGGGTAGTGTCTACGTCCTCGAATAGACAGGCTATGCTTAATGTTCATAGGACTTCGGTAGAAGTCGAGTAGTTGGAATCTACTCGTGAGTTTAGGTTTTGGGGCACACGAGATTGGTTCGAGTGATGCGAGATCACTTTAGTAAGAAAATGAGACTAAGCAGGGGCTAGGGCGCAGCAAGAGGAAGTCTTGTGTGCGCAGCCCTGTCCGTGTCGATTGAGGACTGATCCGTGTGCGGCCCACGATGATAAAGTTTGAACGTACCGAAGGCATATCAGATATTTGGGCCCCGATAAACTAATGTAACCTATACCTCCGGGCGTTGAGGCATAACGCACCGATTTATAGGTGTAGGTTGAGGGCAGCAAGGTGGAAATCTGCTAACGGGCATAGAGGGAAGCTCCGTATAGGGAACCTCCTGTCCGTTTCGGTGCGACTGGTTCGACGTTTGGGCTGTTATGTGAAAGGTTGTCCCGTACGACATCGAGCGAGCGTGCTGTCCAGCTCCACGGGTAGGCGTACATGACCTGCTCTTTGGGTATTCTGCAGGTGTATATCGAGTCGATTCACCGTCCCTCATGGTGATGAGTACCACTTGGTCATTGAGTCGTGACGTAGGTTAATATATGAAATGTGATGATTCAATATTGCTGTTATGATAAAATTGTATTGATACATGTGTGCCACCAAATATTGCTTACTAAATTTCAGATTCATGAACTGTAACTTGTGGCTAAAATATAAAATAAGGAGGAACTTGTAGTCATGTCCGTTTGCTACAAATTACCATCCCATGTTTGTTGTAAACTGCATGTAGAGTTTCATGCCCAGGTGAGTCGGTTAAGTCTTGTTGAGCCATGGTGCTCACGGTTGTTGCTGTAAGTGTTTTTCAGGTGATGACTACCCCACGGACATGGGTTACGAGTCCACCGGCGAGGGCTACCTGTGAGACCTATGTGTGCTGAATACATTGGCAATTAAGATAAAAGTTAGCATTAACATTCAAAGTTTTGAATATTGCCAAAACATTCTTCTGTGGCAAGGTCCGACAAGTTCTTTGTTAGGTCCGCCAAGTGTTGGCAAGGTCCGACGCAAGGTCCGGAGAGCTTCTGTGAGGTCCGGAGCTTGTTTTTAGGGAGCCCCCGTGAAGTTCAACTCATGGAACTGCAGCATCTTGTTTTTGCTTTTAACTCGCAATATTTCAAACTTGCTTTGGGATGGTTTGCTTAGTATTAATTTGCTAAGTTTTTGGTGTGTTTTGGTGGTTATGGCTGTTATCATTTGATATGGTTTGCAACATGCTTATGTGACGTGCTCATGTAAGGTGTTGTGGTTTTCGAACTAACGTGAGTCAAGTCGAGGACTTGTGCTCGTAAGAATTGGTTGTTTATTCATGTGCAGGTGTTCCTTGAGTTCACGACATGGCTGGTGACGGGATCCTTGGACTTGTCTCAGGGAGGAGATGAGGTTCCAACAACCAAGTTCGGGAGGAGCTGTGGTTGAGTTGATCGGGAGGTCGTGCAGCATGTTTGGATCAAGGGCAGTGCATATGAAGGTTGCGTGTACGTCGTTGGAAGGTGTTTGCACGTGTGCAAGGAGTGCATGGACGTGGCAACATTGTTCCAAGGCGTGATGAAGAGAAGTGGACGTAAAGAAATGGTCGGAAAGGTCCAACCGACTGGATTGCGTACTCAGGCTGAGGCTGAGTCGGATATGGATCAAATATGGAAGATTTGAGTTGGTTCTGATAGGATTTTGTGCTAGGCACGAAGTTGAGTTGTTCTAGGAATGTTTAGGACGTTCCTAAGGTTTTTGGAAGTCTCATGATTGCTTCTATCTGTGAATAGGAGAGTCCTGAGCAGTTACGATAAGTTAGGATACGAGTCCAATTAGGAGTAGGAGTCCTAGATTGGATTGATTAGCCTGAGGGCTGGCTATAAAAGCAAGGGAGGCCAGAGCTCTCGTGGGTAGATAACTTTGGGCTGTTCTTCTTGTGTTTCTATTGAATAAAGTTCATAGTTTCGAGGAGATTTTGTGCCTTGTTCGTCCGATTTGTTTTTCATCAAGTCTTTCTCGCCGAGTTTCTGGACAGACCGACGTTGCTTCGGTGTTTCGTTCATAACTCGAGTTTAACAGATCCGATTGACATGATTCTTTTTGGGTTGTCTTCACAACTCAATTATTTATCATCTGTGAAGTTTTCATGAGCTTCGGATCTGTAGTTTTGGAGATACACGAGTTTTTTTGCAGCATTGCAGATCTGTTTTATATCGGGTAGAACAGATTGATCTTCGTTTAATGTTTTGATCGTATCTCAAGTTTTACTTCGTGTTTTCAAGTGATTCTTGTTGCATTAGATCCGTGACTTGATTTTCTACCTTTCTACTTGAGTTGTCACGGTTGAACACGTTTGAAAACACTTGCACACACGGTTTCTTTAACCGATTGATTTTTTTGCTCAGGGGTTTTTGTTGTTTCCGCTGCGAAAAGTTTTAAGCTACCATTCACCCCCCCTCTGGTAGCTTTTCACGTGCTCTTCGATCCTACAATTTGTATCAGAGCCAAGGTGCTCTAATCTTTGTGATTTGCACGTGTTTTGACTAACCATCATGGAGAAGTACTCCGCAAAACCTTGTGTGTTCAATGGCATCGATTTTCAGGTTTGGAAGGCGCGGATGGAGGTATACATACAGGCGCAAGGCTTCGCCATATGGGAAAAGGTCTACCGGAACTTCGATGTACCACCCAACGATCAAGTTACGGCTGCGAACATGAGAGATGTTGACAACAACAACAAGGCTCGCAACTTGATCATCCAAGGATTGACTCAAAGCGACTTTGACCGTGTTGCACACCTCCGAGCTGCATATGATGTTTGGAAAGCTCTTTGTGACTACCATGAAGGATCCAATACGATCAAGGAGGTAAGGCAATATATGTTCAAGAAATAATACATGCGTTTTGAGATGCAACCCGGTGAGTCAATTGACGACCTTTTTGCTCGCTTTAATAAAATTCTCAGCAACTTGCGTATTGTCAATGTTAACTTTTCAGATGCTGAAAATGCTAGACAATTGTTAGGAGCATTAGATATGTCAATTTGGGAGATGAAAGTTACATCTATTCGTGAATCTACTGTCATGAGTTCTCTTACTTTAGACATGCTTTATTCTAAATTGAAAACTCATGAAATTGACATCATCTCATGTAAAAACCCCAACAAGTCTATTGCATTTGTTTCGCAACGTGACATGTCTAGTTCTAGTCAATCATCATCTAGTGGTGCACTCTGTTTGCTGTCCTCTCTAACCCTTGAACAGATTGAAGAGTTTCTAGAGGAGGAGCTTGCACTCATCTCTACTCGGTTCTCAAAAGCATTGCAAAATGTGAGAACTAGAAGGAGAGGAAGCTCCGGACCTCAACGATGTTTTGAATGTGGTAAGACAGGACATTTTCGTACGGAGTGCCCTAACCTTTCAGGTCCGACTTCATGTGAAGAAAAGCAAACAAGGCCGAAGAAATCGTTTGCAAAGAATAAGAAGAAGAAAGATTTAACAATGCGCAACATAGTGCATAGTATGATCTCTGCACTTCAAGATTTCGGCTCAAGTGATGTGAACACCGGTAGTGATGAAGATGAAGAAGCTATGGCAAATATGTGCTGCATGGCGAGCAAGTCAAGTTAAAGCTCCGAGGAGGCAGAACACAACAGCGACGATGAAGAGGTATGTCCCACTTGCGAAGAAATGTGTGATGCTATTTCTCGTGCCACTGTTATATTAAAGAAAAAGGATAAAAAACTTAGGAACAATGCTGTTAAAATTGAATCACTAGAATCTGAAATTAATCGTTTAAAAACTTTGATTCCTAGTGATGATTCTTGTTCCTCATGTAATTTGATTTATGAACAATTATCCTCTTTAAGAAGTGCACACGCATCTACACTTGATAAACTTGAACTTGAAATTGAAAAGAACAAAGAGCTTGCTGCACTTAATGATAAAAATTTGAAAGATGCTTGTTGTTCTACAATTGATTTGCATTGTTCTTCATGTGATGATCTGAATAAGAAACTAAATGATGCTATGAATGAGATTTCTATTTTGAACAATGCTTTACGTGTGCATGAAGTTAAATATTGTTCAAATTGCAAACTAAAAGGAAAAAGTTCATGTGAAAACTGCTTTGATCTGTACAATAAACTTGATGACATGCATAGGACACTAGATCGGTTTTCTAATGCAAATAAGAACCTAAACTTGCTGCTGAATTCTTCCAAGTCTTGTAATGATAAAACTGGTTTAGGTTTTAATTCTCATGCTCATGCTAAGGCACACCCACCTAAAGTTGTAAAGTCATTAGGAAGCGGTTTGATTCAAACAGCTCCTAGACAAAAAGAGGTGATTTTCAAATCTGCAGGAGTACTGTCCCATTCGGGTTCTAATAAACGTGTTGCTTGCTCATCTAGACATGATAATAAGGTTATTTTTCACTGCACCTACTGTGGTAGAGATGGTCATGTCATGGATTTTTGTTATAGACTAGCTAAACACGATAAGAAACAAAGAATACTTGCTAGATCACATAACAACCAAGCAAAATCTGCTAGACCGAATGTTCGGAGCTTGCAACCTGCTGTAATGAGTCAAAAACTTGCTCCCGGACCTACTGTTTTTTGTGCTACATATAACACATCTTCTAAGTCAGTAGTTGGGAACAAAAATTTCCGATGTTTGGCTCATAAACCTGCTGTACCTTCTCAGCTTTCGCGTGTTATTCCTGCTGGACGTCGTGTGACTCAGTACTGGATTCTTAAAAGTCTTTTAACTAACCCCAGTATTGAGTCATCGATGTATTGTGCTGCTGTGTAGGTTTCACGTTTGAGGAAGGAGAACATTTGGATTGTGGATTCAGGTTGCTCACGCCACATGACCGGTAACAAAGAATGGTTCTCCTCTCTCTCTTTTGTGTCACGTGTAGAAAATGTTACTTTCGCCGATAACTCTTCTACTCCCATAATTGCTAAATGTTCGGTTAGAGTAAACAATCTCTACACTTTGAAAGATGTGGCACTTGTTAAAAATTTGAAATACAACTTGCTTTCAGTTTCACAATTGCTAGATGAAAATCTAGAGGTTAGCTTTGCTAAAAATTGCTGCAAGGTTGTAGATTCAAAAGGTGAGCTTTTGTTTAACATGCCTAGGTTTTGGAAGAGTTTTTAAAGCTGATTTTGATTTGTCAACTTCTAAGCATCGGTGTCTAGTTGCTAATGATACAAAGGATCTATATTTTTGGCATCGTAGACTTGGCCACATAGGCTTTGATCATCTCACTCATGTTAGTGCTCTCGATCGCATACGTGGGCTGCCGAAGCTTAAAATGGATAATGATATTGTGTGCTCTTGTTGTAGACATGCTAAGTTTATTGCAGGTTCACATGCTCCTCTCACAATGACCATGACAGCTGAACCGGGACAACTTTTACATCTTGACACAGTAGGTCCGGCACGTGTTCAATCCTTTGGAGGTAAATGAGGCTACCGTGTGCTTCTACTTGACACTAACAAAATTGTGGAGACTTGCGGGGTTTCTTTTGATGAAGCTAGCCGAAGTCCTAGCTCCTATATTGCAGGTCCAGATCCATATCCGCAGGGGGAGAGTATTTTTATTGAAGAAGATGAAGAAGTGGTGCTGCTGCCCGAAAACTCGGAAGTAAATAACGATCAAGCTGCTGATTTTGCACCACAACCAGCACCAACAGTCACTACTGCTGGTTCGGACCTTCCTCAATCAACAAGCTCTCCTAATCAAAGGTCCGAACATGAAGAAGAAGGTGCTTGTGAAGTGTATACTCCCCTCCGAGTACTCAAAAGTCATCCTCCACAACAAATCATTGGAAGCTTGCATGAACGAGTCACTCGGTCCAGGTTTTGCGATCCAAACTCTCATGCTCATTCTGCTTTTGTTGCTTCTTTTGAACCCAAGGATATATCACACGCACTCACTAATGAATCTTGGATTAATGCCATGCAAGAAGAGTTAGAAAATTTTTAAAGAAATAATGTTTGGAAACTTGTACCTCCACCTCAAGGTCACACATCAATTGGAACTAAATGGGTATTTAAAAATAAGCAAAGTGAGGATGGGGTTGTGGTTAGGAATAAAGCTAGGTTGGTTGCTCAAGGTTTCACTCAAATTGAAGGTCTAGATTTTGATGAAACATTTGCTCCTGTTGCTAGATTAGAAGCTATAAGAATTTTATTAGCATTTGCTGCATCTAAAGGTTTCAAGTTATATCAAATGGATGTTAAAAGTGCTTTTCTTAATGGCTACATAGAGGAGGAGGTTTATGTTAAGCAGCCACCGAGTTTTGAAAATCCAAATTTTCCTAATCATGTTTACAAACTGTCCAAAGCCTTGTACGGTCTAAAACAAGCCCCTAGAGCATGGTATGATAGGTTAAAAACATTCTTACTTGAAAAGGGGTTTACCATGGGCAAGGTTGATAAAACTCTTTTTGTACTTAAGCATGGCAATGACTCATTATTCGTTCAAGTGTATGTGGATGATATTATCTTTGGTTGTGCTTCTCATGATCTCGTGCCCAAGTTTTCAGCTATGATGAGTTCAGAATTTGAGATGAGTATGATGGGAGAACTCACATACTTTTTGGGTTGCAAATCAAGCAAACAAAAGAAGGAACTTTTGTGCATCAAACTAAGTATACAAAGGATCTTCTTAAGCGCTTCAACATGGACAAATGAAAGCCTCTTCGGACACCAATGGGAACAGCAACAACACTTGAACTTGATGAAGATGGTGACCCGGTCGATAAAAAAGAATACAGAAATATGATTGGATCACTTTTGTATCCCACGGCGTCAAGACCGGACATACAATTCAGCGTATGTCTTTGTGCACGTTTTCAAGCTTCTCCACATGCTTCACATTGCCAAGCCATCAAAAGGATTCTCAGGTACCTACATGGAACTCAAGAATTTGGCATTTTTCTTCCTTCTTCCTCAACCGTTTCTTTGAAAGCTTTTTTGGATGCTGATTTTGGGAGTTGTAGGATTGATAGGAAAAGTACTTCGGGTGCTTGTCATTTTCTTGGTAATTCACTTGTTGCTTGGTCCTCTAGAAAACAAAGTTCAGTTGCACAATCCACGGCCGAATCTGAATATGTAGCTGCGGCTAGCGCTTGCTCACAAATTCTTTGGATTGTTCGAACACTTAAGGACTATGGGGTTGATTTAGATAGTGTTCCACTGTTTTGTGATAACACTAGTGCAATTTGTATTGCTAAAAACCCCATGAAACACTCTAGAACTAAGCACATTGACATTAGGTATCACTTTCTTCGCGATAATGTTGAAAAAGGAAACATTGTGCTTCACCATGTCGATACCGAACAACAATTGGCTGATATTTTTACAAAACCTTTGGATTTCACTCGTTTTTGTTTCATTCGTAGTGAAATAGGGGTTATGCATCCTCATGGCTTAAATTGAGGGGGAGTTTTTGAAACTTTGAAAGTCTATGTGTGAATCTGAAACTAAAATAATATGAGCATAGTATTTCATACATATATGACTTTGTGATTACTTTTACAGGCTGAAAGTTCTTACTACATTACTCATGTTATACATTTTGTAGTTTTTGCCATGACTAGTAATTGGAATAATTACTTACACTAAATCTGGTCATGATCGAACTTTCTTGCTGTTTTGAACTTGTTGCGTGCTCACAAGTGCTTTTAATCATAAAAAATTAATCAAGTGATCAGCTCACATGTTGAGTTTTCAAATAAAAAATTGAGAAAAGATCAAGAGAATATGCATGCATCGCACTTCTTCTTTTGAGTTGCTTATCATTGCACTAATATATGAACTTGGAAGGAATTGTGTATGACTAAAACCATGTCCTTAAGCTTCTGATTGTCAAATGACATAGGCTTGGCTTGGTTGGTTAGAATAAGGCTGATGCGGCATATAATCTCTTGCAAATATCATATGATCAACTTTGTGCCTTAAATGATTATGAATAATAAAAATGCAGCAACAAGTGTCATGTTTTCAGATTTTGAAATAGTTGAGTAAGGGAGATTATGACTTGCTTAAACTGAAAAATACATTTGATCTCTAGCATGGCTTACACTACTTTATGTATCTCATTGATGTGATAGTGTAAGTAACCTGATAGTATGACTTGGATGAGCTTTGTTTTGTATGTATATGTTATAATATGCTCATAATATTTAAAAATTTCTCTTTTGAACCTTGCTGAATACATTGTCAAAGGGGGAGAAATATGTACAACGAGAGATTTTTTTTACACTTTGCATATGTTATACACTTTCTTCCTTCTCTGATTTTAACAAATGGGGAGAAATTAATAAAGGGGGAGAAATGAGTTTTCAAAGCTTTTCAAAACTTTTCATAAGCCAATGTTGGGATTTTAATTGGTGTTGCCAATGCATTCATCAAGGGGGAGATCGTGAGACCTATGTGTGCTGAATACATTGGTAATTAGGATAAAAGTTAGCATTAACATTCAAAGTTTTGAATATTGCCAAAACATTCTTCAGTGGCAAGGTCTGACAAGTTTTTTGTTAGGTCCGCCAAGTGTTGGCAAGGTCGGACGCAAGGTCTGGAGAGCTCCTGCAAGGTCCGGAGAGCTTCTGTGAGGTCCGGAGCTTGTTTTTAGGGAGCTCCCGTGAAGTTCAACTCGTAGAACTGCAGCGTCTTGTTTTTGCTTTTAACTCGCAATGTTTCAAACTTGCTTTATGGGAAGGTTTGCTTGGTATTAATTTGCTAAGTTTTTGGTGTGTTTTGGTGGTTATGGCTGTTATCATTTGATATGGTTTGCAACATGCTTATGTGACGTGCTCATGTAAGGTGTTGTGGTTTTCGAACTAACGTGAGTCAAGTCGAGGACTTGTGCTCGGAAGAATTGGTTGTTTATTCATGTGCAGGTGTTGCTTGAGTTCAAGACATGGCTTGTGACGGGATCCTTGGACTAGTATCAGGGAGGAGATGAGGTTCCAACAACCAAGTTCGGCAGGAGCTGTGGTTGAGTTGATCGGGAGGTCGCGCAGCTTGTTTGGATCAAGGGCAGTGCATATGAAGGTTGCGTGTACGTCGTTGGAAGGTGTTTGCACGTGTGCAAGGAGTGCATGGACGTGGCAACATTGTTCCAAGGCGTGATGAAGAGAAGTGGACGTAAAGAATTGGTCGGAAAGGTCCAACCGGCTGGATTGCGTACTCAGGCTGAGGCAGAGTCGGATATGGCTCAAATATGGAGGATTTGAGTTGGTTATGATAGGATTTCGTGCTAGGCACGAAGTTGAGTTGTTTTAGGAATGTTTAGGACGTTCCTAAGGTGTTTGGAAGTCTCACGATTGCTTCTATCTGTGAATAGGAGAGTCCTGAGCAGTTACGGTAAGTTAGGATACGAGTCCAATTAGGAGTAGGAGTCCTAGATTGGATTGATTAGCCTGAGGGCTGGATATAAAAGCAAGGGAGGCCAGAGCTCTCGTGGGTAGAGAACTTTGGGCTGTTCCTCTTGTGTTTGTATTGAATAAAGTTCATAGTTTCGAGGAGCTTTTGTGCCTTGTTCGTCCCATTTGTTTTTCGTCAAGTCTTTCTCGCCGAGTTTCTGGACAGACCAACGTTGCTTTGGTGTTTCGTTCATAACTCGAGTTTTACAGATCCGATTAACGTGATTCTTTTTGGGTTGTCTTCACAACTAAATTATATATCATCTGTGAAATTTTCACGAGCTTCGGATCTGTAGTTTTTGAGATACACAAGTTTCTTTGCAGCATTGCAGATCTGTTTTATATAGGATAGAACAGATTGATTTTCGTTTAATGTTTTGATTGTATCTCAAGTTTTACTTCGTGTTTTCAAGTGATTCTTGTTGCATTAGATCCGAGACTTGATTCTCTACCTCTCTACTTGATTTGTCACGGTTGAACATGTTTGAAAACACTTGCACACATGGTTTCTTTAACCGATTAATTTTTTTGCTGAGGGGTTTTTGTTGTTTCCGCTGCGAAAAGTTTTAAGCTACCATTCACCCCCCCTCTGGTAGCTTTTCACGTGGTCTTCGATCCTACACTACCCTCCATTGGGGACCACGGCTAAGTGAGAGCCGTACACGCCGCGCTGAACTGAGGAGTGCAGCTAGTGTGGGTTGTCCCTAGGGTGGGGCGTCTGACTTTTGCTAGATAGATGGGTGTGAGTTGTATATACTTAGCTTCCGCTGTTATAATCTCAACAAGTAGTTTGTAACTGAAGTCTTGTACTACTTTGTACATATTCAGTTGGTTTTCTATGTAATACAATGATGTTCTTATGATGTGTGCTGTCAGGTGTCGCATCATGCGGCACCACCCTCTACGATCCTGGATGAGCGGATTCCGGTCCGCCACAGGCTGGTATCAGAGCTGCATTGGGGATAGCACACTAATTAAGTACTGTATTACGGGAAAACATAGGTTTACGGTGAGGATTCGGCAGTTTGCCCAAGTAAGGACTATATTAGCATAGTTACTTAAAATGCCAAGACTAACATATGTGTTATAATTCTGAATTTTCATTATGTAACGACGCACCTACGCTCAGGTAAAAATGGTAAGGAACGCCACTGAAGCGGTTCAATTTTAGTTAGCTCCCCTAACGAGGAACGTGGCTCATGGATAGGTCTCACAGCTTGGTGTGAGACGTCAATATGAAACTCTTGGACTCTTCATGTTCCTGAGTTCATATGAAATGCTGATCCCTAGCGTGCATTAGGCAAGCAAGTGGAGACCCCATCGTGTGGTCAGTAACGCGATAGTGTGTTCGTCTGGAAATAACCCAGGAGGACATACGCAGCGCCTTGCCATCGGCGTGCCCTGCAGGGCAGTAGGTGGTATCTGTTGGGTTGATAACATTCCCAACCGTGAGACCCATTCGCGCTCTGCTCGGGTTCCCCGTCATGTAGTGTTAAAACACGATCACGTACCTTGAGCCGTGGCTTAACTTAAGGACGGCCGTGTGGCAATGATACGGGCGTTTGTATTTACTTTCAAATATTGACCTGCCTGAAATGAAAATAATCCGTGAGTGCATCATTATTGTGTGTTCTTCTGCATGTACTAACCACGTATTTATCCCGTGTAGTATACGTGTGCGAGAGACCATTTAGTGCCACAATTGAGACGCATATGCCGGTATAATCCGGTTAGGATCTTCTTTTTGTGAGGAACGTAGTACCGACATATCATAGGCATGTGCATGAAAGATAATGATAGTAAGGAACTAAAATCACCAAGTTTCAACATTTAGGACCCTGGTTGGGTAGAAAAACTCAATAGTTGATCAACGTAGTTCAAAGGGATTGAAAAACAGAGTGCTCTGTTTTGGGAAGCAAGTTTGCTGAATCTTGACAGAGCATAACTCAAATATTATTTAGCCAATGGAGGTGTGGGATATAGTTATGGATAGGTGTTTAAGTGCCCTACAACTTTGTTGTAGACTTCCAGAGCTGAATCACACCTTAAACTGACTGAAATTCCAGATGATTGTAAACTGTCCAGAACCAGGACAGATTCAAAACACTCTCTGGACTGTTCTGTTTTTCAAGCATAACTTCACATAGAAAAATCTAAAATTGTCATATAATACATTTTTGGAAAGGGTAGGAGATGTGTTACATCTTTGTAATTCAACGTTTCTGCAATTTCAGCACAGAATTTAGTGGAAATTAGAGTTGAAAACAGGAACTTCCAAAGGAGGTGCTGTTGAAATTCTTTACGTCCACATGTTCAAGAAACCGATCTGTTAAAGAAACCGTGTGTGCGACTAATTTAAACATGTTCAACTGTGACAAAACTAGTATATATTGTGTAGAATCAAGTCACGAAGACGTCACAACAAGAATCATGAAAATCCGTTGAGAGAAACTCATGTTACGATGGAATGATCGAACAAAGGTCAATCTGTCCTACGCGAGAAAAACTGTTCTGGAATACTGCAAAGAAACTCATGTAGATCAGAAACCACAAATTCAATGACCGTAAAATTTTGAAAGATGATAATCAAGTTGTGAAGACAACCCAGAAAGAATCACATCAATTGGATCTGTAAAACTCGAGTTATGATAAAACCACCGAAGCAAGGTAGTGCTCAACAGAAACTCGACGAGAAAAACTTGTCTGAAACAAGTCGGACGAACAAGGCACAAAAGTTCCTTTAGAATACGAATTTTATTTATCAAAAAACAAGAGGAACAGCCCCAAAGTCGTGCACCATGAGCTCTAGCCTCCCTTGCTTATATAACCAGCCCGAAGGCCAACTCAACTCAAACTAGGACTCCTACTCATACTTGAATTCAAACTGTAACTTTCTAATACTGCTTAGGACTCTTCTATACGCAGATAGAAACAGTCTTAAGACTTCTAAACACCTTAGGAACGTATCCCACATTACTAAAATAACTCAAATTCGTGACCCACACGAAATCCTATCATAACCAACTCAAAACTTTCCATATTTGAGTCAAACACGACTCAGCCGCAGCCTGAGTCCATAACCTAGTCGGTTGGACCTTTCCGACCAATTGTTTACGTCCACATCTCTTCATCACACCTTGGAACCATGCAGCCACATCCATGCACTCCTTGCACACGTGCAGACATCTTCCAACGACGTCCAAGATACCTTCATATGCATTGTTCTTGATTCAAACATACTGCGCAACCTCCCGATCAACTCAACCACAATTCCTCCCGAACTTGGTTGTTGAACCTCATCTTCTCCCTAAGACTAGTTCAATGGATCCCGTCACCAGCCATATATTGAACTCAAGCAACACCTGCACATGAATAAACAACCAATACTTCCGAGCACAGGTCCTCGACTTGACTCTCGTTAGTTCCAAAACTATAACATCTTACGTGAGCACCTAACATAAGCATGTTGTAAACCATAGCAAAATGATATCATCCATAACCACCAAAACACACCAAAAACTTAGTAAAATAATAATAAGCAAACTTTCCATAAGTATAAAGCAAGTTTGAAACATTGCAAGTTAAAAGCAGAACCATTGCAATCAAGCTCCGAACCTTACCAAAGCTAACCGGACCTTGAACCGGAGCTTGCCAAAGCTAGTCGGACCCAGCGTCGGAGCTTACTAAAGCTTAGTCAGACCTAGCACGGAACTTACCAAAGCTAGTCGCACCTAGCACCGGAGCTAGCAAAAATAAGTCAGACCTAGCCAAAATAAGTCAGACCTAGACAAAGCAAGTCGGACCTTACGTCGGACCTTGCCAGAGCTACCCAAAACAAGTCGGACCTCTCGTCGGACTTTGCAGGAGCTTGGACCTAGAGTCGGACCTTGTTAAAAAGGTGTTTTGGTAGTATTCAAAACTTTTATCGTCAAAGCCAATGTATTCAGCACACATAGGTCTCACAATCTCCCCCTTGATGAATGCGTTGGCAACACCACTTAAAATCCGAACATTGGCTTATTCACATGAAAAGTTTTGAAAACAATTTCTCCCCCTTTGTAAATAAGAAATAAAATGAGAATAAAAACAAAAATACCAAAAATTCTCCCCCTGAGAAGAATCGTGCCAAAACACTTGTGAATGTGTGCAATGTGTGATCAATTTCTCCCCTTTGACAATGTATTCAGAAAGGTACAAAAGAGAAATTTTAATTTTTTATGAGCACATTATAACATATACATATAAAACAAAGCTCATCCAAATCATACTATAAAGTAACTTACACTAACACATCAATGAGATACATAAAGTAGTGTAAGCCATGCTAGAGATCAAGTGTAATTTTCAATTTAAGGAAGTCATGATCTCACAAACTTAACTATTTCAAGACCTGAAAGCATGACACTTGTTGCTGCATTTTATTTAACATTTAAAGCACAAATTTTGATCTTATGACATTTGCAAGAGATTATATGCAGCATCAGCCTTATTCTAACCAACCAAGCCAAGCCTATGTCATTTGACAGTCAGAAGCTTAAGGACATGGTTTTAGTCATACACAACTCCTTTCAAGTTCATATCTAAGTGCAATGATAAGCCATCTCAAAAGAAGAAGTGCGATGCATGCATATTCTCTTGATCATTCCTCATTTTTTTTATTTGAACATAAAAACTCAACATGTGAGTTGATTACTTGATTAATTCTTTATGATTAAAAGCACTTGTGAGCATGCAACAAGTTCAAAACAGCAAGAAAGTTTGACCATGACCAGATTTAGTGTAAGTAATTATTCCAATTACTAGACATGGTAAACACTACAAAATGTATAACACGAGTAATGTAGTAAGAACTTTCAGCATGAAAAAGGAATCACAAAGTCATATATGCATGAAATACTATGCTCATGTTATTTTAATTTCAGATTCACACATAGACTTCCTAAATTTCAAAATTCTCCCTCAATTTAAGCCATGAGGATGCATAACCCCTATTTCACTACGAATGTAACAAAAATGAGTGAAATCCAAAAGTTTTGTAAAAATGTCAGCCAATTGTTGTTTGGTATCTACATGGTGAAGCACAATGTTCCCTTTTTCGACATTATCACGGAGAAAGTGATATCTAAGGTCAATGTGCTAAGTTCCCAAATGTTGCACGGGGTTTTAGCAATGCAAATGGCACTAGTGTTATCACAAAACAGTGGAACACTATCTAGATCAACTCCATAGTCCTTAAGTGTTTGAACAATCAAAAGAATTTTTGATCAAGCACTAGCAGCTGCTACATATTCAGATTCGGCTGTGGATTGTGCAACTGAACTTTGTTTTCTAGAGGACCAGGCAACAAGTGAATTACCAAGAAAATGACAAGCACCAGAAGTACTTTTCCTATCAATCCTACAACCCTCAAAATCAGCATCGGAAAAAGCTTTCAAAGTAACGGTTGAGGAAGAAGGAAGAAAAATGCCAAATTTTTGAGTTCTATGTAAGTACCTGAGAATCCTTTTGACGGCTTGACGATGTGAAGCACGTGGAGAGGCTTGAAACCGTGCACAAAGACATACGCTGAATTGTATGTCCGGTCTTGATGCCGTGAGATACAATTGTGATCCGATCATGCTTCTATATTCTTTTTGATCAACAGGATCACAATCTTCATCAAGTTAACGTGTTGTTTCTGTTCCCATTGGTGTCCGAAGAGGCTTGCTTTTGTTCATGTTGAAGCGCCTTAGGAGACCTTTTGTATACTTTGCTTTATGCACAAAGGTACCCTCCTTGGTTTGCTTAATTTGCAGCCCCAAAAAGTACGTGAGTTCTCCCATCATACTCATCTTAAATTCAGAACTCATCATAGCTGAAAACTTGGACACAAGATCATGAGAAGCACAACCAAAGATAATATCATCCACATACACTTGAACGAATAATGAGTCATTGCCATGCTTAAGCATAAAAAGAGTTTTATCAACCTTGGCCATGGTAAACCCCTTTTCATGTAAGAATGTTTTTAACCTATCATACCATACTATAGGGGCTTGTTTGAGACCGTACAAGGCTCTAGATAGTTTGTAAACATGATTAGGAAAATTTAGATTTTCAAAACCAGGTGGTTGTTTGATATAAACCTCCTCATCTATGTAGCCGTTAAGAAAAACATTTTTAACATCCATTTGATATAGCTTAAAACCTTTAGATGCAGCAAAAGCTAACTAAATTCTTAAGGCTTCTAATCTAGCAACAGGAGCAAAAGTTTCATAAAAATTTAGACCTTCAACTTGTGTGAAACCTTGAGCAACCAACCTAGCCTTATTTCTAACCACAACCCCATCCTTACTTTGTTTATTTTTAAACACCCATTTAGTTCCAATTAAAGTGTGACCTTGAGGTGGAGGTACAAGTTTCCAAACATTATTTTTTTTCAAAATTTTCTAACTCTTCTTGCATGGCAATAATCCAAGATTCATTAGTGATTGCGTGTGATATATCTTTGGGTTCAAAAGAAGCAACAAAAGCAGAATGAGCATGAGAATTGCGGTCGAAAAACCTGGATCTTGTAACTCGTTCATGCAAGCTTCCAATAACTTGTTGTGGAGGATGACTTTTGAGAATCCGGAGGGGAGTGGACACTTCACAAGCTTCTTCTTCTTCATGTTCATCACAAATAGATGAGCTTGTGACATGAGGAGGATCTGGACCAGCAATGGTGGTCGTCGGTGCTTGCTATGAATCAAGATCAGGAGCTGGAACAATGTCATTAGCTGCTGAATTTTTGGGCAGCAGCACCACTTCTTCCTCTTCTTTAACGAAAATACTCTCCCCCTGCGGATATGGATCCGGACCTGCAATATTTGAACTAGTATCTGGGCTAGCTTCATCAAAAGAAACCTCACAAGTCTCCACAATTTTGTTAGTATCAAGTAAAAGCACACAGTAGCCTCTAGTATGAGATGGATAACCAAGAAACATGCAATCAACAGATCTAGCTTCAAATTTATCAAGATTACCATGTTTCTTAACAAAGCATTTGCATCCAAAGACCCTAAAGTGTGTGACACTAGGCCTATGTCCAAACCTGAGCTCATATGGTGTTTTACCTAGCTTAGCACGCAAGAAAACATGATTTGAGACATAACAAGCGGTTGCAATTGCATCAGCCAAAAATTTCCTAGGAGTTTGATATTCATCAAGCATAGTCCTAGCCATCTAAACTAAGGTTCTGTTCTTTCTCTCTACAACACCGTTTTGTTGAGGTACATAGGGTGAAGAAAATTGATGATATATTGCATTTTCAGCACAAAAGGGATCAAATGATCGATTTTTAAATTCAGTTTCATTATCACTTCTAATTGCTCTTAAAGATCCTGGGTGATCAATTGATACTCTAAGAAACAAAGTTCTAAAGTGACTAAAAGCTTCATTCTTAGATGCCATAAAGTAAACCCAAGAGTATCTATAATAGTCATCAACAATCACAAGAACATACCATTTACCTTCGAAAGATTGAACACGTGTAGGTCCTACGGTGTCAAGGTGTAAAAGTTGACCCGGTTCAGTTTTCATGGTCATTGTGAGAGGAGCATGTGAACCTGCAACCATCTTAGCATGTCTACAAGAAGAGCACACAATTTCTTTGTCCCCTTTAAACTTAGGCAGCCCACCTATGCGATCAAGAGCACTAACACGCGTGAGATGATCAAAGCCTACGTGACCAAGTCTACGATGCCAAAAATATAAATCTTTGGAATCATTTGTAACTAGACATCTATGCTTAGAGGAAGACATCTCAAAATCAGCTTTAAAAACTCTTCCAAACCGAGACATGTTAAAACTAAGCTCACTATTTGAGCCTACAACTTTGCAGCAGTTTTTATTGAAAATAATTTCCAGATTTTCATCTAGCAATTGTGAAACAGAAAGCAAGTTGTATTTCAAATTTTTGACAAGTGCCACATCCTTCAAAGTGTAATGATCATTTACTCTAACCGAACCCTTAGCACTTATAGGAGTTGAAAAAATATCGCCAAAAGTAACATTCTCTACACGTGACACAAAAGAGAGAGAGAGAGAGAGAGAGGAGAACCATTCTTTGTTACCGGTCATGTGGCGTGAGCAACCTGAATCCACAATCCAAATGTTCTCCTTCCTCAAGTGTGTAACCTAAATAGAAGCACAATACATCGATGACTCAATACTGGGGTTATTTAAAAGGCATTGAGGAATCCAGTACTGAGTCACACGATGTCCAGCAGGAATAACATGCGAAAGCTGAGATAAAACAGCAGGTTTATGAGTCAAAGTTTGAGATTTTTTGTTCTTAACTACTGACCTATGAGGTGTTACTTGTGTAGCACGAAAATCAGTAGCTCCAAAGGTAAAAACAGAAGGTCCGGAGGCAAAAACTGAAGCTCCGGAGGTAAACTTTGAATATTTCTGACTCATAACAGCAGGTTGCATGTTCCTGACATTGGAAGAATTCAGCATGAGCATGTGAATCAAAATCTAAACCAGTTTTATCATTGCAAGACTTGGAAGAATTCAGCAGCAAGTTTAGGTTCTTATTCCCATTACAAAACCGATCTAATGTCTTATGCATGTTATCAAGTTTATTTGATAGATCAAGGCAATTTTCACATGAAGTTTTTCCTTTTAGTTTGCAATTGGAACAATATTTAACTTCTTGAGAACGTAAAGCATTGTTCAATATAGAAATTTCTTTCATATCATCTTGTAGTTTCTTATCAAGATCATCGCAAGTAGAACAATGCAAATCAATTGTAGAACAACAAGCATCTTTCAAGTTTGTATCATTAAGTGCAGCAAGTTTTTTGTTCTTTTCGATTGCAAGTTCAAGTTTATGAAGTGTGGAGGTGTGTGTAATTCTTAGAGAGGACAATTGTTCATATATTAAATCACATGAGGAACAAGAATCATCACTAGGAATCAAGGATTTTAAATGATTAATTTCAGATTCTAGTGACTCAATTTTAACAGCATTGTCCCTAAGCTTTGTGTCCTTTTTCTTAACTATAATAGTGGCACGAGAAATAGCATCACACATTTCTTTGCAAGTAGGACATACCTCTTCGTTGTCACTGTTGTGTTCTGCATCCTACATACTTGATTTTGATTTGCCGGCCATGCAGCACAAGTTTGCCAGATCATCTTCATCACTTCCAATGTCTACATCACTCGAGCCAAGTTCTTGAAGTGCGATGATGAAACTGTTTATAAGTTTGCGTCCTGTAAAATCCTTCTTTTTTTGTTGGTGTTGCCAAAAGAGGACTTGACTTTATTCTGCTTTTCATCACTGTTAGAAGGACCTGAAAGGTTAGGGCAATCTGTACGAAAGTGTCCTGTCTTACCACATTCAAAGCATCGTTGAGGTCCGGAGCTTCCTCTCCTTCTAGTTCTCACATTTTGCAATGCTTTTGAGAACCTAGTAGAAAGAAGCACTAGCTCCTCCTCTGGAAACTCCTAAATCTGTTCTAGGGTTAGTGAAGACAGCAAAACAAGTATATTGCTAGATGATTGGCCGGAGCTAGGCATATCATGTTGTGACATAAATGCAATAGTCTTATTTGGGTTCTTACGTGACATAATGTCAATTTCATGAGTTTTTAGCTTAGAATAAAGCACATCTAATGTAAGAGTACTCATGGCAGTGGATTCACGTATGGATGTTACTTTCATCTCCCAAATTGACAGGTCTAATGCACTTAGTAATTGCCTAGCATTTTCAGCATCTGAAAAATTAACATTGACGCTACGCAAGTTGCTGAGAATTTTATTAAAGCGAGCAAAGAGGTCATCAATGGACTCACCGGGTTGCATCTCAAAGCACATGTATTCTTTCTTGAACATATCCTGTCTTACGTCCTTGATCGTATTGGATCCTTCGTGGTAGTCACAAAGTGCTCTCCACACATCGTACACCGATCGGAGGTGTGCAACACGGTCGAAGTCGCTCTGAGTTAGTCCTTGTATGATCAAGTTTCGAGCCTTGTTGTTGTTGTCAACATCTCTCATGTTTGTAGCCGTGACTTGATCGTTTGAAGGCACATCGTAAGGCTTGTACACCTTTTCCCATATTGCAAAGCCTTGCGCCTGGATGAAAGCTTCCATGCGTGCCTTCCAAACCTGAAAATCAATACCACTAAACACACAAGGTTTGGCGGAGTATTTCTTCATGATGATTAGTCAAAACACGTGCAAATCACAAAGATTAGAGCAACCTGGCTCTGATACCAAATGTAGGATCGAAGTACACGTGTAAAGCTACCAGAGGGGGGTGAATGGTAGATAAAAACTTTCCAGCGAAAGCAACAAAACACCCCTCAGCAGAAAACCGATCTGTTAAAGAAACCGTGTGTGCGACTAATCTAAACAGGTTCAACTGTGACAAAACTAGTATAGATTGTAGAGAATCAAGTCACGAAGACGTCAAACAAGAATCATGAAAATCCGTTGTGAGAAACTCAAATTACGATCGAAAGATCGAACAAAGGTCAATCTGTCCTACGCGAGAAAAACAGTTCTGGAATACTGCAAAGAAACTCGTGTAGATCAGAAACCACAAATTCAATGTCTGTGAAATTTGCACAGACGATATATAATCAAGTTGTGAATACAACCCAAAAAGAATCACATCAATTGGATATGTAAAACTCAAGTTATGATAAAACCACCGAAGCAAGGCAGTGCTGAACAGAAACTCAACGAGAAAAACTTGTCTGAAACAAGTCGGACGAACAAGGCACAAAAGTTCCTTTAGAATACGAATTTTATTTATCAAAACACAAGAGGAACAGCCCCAAAGTCGTGCACCACGAGCTCTGGCCTCCCTTGCTTATATAACCAGCCCAAAGGCCAACTCAACTCAAACTACGACTCCTACTCCAACTTGGATTCAAACTGTAACTTTCCAATACTGCTTAGGACTCTTCTATACGCAGATAGAAGAAATCTTAAGACTTCCAAACACCTTAGAAACATATCCCACATTCCTAAAATAACTCAAATTCGTGACCCACACGAAATCTTATCATAACCAATTCAAAACTTTCCATATTTGAGTCAAACACGACGCAGCCGCAGCCTAAGTCCATAACCTAGTCGGTTGGATCTTTCCGACCAATTCTTTACGTCCACATCTCTTCATCACGCCTTGGAACCATGCAGCCACATCCATGCACTCCTTGCACACGTGCAAACATCTCCCAACGACGTCCAAGATACCTTCATATGCATTGTTCTTGATTCAAACATACTGCGCAACCTCCCGATCAACTCAACCATAATTCCTCCCAAACTTGGTTGTTGAACCTCATCTTCTCCCTAAGACTAGTTTAATGGATCCCGTCACCAGCCATGTCTTGAACTCAAGCAACACCTGGACATGAATAAACAACCAATACTTCCGAGCACAAGTCCTCGACTTGACTCTCGTTAGTTCCGAAACTACAACACCTTACGTGAGCACCTCACATAAGCATGTTGTAAACCATAGCAAAATGATATCATCCATAACCACCAAAACACACCAAAAACTTAGTAAAATAATACTAAGCAAACTTTCCATAAGAGTAAAGCGAGTTTGAAACATTGCAAGTTAAAAGCAGAACCATTGCAATCAAGCTCCGAACCTTACCAAAGCTAACCGGACCTTGAACCGGAGCTTACCAAAGCTAGTCGGACCCAGCGCCGGAGCTTACTAAAGCTTATTCAGACCTAGAACGGAACTTACCAAAGCTAGTCGAACCTAGCATCGGAGCTAGCAAAAATAAGTCGGACCTAGCCAAAATAAGTCAGACCTTGACAAAGCAAGTCGGACCTTACGTCGGACCTTGCCGGAGCTACCTAAAACAAGTCGGACCTATCGTCGGACCTTGCAGGAGCTCGGACCTAGAGTCGGACCTTGTTAAAAAGGTGTTTTGGTAGTATTCAAAACTTTTATTGTCAAAGCCAATATATTCAGCACACATAGGTCTCACAAACACGACAGGACGAATTTGGTATAGTAGAGATAAAACATGAAAATAGACTTCGTGGATGTGATAATTATGTTCTTGCTCATCAAGTTGAGTTGGTTTGCTACCTAGCATATCCTTGTCCAAAATTGAGTGCTTGGTGGGTCGTGTATAAAGTTAATCCACGAGAACGGTTATATGCCCCGGGTGATTCTGGTTATCAAGAATAACAGGATGAAGTGTACTAAGAGGATGATATTCCACCATCTTTCAACATAGATGATGGTTTAGGTCTTGATACATTAGTTGCTGATGTTGTAAACAATGATATAGAAGAGGTAGTAGTGGTTAAAAGAAAGAGACCTAGCTCTAAAGAAGTTAAGGTGGGACAGAAGAAGAAAGTTGGTCGACATGTTACCGAAGGAACATCGGATCATGATGAATTTTATTCATATAATTAATTTATATTGCATTTGTATTTATTTGTATTACTTTTTGTTATATCATTATTTATTTATAATCAATTTTTCTTTCCAACAGGATGCCACGTGGTTTGAAGAATATCGCTAAGGGGCTCTTTGGCTCCTCAAGCAAAAGTGAGCAGGTCTGCTAGCTCTTCTCGTAGCCATGAGTGCCTTTTTCATGGTACTGCCTCAAATAATAGTAGACGAGAAACATTTAGAAGATGCATGGAAGAAGCTTACAAACATGTTAATTTATTTATAATTTTATTATATTTACCATTATATCATTATGTGAAAGTTAATTTCTCTAATTTCAGACCGAGCAAGAGGTACAGGAGGAGGGTCAAGAAGAGGGTCTGGAGGAGTGTTGAGAAGATCAAGGGGGAGGAATTTCTACGGGGCAGGAACAACAGTCAGGGGTAAGGGCATATATTGATGAGGAAGCCGAGGAGGAAGCCGAGGAAGACGACGGGGATGACACAGATGTGAGAGACTTGCCACAATCATTCAGATACTGGTCTTCAAACACTCTACCGCTGGCCGTGCCTCTACAACAGAGATTACGGATCGCTCCCATTGGTGACTGGTTAGTAAATATATGAGTTAATATTGAATTGAAGAAACAAAATTTATAACTTAGTATTGAATTTTGTTTCATTTACTTGAAGGATACGGGATGACTTGGATTGGGATGGACGACAACACCGCAGGCAGCCTAATGCGGTTTTGGGTGCTATATATCGTCACCATTATCCAGGTCTTGTCATTATGAAAGGTGTTGAGAAACCGGCAACAAGTTGGAAGCACTACAAGATTGCTCCTCATGTTGTGCATGAAAAATGTAGCATGAGCTGTCTGGCATGATTTTTGGGTATGTTTTTTCTATATTGCATCATGTTTATCTTAATTAAGTTTTCATTAATACATGTAACATTGTATTTGTAGGAATGATACCACTTGACGGACGACCATGACGCTGCTCTCGATTCTAGAGCACATAAATTCTTCCATAAAACTGCATGGAAAGTTGTGAATGACATGATGTCCAATGCGCGAATCATGGGTGTGTGTTTATACTACAAGGAGAAGCTTGGACAAATGATGAAAAAGAGAATGGGAGCTTCGAAAATTTATCTAGACGACGATCAATACCGTCAGGTAATGATTTCTTGGATGGTAAAGTGTTTGCTTATTATGCTTTATGTACTTATTGGACATCGAGTGAGTATCGAGAGAGATCTAACTCCAAAAGAATCAACCATGAGTCCGGTGGTCAAGTTCTCCATCGTTATGGTGGATATGTTCATATTCGCCTTTCAAAAAGAATGGTGAGTTTAGTACATTTACAATTTGTTCTTATTATGTTAGATTTTATGGCAATATGTTAATAATATGTCTCTGTAGGCTGCTCAAAGTGGCGAGAAGCCTTCTTTCATCGATACTTATATAAGAGGACATAGGGGCTCAATGACAGCCAGTTGTGCACACCGACAACAACTCAGAATTCTGTATATCATATTATTCAATCTGAAACAATACAAATAGTTACTTAATTTAGTTTTTCTTGTGTGTGTAGGAGAAATATGCTGAAGAGATGGCTAGACATCATGGAGATGACTAGGATTGGAGAAAAAAAAGACATCGATGTCGTGGCTTTGTACCAATCTAGTGGAGGAAAGCCTCACGGGAGGTGAACTTTTACTACTCTCATATTCTTTTATTCACATACTAAACTTGCTTCAAGTGTCATATTATAACTGTCATATTTCATTATGTAGGTATTCAATATTCAATGGTATGATGAACACTGATGTAGTTCTCTCGATGTCACGATCGACACAGAGCGGGGCGAGTTCTTCTCGACGTACACATACTA
Source organism: Neostapfia colusana (assembly GCA_030760725.1). Lineage (NCBI taxonomy): Eukaryota > Viridiplantae > Streptophyta > Magnoliopsida > Poales > Poaceae > Neostapfia > Neostapfia colusana. The sequence goes on along the minus strand of JASWHV010000019.1, from coordinate 28,848,465 downwards.
GAGATGAGTCCAGGTTCAAACAAATGGAGGAGGAGCAGGCTGTATTGCGGGAACATATGAAATGACAGGAAGATCACATGAGACGACAGGAAAAGTGCATAAAAGTACAAAATGACTACTTTGCGAACCTGACAAAATGGCAACAATCGATGCAGGTACATTGGTATAAGAGTTTAAGAATTTATGTTAACATTTAAAGAATAAGTACGCTAAACATTTCAAAATGAATTTAGGGATACTTTTCTCAACTTGGATTGCCTATCGCCATGCCACCTGTGGGGACCACCCCGTGGTTCACCCACTCCAGGATCGCAGAGGGTGGTGCCGTGCGATGCGGTACCTAACAGCACACACGAAAAGAATTAAGAACAACATACAAACTTTTATTTGATATAAAACAGCGGAAGTCTTTTTACAAAACTTAATTATGCAGCAGAAGTAATATACATAACTACTCTCTAATCCTAACTAAGCAAAACTGCAGCCGTCTAGCCCGGGGATGCTACACACTAGCAACATGTAACTGGAGATCATGGCGGCGTGCAGGGCTCCAGCTCGGCCGTGTACCCCGACAGGGGCATCACCTCGTCCTCAGACCCTTCCTCATAGCTCTCACCTGCACACAGCTCAAATATTGCAACCGTGAGCACGATGGCTCAGCAAGTCTTAACTGACAACCCTAGGAATGAAACTCTACATGCAAGGATGTGTAAGATAGGAAAAAGGACTTTGCAATAAATACACGCCTACATGTTGATCCTTACTTTAAATTTTAAAGCAACAGTTTAATGAGCTTTAGGCAGCCCTCACATCGGAAGTCCACAATCAAACAAGAAATGCTTTCCTCCGATGTGGTGATGCCCAAAGTGGAATATAAACTTAATTCGCTCTATAACTACAGCATACAAGGTTTCAAGACATTAATAGTTCAATACAGCATATTCAGTTGGCTTATTTCACTTCTTACACGTCACAGCACAGTGAACAAGCGGATACTCAAATAACCACGAGGGACGGTGATTGCAATCAGGAGACACCTGGATAACACGTCACATACACCACTTTCATAAGTGTGGTGCTTCACACCTTCCTACTCTGTTGTATGCAACAACCTTTCAATGGCAACCCAAATGCCGAACCGCTCCATCCCTAACGGGCAGGAGGTCCCCGCGTGGAGCGTTTCTGTGCCCACCAGCAGATTTACACCTTGCTACCCTCAACCCACTCCTATAAAATGGTTGGGTAAGCCTCGGCACCCAGGTTAACCAATTACATCGGTTTCCCGGTTCCCTTATGCCAGTATGCATCCGGTACTGTTTGATACTTGTCCAGCAGGGCCGCACACGGCTCGGTCCTCAATCGACACCAACAGGGCTACACACGTGAGACCTCCGCTCACTGCATCCTATCCCCCCTGCTGGGTCTCATTTTCACAACTTAAACCATTTTCTACCTCTTCTCATCCCGTGTGACAAATACTATCTCGCGAGTAGCTTCCAATCACTCGACTTCTACCGAGATCCTAATAACATTAGCACGGCATTCTCTACTCGTCGAGTTTGTAAACAACCCAACCCTCCATAGGATTTAAAAGGTTATGCAAGTGGGGTTTCATTCACCCTAACTCTAATGCAAGCATTCACCCTAGGCATAAGTGATACAAATAAAGAATTTGCAAAAGTACTTAAATGCAATCTGGGGCTTGCCTGGTTGCGTGATAAATGGGAAGTCAGCTTCTGGTGGGAGGACGTCCAAGAGCTCCGGTGTGTCCTCAACTTCGGTCACTAAATGAAATGTAGCAAAATATATGTATAAGTATTAAGGACTTATAAGAAGTAAACTTCTGTTCATAGCTACTTCTGTTTAGGATCCTTAATTGGCTTTGGGATTTTCCCAGTGGATACTAGACCCTCTAAGGACGATCTGAGCAAAATTTGGAGAAATGTCATTGCACAATGTAGTCTCCAAAATCCCTACAAGTACAAGGCTTCTCTGAATTTTGAGCCCAAATCAGGAGGTTTGACATAGCTAAAAGTGGAAGATCTGATTAGGGTAAGTCTCAATGGTGCTAACAAAATCTGTTTCCCCATTTTTGGAGTTACCAACAGAGATATATGAATTTTTTAAGTTGGACAGGAGTTCTGAAAAGTTTCTATTTAAATTTGAATTTTCAAATAAAGGCTGACCTTTGGAAGGCAATTTCGTCTAGCAGATGAACTCCAATGAAGCTCAAATTTTTACTGGAGATCAGTAACTATGAAAAGGATTAGCTGCCCAAATTTGGGAATGTTTCATAAAGAATTGCTCCTGAAATAAATCTCCAAATGATTTAATAAAACAATTCTACAGAAATTCCTGGGCATTTTCGTATCAAGCAGTTTGTTCCTCTGGGAAGTACTCCTTATGAGGATTCCAACAAAATTGGTTTCACAATTTTTGGAGGTTCCTACACAAAGTTATGGCTCTCCAAAGTTTGAACCGAATAAGGAAACTCTGGAAAAAGTTTAAATACTGCCCGTGGGTCCCACTCTCCAGTCCTCGTCTTCTACCTCGCGCCAAAACAGAGAACCCGGCGGCTTGCTCTGGCAGGGTCACCGGAAGCCATTTTCCGGCCACCTCCCGGCCTCCTAGTCGCCGCTACCCCCTGTTACAACCCGCGGAACTCTCTGGGAGGGTCGCCGGCGGCCGTAGCTCACCGGAGATCACCGTGCACTGGCAACAGTGAGACCTAGGTCTCCGGCGAGGTCGTGGTGGCCCATTCCTTCACCAATTGATCAGGTTTTTGACTCTAGAACATCAGGGAATCGTGTAGACGCTTGACATGGAGCCCAAACGGATCAGGGAGCGCTGCAAACCCATCGGCACCGTGCGCCCGATGGGGTCCGGCGGTGCGCCATGATCAAAACATGGAAATTCTCCCTCTAGACCCCATATCTAGGTCTAAAATCGATGGAGGAAGTGCGCCAAGTAGTTAGGAAGCTTCGTGCACAGTTTGAATCAACAAGAACACGAATTAACGAAGAATTTGGGAAATTCCTACCTCGGGGTGGGTTTGTACCGCCTGGGAGAAAAACTCAAAATTCTCCTTCTGAGATCAACGGCTAGGGCTGAGTTTTGGGCTTGAAAAGCTAGGGTTGAAGGTGCACCGAGGGGCTGCCTTGCTTTGGCGTGACCTTGCTCGGTGTGAGCTGTCCACGGTGACCTTGCTCGGTTTTTCAGTGTTTACCCTAGAACCGCAGCAACTTCGCCATTTTCCGGTTTAAACAAGCTTGGGACCGTGGAGGAGAACGGATGCCCGGCTAGAGCACTGGTTGGCGCAGCTCTTTGCTATTGGGAGTTCGAGCAATTGAGCTCGGGGTGGCTGAGACTAGCGCGAGCAGAGATGGTGCGGAACGAGCTCGTGCATGCGGGGGGAAACACGGCCCGGCGAACATAGGAAACAAAATGGTGCTGTGGCACTCGACTGGGTGATCAGGATGAGCAGCTGTGAGGGAACCAGGAGGTGGCACGGTGGAGGGCCTCGGGAGTGGGTCGCCGGGAGCTGGCGGCGCCTCTGCGACCGGCTGAAGAAAACAGAGGCGGTAGCCCTGTTGTGAGGCTGACCACTGGGTCCCACCTCCTCCTCTTTTAATCAAATTTTTCTCTGATATTTTTACCCCAGCTACTCAGAATTGAAATCCATACTTCCACCCCAAGTCATGGTTTAAATTTGCTGAATTCAAATGATTTGAAATCTGGTGTGGAGTTTAAATTGTGTTTGATCATTTGAATTCGAAATGGTATTTAAATTCCCCTTTTGTATTGTTCCAAAAACATAGCAAACCAACTCCAAAGTTTCTGAATTTTGGCATGGCTACAGATTCAAATGTGGAGAACACATTTCTGGAACCAAATTTGCAAATTCAGGAAATTGGAATTTGAAACCGAAATTCAAATTCAGATTAGAGGGCTTCGTCTTTTAATCCCAAACAAATATTAAAACTCCCCCAAATGAGCTGAAATTTGGAAGGTTGAATATTTGGAATATGAAGATCCAAGTTATGCATTTAGATCTCCATGTTTGGAAGTTTTTGGGAAGTCTAAGTACTCACTTTGAACTTACACCGTTGTAATTCAAAGTTTTAATTCCTCTCATTTTTCCTAAGTGTACATGAGCTGAATTTTTCTTGCTACCACTTTGTGGGGATTTTACATCCCTTCCCTATTAGAAGAATCTCATCCCAAGAATCCAAAAGAAATGCAAAGTGGGGAAACTTTACCGGGTATATGATGACAGCAAGTCCGGATAATTAGTTCGTAGATATTCCTCGCTTTCCCATGTCACCTCATCAGCGGTATGGTTACTCCACAAGACCTTGTAGAACCATAAGGTCCGGTTTCTTGTGGCGCGAGTCTTTTCATCGATAATCCGGATTGGATAATCCCTGTACATGAGGTCCGGTTGAAGAACTTCTATGTCTTCTGTGCGGATTTCAGCCGAGGGTTTGAGGTACTTCCTCAGCTGAGGTATATGGAAGACGTTGTGAATTCCTGCGAGCGGCGTCGGTAACTCCAAGCGATATGCCACGGGTCCGCATTTTTCAATGACGGCGAACGGACCAATGAACCGCGGCGCAAGTTTACCCTTCACTGCGAAACCATGAACTCCCTTCATCGGAGATACACGGACATAAACATGGTCCCCGATGTCGAAGTGGAGAGGGCGTCTTCTTTTATGCGCATAGCTTTTCTGACGAGATTGAGCAGCCTTGAGATTGGCTTGTATTACTCGCACTCGTTCTTCAGCCTCATTCACAAGTTCAATGCCGTAGATAACTCGCTCGCTGAACTCGCACCAGTTGAGAGGTGTGCGATATTTCCAGCCATAGAGAGCTTCATACGGCGCCATCTTGATGCTAGCTTGATAGCCATTATTGTAATAGAACTCCGCCAACGGAAAATGATCATCCCAATTCTTGCCGTGGTGGATGGCACAAGCGCGTAGCATGTCTTCAAGCACTTGATTCACCCATTCAGTTTGACCATCCATCTGCGGGTGATATGCGGAGCTTTGGATCAGTTTGGTCCCCAATGACGCGTGCAGCTGTTCCCAAAATCAAACGACGAACAGCGCACCGCGATCTGAAATAATGGAGCGGGGAACCGTGCAAGCACAAGATCCTTGCGATATACAATTCCGCATATTGCTTGGCCACGTACTTTGTATGTACGGGGATAAAATGAGCCAACTTGGTTAGTCGATCGACTATCACCCAAATCGAGTCATGCTTGTGAGACGTGAGAGGTAATCCAACCATGAAGTCCATGCTGATATCCTCCGACTTCCACGCCAGAATGTTCAATGGTTGCAGCTGTCCGCCGGCTTTCACACGCCGCCACGTATCACATTCGGATACGTACTTCGCGATTTCTTTTTTCATCCGTGTCCACCAAAACCTGGTTTTCAGATCTTGGTACATCTTTTTGCTGCCCGGATGAATAGAATACTTGGAAAAATGAGCTTCGTCCAAGATTTTCTTCCAAAGCTTCATGTCACGGGTACCACTATACGGTCTTTAAACCATAGAGTGTCGTGTTCATATCTTAAGAAGCATTTCATTTCGCCATTCTTCATCCTTCTCTGAATGTGCGACATTCCCACGTATTTCTTCTGAGCTTCCATAATCTCCTCTCGTATTGTAGGGACGAGAGCAAGTTTATACAATGCCCCATATGGAACCAAGTACAGACTCGGCTCCTCCTCGTCAAGTGGGGTGATGGACAGATTGTTAACATGAGATTTGTGGCTAAGGCTTCGGCAACCACATTTGCCTTACCGGGATGGTAGTGAATCTTGATCTCGTAATCTTTGATCAGCTCTAACCATCTCCGTTGCCGCATATTCAACTCCTTTGAGTGAATATATACTTCAGACTCTTGTGGTCGGTGTAGAGGTGCACTAAGTTCCCAAGAAAATAGTGCCTCCACATTTTCAATGCCAACACCTCAGCAGCGATCTCAAGATCATGAGTCGGATAGTGCTGCTCGTGGTTATGGAGTTGACGTGAGCCATAGGCGACCACTCTTCCTCCTTGCATTAATACACAGCCAAGCCTGATACCGGACGCATCACAATATACGTCGAAGGGCTTGGTTGTATCTGGTTGAGCTAACACCGGGGCTGTTGTAAGATGCTTCACTAATGCTTGGAAAGCTTCTTTACAAGCTGAGCTCCAAACATATTTGATCCCCATCTTCAACAGTTCCGTCATCGGCTTGGCAAGCTTGGAGAAATTCAGTATGAATCTCCGGTAATATCCTGCTAACCCGAGGAAACTCCTGACTTCGTGGACTGATGCGGGAGACATCCATTTCAGCACTTGTTCAATTTTGCTTAGATCAACTGCAATGCCTTCTCCAGAAATAATATGACCAAAAAATGGCACTTGGCTGATCCAAAACTCACACTTGCTGAATTTGGCATAAGGCTTATGGTCTCGCAATCTTTGAAGCACGATATGCAGGTGTTCGGAGTGTTCTTCTTCAGACTTGGAGTAAACCAAGATGTCATCTATGAACACCACCACGAACTTGTCCAACTCCGGCACGAACACCGAGTTCATGAGATACATGAAGTGTACCGGGGCGTTGGTGAGACCAAAGGACATGACGAGGTATTCATACAATCCGTATCTCACCGAGAATGCCGTCTTTGGAATATCCTCCGCTCGGATCTTGATTTGGTGATATCCAGAGCGAAGATCCATCTTTAAAAATACACTCGCACCCACAAGTTGATCGAAGAGAATACCGATGCGGGGCAGTGGATATTTATTCTTGATGGTGACGGCGTTGAGAGGTCGGTAGTCCACACACAACCTCAAGGTTTGATCCTTTCTCATCACAAACAGCGCCGAGCATCCCCATGGCGAGGAACTCGGTCGAATGAAACCCTTCTTCATTAAGTCTTTGAGCTGCTCCTTCAGTTCAGCTAGCTCATTTGGAGCCATCTTGCATGGTCACCGTGAGATCGGTGTCGTCCCAGGTACAAGTTCAATCTTGAACTCGACATCTCTTTCGGATGGAATGCCCGGAAGATCATTGACACGACCTCACGGCCTTGTCGAGCCAGGAATGCTGAGGGGTGCTGCGTTGCACAACACCGGATAACACAAATCAAAGATACAAAGCGGAAGCAAAGTTTTATTACATAAACAGGTTTATGAACATTTGTACAACAAAATATGTTCAGTCTACACTCACAGGCATAGACTACGCATTGAGTTCACTTTCATCCCGTGAACGTGTCCTCGCTAGCACACACGCACATTAACACGGCGGTGTGCACCACTCCCACTCGACGGGGTTCCCCTCCTGGGGTTACGTCTCCTCCACAGGAGTCCCTCCCTCATAGAACTCTGCAAAAGCTTCAAACACAAGCAGTGAGCATGATGGCTCAGCAAGACTGACCCGTCTCTCCTATACATAAAACTTCTACATGAAGGTTAATAGGTTACATGAGGTAAAATAAGTTGCAAAGGACTCGCCTAATAAGTGGAACCTTACTTTCAAGTTTTAGTAGCAGGTTGTGAAGAACCTTACGCTAAGGCACATGAGAGAGCCGCAATCAAACAAGAAACACATTTCCCTCATGTACTTTTCCCAAAGTTGAAAAGAACTTTAATTAGATCTAAACTAAAACAAGACATAAACAAGCAAAGTATATCATTAAAATCAGCAAACTTTTAACATGTATCTAGCCTGTTCTTTCTACGCCACGGTACAATGAATAAGTGGTACTCACTGACCGTGAGGGACGGCGATTATAATCGATTTACACCTGCAGGGTTACCTGAATAACCCGTCACGTATGCCCGTACTCGATGTTGCCTACAACATCCATCACGGACGTCGTACGCAACCACCTTTCACCCGTTAGCTAAATGTTGAACCGGTCCAATCGTCCCGAGCAAGAGGTCTCTGCGCGCTAGCACCCAGGCCCCTAGCCGATTCAATCGTCCAATCCACAGTGCCGCTAGCCGATTTACACCTCGAGCTCTCAACCTACCCTCTGAACGACCAGCTATGCCTCAACACCCAGCTACCCGAGTTACATCGGTTTCCTGGTTCCCATATAGCCGGTATGTCTTCGGTACTGTTCTAGCTTGTTCAACAGGCCCTCACACGGCTTGGTCCTCAATCGACACAAGCGGAGCTATAGCACCCAGGCCCCAAAGTCCTGCTGCCCTTACTCTCCGCTCGGTCTCATTTTTCTTGCCATGTGTTTTATTTGCTATCTTTACCCGAGTTGAGTGCCTCTAGCCTATCCTACTATCCTAGCACTGCAGTAGCTAAATGGGATTTTCAATCCCAATCCCAACCCATTGTTTTCTTGGCTATGCATTTTGGTTTAAACAAGACTCTAATGCACGAAGTAAGTTGTACTCAAAGTAAGTTCTCAAAACAATAAAAATTTGTAAAAAGGTTAATGCAAACCGTAGCTTGCCTTGCTGCTCTTGGTCATAGGATAGCTGCTCTTCCGGAGTGACGAAGTCTAAGACTTTGGGTTCCTCCTCAACCTTAGCGACTACATGAGATATCATGTATATGTATCAATTTAAATGCATTTGAATTGAATTTAAACTTGCCAAGACTATAAGTCTTCCTAGACAGACCCAATGACTCCGAAATTTTTAATGTGGTTTGGCTACCACCTAAACAGAGACTTGGCCAAGTTTCATTTGCAGCAAAGCTCATTTGAGCTCTCCACAAATAATTATGTACTTTTCCTTAATTGGAGCTCCTTGGGTGTTCTAGGGATTTTCATGGGGCAACCCATGACTTTCTGAGAACTAGATTTTCTTAGGGTTCTAATAGAGTTAGTCTCACTTAATTTCAAGGTTCCTATCTAAAGATATGAGCTAAACAATTTCAGGGAAATTCTGAAAATGTTTCTGGACATTTTCTATTTTCTCTGGAACAGTTTCATTATTCACCCCATTAGGTGGACCAAATAAGATCAAATGGATCTGAAATTTTTTTGGTAGCTCAGGGATATTTTGGTGAACATCCCAGCAAAATTTCAGAAATTTCCTCCAAAGGGTTCTCCAGTTAAAATTCTAAACAATTTAAAATTTGAAGAAATAATTCTGGAGAAATAGGGATATTCATGAAGTGAAACTTGATTTGCTGGAAAGTACTCATAGAGATGAATCCAAAAAAATTTGGTTCACTCGATTTGGAGTTCCTAGCCAAAGTTATGTGGGTTTGAAGTTTGAATTAAATCTGAAAATCGGGAAAATGTTTAAATCTGCCGGTGGGTCCACGGATACACGTGTCGGGTGCTGAAGCGACGGCACACGGGGCTACAGGTTTAATTCCCGCACTGCCACAGTCGATCCGTGCCCACAGAAGATCAAAATTGCCTGGTTTCCTCCCACTGACAGTCGGCCCGGCTCAGTCGTCTTATACCTCGCGCCTCCCGCGCGGTAGCGCCGCCGAGGTCGCCGGAGCACCGCCGAACTCGATCGTCCGGTCAGCTCCAGAGCTCTAACTCGCTGCCAGCCCCCTAATTTGGTGCACTGAACACATCGGGAGGGTTTCCCCTCATCGCCGTTGGCTCTAACCGAGCTCGCGACGGTACAGCGGCTCTGGAAGAGTCCGGTGATGTCGCTCCGAGGTACTAGCCTGCCAAACGCCTGGTGAAATGGTTCTACAGCACCAGTGGTGGCTCGGGAAGCTCGACATGGTGATGGACAAGCTCAGGGAGAGCTCCAAGGTGGGTCTCACCGTGCGCCCGATGCTGCCCGAATGATCCGCCGGTGGCAAGCTTGGAATTACGCCATGTACAAGAGTTCTCATGCTAGGTGTTGTGAAGCCAACTTGTGTGCCACTAAGTCTAGCTCCTATGTGCGAAGTTTGATGGGATTTAAACGAGAATCAAATGGGAATTTCAACGTTTCTTACCCGAAGGTGACTTTGCACCGGCTGGAAGCAAACAGCAAAATTCACCGTCGACGCTCAACCTCTTGGCTGAAGCTTCGGAGATGAGCTGCAGGAGGTTCTTGCGCTTCCAAAAACAGCTTGGCTTGATTGTCACAAGACCGGTATACGGCTTCCCACGAGAGCACCTCTTCTCGGCTTGGTGGCGACTGCTGCGGATCGGTATGATTCTCGGGGTAGGGAGCACGAGCTCACTTGATGATGGTTTGAGGGGGTAGTGGAGAGTGCTGTGGTGCCGTTTTGCTGCTCAGCTGAGGCTCGTGCGCGAGATTGGTGGATTGCCAATGATCGGAGGAGCAGTGGCTGCTCTGATCAGTTTCTTGTGCGAGGGAGCAAGGACTGAGCGGTTCTGTCCTCGATCGGTTCAGCTGCGGGGATAAGAGGGAGAGGCGACATCGGTCAACGCAGCCAGCCCGAGCAGGAGCTGTTCCGGCGACCAGCTCGGTGGCGCCCTCGGATGAAGCCCGAGAAACCGAGTGTTGAATCTTCAGTCGGTTGAATTTGCTATAGAGGCTGACATGTGGGTCCCACCTGGGGTTTAACCTCTGAAATTAAATTTTCCCCACTGCTCTAAACAGTAGAGACTCAATTAACCTTGGTCATTTGAATTATCTACCCATGGGCCATTTGAATTGGATAGACTTCAAATTGGTTTTGGTTTGAATATATTTTCAGCACATATGCAGTTTGAAATTCAAATAAGTTTGAATTTGCTAAACTTAGCTGATGTCAAGATCATCTCTAAATGGAGTGAAAATTGGTGGGTGAGCTCACAAAAATGTGCTGAGTAAGAATATGCCTCCCACTTTTGAATTCATGGGAAGGAAATAGTTTGAATTTGAGTTCAAACCACCCTCTTTCTAGCTATACCCAAAAAGACCTCAAAAAGGTTTTGGATTTGGGTGAAATTTGGCATGGACATTCCTAGCAAGGTGTAGGAGTTTTTCATATGTCCAGCCCATAAATGATGCATGTGAGAAATGCCACTTTTGCATTTTGTGAGTTTATTCTCTAATGATCATGTTGATGGTGTTTACTTGCTCTTCAAATATACTCATCAAGTTTCTTCAAATGAATTGTGTGTGTGGTGCTGAACACTTTGAAAGATGTGCCAAAAACTTAGGCCTTTACATTCCTCCCGCCTTAAAAGAATCTCGTCCCGAGATTATAAGGTGAAAATGAAAGAGAGGACGGTGGAAAAATTACCGTAAATGCGACGTGAAAAAGTCAGGGTAGTTAGTGCGAAGAAATCCTTCGCTCTCTCATGTCGCTTCATCCACGGAGTGATTACTCCATAAAACCTTGTAGAACCACAACGTACGGTTGCGTGCGGTTCGGGCCTTTTCATCAATAATCTGAACCGGTTCCTCCCGATACGTGAGATCCGGTTTCAGTTCTTCAATATCCTCTAGCTGGATAGTAGTTGATAGCTTGAGACACTTCCTCAGCTGGGAGATGTGAAAGATGTCGTGCACACCGGAAAGTGCTTCTGGTAATTTCAGCTGGTATGCTATTGATCCACATCTCTCTGTAATCTGGAATGGACCGATGAATCGGGGTGCTAACTTTCCTCTCACCGCGAATCAGTTCACGCCCTTCATTGGTAACACACGTAGGTCTACGATCCCCGACTTCAAACTGTAACGGGCATCTTCTCCGATCCGCATATTGTTTCAGTCGGGATTGAGCGGCTTTTAGGTTCGCTTGAATCAGCCAAACCTTTTCCTCCGCGTTGTTGACAATATCAATCCCGAAGGTAACCCTTTCGCCAGACTCACACCAATTCAGTGGTGTGCGGCATTTTCTTCCGTATAGCGCCTCATAAGGCGCCATCTTGATGCTGGCTTGGTACCCATTGTTGTACGAGAACTCGGCCACCGGCAAGTGATCATCCCAGTTCTTGCCGTGGTTGATAGCGCAAACTCGTAGCATATCGTCTAAAATTTGATTTACCCGCTCAGTTTGCCCATCTGTCTGCGGGTGGTATGCTGAACTACGGATCAGCTTTGTCCCCAATGCAGCGTGTAGCTGCTCCCAAAAACGGTACACAAATAAAGTGCCCCGATCCGATATGATGGTGCGGGGTACGCCGTATAAACATAGGATCTGTGAGATGTACAGTTCAGCATACTTCTTGGCGTTGTAGTTGGTATTGACCGGGATAAAATGGGCAACTTTGATGAGCCGGTCGACGATCACCCACACAGAATCATGCTTCTGAAAAGTCCATGCTCACGTCTTCCAACTTCCAGGCAGGAACGCCCAGTTGTTGTAGCAGTCCCAGTTTCCTCATATGGTCTGCCTTCACCCTTCGACATGTATCACCCTCGGACACGTACTTTGCGATCTCCCGCTTCATCCTGTAACACCCCAAAAGTTGATTCAAAACCCTAAACCATGTTCAGAGGGGAATTTAAAAATTTTTGGACGTGTTGCATGTTTTGCGAAAATTCAAATTCAAACTGGAATTCAAATTAGACTCAAAACAGAAAAGAAATGGAAAAAAGGAAAAGAGCAAACGGAAAAAAACCGGCCAGTGGGCCGAAACCCGCCAGCCGGCCCAGTTTTCCCGCGCCAGCCCGCCCCCGCGCGCGCCGCGCTGTCTCTCACAGACAGGTGGGACCCGCATGTCATCCCTAACCCCGCGACCCCGGACTTTTCCCCCGAGCGCGCGCGATCTTAACCGATCGGAAAACCGTCCCTCAGCCCGAATTCTGGTCCCAGAAGGATCCAACTCGATCACAACTGACCCACCGCCCTTCCCCGGCTATAAAAACCCCAGCCCCGATTAGTTTTTCCCACGCGATCGCCGATTTTTACTCCGGTGAGCACCGAGACTTCGCCGGTGAATTCTGGCCGATCTAAGCTCGGAAACTCTGATTTAACTTGCTGGTCTTGATCCACCGCCTCCGGGGAACTTTGCAGGTGCAGAAAACTCGGAGAGTTACGGTGTAAATCCAGCGCCGACGAGCTTCGCCGTGATTTTGCCTCAGACCTCGCCGCCGATCACTTTCCAGGACCCCCGAGCTCGAGAAAACCCCCGAGGTGAGATCCCTGACCTCCCCTCTACCGATCTATGCCATAAGATCACAGTTTTAGGAAGAATTCTCGAGGATCCGAAACTTTCCGGCGAGATCGCCGCTTCCCGCCGCCGTGCGCCGCCGGCAGCGCCGCCCGCGCTCGATCAGAGCGACGTGGCCGCTTGTGCGCCGTTTATTTTAAATCGCACGGTAGGGTTTAAATCCCCGCGTACCGGTTCGATGTTATAATCTCAGCCGTCGGTTTAAAATCGGACGGTCCACGTCAGCCCCACATTATAAAGACTGGAATTCTTACGTGCTACCCCCTGGGGTTCTCTGGAATTGAGAGCTAGCCCCGGAAACTTCAGATCTAACCCCTGGAACTCCAGAAAATCATGTAAATTCATTTAAAAAACAGTTTTAGCCCCTGGACTTAATAAGAATTAGGAAAAACACTTCTGATAAGTGTAGCTAGACCCCTGGAAATTATGAAAATAATATTATAGACCCTGTAATGGGGTGAGTTCATTATTTTAACCCTGTTTAGTATTTAATTTAGAAAATTGGATATGTAACTAGTGTTTAAAAATTAAAAAGTGGGACAAACATAATTGTCAAAATTAATTAAAAACTTTCTCAGTATTTAGAAAACTTTGGAGTGAGATAAAAATATATTTCTGGGTTGAAATGAATCTGTTTCATTTATTATTCACATTTATTAGTATAGGGACACATTTTTAAGTAAAGAATAGCTATAGAAAAATAGGGAAAATAATTATGAAATAGTATACATCAGAAGCCAAGGTCAAATTATGATATTAAATTATTTAGGACCAGAACCTATACTGTTTAGATGATGTGTATTACTAATTTCATAATAAAATACACAATTATGCATAGGAATATAAATCTGAAAATATAGCAACTAGTAAATGATAAATGGAGTTTTTAAAATCCAAAGAGTTCAGTTTAGGGTTGGTAGAAATTATGAAGGCACATATGGGGAAGAATAATACTTTTCATACACACTTGGTAGTAAAAATGTGAAGTAGTTGAATATAAGAAATTTATTGGAAATCCATATAAATAGTATGTAAGTATAAAGGTGGACACAAAAGTAGGAATCATATACACATGATTAAAAGTGCATGCAAGCCACAACTCAACACACATAAAGTAACCACAACACATATAATGGTAAAGAACTTTTATAAATGTGAATGTGTGGTTTGTATGAATTAGAAGTGTGAACTATGTCTTATGATTGTTGTTTTTCTTTTGCTATGTGTGATGGTATGAAGTAGAACCTGTTCAAGAACAAGTTATCCCTTTCCAAGATCAGGACTACCCATTTCAAGAGCAGCAAGAAGGAGGCAAGTGTCCTTGACCACTTTGATCCTATGCTAGGATGTGTAGATAGAATTATTTGCATTGTCAAATGAAATATGAAACCCATGCTAGGAAGTTTCCCTAGAATTGCATTACCTTGTTTCCTTGTAGCTTGGGTTGGGATTTATTTTGTCATGTCATTTATTTACATGCATTTGCTTAGCCATGCTTAGAATGGGATATTTGGGAAATGAGATCACCAGTTTATATTACCATACTCTTGAATGAGACATTGTGAGTTATGTAGAGGTAGGGATCAAGGCAAGTTGGATGTTTTGGTTGTGTGCTGGGTGCACGAGACTTGGGTTTGTGTTTAGTACTTGCCTGGATCCTAAGGACCGGTTCATGGAGCATGTAACCCGGCTTTACAGTGCCAACCACATGCTGAGATGGGGCAGCTTGGCCAATTAATTAGGTGTATCCCCGGCGTAGTATGGGTGTGTTGGATGGTGCGGGGAGTAGGTGTCAGCTGGACTACCATATGAACCGCAAGGCTCAAGAGGGGGCCACTGCAGCGGGGTTGGAGCCTCTTGTATGCTGTTAGGGGTGAAACCTCAGTGGGCCCACGCTCGTCGGGAATCCCTTTGTAAAGGCTTCGTAGTGATCTCCTGGCTGCACACCTGGGAAGTGTGAATGTGGATCGTAGCCACTGGCATAATGGAGGTTCTTTTAGTCCACCTGGCAACGGGGGATGAAATCACTACTTGTGGGTACAGTGGTACAAACTCTGCAGAGTCAAAACTGTCTTGACAGCCGTGCTCACGGTTAAGAGCGGCCTGGACTTATTCATGATTAGAGGATTGATGGTTTTGGAAGTTAAGCGGGGAGCTTAACATTGGAAATGACGTTATGGTTATTGGATTATGATGATGGGATGGGAGATTGGGACCATTTCACCTGTGTAGTAATGTAGGTGCTTAATAAGCTAAGGTGATAGGTATTAATTGCGTAGTGCTTTAACCATGAGTTCAACCTCTCCTTGTTCTAGCCATGCATGATATAATTTTCCCACACTTGCTGAGTACCATTGGTACTCAACCTTGCATATTTGTTGGTTTATATTGCTGCTCAGGTCAAGATAATGAGGTGGTGTATAATGACCAAGATTTTGGACCCGAGGAAGGTTTTTAGGTTCATGAAGACCCCCGGACAACGCCTGTGATGGAGCCCTAAAGAATAATATTCCGCTGCTAGTTTATTTACTTGTGATGAAGCATTAGTGTCCATTGAGACATTTGCGATGTAAGACTTATTTATATTCGACACCTAGCTTGTAATAAATGATGCTTCACTATTTGTCATCACATGTATGAGAAAATGATCCTGGCATACATGTGATATTCACTTGGTTGTTTCTTCGGAAAAACCGGGTGTGACAGAGGTGGTATCAGAGCCAAGGTTGCCCGTAGGAACGTGGACCTAGGTAGAAATGGACGTATTTAAGGGCCCTATTTTCTTAAAAACTATTTTCCAAGGTGTGGGTGGAAAAGTGTTATTAAAGGAGTCATTTTCTTCATCTTACCCCAACTTTCATTCAAAATAGGATTTTTGTTTGAGAATTTATCTAACCTAATTTCAAATTCTTTTGTTTTAGATGGTTCGCATGATTCGCACCGCTCGTAAGTCCACAGGAGGGAGAGTTCCCGTAGTTGCCCTTGCCGAAAGAGAGGAGAGTCGTCCAGTGACGTACCTTTCCTACGGATTGGCAGTAGGAGATTTGTTGCGCCGTCTTCGGCGTATGCTCGAAGCCGCCGGCAATACGGGCAAGCTAATCATCCACTATAACTCCACCAGGACCATCCGTGAGAAGAGGGAAGAATGGAGTTCGGAGATGAGGATTATACACGAGAATCAGCTGCTTAAGATTCACCACTCTCCAGCTTGTCGAGCAACACAAGTTGACGCGGAGAAAGATGTCACTTGGGAGGCCATCACCTGCCAGAGTCACATCTATCGTCGCCACTTGGACAAAACTGAGTACATGTATGTCCTCCAACATGAGAGTGGTACCACAGAGTACAAGTACCCACCGGTGCAGCAAGGGACTTCCCATGAGCACATGGACTTGTGCTTGGAGGACGCTGCTAGGCTCAGCACTCGACTGCAGGAGTGTCAACAAGAGCTTCAGGATGTCCGAGACACCCTGAAGGAAACGGAGGCGTTGCTGCGAGCTTGTTTAAAGGCGAGAGAAAGAGGAGATGGGAATGAACTGTGTGTCACCGTGAGTGATCCATGGACTCCTGACTCCCCGGATCGCCGAGCGATCAGGCGTCGTCGCACTTCTCCACCAGCAGCCTCCCCACCCAAAGCAGAGTCAGAAGGTAGCCGAAATGAGGAGGAAGATCCCGAGGAGCCAGCTCAAGAGGATGAGTAGTGTAGAGTCTTTCCCCTAGCTAGCAAGAGGTCGAGTAGTCGAGTCGTTACGTAGTTAATGGTGTGATGCTGCTTGGTGTGTGACGTGAGTTGTGGAAGCCATGGGCAATTGTCCACAGCCTCGTCTTCAGATTGTTTTGCTTTGGTGTGTGAACCCACAGGAAATAATAGTGCATTTATTTGGTGTGAGATATAAACCCTCGTAAAATTTTAACAAAGCCTCAACACCTCAAAGCACCAACAAATGAAAGTAGTAAGATGATACTAAATGATATCGAAGTAACATTTGTTGATTCTGCCAGATGGCCGGAAGAGGAAAAGGACGTGCTGCCAACCCCGCCAACAACAATGATGAGGCATGCAACCCTCATCTTTCTGGAGGCCAGGACCGGGGTGGTCGCCGTGAAGAAGTTGACCCTCTCAACCAAATGCTGGAGAATCAAAATCAGCTCATCCAGAACTTGACTCAAGTGGTGGCCAACTTGCATCAAGTTCCACCTCCACAAGCTGCACCACGCCAACCAAGGTTGAGTGAGTTTCTAGGAACTCAACCTCCAAAGTTTGCAAGTGCGGCTGAACCTCTGGAGGCAGATGATTGGCTGAAGACCATTGAAAGTAAGATGAGGATAATACAATGCCAAGGGTATGAGAGGGTGCTGTTTGCCTCTCATCAATTGCAGGGACCTGCTGCTGATTGGTGGACTGCCTACGTGGCCGCCCATCATGACCCTGATAACATCACTTGGGAAGAGTTCAAGCGTAGCTTCCGCAACCACTACATCCCAAGAGGTGAACTCAAAAACAAGAGAAAGGAGTTTTTGGGACTGCAGCAGGGAAACATGACGGTGAGGGAATACCTCACTAAATTTACTCAACTATCCCGTTATGCTCCACGAGACATAGAGACTGATGAGCAGAAACAAGATTGTTTTGTGGAAGGACTTACCGCAGAGATGCAGTGTGCAATGTCCTCCAATGAGTATGAAAGTTTTCAAAAGATGGTGGACAGAGCGTTTGTGGTGGAAAGGAAGCTATAGGCCCTGGAAAATGAGAATAAGAGGAAGGCGGTATGGTCACATCAGGCCTCAGGGAGCAACACCCACCCACGTATGATGCAGCAACCTACGGGGCAGACGAGCCGTGCTGCGGTATCCTATTCAGCACCAAGAGGGTACAACCCAAACTACAGACCTCCCGCAGCACCAGCACAGCCGCCACGTCAGTTTGTGCAGCAGCCTCGCCCCGCATATCCACCTCGACCAGCAGTACAAGGACCCCCAACCCAACCCCAAGACAACAAGGGCCAAGCATCTAAGATTGGGGTGCAATGTTTCAGCTGTGGTGAAGTGGGGCACTACGCCCATAAATGCCCAAAGAAGAAGCCTGCGCCGCCACAACAGCAGAATGTAGTGAGAGGACGGGTGAACCATGTCACTATGGAGGAAGCACAAGAGGCACCCGACGTGGTAGTTGGTAAGTTTCCTGCCAATTTACACCTTGCAACTCTGCTGTTTGATTCTGGTGCTACCCACTCGTTCATTGCTCAAGGGTTTGTTAAGAAGTATGACCTAGCAACCACACAAATGAACCATATGCTAGCCATAAATTCTCCAGGTGGAGAAATAAGGACAAGACAAGTGTGTCCCAAAGTGAGCCTAGCATTAATGGGGTAGTATTTACTGCTAACCTCATAGTGATAGATTCACAAGGGATAGATATTATTTTGGGTATGGATTGGTTGACCAAACATAAAGGAATCATCCATTGTTCGACCAGAACGGTGGAACTAACTCACCCCAGTGGAACAAGAGTAAAGTTCATAACGATACACGAGCCTAGGAGGGACATTAAATTAAATCAAGTGGAGGTGAAAGTTGAGGAAATCAGGACTATCAGGGAATATCCAGATGTTTTTCCGGAGGAATTGCCAGGTATGCCTCCCGACCGTGACGTGGAATTCGCAATTGAACTAGTACCAGGAACAGCCCCGATATACAAGAGACCTTATCGAATGGACTCCAAGCAGCTAGAAGAGCTCAAGGATCATTTGAGAGAATTGACGGAGAAGGGGTATATTCGCCCTAGTTCCTCACCATGGGGAGCTCCGGTGATATTTGTGCCCAAGAAAGACGGAACCCAAAGGTTATGCGTGGATTACCGTGCTTTGAATGAGGTGACCATCAAGAACAAGTACCCATTGCCTCGCATTGAAGACTTGTTTTATCAGTTGAGGGGAGCTTGTGTGTTCTCGAAAATTGATCTCAGGTCGGGATACCACCAACTCAACATAAGGCAATCTGATATTCCCAAGACAGCTTTCGTATCTCGGTACGGACTGTATGAATACACTGTCATGCCTTTCGGGCTAACCAATGCCCCGGCATATTTCATGTACCTCATGAACAAGGTATTCATGGAATATCTGGACAAATTTGTGGTGGTTTTCATAGATGATATTCTCGTCTTCTCCAAAGATGAAGAAGAACATGAGAAACATCTAAGGTTGGTGTTACAGAGGTTGAGAGAACACCAACTATATGCCAAGTTGAGCAAGTGTGAGTTTTGGCTGAAGAGAGTTCCCTTTTTAGGACATATAATCTCGGAGGGAGGAATCTCCGTAGATCCCGCCAAAATCGAGGATATCCAGAAGTGGAAAACCCCTGAAAATGTCGGGGAAGTTCGAAGCTTTTTGGGATTGGCTGGATACTATCGACGGTTTATTGAGGGATTCTCCAAGATCTCGAGACCTCTCACCAAACTGTTGGAAAAGGGAATCACATTCACCTGGACGCCACAGTGCGAGAGGAGCTTTCAGGAGCTAAAGAAGAGATTGACAACAGTCCCAGTGTTGGTTATGCCAGATATGCAGAAGAATTTCACAGTGTACTGCGATGCCTCTGGAAATGGGTTGGGATGTGTTCTCATGCAAGAAGGACATGTCGTGGCTTATGCATCCCGGCAGCTTCGGAAGCACGAGAAGAACTATCCTACACATGACCTAGAACTAGCCGCAGTGGTACACGCGTTGAAAATTTGGCGGCACTATTTGATGGGGAAGAGGACAGAGATATATACGGATCATAAGAGTTTGAAGTACATATTCACACAGCCAGATCTCAACCTCCGACAATAGAGATGGTTAGAGCTAATCAATGACTTTGATGTGGGCATCAACTATCATCCCGGGAAAGCAAACGTCGTGGCCGATGCTTTGAGTCGGAAAATGCCGGTCAATAAGTTGAGCTTGAAGGACATGCCCGCAGAATTGAAGGACGAGGTTATAAGGCTCAATCTATGTCTAGTAAATAGTGGTGAAGCCATCGCCATGGAAGTGGACTCCACACTGGAGCAAGACATACGCGAGGGCCAAAAGAATGATGAGAAGATACAAGAGATCAGACAGCTCATCAAGGAAAATAAAGCTCCTGGTTTTAGAGAGGATGAACAAGGAACGGTGTGGCACGGGAAAAGGATCTGTGTGCCAGAAGTAAAAGAGATCCGTGAATTAATTTTGAAGGAGGCTCACGATTCCGACTATTCCATTCATCCTGGGAGTACGAAGATGTACCAGGACCTCAAAAGCAGGTATTGGTGGTATGGCATGAAGCGAGATGTCGCGGAACATGTTGCCCTATGTGACACGTGTCAGTTGGTGAAAGCAGAACATCAACGACCCACGGGATTATTGCAACCACTCAAAGTACCTGAATGGAAGTGGGAAGAAATCAGTATGGATTTTGTCGTGGGATTGCCTAGGACCCAATCCGGGTATGACTCAATATGGGTCATTATTGATAGGCTAACCAAGGTAGCTCATTTCATCCCTGTGAAAGAAAGCTACAGCGGATCCAAATTGGCAGAATTGTACATGTCAAGGATTGTGTGTTACCATGGAGTGCCAAAGAAGATAGTGTCGAACCGAGGGACACAGTTCACCTCGAGGTTTTGGCAGAAGTTGCATGAAACCATGGGAACCCATCTGAACTTCAGTTCTGCCTATCATCCCCAAACTGACGGGCAGACGGAGAGAACCAATCAGATCCTTGAAGATATGTTAAGGGCATGTGCTCTCAAAAACAATAGGAGTTGGGACAAGAACTTACCGTATGCGGAGTTTTCCTATAACAACAGCTATCAAGCTAGTATGAAAATGTCACCATTTGAAGCTTTGTATGGAAGGAAGTGC
Organism: Neostapfia colusana; assembly: GCA_030760725.1. NCBI lineage: Eukaryota > Viridiplantae > Streptophyta > Magnoliopsida > Poales > Poaceae > Neostapfia > Neostapfia colusana. The sequence continues at coordinate 28,827,516 of JASWHV010000019.1, read as the reverse complement.
AGAACTCCTCTATTTTGGAACCAAACAGGAGAAAGTAAAGTGTTTGGTCCAGAAGTGCTACAAGAAGCCGAAGCGAAGGTGAGGGAGATTCGCAACAACTTGAGGATAGCACAAACACGCCAGAAGAGTTATGCTGATGTACGAAGAAGAGAACTCGTTTTCAACGTGGGAGACTATGTTTATCTCAAGGTGTCCCCTATCAGAGGACTTCGTCGGTTCAAGGTGTAAGGGAAGTTGTCACCTCGATACATCAGACCCTTTCAAGTTTTGGAAAGAAAAGGCGAAGTGGCGTACCAACTAGAGTTACCGGTTCATCTATCGGATGTACACGATGTATTCCATGTGTCACAACTCAAGAAATGCCTGAGGACGCCTAAGGAGGTGTTATCCATGAATGAAGTGGATGTAGCTGAAGATTTGTCTTATGTCGAGCAACCATACAAGATTTTGGAGACAATGGAACGCCTCACCAGAAATAAAAGAATCCGGATGTGCAAGGTGCAGTGGAAGCATCACTCAGAAGAGGAAGCCACCTGGGAACGGGAAGATGAGCTCAAGGCACAATTTCCGGAATTGTTTTCTTAGAAACACCAATCTCGAGGACGAGATTTCTTTTAAGGGGGGTAGAGCTGTAACACCCCAAAAGTTGATTCAAAACCCTAAACCATGTTCAGAGGGGAATTTAAAATTTTTTGGACGTGTTGCATGTTTTGCAAAAATTCAAATTCAAACTGGAATTCAAATTAGACTCAAAACAGAAAAGAAATGGAAAAAAGAAAAAGAGCAAACGGAAAAAAAACCGGCCAGTGGGCCGAAACCCGCCAGCCGGCCCAGTTGTCCCGCGCCAGCCCGCCCCCGCGCGCGCCGCGCTGTCTCTCACAGACAGGTGGGACCCGCATGTCATCCCTAACCCCGCGACCCCGGACTTTTCCCCCGAGCGCGCGCGATCTTAACCGATCGGAAAACCGTCCCTCAGCCCGAATTCTGGTCCCAGAAGGATCCAACTCGATCACAACTGACCCACCGCCCTTCCCCGGCTATAAAAACCCCAGCCCCGATCAGTTTTTCCCACGCGATCGCCGATTTTTACTCCGGTGAGCACCGAGACTTCGCCGGTGAATTCTGGCCGATCTAAGCTCGGAAACTCTGATCTAACTTGCTGGTCTTGATCCACCGCCTCCGGGGAACTTTGCAGGTGCAGAAAACTCGGACCTCGCCGACGAGCTTCGCCGTGGTTTTGCCTCGGACCTCGCCGCCGATCACTTTCCAGGACCCCCGAGCTCGAGAAAACCCCCGAGGTGAGATCCTTGACCTCCCCTCTACCGATCTATGCCATAGGATCACAGTTTTAGGCAGAATTCTCGAGGATCCGAAACTTTCTGGCGAGATCGCCGCTTCCCGCCGCCGTGCGCCGCCGGCAGCGCCGCCCGCGCTCGATCAGAGCGACGTGGCCGCTTGTGCGCCGTTTATTTTAAATCGCACGGTAGGGTTTAAATCCCCGCGTACAGGTTCGATGTTATAATCTCAGCCGTCGGTTTAAAATCGGACGGTCCACGTCAGCCCCGCATTATAAAGACTGGAATTCTTACGTGCTACCCCCTGGGGTTCTCTGGAATTGAGAGCTAGCCCCGGAAACTTCAGATCTAGCCCCTGGAACTCCAGAAAATCATGTAAATTCATTTAAAAATCAGTTTTAGCCCCTGGACTTAATAAGAATTAGGAAAAACACCTCTGATAAGTGTAGCTAGACCCCTGGAAATTATGAAAATAATATTATAGACCCTGTAATGGGGTGAGTTCATTATTTTAACCCTGTTTAGTATTTAATTTAGAAAATTGGATATGTAACTAGTGTTTAAAAATTAAAAAGTGGGACAAACATAATTGTCAAAATTAATTAAAAACTTTCTCAGTATTTAGAAAACTTTAGAGTGAGATAAAAATATATTTTTGGGTTGAAATGAATCTGTTTCATTTATTATTCACATTTATTAGTATAGGGACACATTTTTAAGTAAAGAATAGCTATAGAAAAATAGGGAAAATAATTATGAAATAGTATTACATCAGAAGCCAAGGTCAAATTATGATATTAAATTATTTAGGACCAGAACCTATACTGTTTAGATGATGTGTATTACTAATTTCATAATAAAATACACAATTATGCATAGGAATATAAATCTGAAAATATAGCAACTAGTAAATGATAAATGGAGTTTTTAAAATCCAAAGAGTTCAGTTTAGGGTTGGTAGAAATTATGAAGGAACATATGGGGAAGAATAATACTTTTCATACACACTTGGTAGTAAAAAGGTGAAGTAGTTGAATATAAGAAATTTATTGGAAATCCATATAAATAGTATGTAAGTATAAAGGTGGACACAAAAGTAGGAATCATATACACATGATTAAAAGTGCATGCAAGCCACAACTCAACACACATAAAGTAACCACAACACATATAATGGTAAAGAACTTTTATAAATGTGAATGTGTGGTTTGTATGAAGTAGAAGTGTGAACTATGTCTTATGATTGTTGTTTTTCTTTTGCTATGTGTGATGGTATGAAGTAGAACCTGTTCAAGAACAAGTTGTCCCTTTCCAAGATCAGGACTACCCATTTCAAGAGCAGCAAGAAGGAGGCAAGTGTCCTTGACCACTTTGATCCTATGCTAGGATGTGTAGATAGAATTATTTGCATTGTCAAATGAAATATGAAACCCATGCTAGGAAGTTTCCCTAGAATTGCATTACCTTGTTTCCTTGTAGCTTGGGTTGGGATTTATTTTGTCATGTTATTTATTTACATGCATTTGCTTAGCCATGCTTAGAATGGGATATTTGGGAAATGAGATCATCAGTTTATATTACCATACTCTTGAATGAGACATTGTGAGTTATGTAGAGGTACGGATCAAGGCAAGTTGGATGTTTTGGTTGTGTGCTGGGTGCACGAGACTTGGGTTTGTGTTTAGTACTTGCCTGGATCCTAAGGACCGGTTCATGGAGCATGTAACCCGGCTTTACAGTGCCAACCACATGCTGAGATGGGGCAGCTTGGCCAATTAATTAGGTGTATCCCCGGCGTAGTATGGGTGTGTTGGATGGTGCGGGGAGTAGGTGTCAGCTGGACTACCATATGAACCGCAAGGCTCAAGAGGGGGCCACTGCAGCGGGGTTGGAGCCTCTTGTATGCTGTTAGGGGTGAAACCTCAGTGGGCCCACGCTCGTCGGGAATCCCTTTGTAAAGGCTTCGTAGTGATCTCCTGGCTGCACACCTGGGAAGTGTGAATGTGGATCGTAGCCACTGGCATAATGGAGGTTCTTTTAGTCCACCCGGCAACGGGGGATGAAATCACTACTTGTGGGTACAGTGGTACAAACTCTGCAGAGTCAAAACTGTCTTGACAGCCGTGCTCACGGTTAAGAGCGGCCTGGACTTATTCATGATTAGAGGATTGATGGTTTTGGAAGTTAAGCGGGGAGCTTAACATTGGAAATGACGTTATGGTTATTGGATTATGATGACGGGATGGGAGATTGGGACCATTTCACCTGTGTAGTAATGTAGGTGCTTAATAAGCTAAGGTGATAGGTATTAATTGCGTAGTGCTTTAACCATGAGTTCAACCTCTCCTTGTTCTAGCCATGCATGATATAATTTTCCCACACTTGCTGAGTACCATTGGTACTCAACCTTGCATATTTGTTGGTTTATATTGCTGCTCAGGTCAAGATAATGAGGTGGTGTATAATGACCAAGATTTTGGACCCGAGGAAGGTTTTTAGGTTCATGAAGACCCCCGGGCAACGCCTGTGATGGAGCCCTAAAGAATAATATTCCGCTGCTAGTTTATTTACTTGTGATGAAGCATTAGTGTCCATTGAGACATTTGCGATGTAAGACTTATTTATATTCGACACCTGGCTTGTAATAAATGATGCTTCACTATTTGTCATCACATGTATGAGAAAATGATCCTGGCATACATGTGATATTCACTTGGTTGTTTCTTCGGAAAAACCGGGTGTGACACATCCGTGTCCACCAAAACTTGCTCCTGAGTTCTTGATACATTTTGTTGCTGCCAGGGTGAATAGAAAACTTTGACAAGTGATCCTCATCAAAGATTTTCTTCCGTAACTCCGGGTTACGGGGTACGACGATCCGGTCCTTGAACCATAGGACGCCGTCTCCGTCTTTCCAGAAACATTTCAGTTCCCCACTGTCTATACGTCTCCGCAAATGGAACATGCCCTTGTCATGTTTCTGAGCTGCCGCTATCTCTTCACGGATGGTTGGGATCAAAGCTAAATTGTAGAGAGCACCATGTGGAATCACATGCAATGGTGGCTCGCTCTCTTCCAACGCTGCGATGGTCAGATTATTGACGTGCGACTTGCGGCTCAGCGCATCCACCACCACGTTTGCCTTGCCGGGGTGATAATGGATCTCTATTCCGTAATCCTTTATCAACTCTAACCATCTTCGCTGCCTCATGTTCAGCTCTTTCTGAGTGAATATGTACTTGAGGCTTTTTTGGTCGGTATATAAATGCACGAGGTTACCGAGTAGGTAGCGCCTCCACATTTTAAGTGTGAGTACCACGGCAGCGAGCTCCAAGTCGTGAATTGGATAATTCTGCTCATGGTTTCTTAGATGCCGTGATCCATACGCGACCACCCTTCGGTCTTGCATCAGCACACATCCGAGCCCAATGCCGGATGCATCGCAGTACACATCGAACGATTTCGTTGTGTCTGGCTGCGCCAAAACAGGTGCTGATGTTAGGTGCTTCACTAATGCCTTGAACGCTGCTTCACATGCTAGACTCCAAACATATTTGGTAGCCTTCTTCAGCAGCTCTGTCATAGGCTTGGCAATCTTTGAGAAGTTCGGTATGAACCTCCGATAATACCCCGTGAATCCGAGGAAACTCTGTACCTTGTGAACAGTTCTCGGGGATTTCCAATTCAGCACTTGTGTGATCTTACTCGGGTCTACAGCGATGCCCTCCACTGAGATGATATGCCCGAGGAAAGGCACTTGCGATATCCAGAATTCGCACTTGCTGAATTTCGCATATAGCTTGTGATCCTGCAGCCGTTGCAAGACTATACGCAGATGCTTCTTGTGTTCTTCCTCCGACTTCGAATATACCAATATGTCGTCGATGAAGACCGCGAAAAACTTGTCCAGCTCCGGCATGAATACCGAGTTCATCAAATACATGAAGTGAGCTGGAGCGTTGGTGAGGCCGAAGGACATGACCAGGTACTCATAAAGCCCGTACCTCGTCGAGAAAGCCGTCTTCAGAATATCCTCAGCCCGTATTTTAATCTGGTGGTACCCGGATCTTAAGTCCATTTTGGAAAAGATCTTTGCTTCGACCAACTGATCAAGAAACATGTCGATCCGTGGCAACGGGTACTTGTTCTTGATGGTTACGGCGTTTAGTGGACGATAGTCCACGCAAAGCCGCAAGGTCTCGTCTTTCTTCTTCACAAATAATGTCGAACAGCCCCATGGCGAGGAGCTCGGCCTAATAAAACCCTTCTCCAGGAGGTCCGTTAGCTGATTCTTCAGTTCAGCCAACTCCTTGGGCGCCATCTTGTACGGCCTTCGGGATATTGGCATGGTTCCCGGTGCAAGTTCAATCTTGAACTCCACCTCTCGGTCGGGCGGCATCCCCGGTAAATCATCCGGGAACACGTCAGGGAATTCACGGACCACTGGAATGTCTTCCAATCTGATGGTTGTGGATTGATACACACTTGGAAGTTTTATTTATGGACTGTCCAGAAATAAGGAATGAGACTCGTGCACTTTTGAGTTCAAGTGCACGATTCGGAGGACGGTGTATAAAACAGCAACGTGGCGGGTTAACCACGACATCCCTAAGATGACATCGACCTTTTGTCCCTCTAGAACTGTGACACCCTCATCTCGGGTGTCAGCATATGTTCATGTTTTATGAAGAGGAAACACTTAAAGAAAAGTAGGGACAGAGAAAAATATCAAAAGGATAGCCAATAAGAGCCGAATCCAGCTATCAGAAAGCGCCGAAGACAACTTACCGCGACCGCTGGCCACGTGGCGTGTTCGGAGCTCATCCCTGCAAAGTGGGGAGAGACCGCCGCCAAGCTGGCTACGTGGCAGGCTCGGGGCTCATCTCCGCAAAGGGGAGAGGTCCGATCCTGTGGGACACGTGTTGCCCACAGAGCTAGCCTCTGCGGAAGAAGCAAAGGCATTTCCGCAAGACACGTGTCATCCTCGGAGCTAGTCCTCGCGGAAATCAGAGGACCAGTCGCACGGGATACGTGTCGATCTCGGAGCCCACCTCCGAGAGGTCCTGTTCTATTGGACACGCGTCGTCACCGGAGCTTATCTCCGGGAGGTCTGTCGCTGCTGGACACGTGTCGACCTCGGGGCATGTCCCGGAAGAAAGAAGAGAGGAACCTCCAAAGGAGGGGGAGGTCTCGCTCGTGACACGTGGCACAACCGGAGCTCGTCTTTGCGGAGAAGGAGATACCAGGCCCCGGAAGGACACGTGGAGCCTCCGGAGCTCAGCGCCGCGAAGGTAACGAGTTCTGGACCGGCTGTTACGCGTAAGAATACCGGTACGTAAAGGAAACCGATCTGAATTCCACAACGTTACCGCACCAAATCAACTAAAGGTAAGATGATAGGATCCAACGGCGATCTGAATAAGACTCTTATTTGGGATACAATCAGATTAGGACTCTTCTCTTCCCGATTATAAATAGAACTCAGAACCTCTGGCCGAAACCACCTTCTTTTCCAATTCCTGAGCCGTCGACCTAGAGCCGTAGCCCTAACTCGCCGAGAAACCATCACTGAAGCCAACAAGGGAGATCATCGGAGAAGAACCGAGCGGTCTGAGGAGGACCTCGAAGACCGAGAGGAACGTAAGGTAGGCCCCAATACCACCTTACGATATCATTGTGTTTTCTTTGCATCTGTTCTTTGATTCCTTTCGAACAGAAGCCTTCTCATGGATAGATCACTTAATGATCAGGTTGATCTAAAGACAAGATCATTGCCACGTCCACCTTTGATCCGAACACCTCTGTCCATACAAGCCATAGGATAGCATGCATATGCATCATCGCATCTAGTTTAAGGTCTATGCATGATATTGATTGCTGTGAATCTTGTATGCACGTGATCCAACCTAGCAGGACAAGCTCAGGGAGCTGTCTACAACGAACTGCAGCAACCAGGTTTTGAGATCCAAGAACAACCGGAACCGCAAGAACAAGGCAAGTCCTCCTTGACCATGTTGATCCTATGTTTTGTGTAAAACTATTCTGTTTGCGAAAAGGTGTGTGTGCTGAGTCAAACATGACGGGAAACCTTTTATAGGAGTTTACTAGTTTTGGTTAAACCACCCTTGTCGCCTGGGAAGTTTATAAGTCGGGTATGGTTTTTGCCTTATGCTTCGCTGAGTCCATGGGATTTGGAAGCGAGATAGATGTGTCTAGCTAACTGCACTCATAATGATACTGAGAAACTGATGTTAATAATGGACATGGATCGGAGGGAGATCTAGGCAAGACTAGGATTGTGAATGAGGTAGCATGAGATGGTGGTTTTACTTCCCGTAGATCTAAGGACCGGTTCATGCATGCACATACCAGGATAACAGTGCCACCACAAGGCCATGTATGGGTGCGGCTTAGCTGAGTAATTAGGTAAGTTGCTAGAATGTTATGGACTGCGGAAGGCGCGGGGAATGGAGTCGAGTGAGGACTTCCCTGGGAACTGCATGGCACAAGAGGGGGCCCATGGGTGGGAGAATTGGAGATTCTAGCCTGTCGGTGAAACCTTAGTGAGTCCATACATCTAGTAACCCCTTTGTAAAGGCTATTTTGTGATCTCTTGACCATACACCGACGGTCGTGTAGTGGTATAATGGAGGTTCTGCAGTCGCCGACGGGTGACAAAATCACAAACTTGTGGGTAAAGAGGTGCAAACTCTGCAGAGTCTAAAACTATCATGATAGCCGAGTTTACGGTCACGAGCACCTGGCTAAACTGCCATGATTAGTTGGGATGGTTATTGGGAAGGTTATTGGTTTGGTTATGGTTTGGCTGTTGGGACTGTTGAGTCTGGGTGATGAGAAGGTTGCATGACTGTTGAGTCATGGCAACGAGTTTGGTCTCGGTGTGAGACGAGGTTGTTTTATGAGATGAGATGGTAGCGAATACGGGAAGGTATTCGTGAGATGGTAGCGAATACGAGGAGGTATTCGTTAGTAAGAATGAGGTTGGTTAATGTTTGGATGGAACACAGGAAGTGATGGAGGTATGTTGGTAATTTAATTCATGATGGGATTACATTCACCTAAAGTTAAGCTGCTATTTATCATGGTTTTATAAATCTGCTTTTCTGCAAATAAGCCTTTTATACCTACCTTGTTTATGAGCTGCATATCATGTGTTTTCCCGCACTTGCTGAGTACATCATTGTACTCAAACTTGCATTATTACTTCATCATCAGAAGCAGGAGAAGCCTACTATGAAGACCAAGTGGAGCATTATGGCGTGTGATCTGTTCTCAACCTTGCCTGTGGAGGGACTAGAGATGGAGCCACTTCTGATTAGATTTGCTTCCGCGTTAGTTGATTGCTTCCGCATTAGAATAAAGACTTCCGCTGCATTGAAATAAGACTTCCGCTGTGAACATGAGCCCAAGACTCATGAGGTATTGTAATAAACTCTGTTATTCGTGGTAATATATAAATCTGAATTCAGTTTGTGGAACGTATGTGTATGTGTGATGAACATCCTGGGCACACATATGCATTAGTTCTCGGTTCCGTGGTTTTCCACAGAATTGAGGGCGTCACATATTGGTATCAGAGCCACGGGTTGACAGTAGGTTACACGCCTAGATAGAAACCTTAGATAGATAATAGAGCCACGGGTTACACCCCTAAATAGGAGTCACAAGCGTCCTAGGATGAATAGCTTAGATTGACCTTTAAACCCACCTTGACATAGGAAACCATCCTTGAATAGGAGTTGTGTGGGCCCTTGTGATGATTATTTGTGATTGAGTGCTTAGTGTGAAGTTGTGGGACGTCTCAAAACGTTGTCCATATCCACACGTAAGAAGAAAGAGGTGTGAGATGTTTCAGCACTTACTCACCTCCTCATATGGGATAATATATACATAGTACAACTCACCTTGATGCATATAGTTAGAGGGAATCAACCTAACCTTCTAACATCCTATTCTATTTCGATCTCTCTCACAGATGGTGAGAGGAAACGCCGGCCGAACGAACGTCCAGGAGGATGGCCATGATGAAGCTCCTGCTAACCCAGGAGCTGGCGAAAACCATCTGGAAAGGTTGATGGCCATGCAAAACCAGCTTATGCAAACCATGATCCAAACTTTGGGTCAATTGCAGGCCAACCAAAACCTCGTTCCGGCACCACCGCCACCACCACCGCCGGCTCATAACAAGTTGGGAGAGTTCATGAGAACTCGACCACCCACCTTTGCTCAAGCTAGTGATCCCATGGAGGCCGATGATTGGTTAAAATCCATGGAGAAAAAGCCTGCCATTGTTCAGTGCAATGACCGAGAGAAGGTTCTGTAAGTGCATCTAGGATATCCCTTGTGGGTTTTGGCTAATTGATGACAAGCATATGAGATCCTAATGAAATTATTGCAGGACAAACAAAGTGAACTAGCTCGTGCACACAAAAAGGTGAAAAATAGAGTGGTGTCCGAAAAGGAAGACTTTAGTGGAATTTAGAAGAGCAAAGTAGATGTAAATGTATAGGGTGTGTGTGAGAGACACATCCCAAGAGCTCATGACTTTGCGTAAGTGTAAGGGGTTTAAAAATCAACTAAAATCCACTGGACACCGGACTAGTCCGTTCATGGACCGGACTAGTCTGGTCAGGTTACTGGAATGCGACCGGACAAGTCTGATTTTAGACCGGACTAGTCCGCTCAAGTTTCTGTTGTCCTCTTTAGAGGACTACGGACTAGTCCATCCATGCGACAGGACTAGTCCGCTAAACTTTCTGAAACCCCACTTCACATAGCACCGGACAAGTCCGGTATTAGACCGGACTAGTCCGGTTAACCCACTGGAAGTAGACCGGACAAGTCCGATCATATACCGGACTAGTCCGGTATTAGGCTTTACAACAATAACTTTTTAGAAACTATATAAATGGGTGATCCACGGCCTCCCAAAGCAGAGACACGACTCATACTACTTGAAACAAGAACCCTAGCGCCACCACCTGTCCCAAGAGCCCAAAAACACATCTCCCCACACATCTAAGGTGCGAAAAGGTGAAGATCAATTGAACACTTGGATTCGGGATTGGGAGATCGTCGTTCTTTCGTTGTGAGCTCTTGGGTTTTGATCTCTCTACACTCATATTCTGCATTGTAATCCTTTTGAGTGTATTTAATCGCTTTCTCATTGTAATTCTTGTGGGAGCCCTCAACGTGTGAGGTTGCCCCACAAACTCGGTGATTACCCGTGCTAGTGAAGTAAAGTCGGCCTTGTGTGGTGACTTGAAGAGGGAAAGGGTTAGAGACCCGGCTCTGTGTGAGCCTCCTCAACGAGGACGTAGATCTCTTGGTGAGATCGAACCTCGGTGAAATTTGTGTCTCGCATGCCTCCTTGTTTTTGTTGATTATAACATCTAGTTGCTAAACTTCATAATTTGAGTTGCTAAGTCTTATTCACAGGCATAATCACACCTCACATTGTAAAATCAAAATAGAATAATTGTTGTTCTTATTTCCGCTGCTAAACAAGTTAATTCTTCTGCACAATACTTATACAATCTACACAATTCAGCACACCGGACTAGTCCGCCCACACAACCGGACTAGTCCGGTCAATCAAGTTTCTGATAATTCTATTGAGTGTGCAGGAATCTTTTAAAGGCCTATTCACCCCCCTCTAGGCCACATTCAATTGGTATCAGAGCCAAGTTCTCCATCAACGAGACTCACATCTCCGAGAGATCAATGACCTCTGAGAAGAACAACGATATCCCGAAAATGAACAACAACGATGAGGAGCAAGAAGCCAAAGCCTTCGATGTGCTGAAAGAAAGTCCACATGACGATGATGAAGTGAGACAGCTAAAGGCATTACTGAGAAAGAAATTAATGACAAAAAAGGGAAAAGAGGAAGAAAAGACGATGGGGAGTGGTCATCACGACTACTCCCGGTATCCTTACAACTACAATTGTCTCAATTCAAACAATCACTATCTTTCGATTCCTATGGGAAGGCCTCCACAGTTTGACGGAAGTGACTATACCATGTGGAAGTACAACATGAAGATGCATCTGATATCTCTGAATCCCAGCCTTTGGCATATTGTCTGCACAGGAATAGATATCCCAGACACGGATGAAGAACCCACTCCGGAACAAGAACAAGAGATTCACAGAAATGCACAAGCCGTTGCAGTAATCACATCGTCACTGAGAAGAGAAGAATTTACCAAGATCGATGGACTAGAGAGTGCAAAAGAAATCTGGGATACACTCAAAACAGCTCATGAAGAAAATAGGTCTGTACGTGAAGCCAAAATTGAGATGCTTGAAGGAGAGTTGGGGATATTTGCTATTGAAGAAGGCGAATCACCTCAAGATATGTACAATCGGATGAAGGCACTCATTAACAAAATCCGTGCCTATGGAAGTAAGAAATGGACTGATCATGAGGTGGTCAAAAGGATGATAAGAGCCTTCATGCCAAGAAATGTCACACTTTGCTCAATGATCAGAGAGAGCCCCGGTTTTCACAAAATGACTCCCAATGAATTACTAGGGAAGATCATAAATCATGAAATGATGGAGAAAGAAGCCCAATACGTCAAAGACTTAGCCGAACTCACCTCATCCAAAAAGAAAGAAGTTGCTCTCAAAGCAACGTGCAGACCCAAACTCAAAGAAACTCGTGAAGACCAAGACGATGGAGATACAAGCGACGAGAGCACCGATCTTGATGACGAAGAAATGGTACTCTTCATGAAAAAGTTCAAACGCATGATGAAGAGAAGACACGGCAACAATTCACATGAAGGCAAAAGCAAGGATAAAGGAAAATCCAAGGCTCGACACACTTGCTACAACTGCGGAGAGTATGGTCACTTCATGGTGGACTGTACTTATGAAGAAAACAAAAAGAAGAAGGAAACAAGATCTCAAGAAAACAAAAATTTTCAGAAAAAGAACACAAGTCCATCAAGCTCACATTGGGAAGGAGCGGGACTCAAACGACGAGTCCTCCTCCGATGAAGAAGAAGAGATGGCCACTATCACAGTCAAGAAACCAACAATGAGAGCCACACTCTTTCCGAACATGGGAGGACGGGACATGAACAACCACACTTGTCTTATGGCTAAGGAAGGCAAGAAAAATGTTCGACTTACTCCTCCTGTACTAAATTCCTCCATTGATGACTTTGATAGCTCTAGTGATAATGAAGAAATGTTTAGAGGACTAAGTAAAATTGCTTTAAAGAAAATGGAAATGTTGTCAAACGAAATCTTTGAAAATGAGGAACGTGTCAACCGACAAGAAGATATGCTCATCCGTGAGAGGAAGAGATATCAAGAAGTTGAAAAGCTTCTTGAGCTTGAAAGAGAGAAGAATGAGTCACTTGAGTTAGAGCTAGCCTTGAGTAAGGAAACTTACTCAAAGTTAGAAGACTCGCACATTGCAATCAAGGAAGAACTTGCTAACTTGTCAAAAGTTAACAAAATCCTTGAGGTGCAAGTTGAGTCGCTCAAACAAAGTGACTCCTCTTCCCCCAAGAGCTCTTCCTCCAAAGACATGAGTTCGACAAAAATAAGAACCTGCACTTGCTCTAGTAAGAAGAATGTAATTTCTAATGCTTCAACCTCTCATGACATGCATTCTTCTCAAAACGACATCTTTGATAAGGAGAAGATCAAATATGCACGAAGTGCATATATGATCACTAGACCTCCCAATGTCAAAGATGGTCTTGGTTTTGATAGGAACAAACACATGTCTACTCCTAATCATGCTAGGAATAGAATCACTTTTGTTAAAGAAAAATCCCATGAATCTGAGTTACAAACACTGTTCCGTACATTTGATGCTTCTTATGTTCTCATGAAAAACAAGTATGGAAAAGTCATTACTAAATATACAGTTCCACGCCACAAGAACTTAAAAACTTGTGTGTGGGTGCCCAAGACTCTTGTGACTAACCTGAGAGGACCCAAGCAAGCTTGGGTACCTAAAACCAAGGAATAGTTCTATTTTGCAGGCTTACTCCTCCGGCGGATCTAAGTGGGTGCTAGATAGCGGATGCACAAATCATATGACCGGAGAGAGAGGTATGTTTGTGGAGTACGAGTGCAACAAGGATCCAAGTGAAGGTATATACTTTGGAGACAACAGCCAAGGAAAGGTACTTGGTAGTGGTAACATTGAAATATCCTCTCAACACACCTTATCTAATGTTTTACACGTAGACTCTCTAGATTATAATCTTTTATCAATATCTCAACTATGCGACAAAGGTTACAACTGTTTATTCACTAATGAGGGTGCGACCGTCTTTAGAAGAAGCGATGGCTCGATTGCATTCAAGGGATTGTTGAAGGGAAAGCTTTATCTTGTTGACTTCAACAAAGATAAAGCCGAACTCAACACTTGCTTGGTTGCTAAGACCAACATGGGATGGCTGTGGCATAGACGGCTAGCCCATGTTGGAATGAGAAATCTGCAGAAACTTCTAAAAGGTGGTCACATCCGTGGTCTTAAGGATGTGGTTTTTGAAAAAGACAGGCCGTGCAGCGCTTGTCAAGCAGGAAAACAGGTTGGAGCACCACACCCCGCCAAGAATGTGATGACCACCGCTAGACCACTGGAACTTCTCCACATGGATCTCTTTGGTCCAATTGCTTACATCAGCATCGGCGGTAACAAATACGGTTTAGTAATTGTTGATGATTTTTCAAGATTTACCTGGGTATTTTTCTTGTATGATAAATCAGAAACTCAGGGAATCCTCAAGAAGTTCTTGAAAAGAGCTCAGAATGAATTCACATCAACCGTAAAGAAAATCAGAAGTGACAATGGGACAGAATTCAAGAACACCCAAGTTGAAGAATATCTCAATGAAGAAGGTATAAAGCATGAATTCTCGGCACCCTACTCTCCTCAACAGAACGGGGTGGCCGAAAAGAAGAACAGAACATTGATCGAAATGGCGAGAACAATGCTGGATGAATACAAGACGTCAGACCGATTTTGGGCAGAAGCGGTGAACACCGCTTGTCATGCCACAAATCGGTTGTACCTTCATCGACTACTGAAGAAAACTCCATATGAGCTTCTCACGGGTAAAAAGCCTAATGTTTCTTATTTCAAAGTTTTTGGTTGCAAATGTTTTATCCTGAACAAGAAACCAAGGGCCTCGAAGTTCGCTTCGAAGTCCGATGAAGGATTCTTGCTCGGATATGAATCGAATGCCTACGCCTATCATGTCTTCAACAAGGTGTCTGGCCTTGTTGAAGTAGCACGTGACGTAGTGTTCGATGAAACTAACGGCTCACAAGTGGAGCAAGTCGATAAGTTTATGCTACATAAGGAGGAAGCTCCATGTGAAGCGCTGAAGAAAATGGCACTTGGTGATATCCTACCACGAGAGGAAACACAAGACGAAGTTCAACAAGGAAGCAATGATCAAGGGGGAGCTCCTACACAAGATCAGGTTGAGGAAGGTCAAGAAGATCAAGATGATCATGGAAGCAATGATCTAGGGGGAGACATGACACATGAAGACAATGAAGAACAAGCAACTATACAAATTCCACATCCAAGAGTACATCAGTGTGTGCAAAGAGACCATCCTGTCAACAATATCATTGGAGATATTGCTAAGGGAATAACTACTAGATCTCAAATTGCAATTTTTTGTGAACACTATTCTTTTGTGTCTTTTCTAGAGCCATACAGGGTAGAAGAAACCTTAAGGGATCTAGACTGGGTGATTGCAATGCAAGAGGAGCTGAACAACTTCAAAAGAAATGAAGTATGGGAGCTGGTGGAAAGACCAAGGGCGAACATCGTTGGAACCAAATGGGTCTTTCGGAACAAGCAAGATGAACATGGAGTAGTGACAAGAAATAAAGCGAGGTTGGTGGCCAAAGGTTACTCTCAGGTGGAAGGTTTGGACTTCAATGAAACTTTCGCTCCTGTAGCTAGACTTGAGTCCATTCGCATTTTATTGGCATATGCTACTCACCATAATTTTAAGTTGTATCAAATGGACGTCAAGAGTGCCTTCCTCAATGGTCCGATAAAGGAGGAAGTCTATGTGGAGCAGCCACCAGGGTTCGAAGATCAGGAGTATCCCAACCATGTCTATAAACTGCGTAAGACTCTCTATGGCCTCAAACAGGCTCCTCGAGCCTGGTATGAGTGCCTTAGAGATTTTCTGACTCAAAATGGATTAAAAATTGGTAAAGCTGACTATACACTCTTTACTAAACATTTTAATGATCATTTATTCGTATGTCAAATTTATGTTGATGACATTATTTTTGGATCCACTAACAAGTCCTTCTGTGAAGAATTTAGCAAAATAATGACAGACAGGTTCGAGATGTCAATGATGGGTGAATTGAAATTCTTCTTGGGATTTCAAGTGAAGCAACTGAGAGAAGGTACATTTATAAGACAAACTAAATATACACAAGACATTCTCAAGAAATTCAATATGGACAAAGCCAAGCCCATCAAGACACCCATGGCCATCAACGGACATCTCGACCTAAATGAAGACGGTCCAAATGTGGACCAAAAGGTATATCGTTCCATGATTGGCCCCTTACTTTACTTATGTGCATCTAGGCCATAAATTATGCTTAGTGTTTGCATGTGTGCAAGGTTTCAAGCCGCACCTAAAGAGTGTCACTTAATTGCTGTAAAAAGAATCCTAAGGTACCTTGTGCACACACTCAACTTGGACCTTTTGTATCCCAAAGGATCCAAGTTTAACTTGATAGGGTATTCCGACGCCGACTATGCAGGATGCAAAGTCGATAGAAAGAGCACGTCAGGGACTTGTCAAATTCTTCGTAGGTCCCTAGTTTCTTGGTCATCTAAAAAGCAGAACTCCATTGCTCTTTCCACAGCGGAAGCGGAGTATGTTGCAGCTGGTAGTTGTTGTGCGCAACTACTTTGGATGCGACAGACTCTTAGGGACTACGGCTACAATCTAAGTCATATCCCGCTTCTATGCGAT
The DNA here is from genome assembly GCA_030760725.1 of Neostapfia colusana. Classification (NCBI taxonomy): domain Eukaryota; kingdom Viridiplantae; phylum Streptophyta; class Magnoliopsida; order Poales; family Poaceae; genus Neostapfia; species Neostapfia colusana. The sequence goes on along the minus strand of JASWHV010000019.1, from coordinate 28,811,204 downwards.
AATGAAAGTGCTATAAAAATTGCACACAACCCTGTAGAGCACTCAAGAACTAAGCACATAGATATCCGTCATCACTTTCTTAGAGATCATTCATTAAAAGGTGACATTGCTATTTCACATGTTAGGACTGAAAAACAACTTGCGGATATTTTTACCAAACCATTAGATGAGAAAAGGTTTTGTGAACTAAGAAATGAACTAAACATTCTTGACTCTCGAAATGTGGCTTGAAACATTGCATACCTGGTTGCAACACAAAATGTTCCTTTGTATTGTTAAAAATGCTCCTCTTCTCCTTTTCTACTCAGAAAACTATCTTAATGAAGAAATCTTGTGGATTATGACCATTGTTTGATTGCTGATTGCCTAATGGTCTTAATCACCAAGGCTATTTGCAAAATTATTGTCCTTGGATCACAATTAACATCTATATATGTATCAATTCTGTTGGAAACGGACTAGTCCGATTTTCAACTGGACTAGTCCGGACAGACGACAATTAGGTTAACTAAGGGGCACCGGACTAGTCCGGTCAGTCGCATATAGAAGCAGTTGGCCGGACCAAACGCCTCCCTCTCCACTCATAAGCACTTTGTCTCACCCCCTCTCCAAAACCCTAGCTCCCAAAGTGATTTTCGAGTTGAGCCCTCAAACTCGGAGTTTTCTCCGTGAAAAACCTCTTCTCGACGAGTGGATCCTACTTTCTGGACTCATCCGGATAGACTCTTGCTCCTTCAACGCGAATCTTCAAATCTTGGTAAATCCCCCCCTAAAACCAAAATCTCAATTTTTCTAGCTCTAGCTAGTTTCCTTTGATTTCAAAAGGATGTACATTGCATAAATAGATGTATTCCTACCACTTTCCTGCCCTTGTGTCCTTAGATAGGAGATTTGTTTCAAATGAAACATTCAATTTAGGGTTCTTATGCTAAGTCGGACTAGTCCAGCGCTCAGATGCGGACAAGTCCGGTCCACCGGACTAGTCCGCACTCTGAAACCGGACAAGTCCTGTCTCTGACAGTTGAACCCCTACATTCCCATTTGAAGTCGATAATGCGTCCATTTGCATCTAATCCTTAAAATCCTTATCAGGCTGTAAAAGTCCCAAAATTGTGTATGAATAAAAACTATGGTTTGAGTTCATATGTGTGGCAAGGACAGGAAAAATGGGACTTGCTAAAATTTTTCTTCATGCAAGGTAAAACATGGATGAATATCCAACATGAGGTTCACCTTTTTATTGAAAAGTGTTGGACCAATAAGGAGTTAAATACCTCCTTGCATGTAAGTTTAAAAATCAGATTTTAAATTCAAAGTTCACACATGTAGTGACCAAAAACTTTGAATAAACATGCAGCCCTATTGCTGGGATTATAAGGAAAAGTTGTTCACAAACTTTTCATTTATAGGGTGGGCTCAAAAGGGAGTTAAAGAGGAGAATTTGCAAACTTCAACCAAATTCAAATTTGGAAAAGCAAATTCAAACTGAATTGGAAGGATTCAAATTCTAACCCCCATTTTAAATCTCAGAATTGTGGGAATTAAGAGGATCAGCTTGAGAAGATATTTGGGGAGGAACTGCGGAGTGGGACCCACATGTCATAGAGCTAAAAGAGGAGCCTTGCACCTTAAGTCTCAGCCCCAGTGGGGAAAATCGTCGAACAGCACGTGGGCCAAGAGCTGCTCCCACCGTGGAGCCACGGGGGCGCTCGGCAGCGCCACCAGCTGCTGCATTTCCCCAAACACGGCGCCCAGAGGCGGTTTTGCGACCTGATAAACCCCCCCTGGACGAAGCAAAGGCCGTCCCTTCTTCTCTCCTCGCGAGCGCACGGCCAGCGACCGTCTTCCCCGCCGCCTCTCGGTCCGAGCGGAAGAACAGCGAAACCACCACGCTCTTTCCTCCCCTGACCTGCTAAACAGCACCGCGAGCTCGGCCTCCACCTCCCTGACCCACAAGCCAGCGAGCTGCGGCCTCCAGTGCCCGAGAACAACCGCCGCCGCGGCGACCTAAGCCGAGGAAGTGATCGGGCGCTCGTGGACAGCCCTCCACAACGGGTTCCACGGCCGAGCGATCACACCTACAGACGCGCACGGGTGCGGTGCTGCTCTCAGCCCAAGCTCAGGCCATACCGTGAAGCATCGCCGGCGAATTTCGAAGTTTTGCTCCGGCGACCCCATTCCGAGCTTCCGGTATGACTCTTTCAAATTCTTACCCTCTGATCCTCCTTAAGTCATCAAATTTGGCACATGGACGCTGGATTAGACGGCGGTCATTTCTCCTTTAGGATCCAGCGCATGAAAACACCTCAGCACGACGGAATTCGAGCTCGACTAGAGGTGTTCATGGCGGACCCATTCGGTCGCACGGTGACAACCTATTTACAGCCGCTCCCGAGCCATTTTGAGGTCATGCCGATCTTCCTAGAGCTGCGCTGGTGCTGTAGGGCTCGTCGGCACAAGCTTTTGAGGGCTGGAGACCCCGGGCGACGCTGCCGGACTTCCACAGAGGCAGTTACACGTCGCCGGCCATGTTCCGGTCGTCGGCGGCCCTAGCAAACCACACAGCCCTGTTCCTCGAGGCCCTAAACCCCCTGGCGGCGAGTTGTAGCTCCGGCGGTGGCCGGGAAGGCCGTTCCGTCGAACTTCCGGTTACTCCGGCGAGGGGGAGCGCACGGGCGCGAGAGAGGAAGCCGGAGGAAGAAGACGGAGCGTGGGCCCCGCCTGTCAGCAGCTCAGAATTCAAATCCGGGATCGGGTGTGGCCGGGATCCCGTGTGCTGGCGCGAAAAACCCCGTGGCCCCGGTGTGGCCCGGTTCTGATGGTTGGAATTCAAATAAGCGGGCCCAGTGGGATTTTCAATAGGAAAATAATTCCAGACTTAGCTCAATCTTTAGAAATTCATATCTCCCTGTGGAAAACTCCAATTTGAGTGATTCCAATTGGGTTGGATTCATCTCTCTGAGTTCTATCCAAATATGAACCCAGATTTCTATGAAAGTCAATATTATATTCTGGAAAATTCTTTGAAGGTTTTCTGAAAAAGAATTATTGAGGGAGTTTGGGTTATCCAAAAATACCCAAATTTTGCCAGAATATTCTTTAGCATATTATTGACCTTATAGCAATTTTTCAGCTCATTTGAAGAGCATTTGAGTAGGAATTTGCTAAAAACAATCTGCTGTGTTCATAAGAGTCCAGAAACATTTTCAGAAGATGTTTCCCACTTCAAAAATCTGTTCTGAGCAATCCATACCTCCAAAAATCATAGGAAAATTTAGGCAAGCTCTCTGGGACATACTTGGAATTGTAGTTCACTTAGTTGGGCATGAAAATGCACATTACTACAGAATTAATTCTATTGAGTACAAATGCTTAAAGAATTGTTCTGGGAGAACTACCCAAGTAAAAGGGCTGAATTTTGGACCAGATGACTCTCATGTGATCAAGAACTCACATGTAAATTATCAGCCCAAGGTGAGTCCTGGAACTCCCTGTTCTTATTCTCCATACTTATGTATAAGGGAAAAATACATAAGAGATATTGTGAGAATTATGGAGGACACAATATGACCCCACATTAGCTGCAATTTTGGCAAGCTAAACCCTTAGGTAGTATAGAACCTGCTGTAAAAGTTTTGAGGCCATTGGAGTTCTTGTTCTGCAGTTGCACTCAAATCTTTTCAGCTTATCTATTATGTTCATTAGAGAAAAGGGTTAGTGTATAGCTAAGGGCCTTAAGGTCAAATTAGTTTAATTCTGCTCTTTGCACAACAGAGGCAAACCAAGCCATGCTTGGCTTTTCCACACAACCTCTGTTCTTAAGAAAGTAATTCTATAACTTCTTTCCATTACATTGTATAAAATCTGTGCATATGCATCTCAATAGGAACCACAACGAAGGGGACTCAAAGGAGTGATTCATCGAAGTGGATCAAGCTCCGGAGAGTCAAGGGTGGATATGCAAGGATACTAACTGCTTATATACGACTACCCTGCAAAACAGGCAAGCTCCGGTTTGCATTTAACAGCTGTTAAGTTTTTATTTTGTACTCACTTCCGGTCAAGATATGAACTGTGCATTAGGTCTAGTGATTGATACTCCTCTTGCATAGCCAAATGACCCATGGAGTATTGGGTAGGTGTCTTTCACCATGTAGAACTGCCATGCTTAAGTACGGTTCAGTAGAAGTCGAGTGGTGAGATGCTACTCGCAGATTTAGGAACAACAGGGGCATACAGGATTGGTTCGTAATTGAATTAGCCAGTTAAAATTGAGACCGGAAGGTTGTAGGAGCAGCAGGACATAGGGGCCTGGGTGCTGTAGACCTGTCCGTGTCGGTCAAGGACCGATCCGTATGCGGCCCTGTTGAACAAGTTTGAGTTGTGTACCGTACTCATGCTGGCTATATGGGACCCAGTAAACCGATGTATCTCGGGAAGCTGTCGTTGGGACTTTTCGGGTCGCCTCAGGCGGACGGCCGGTGTGCAGTATGTGGGGAATATTCTCATGACATCTCACGTCGGAAGGTGCACCATGAGAGTAGCTACTGTACGGGGCGACTTGATCGATTCAGCGGGGGTGAAACGGGGGAAAGGCTGCCACGTACGACGTCAGTGATGGTTGTTGTAGGCAACGTCGAGTACGGGCGTACGTGTCGTGTAGTCCGGGTGTTATTGATTCGAATCACCGTCGCTCGCGGAATGGACCGAGCATACTTGTTCTCACAGTCGTGACGTAGTAAGAACTTGCATGAGAAAGGAACTAATCATATTGATGTGAAGTATTATACTACTCTTGTATTGGATCTCGAGGAATAGGCTAGTGCAAACTCGATTCTTTTATGCCATGAGCAATTTACATCGGGGGAAAGCGTTTCTTGTTTGATTGTGGACTCCCGATGTAGCGTGCCCAGGGTTACTTAAAATGCTGCAATTAATACCTGAAAGTAAGGATTCACTTTTAGGCGAGTTAATTATGCTTATGCCATCCTATGTTAGGTTCATAACCTCACTTAGAGTTTCATGTCTAGGGTGACGGTTAAGTCTTGCTGAGCGTTATGCTCACGGATGCTATCCGAGTTGTTTTGCAGGTAATTGACTCGCTGATTATGAGAAGGGGTGCCGATGAGACTCGGGAACCTCCGAGTGCTTACTCTAAGAGCATCCTCGCCGCTGCCGATTGTCTTCGTGTTGCTAGTAAGAAACGTCCGCGGGCTGGACCGTTTCTTTGTTGCTAGTTTAGATATGAGTCGTGAGAGTGATAGTCTTCCGCTGTAGTTTACTCTGATATACTTATTTGTAAAACATTCTTGTACGCTTCCGCAAACTATTTATGTAATATGATGTATGTTCATCGACCCGTGTGCTGTTGGGTGCCGCATAACATGGCACCACCCGACGAGGTCCCGTGGGGCCGTCTCAGCGTGGTATCTGAGCCGTTTCACATGGCATCAGAGCCTGTCACACATGGTATCAGAGCTGCGTTGGGAACAGAGCACGGATTGAGCATCATATTATGTCAAAAACTTAGGATACGGTGAGATAACGGTACTAGGCCCACATAAGGACTACTATTAGCATATTATGAAGGTGGCAAGCTAACCTATTTGTTATGTCGGAAAATCGTGCATCTCGGGACGTTTATGTCTTGGGGGGTGCACGTATGCGCTGTCCACCAGTGCGCACAAGCTGAAGGGTGGAGCCTCACGGGTGGCAGGTAACCCGACCCGCTTTAGTATCCTCTACGACTCTTCATGTCGTTTGGGGTATTCGAGCAACGTCTTCCCTGGCGTGCGTGGTGCAATTTGGGAGACCCTGTCACGTGGTCAGTAACGTGAACACGTAGCTCATGGCGTGTTTGGCTTGAGAACACCTGGGCGAGTGATGACGGCCGGGTGTACGAACTGTATGGATACCGGGTTCGGTGTGCAGCCGGACCTGATGATTGAGTGTGGCTTATGTAGGTACTAACCACGAAAACCTTAGTGCGTGTTCAACACGTTTGCGAGTGACCGTTTTAGTGCCACCTAATGATACGTGTATGCCGGTGTAATCCGGTTAGGTTTTTCTTTGGTGAGGCAACGTAGTACCGTCATATGTCTTACGGTGCATCGTCACCGTACTACACTGGATAGTATTCTTACCTATGAAGAAATCATTCATGACTAACTTTCAAACTAAAAATGGATGTGATAAAACACATATTAGTTACTGAAATCTTCATTTGAACTAAGTTCAAAGAAGAGAATTACTAGGCTTCTTTTGATCTCAAAAACAGAGTGCTCTGTTCTGGCAGAAGTTTTGCCGAACTTTAACAGAGCGTAACTCTGATTAGTTTGACCCAATGGAGGTGTTTGATACGGTTCTGGAAAGTTTATTAAGTGCTCTACAACTTTTCTGTAGAACTCCAGAGCCAAATCCGACACCAACTTGATTGAACGTCCAGATGAATGCAAACTGTTCAGAAAACAGAGCAGCTGCAGACTTCTCTGGATGTTGCTGTAAATTAGCCGTCACAGTCTGTAGAAAAATTTCTAAGGGTCATATGATACACCGTTGGAAAGGTTAGGAAATTTTCAACGATTTTGTTGTTCTTTGTTTGTTCAGAATTGTACCCCAGTTGTATGTAAAACTGTGATGAAAACAGCCACATACAAAGGAGGTGCTGGCAAATTTTAGCCAGAAATTCTGTCAACTTTGAACAATCCTAACTTTTGTTCCAGAAATGATCTAGGGGCATGTGAGTACTCGTTGAAAATATACTGAAGTTAACTTTAACTTTGGTATTCAACTTGAGTTATGAAAATGCCAGTAACTGGATCAAATTCTGGGTTAAGTACTGAAAGGTCTGTTTTGTACCGAATGAGGGACGGGATATGTTGGCTTTAGAAAGATGTGTAAACATGAAATTTTGTTATGCTTTCATAAAGTTTTAGCATGTTCATGTTTTACATACTTTCACATACTGCTGAGATCATGTTTTGACTCCCCTCAAAAATTATCGTTGTGCAGTATGGTGCGTACTCATTCTCCGAGTAGGGTTGATAGTTCTCGTCAAGAAGATGATGACTCGACTCCACCACGGGCACCGCCATCAACGGTATGGGCGGATGTCATGGCTCAGATGGTCGAGTCAAGTCAAGAGAACACAAGACTACTCCAAGCCTTGGTACAACAGGGCTTACTCCAGCGTGCACAACAGGACGTTCCACTTCGGAACGCTTACTTGGATTTCTTGGCGACACAACCGCCAATCTTCACGGAAGCCCATGAACCAGTGGAAGCTGATCAGTGGCTTCGAGTTATGGAGTCGAAGTTTGGAGTGTTTGAGTGCGACGAGTATCAGAAGACATCATTTGCAGCTCAACAGCTCCATGGAGCCGCCGGAAATTGGTGGTTTGCGTATCTCGCCACCGTTCCGGAAGGCCATCAAGTGGAATGGACGGAATTTCGTGAAGCATTCCGTGCTCATCACATTCCTATGGGTTTTATCAAGGCCCAACAGCAAGAATTCAGAAACTTGAAGCAGGGGGACATGAGTGTCCTCGATTATGTCCGAAGATTCAACCTTCTGGCACAATATGCTCCTGCTTATGCGATGAGCGAAGCTGCAATGTGTGACTACTTTTTCTATGGCTTGAGTGCCATACTAAAAGAGAAGTTAGCTTTGTTCAATCAAGGCAGTTACACCGAGTTGATCAGTCCTGCTCTGCTGCAAGAACAAGCGACACTTGAGTGTCAAGCAGAGAAGAGGGACCGGGAGGATGTGCAAGAAGACACACCAATCGTTCCTCGTAAATACCGTGTGGTGTATCACACACCATCCGATGAGATATGGCAAGCACCAGGGAGATCAACTCCGTACAGATTTCCTGCTCAAGAGTCATGTCTTGAAGCAACACCTTTTCCTCAGCAACGAATGACATCTGTCGCATCATTGCTGCAGCCAAGTGCCTCAACTTCTCAACCACCAGTCAACGAAGAACCGGGGAAACCTCCGTGTTCTTATTGCCACCGTTTTGGGCATTTTAGGCAGGAATGCCGGGAGAAGTTGGTAAACACCAGACAGACATCATCCTCAGATGGTATGCCGCCACCTGCTCCAGTCAACATAACAGCATTGCAATCCGGGAGTGTGCAACATCTTGCGATTGAGGATGTCCCGGAGGGAGCACCGGTGTTAGCGGGCATGTTTACTCTCAAGGACGTGCCCGTATTGGTACTTTTTGATTCAGGTGCAACCCACAATTTTATCAGCAAAACATGCGTGGATCAGCACCAATTATCCACCAATACTCCCACAACGAGTTTTCTCATACGTTCACCGGGAGGAAATATCTCTGCCAATCAGATTGTGTCCCGAGCAGCTTTGTGTTTGGGCGGAAAAATATACCCAACATCGCTGATTATGTTGGATAGGCAGAAGATAGACATTATATTGGGGATGTCTTGGTTAAATCGTCACGGTGCCGTTCTCAATATCGGTAACCGGACTGTCCAGATTGACTCGCCGATTCACGGACAGCACACGCTGTTTTTAGACAGCGAAGATCCAGATATGGTAGAGGCCTACCACACGGAAGCGCTGAAGCTTGAAGATATTCCGGTGGTACGTGATTATCCCGACGTATTTCCCGATGACTTACCGGGCATGCCGCCCGAACGGGACGTCGAGTTCAAAATTGAACTGGCGCCGGGAACGACACCTATTTCACGAAGGCCTTACAAGATGGCACCTAACGAGCTAGCGGAGTTGAAAGAGCAACTGAATGAACTCATGAGCAAGGGTTTCATACGACCAAGTTCTTCACCTTGGGGTTGCTCAGCGCTGTTTGTTAAGAAGAAGGACGAAACACTACGGCTATGTGTTGATTATCGTCCTCTCAATGCTGTCACGATCAAGAACAAGTATCCTTTGCCTCGCATCGACATCCTGTTTGATCAACTTATGGGTGCAAAGGTATTTTCGAAGATGGATCTTCGGTCGGGCTATCATCAAATCAAGATCCGACCGGAGGACATACCGAAGACAGCTTTCTCGACGAGATACGGACTCTATGAGTACCTCGTCATGTCATTTGGATTAACCAACGCTCCGGCACACTTCATGTATTTGATGAATTCTGTGTTCATGCCGGAGTTAGACAAGTTCGTCGTGGTATTCATCGACGACATATTGGTTTACTCCAAATCGGAAGAAGAGCACGCTGAACATCTGCGTACTGTGCTACAACGGTTACGGGAGCACCAATTGTATGCCAAGTTCAGCAAGTGCGAGTTTTGGATTGATCAAGTGCCTTTCCTTGGCCATATTATTTCAGCAGAAGGTATCGCCGTGGACCCCAGCAAGATTGAACAAGTGCTGAAGTGGGAATCTTCCAAATCAGTCCACGAGGTCCAAAGTTTCCTAGGTTTAGCAGGATATTATCGGAGGTTTATTCCGAGCTTCTCAAAGATTGCTAAACCAATGACGGAGCTGCTGAAGAAGGGCACTAAATACATGTGGGATGCAACATGTGAAGCCGCATTCAAAACTTTGGTGAAACATCTCACAACGGCTCCAGTTCTTGCTCAGCCGGACACGACGAAGCCATTCGACGTATACTGTGATGCATCCGGCATCGGTCTCGGCTGCGTTCTGATGCAAGAAGGGCGTGTAGTCGCCTATGGGTCTCGTCAACTGCGAAACCACAAGCAGCATTATCCAACTCACGATCTTGAGCTTGCTGCAGTGGTGTTGGCATTGAAGATGTGGAGGCATTACCTACTGGGTAATCTTGTTCACCTCTACACCGACCATAAGAGCCTGAAGTATATCTTCACACAGAAGGAGCTCAATATGAGACAACGGAGATGGTTGGAGCTCATAAAAGATTATGAAATTGAGATCCACTATCACCCGGGAAAAGCCAACGTGGTTGCCGACGCGCTTAGTCGGAAAGCCCACATTCACAACTTAGCGGTTGCTGAGTTGGAAGATGAAGAACCAAGCCTCTGTGTTATTCCGTATGACGCGCTTTATAATCTCGCGGTCATTCCAACAATCCGTGAAGAGATTGTTGAGGCTCAAAGAAGAGACAGAGGTATGTCTCACATACGGAGAAGACTGGACAACGGAGAGGTGAAATGTTTCCGGAAGGATGAGAACGGTACAATATGGTTTAACGACCGTATAGTGGTACCGCGCAATATGAAACTCCGGAAGAAGATCTTGGATGAAGCTCACCTGTCAAAGTTTTCCATTCATCCCGGAAGTAACAAGATGTACCAAGATTTGAAACAGAAATTTTGGTGGACGAGGATGAAGAGGGAGATTGCTAAATACATATCCGAATGCGATACGTGTAGACGGGTCAAGGCTGATCATATGCGGAAAGCCGGACCGCTACAACCTTTGAAGATTCCGGCGTGGAAATGGGAGGATGTGAGTATGGACTTCATCGTCGGATTACCGCTCACATCCAGGAAGCATGACTCGATATGGGTGATTGTCGACCGGTTGACAAAGTCGGCTCATTTCATACCGGTGAACGCTCATTATCGAGCAAGGCAATATGCGGAGTTATTCATTTCCAGAATTATTTGCTCACATGGTGTCCCAAAGACCATCGTTTCAGATCGAGGTGCGTTGTTCGTTGCTCGGTTTTGGGAGCAGCTGCATGCCTCGTTGGGCACCAAGCTAATTAGAAGCTCCGCATATCACCCTCAAACCGATGGACAAACTGAGAGGGTGAATCAAGTGCTCGAGGACATGTTGAGAGCATGTGCCATCCACCACGGTAGGAATTGGGACGATCACCTACCACTGGCGGAGTTTTCATACAACAACGGTTATCAAGCGAGTATTAAAATGGCACCGTATGAAGCTCTCTATGGCCGGAAGTGTCGCACACCACTGAATTGGTGTGAGTCCGGCGAAAGAGTTCTGTTTGGGATTGATCTTGTCAACGAAGCCGAAGACCGAGTTCGGTTGATACAAGAGAACTTAAAGGCTGCCCAATCCCGACAGAAGAGCTACGCCGATCAAAGGCGTAGGCCGTTACATTTTGATGTCGGAGAGCACGTATATCTTCGTGTATCTCCGATGAAGGGAATTCACCGGTTCGGTGTAAAGGGGAAACTCGCTCCCCGTTTTCATGGTCCTTTTGCTATCACGGAGAAGTGCGGGCCCGTAGCCTACCGGCTGGAGTTACCAGCAAGTCTAGCGGGTATTCATGATGTATTTCATGTATCACAGCTGCGGAAGTGCCTCAAATTCACCGCTGCTGTTCGCACTGAGGACATCGACGAATTGAAACCGGACCTGACCTACACCGAGCGACCGGTCCAGATTTTGGATGAAAAGACCCGGGTAACCCGGAACCGGACGATCAAATTTTTCAAGGTGCTGTGGAGTAACCACACCGCGGAAGAGGCGACGTGGGAAAGTGAAGATTATCTCCGCACCAACTACCCGGAATTTTTATCTTTGTACAGTTTGTAATTACCTCTTCCGTCTCGTTCCTGTTTTGTAATCTCGGGACGAGATTCTTTTAAGGGGGGAGGAATGTAAAAGTCCCAAAAATGTGTATGAATAAAAACTATGGTTTGAGTTCATATGTGTGGCAAGGACAGGAAAAATGAGACTTGCTAAAATTTTTCTTCATGCAAGGTAAAACATGGATGAATATCCAACATGAGGTTCACCTTTTTATTGAAAAGTGCTGGACCAATAAGGAGTTAAATACCTCCTTGCATGTAAGTTTAAAAATCAGATTTTAAATTCAAAGTTCACACATGTAGTGACCAAAAACTTTGAATAAACATGCAGCCCTATAGTTGGGATTATAAGGAAAAGTTGTTCACAAACTTTTCATTTATAGGGTGGGCTCAAAAGGGAGTTAAAGAGGAGAATTTGCAAACTTCAACCAAATTCAAATTTGGAAAAGCAAATTCAAACTGAATTGGAAGGATTCAAATTCTAACCCCCATTTTAAATCTCAGAATTGTGGTAATTAAGAGGATCAGCTTGAGAAGACATTTGGGGAGGAACTGTGGAGTGGGACCCACATGTCATAGAGCTAAAAGAGGAGCCTTGCACCTTAAGTCTCAGCCCCAGTGGGGAAAATCGTCGAACAGCACGTGGGCCAAGAGCTGCTCCCACCGTGGAGCCACGGGGGCGCTCGGCAGCGCCACCAGCTGCTGCATTTCCCCAAACACGGCGCCCAGAGGCGGTTTTGCGACCTGATAAACCCCCCCTGGACGAAGCAAAGGCCGTCCCTTCTTCTCTCCTCGCGAGCGCACGGCCAGCGACCGTCTTCCCCGCCGCCTCTCGGTCCGAGCGGAAGAACGGCGAAACCACCACGCTCTTTCCTCCCCTGACCTGCTAAACAGCACCGCGAGCTCGGCCTCCACCTCCCTGACCCACAAGCCAGCGAGCTGCGGCCTCCAGTGCCCGAGAACAACCGCCGCCGCGGCGACCTAAGCCGAGGAAGTGATCGGGCGCTCGTGGACAGCCCTCCACAACGGGTTCCACGGCCTAGCGATCACACCTACGGACGCGCACGGGTGCGGTGCTGCTCTCAGCCCAAGCTCAGGCCATACCGTGAAGCATCACCGGCGAATTTCGAAGTTTTGCTCCGGCGACCCCATTCCAAGCTTCCGGTATGACTCTTTCAAATTCTTACCCTCTGATCCTCCTTAATTCATCAAATTTGGCACATGGACGCTGGATTAGACGGCGGTCATTTCTCCTTTAGGATCCAGCGCATGAAAACACCTCAGCACGACGGAATTCGAGCTCGACTAGAGGTGTTCATGGCGGACCCATTCGGTCGCACGGCGACAACCTATTTACAGCCGCTCCCGAGCCATTTTGAGGTCATGCCGATCTTCCTAGAGCTGCGCTGGTGCTGTAGGGCTCGTCGGCACAAGCTTTTGAGGGCTGGAGACCCCGGGCGACGCTGCCGGACTTCCACAGAGGCAGTTACACGTCGCCGGCCATGTTCCGGTCGTCGGCGGCCCTAGCAAACCCCACAGCCCTGTTCCTCGAGGCACTAAACCCCCTGGCGGCGAGTTGTAGCTCCGGCGGTGGCCGGGAAGGCCGTTCCGTCGAACTTCCGGTTACTCCGGCGAGGGGGAGCGCGCGGGCGCGAGAGAGGAAGCCGGAGGAAGAAGACGGAGCGTGGGCCCCGCCTGTCAGCAGCTCAGAATTCAAATCCGGGATCGGGTGTGGCCGGGATCCCGTGTGCTGGCGCGAAAAACCCCGTGGCCCCGGTGTGGCCCAGTTCTGATGGTTGGAATTCAAATAAGCGGGCCCAGTGGGATTTTCAATAGGAAAATAATTCCAGACTTAGCTCAATCTTTAGAAATTCATATCTCCCTGTGGAAAACTCCAATTTGAGTGATTCCAATTGGGTTGGATTCATCTCTCTGAGTTCTATCCAAATATGAACCCAGATTTCTATGAAAGTCAATATTATATTCTGGAAAATTCTTTGAAGGTTTTCTGAAAAAGAATTATCGAGGGAGTTTGGGTTATCCAAAAATACCCAAATTTTGCCAGAATATTCTTTAGCATATTATTGACCTTATAGCAATTTTTCAGCTCATTTGAAGATCATTTGAGTAGGAATTTGCTAAAAACAATCTGCTGTGTTCATAAGAGTCCAGAAACATTTTCAGAAGATGTTTCCCACTTCAAAAATCTGTTCTGAGCAATCCATAGCTCCAAAAATCATAGGAAAATTTAGGCAAGCTCTCTGGGATATACTTGGATTTGTAGTTCACTTAGTTGGGCATGAAAATGCACATTACTACAGAATTAATTCTATCGAGTACAAATGCTTAAAGAATTGTTCTGGGAGAACTACCCAAGTAAAAGGGCTGAATTTTGGACCAGATGACTCTCATGTGATCAAGAACTCACATGTAAATTATCAGCCCAAGATGAGTCCTGGAACTCCCTGTTCTTATTCTCCATACTTATGTATAAGGGAAAAATACATAAGAGATATTGTGAGAATTATGGAGGACACAATATGACCCCACATTAGCTGCAATTTTGGCAAGCTAAATCCTTAGGTAGTATAGAACCTGCTGTAAAAGTTTTGAGGCCATTGGAGTTCTTGTTCTGCAGTTGCACTCAAATCTTTTCAGCTTATCTATTATGTTCATTAGAGAAAAGGGTTAGTGTATAGCTAAGGGCCTTAAGGTCAAATTAGTTTAATTCTGCTCTTTGCACAACAGAGGCAAACCAAGCCATGCTTGGCTTTTCCACACAACCTCTGTTCTTAAGAAAGTAATTCTATAACTTCTTTCCATTACATTCTATAAAATATGTGCATATGCATCTCAATAGGAACCACAACGAAGGGGACTCAAAGGAGTGATTCATCGAAGTGGATCAAGCTCTGGAGAGTCAAGGGTGGATCTGCAAGGATACTAACTGCTTATATACGACTACCCTGCAAAACAGGCAAGCTCCGGTTTGCATTTAACAGCTGTTAAGTTTTTATTTTGTACTCACTTCCGGTCAAGATATGAACTGTGCATTAGGTCTAGTGATTGATACTCCTCTTGCATAGCCAAATGACCCATGGAGTATTGGGTAGGTGTCTTTCACCATGTAGAACTGCCATGCTTAAGTACGGTTCGGTAGAAGTCGAGTGGTGAGATGCTACTCGCAGATTTAGGAACAACAGGGGCATACGGGATTGGTTCGTAATTGAATTAGCCAGTTAAAATTGAGACCGGAAGGTTGTAGGAGCAGCAGGACATAGGGGCCTGGGTGCTGTAGACCTGTCCGTGTCGGTCAAGGACCGATCCGTATGCGGCCCTGTTGAACAAGTTTGAGTTGTGTACCGGACTCATGCTAGCTATATGGGACCCAGTAAACCGATGTACCTCGGGAAGCTGTCGTTGGGACTTTTCGGGTCGCCTCAGGCGGACGGCCGGTGTGCAGTATGTGGGGAATATTCTCATGACATCTCACGTCGGAAGGTGCACCATGAGAGTAGCTACTGTACGGGGCGACTTGATCGATTCAGCGGGGGTGAAACGGGGGAAAGGCTGCCACGTACGACGTCAGTGATGGTTGTTGTAGGCAACGTCGAGTACGGGCGTACGTGTCGTGTAGTCCGGGTGTTATTGATTCGAATCACCGTCGCTCGCGGAATGGACCGAGCATACTTGTTCTCACAGTCGTGACGTAGTAAGAACTTGCATGAGAAAGGAACTAATCATATTGATGTGAAGTATTATACTACTGTTGTATTGGATCTCGAGGAATAGGCTAGTGCAAACTCGATTCTTTTATGCCATGAGCAATTTACATCGGGGGAAAGCGTTTCTTGTTTGATTGTGGACTCCCGATGTAGCGTGCCCAGGGTTACTTAAAATGCTGCAATTAATACCTGAAAGTAAGGATTCACTTTTAGGCGAGTTAATTATGCTTATGCCATCCTATGTTAGGTTCATAACCTCACTTAGAGTTTCATGTCTAGGGTGACGGTTAAGTCTTGCTGAGCGTTATGCTCACGGATGCTATCCAAGTTGTTTTGCAGGTAATTGACTCGCTGATTATGAGAAGGGGTGCCGATGAGACTCGGGAACCTCCGAGTGCTTACTCTAAGAGCATCCTCGCCGCTGCCGATTGTCTTCGTGTTGCTAGTAAGAAACGTCCGCGGGCTGGACCGTTTCTTTGTTGCTAGTTTAGATATGAGTCGTGAGAGTGATAGTCTTCCGCTGTAGTTTACTCTGATATACTTATTTGTAAAACATTCTTGTACGCTTCCGCAAACTATTTATGTAATATGATGTATGTTCATCGACCCGTGTGCTGTTGGGTGCCGCATAACACGGCACCACCCGACGAAGTCCCGTGGGGCCGTCTCAGCGTGGTATCTGAGCCGTTTCACATGGCATCAGAGCCTGTTACACAGGCATCATGTCTTCGGGCTCAGATGACGGCTCTTTTCACCTTGACGAAGAAGTTCAACGTGAAAGAGTGAGGAGAGCTAAGGAGGGAGTGATGAAGAAGAGACATGATGTCAATGCTCACTCTCCACCCTCCAATGACAATCTACCTAAGAAGAGGAAAGTCATTGTCAAAAGGCCTTATATGGTAGAGTATGCTGAATTCTCCTATAACAACAGCTATCAAACTAGCTTGAAAATGTCTCCTTTCGAAGCCTTATATGGTAGACGGTGTAGAACGCCACTGTTCTATATTGAGACCTGAGAGAACCAGGTGTTTCGACCCAAAGTGCTACATGGAGCCGAAGAGCAAGTCCAAACGGTACGGGAGAACTTAAAGGCTGCTCAGTCACGACAGAAAGGCTATGCGGACAATAGGCGAAGGAAGTTGACTCTCGAAGTGGGAGACTTCGTATACCTTAAGGTATCGCCTATCCGAGGCCAACGACGTTTCAACGTCAAAGGAAAGCTAGCACCTCGCTACATTGGACCATTTAAGATTCTGAATAAGCAAGGAGAAGTAGCCTATCAACTAGAGCTCCCAAACCACCTCCCCGACGTACATGACGTGTTTCATGTATCCCAGATCAAGAAGTACTTAAGAGTACCAGAGGAACAAGTATCAATGGGAGATATTGAACTTCAAAAGGACCTGACTTATGCGGAATACCCTGTCTGAATTTTGGATGTAAAGGAAAGGGTCACCCGGAACAAGGTGATTCGATGGTGCAAGGTACAATGGAGTCACCACACCGAAGCTGAAGCCACATGGGAGCGTGAAGAGGATATCAAGGCAGAATTTCCCCATCTATTTTCTACTAACGAATCTCGAGGGCGAGATTCAATTTAAGGGGGGTAGATTTGTGACACCCTCATCTCGGGTGTCAGCATATGTTCAAGTTTTATGAAGAGGAAACACTTCAAGAAAAGTAGGGACAGAGAAAAATATCAAAAGAATAGCCAATAAGAGCCGAATCCAGCTCTCAGAAAGCGCCGAAGACAACTTACCGCGACCGCTGGCCACGTGGCGTGTTCGGAGCTCATCCCGGCGAAGTGGGGAGAGACCGCCGCCAAGCTGGCTACGTGGCAGGCTCGGGGCTCGTCTCCACAAAGGCGATACGTGTAGACGGGTCAAGGCTGATCATATGCGGAAAGCCGGACCGCTACAACCTTTGAAGATTCCGGCGTGGAAATGGGAGGATGTGAGTATGGACTTCATCGTCGGATTACCGCTCACATCCAGGAAGCATGACTCGATATGGGTGATTGTCGACCGGTTGACAAAGTCGGCTCATTTCATACCGGTGAACGCTCATTATCGAGCAAGGCAATATGCGGAGTTATTCATTTCCAGAATTATTTGCTCACATGGTGTCCCAAAGACCATCGTTTCAGATCGAGGTGCGTTGTTCGTTGCTCGGTTTTGGGAGCAGCTGCATGCCTCGTTGGGCACCAAGCTAATTAGAAGCTCCGCATATCACCCTCAAACCGATGGACAAACTGAGAGGGTGAATCAAGTGCTCGAGGACATGTTGAGAGCATGTGCCATCCACCACGGTAGGAATTGGGACGATCACCTACCACTGGCGGAGTTTTCATACAACAACGGTTATCAAGCGAGTATTAAAATGGCACCGTATGAAGCTCTCTATGGCCGGAAGTGTCGCACACCACTGAATTGGTGTGAGTCCGGCGAAAGAGTTCTGTTTGGGATTGATCTTGTCAACGAAGCCGAAGACCGAGTTCGGTTGATACAAGAGAACTTAAAGGCTGCCCAATCCCGACAGAAGAGCTACGCCGATCAAAGGCGTAGGCCGTTACATTTTGATGTCGGAGAGCACGTATATCTTCGTGTATCTCCGATGAAGGGAATTCACCGGTTCGGTGTAAAGGGGAAACTCGCTCCCCGTTTTCATGGTCCTTTTGCTATCACGGAGAAGTGCGGGCCCGTAGCCTACCGGCTGGAGTTACCAGCAAGTCTAGCGGGTATTCATGATGTATTTCATGTATCACAGCTGCGGAAGTGCCTCAAATTCACCGCTGCTGTTCGCACTGAGGACATCGACGAATTGAAACCGGACCTGACCTACACCGAGCGACCGGTCCAGATTTTGGATGAAAAGACCCGGGTAACCCGGAACCGGACGATCAAATTTTTCAAGGTGCTGTGGAGTAACCACACCGCGGAAGAGGCGACGTGGGAAAGTGAAGATTATCTCCGCACCAACTACCCGGAATTTTTATCTTTGTACAGTTTGTAATTACCTCTTCCGTCTCGTTCCTGTTTTGTAATCTCGGGACGAGATTCTTTTAAGGGGGGAGGAATGTAAAAGTCCCAAAAATGTGTATGAATAAAAACTATGGTTTGAGTTCATATGTGTGGCAAGGACAGGAAAAATGAGACTTGCTAAAATTTTTCTTCATGCAAGGTAAAACATGGATGAATATCCAACATGAGGTTCACCTTTTTATTGAAAAGTGCTGGACCAATAAGGAGTTAAATACCTCCTTGCATGTAAGTTTAAAAATCAGATTTTAAATTCAAAGTTCACACATGTAGTGACCAAAAACTTTGAATAAACATGCAGCCCTATAGTTGGGATTATAAGGAAAAGTTGTTCACAAACTTTTCATTTATAGGGTGGGCTCAAAAGGGAGTTAAAGAGGAGAATTTGCAAACTTCAACCAAATTCAAATTTGGAAAAGCAAATTCAAACTGAATTGGAAGGATTCAAATTCTAACCCCCATTTTAAATCTCAGAATTGTGGTAATTAAGAGGATCAGCTTGAGAAGACATTTGGGGAGGAACTGTGGAGTGGGACCCACATGTCATAGAGCTAAAAGAGGAGCCTTGCACCTTAAGTCTCAGCCCCAGTGGGGAAAATCGTCGAACAGCACGTGGGCCAAGAGCTGCTCCCACCGTGGAGCCACGGGGGCGCTCGGCAGCGCCACCAGCTGCTGCATTTCCCCAAACACGGCGCCCAGAGGCGGTTTTGCGACCTGATAAACCCCCCCTGGACGAAGCAAAGGCCGTCCCTTCTTCTCTCCTCGCGAGCGCACGGCCAGCGACCGTCTTCCCCGCCGCCTCTCGGTCCGAGCGGAAGAACGGCGAAACCACCACGCTCTTTCCTCCCCTGACCTGCTAAACAGCACCGCGAGCTCGGCCTCCACCTCCCTGACCCACAAGCCAGCGAGCTGCGGCCTCCAGTGCCCGAGAACAACCGCCGCCGCGGCGACCTAAGCCGAGGAAGTGATCGGGCGCTCGTGGACAGCCCTCCACAACGGGTTCCACGGCCTAGCGATCACACCTACGGACGCGCACGGGTGCGGTGCTGCTCTCAGCCCAAGCTCAGGCCATACCGTGAAGCATCACCGGCGAATTTCGAAGTTTTGCTCCGGCGACCCCATTCCAAGCTTCCGGTATGACTCTTTCAAATTCTTACCCTCTGATCCTCCTTAATTCATCAAATTTGGCACATGGACGCTGGATTAGACGGCGGTCATTTCTCCTTTAGGATCCAGCGCATGAAAACACCTCAGCACGACGGAATTCGAGCTCGACTAGAGGTGTTCATGGCGGACCCATTCGGTCGCACGGCGACAACCTATTTACAGCCGCTCCCGAGCCATTTTGAGGTCATGCCGATCTTCCTAGAGCTGCGCTGGTGCTGTAGGGCTCGTCGGCACAAGCTTTTGAGGGCTGGAGACCCCGGGCGACGCTGCCGGACTTCCACAGAGGCAGTTACACGTCGCCGGCCATGTTCCGGTCGTCGGCGGCCCTAGCAAACCCCACAGCCCTGTTCCTCGAGGCACTAAACCCCCTGGCGGCGAGTTGTAGCTCCGGCGGTGGCCGGGAAGGCCGTTCCGTCGAACTTCCGGTTACTCCGGCGAGGGGGAGCGCGCGGGCGCGAGAGAGGAAGCCGGAGGAAGAAGACGGAGCGTGGGCCCCGCCTGTCAGCAGCTCAGAATTCAAATCCGGGATCGGGTGTGGCCGGGATCCCGTGTGCTGGCGCGAAAAACCCCGTGGCCCCGGTGTGGCCCAGTTCTGATGGTTGGAATTCAAATAAGCGGGCCCAGTGGGATTTTCAATAGGAAAATAATTCCAGACTTAGCTCAATCTTTAGAAATTCATATCTCCCTGTGGAAAACTCCAATTTGAGTGATTCCAATTGGGTTGGATTCATCTCTCTGAGTTCTATCCAAATATGAACCCAGATTTCTATGAAAGTCAATATTATATTCTGGAAAATTCTTTGAAGGTTTTCTGAAAAAGAATTATCGAGGGAGTTTGGGTTATCCAAAAATACCCAAATTTTGCCAGAATATTCTTTAGCATATTATTGACCTTATAGCAATTTTTCAGCTCATTTGAAGATCATTTGAGTAGGAATTTGCTAAAAACAATCTGCTGTGTTCATAAGAGTCCAGAAACATTTTCAGAAGATGTTTCCCACTTCAAAAATCTGTTCTGAGCAATCCATAGCTCCAAAAATCATAGGAAAATTTAGGCAAGCTCTCTGGGATATACTTGGATTTGTAGTTCACTTAGTTGGGCATGAAAATGCACATTACTACAGAATTAATTCTATCGAGTACAAATGCTTAAAGAATTGTTCTGGGAGAACTACCCAAGTAAAAGGGCTGAATTTTGGACCAGATGACTCTCATGTGATCAAGAACTCACATGTAAATTATCAGCCCAAGATGAGTCCTGGAACTCCCTGTTCTTATTCTCCATACTTATGTATAAGGGAAAAATACATAAGAGATATTGTGAGAATTATGGAGGACACAATATGACCCCACATTAGCTGCAATTTTGGCAAGCTAAATCCTTAGGTAGTATAGAACCTGCTGTAAAAGTTTTGAGGCCATTGGAGTTCTTGTTCTGCAGTTGCACTCAAATCTTTTCAGCTTATCTATTATGTTCATTAGAGAAAAGGGTTAGTGTATAGCTAAGGGCCTTAAGGTCAAATTAGTTTAATTCTGCTCTTTGCACAACAGAGGCAAACCAAGCCATGCTTGGCTTTTCCACACAACCTCTGTTCTTAAGAAAGTAATTCTATAACTTCTTTCCATTACATTCTATAAAATATGTGCATATGCATCTCAATAGGAACCACAACGAAGGGGACTCAAAGGAGTGATTCATCGAAGTGGATCAAGCTCTGGAGAGTCAAGGGTGGATCTGCAAGGATACTAACTGCTTATATACGACTACCCTGCAAAACAGGCAAGCTCCGGTTTGCATTTAACAGCTGTTAAGTTTTTATTTTGTACTCACTTCCGGTCAAGATATGAACTGTGCATTAGGTCTAGTGATTGATACTCCTCTTGCATAGCCAAATGACCCATGGAGTATTGGGTAGGTGTCTTTCACCATGTAGAACTGCCATGCTTAAGTACGGTTCGGTAGAAGTCGAGTGGTGAGATGCTACTCGCAGATTTAGGAACAACAGGGGCATACGGGATTGGTTCGTAATTGAATTAGCCAGTTAAAATTGAGACCGGAAGGTTGTAGGAGCAGCAGGACATAGGGGCCTGGGTGCTGTAGACCTGTCCGTGTCGGTCAAGGACCGATCCGTATGCGGCCCTGTTGAACAAGTTTGAGTTGTGTACCGGACTCATGCTAGCTATATGGGACCCAGTAAACCGATGTACCTCGGGAAGCTGTCGTTGGGACTTTTCGGGTCGCCTCAGGCGGACGGCCGGTGTGCAGTATGTGGGGAA
This sequence comes from Neostapfia colusana, assembly GCA_030760725.1. NCBI lineage: Eukaryota > Viridiplantae > Streptophyta > Magnoliopsida > Poales > Poaceae > Neostapfia > Neostapfia colusana. The sequence goes on along the minus strand of JASWHV010000019.1, from coordinate 28,789,519 downwards.
TATTCTCATGACATCTCACGTCGGAAGGTGCACCATGAGAGTAGCTACTGTACGGGGCGACTTGATCGATTCAGCGGGGGTGAAACGGGGGAAAGGCTGCCACGTACGACGTCAGTGATGGTTGTTGTAGGCAACGTCGAGTACGGGCGTACGTGTCGTGTAGTCCGGGTGTTATTGATTCGAATCACCGTCGCTCGCGGAATGGACCGAGCATACTTGTTCTCACAGTCGTGACGTAGTAAGAACTTGCATGAGAAAGGAACTAATCATATTGATGTGAAGTATTATACTACTGTTGTATTGGATCTCGAGGAATAGGCTAGTGCAAACTCGATTCTTTTATGCCATGAGCAATTTACATCGGGGGAAAGCGTTTCTTGTTTGATTGTGGACTCCCGATGTAGCGTGCCCAGGGTTACTTAAAATGCTGCAATTAATACCTGAAAGTAAGGATTCACTTTTAGGCGAGTTAATTATGCTTATGCCATCCTATGTTAGGTTCATAACCTCACTTAGAGTTTCATGTCTAGGGTGACGGTTAAGTCTTGCTGAGCGTTATGCTCACGGATGCTATCCAAGTTGTTTTGCAGGTAATTGACTCGCTGATTATGAGAAGGGGTGCCGATGAGACTCGGGAACCTCCGAGTGCTTACTCTAAGAGCATCCTCGCCGCTGCCGATTGTCTTCGTGTTGCTAGTAAGAAACGTCCGCGGGCTGGACCGTTTCTTTGTTGCTAGTTTAGATATGAGTCGTGAGAGTGATAGTCTTCCGCTGTAGTTTACTCTGATATACTTATTTGTAAAACATTCTTGTACGCTTCCGCAAACTATTTATGTAATATGATGTATGTTCATCGACCCGTGTGCTGTTGGGTGCCGCATAACACGGCACCACCCGACGAAGTCCCGTGGGGCCGTCTCAGCGTGGTATCTGAGCCGTTTCACATGGCATCAGAGCCTGTTACACAGGCATCATGTCTTCGGGCTCAGATGACGGCTCTTTTCACCTTGACGAAGAAGTTCAACGTGAAAGAGTGAGGAGAGCTAAGGAGGGAGTGATGAAGAAGAGACATGATGTCAATGCTCACTCTCCACCCTCCAATGACAATCTACCTAAGAAGAGGAAAGTCATTGTCAAAAGGCCTTATATGGTAGAGTATGCTGAATTCTCCTATAACAACAGCTATCAAACTAGCTTGAAAATGTCTCCTTTCGAAGCCTTATATGGTAGACGGTGTAGAACGCCACTGTTCTATATTGAGACCTGAGAGAACCAGGTGTTTCGACCCAAAGTGCTACATGGAGCCGAAGAGCAAGTCCAAACGGTACGGGAGAACTTAAAGGCTGCTCAGTCACGACAGAAAGGCTATGCGGACAATAGGCGAAGGAAGTTGACTCTCGAAGTGGGAGACTTCGTATACCTTAAGGTATCGCCTATCCGAGGCCAACGACGTTTCAACGTCAAAGGAAAGCTAGCACCTCGCTACATTGGACCATTTAAGATTCTGAATAAGCAAGGAGAAGTAGCCTATCAACTAGAGCTCCCAAACCACCTCCCCGACGTACATGACGTGTTTCATGTATCCCAGATCAAGAAGTACTTAAGAGTACCAGAGGAACAAGTATCAATGGGAGATATTGAACTTCAAAAGGACCTGACTTATGCGGAATACCCTGTCTGAATTTTGGATGTAAAGGAAAGGGTCACCCGGAACAAGGTGATTCGATGGTGCAAGGTACAATGGAGTCACCACACCGAAGCTGAAGCCACATGGGAGCGTGAAGAGGATATCAAGGCAGAATTTCCCCATCTATTTTCTACTAACGAATCTCGAGGGCGAGATTCAATTTAAGGGGGGTAGATTTGTGACACCCTCATCTCGGGTGTCAGCATATGTTCAAGTTTTATGAAGAGGAAACACTTCAAGAAAAGTAGGGACAGAGAAAAATATCAAAAGAATAGCCAATAAGAGCCGAATCCAGCTCTCAGAAAGCGCCGAAGACAACTTACCGCGACCGCTGGCCACGTGGCGTGTTCGGAGCTCATCCCGGCGAAGTGGGGAGAGACCGCCGCCAAGCTGGCTACGTGGCAGGCTCGGGGCTCGTCTCCACAAAGGGGAGAGGTCTGATCCTGTGGGACACGTGTTGTCCACAGAGCTAGCCTCTGCGGAAGAAGCAAAGTCATTTCCGCAAGACACGTGTCATCCTCGGAGCCCACCTCCGAGAGGTCCTGTTCTATTGGACACGCGTCGTCACCAGAGCTTATCTCCGGGAGGTCTGTCGCTGCTAGACACGTGTCGACCTCGGGGGATGTCCCTGAAGAAAGAAGAGAGGAAAGACCGGCGTCAACACGTGGCGTGCGTGGATCTCACCTCCAAAGGAGTGGGAGGTCTCGCTCGTGACACGCGGCACAACCGGAGCTCGTCTCTACGGAGAAACAGATACCAGGCCCTGGAAGGACACGTGGAGCCTCCGGAGCTCATCGCCGCGAAGGTAACGAGTTCTAGAGCGGCTGTTACGCGTAAGAATACCGGTACGTAAAGGAAACCGATCTGAATTCCACAACGTTACCGCACCAAATCAACTAAAGGTAAGATGATAGGATCCAACGACGATCTGAATAAGACTCTTACTCGGGATACAATCAGATTAGGACTCTTCTCTTCCCGATTATAAATAGAACCAAAACCTCTGGCCGAAACCACAAACTTCTTTTCCAATTCATGAGCCAACGACTTAGAGCCCTAGCCCTAACTCGCCGAGAAACCATCAACGAAGCACAACAAGGGAGATCATCGGAGGAGAACCGAGCGGTCTGAGGAGGACCTCGAAGACCGAGAGGAACGTAATGTAGGCCCCAATACCACCTTACGATATCATTATGTTTTCTTTGCATCTGTTCTTTGATTCCTTTCGAACAGAAGCCTTCTCGTGGATAGATCACTTAATGATCAGGTTGATCTAAAGACAAGATCATTGCCACGTCCACCTTTGATCCGAACATCTCTGTCCATACAAGCCATAGGATAGCATGCATATGCATCATCGCATCTAGTTTAAGGTTAATGCATGATATTGATTGCTATGAATCTTGTATGCACGTGATCCAACCTAGCAGGACAAGCTCAGGGAGCTGTCTACAACGAACTGCAGCAACCAGGTTTTGAGATCCAAGAACAACCGGAACCGCAAGAACAAGGTAAGTGCTCCTTGACCATGTTGATCATATGTTTTGGGTAAAACTATTCTGTTTGTGAAAAGGTGTGTGTGCTGAGTCAAACAAGATGGGAAACCTTTTATAGGAGTTTACTAGTTTTGGTTAAACCACCCTTGTCGCCTGGAAAGTTTATGAGTCGGGTATGGTTTTTGCCTTATGCTTCGCTGAGTCCATGGGATTAGGAAGCGAGATAGATGTATCTAGCTAACTGCACTCGTAATGATACTGAGAAACTGATGTTAATAATGGACATGGATCGGAGGGAGATCTAGGCAAGACTGGGTTTGTGAATGAGGTAGCATGAGATGGTGGTTTTACTTGCCGTAGATCTAAGTTCCGGTTCATGCATGCACATGCCAGGATAACAGTGCCACCACAAGGCCAAGTATGGGTGCGGCTTAGCTGAGTAATTAGGTAAGTTGCTAGAATGTTATGGACTGTGGAAGGCGCGGGGAATGGGAGTCGAGTGAGGACTTCCCTAGGAACTGCATGGCACAAGAGGGGGCCCGTGGTTGGGAGAATTGGAGATTCTAGCCTGCCATTGAAACCTTTGTGAGTCCATACATCTAGTAACCCCTTTGTAAAGGCTATTTTGTGATCTCTTGACCATACACCGACGGTCGTGTACTGGTATAATGGAGGTTCTGCAGTCGCCGACGGGTGACGAAATCACAAACTTGTGGGTAAAGAGGTGCAAATTCTGCAGAGTCTAAAACTAGCATGATAGCCCAGCTTACGGTCACGAGCACCTGGCTAAACTGCCATGATTAGTTGGGATAGTTATTGGGAAGGTTATTGGTTTTGTTATGGTTTGGTTTTTGGGATTGTTGAGTCTGGGTGATGAGAAGGTTGCATGACTGTTGAGTCATGGCAACGAGTTTGGTCTTGGTGTGAGACGAGGTTGTTTTATGAGATGAGATGGTAGCGAATACGGGAAGGTATTCGTGAGATGGCAGCGAATACGAGGAGGTATTCGTGAGTAAGAATGAGGTTGGTTAATGTTCGGATAGAACACAGGAAGTGATGGAGGTATGTTGGTAATTTAATTCATGATGGGATTACATTCACCTAAAGTTAAGTTGTTGTTTATCATGGTTTTATAAATCTGCTTTTCTGCAAATAAGTCTTTTTTATACCTACCTTGTTTATGAGCTGCATATCATGTGTTTTCCCGCACTTGCTGAGTACATCATTGTACTCAAACTTGCATTATTACTTCATCATCAGCAGCAGGAGAAGCCTACTATGAAGACCAAGTGGAGCATTATGGCATGTGATCTGTTCTCAACCTTGCCTGTGGAGCGAGTAGAGATGGAGCCACTTCTTCTTAGATTTGCTTCCGCATTAGTAGAATTGCTTCCGCATTAGAATAAAGACTTCCGCTGCATTGAAATAAGACTTCCGCTGTGAACATGAGCCCAAGACTCATGAGGTATTGTAATAAACTCTGTTATTCGTGGTAATATATAAATCTGAATTCAGTTTGTGGAACGTATGTGTATGTGTGATGAACATCCTGGGCACACATATGCATTAGTTCTCGGTTCTGTGGTTTTCCACAGAATTGAGGGCGTCACAAGAACTATGAGAGACGTAGGGTATACTCTACCCTCTAAGCATAATGGCGCTTTTGGGACCATCATGCTTGCTGAAATCTTCCCAATCGGTGAACGAATCAAGTATGGACTATCGGTGGGTAGTATTTGTGTGAGACCTATGTGTGCTGAATACATTGGCAATTAGGATAAAAGTTAGCATTAACATCCAAAGTTTTGAATATTGCCAAAACATTCTTCTGTGGCAAGGTCCGACAAGTTCTTTGTTAGGTCCGCCAAGTGTTGGCAAGGTCCGGCGCAAGGTCCGGAGAGCTCCTGCAAGGTACGGAGAGCTTCTGTGAGGTCCGGAGCTTGTTTTTAGGGAGCTCCCGTGAAGTTCAACTCGTAGAACTGCAGCATCTTGTTTTTGCTTTTAACTCGCAATGTTTCAAACTTGCTTTATGGGAAGGTTTGCTTAGTATTAATTTGCTAAGTTTTTGGTGTGTTTTGGTGGTTATGGCTGTTATCATTTGATATGGTTTGCAACATGCTTATGTGACGTGCTCATGTAAGGTGTTGTGGTTTTCGAATTGACGTGAGTCAAGTCGAGGAATTGTGCTCGGAAGAATTGGTTGTTTATTCATGTGCAGGTGTTGCTTGAGTTCAAAACATGGCTGGTGACGGGATCCTTGGACTAGTCTCAGGGAGGAGATGAGGTTCCCACAACCAAGTTCGGGAGGAGCTGTGGTTGAGTTGATCGGGAGGTCGCGCAGCATGTTTGGATCAAGGGCAGTGCATATGAAGGTTGCGTGTACGTCGTTGGAAGGTGTTTGCACGTGTGCAAGGAGTGCATGGACGTGGCAACATTGTTCCAAGGCGTGATGAAGAGAAGTGGACGTAAAGAATTGGTCGGAAAGGTCCAACCGGCTGGATTGCGTACTCAGGCTGAGGCTGAGTCGGATATGGCTCAAATATGGAAGATTTGAGTTGGTTATGATAGGATTTCGTGCTAGGCACGAAGTTGAGTTGTTTTAGGAATGTTTAGGATGTTCCTAAGGTGTTTGGAAGTCTCACGATTGCTTCTATCTGCGAATAGGAGAGTCCTGAGCAGTTATGGTAAGTTAGGATACGAGTCCAATTAGGAGTAGGAGTCCTAGATTGCATTGATTATACTGAGGGCTGGCTATAAAACCAAGGGAGGCCAGAGCTCTCGTGGGTAGAGAACTTTGGGCTGTTCCTCTTGTGTTTCTATTGAATAAAGTTCATAGTTTCGAGAAGCTTTTGTGCCTTGTTCGTCCGACTTGTTTTTCGTCAAGTCCTTCTCGCCGAGTTTCTGGACAGACCGACGTTGCTTCGGTGTTTCGTTCATAACTCGAGTTTTACAGATCCGATTGACGTGATTCTTTTTGGGTTGTCTTCACAACTAAATTATCAATCATCTGTAAAATTATCCCGAGCTTCGGATCTGTAGTTTTTGAGATACACGAGTTTCTTTGCAGCGTTACAGATCTGTTTTATATCGGGTAGAACAGATTGATCTTCGTTTAATGTTTTGATCGTATCTCAAGTTTTACTTCGTGTTTTCAAGTGATTCTTGTTGCATTAGATCCGTGACTTGATTCTCTTCCTCTCTACTTGATTTGTCATGGTTGAACACGTTTGAAAACACTTGCACACACGGTTTCTTTAACCGATTGATTTTTTGCTGAGGGGTTTTTGTTGTTTCCGCTGCGAAAAGTTTTTATCTACCATTCACCCCCCTCTGGTAGCTTTTCACGTGCTCTTCGATCCTACAATTGGTATCAGAGCCAAGGTCCTCTAATATTTGTGATTTGCACGTGTTTTGACTAACCATCATGGAGAAGTACTCCGCAAAACCTCGTGTGTTCAATGGCATCGATTTTCAGGTTTGGAAGGCGCGGATGGAGGCCTACATACAGGCGCAAGGCTTCACCATATGGGAAAAGGTCTACCGGAACTTCGATGTACCACCCAACGATCAAGTTACGGCTGCGAACATGAGAGATGTTGACAACAACAACAAGGCTCGCAACTTGATCATCCAAGAATTGACTCAAAGCGACTTCGACCGTGTTGCACACCTCCGATCTGCATATGATGTTTGGAAAGCTCTTTGTGACTACCATGAAGGATCCAATACGATCAAGGAGGTAAGGCAAGATATGTTCAAGAAAGAATACATGCGTTTTGAGATGCAACCCGGTGAGTCAATTGACGACCTTTTTGCTCGCTTTAATAAAATTCTCAGCAACTTGCGTAGTGTCAATGTTAACTTTTCAGATGCTGAAAATGCTAGACAATTGTAGGAGCATTAGATATGTCAATTTGGGAGATGAAAGTTACATCTATTCGTGAATCTACTGTCATGAGTTCTCTTACTTTAGATGAGTTCTCTTACTTTAGACGTGCTTTATTCTAAATTGAAAACTCATGAAATTGACATCATCTCACGTAAAAACCCCAACAAGTCTATTGCATTTGTTTCGCAACGTGACATGTCTAGTTCTAGTCAATCATCATCTAGTGGTGTACTCTCTTTGCTGTCCTCTCTGACCCTTGAACAGATTGAAGAGTTTCCAGAGGAGGAGCTTGCACTCATCTCTACTCGGTTCTCAGAAGCATTGCAAAATGTGAGAACTAGAAGGAGAGGAAGCTCCGGACCTCAACGATGTTTTGAATGTGGTAAGACAGGACATTTTCGTACGGAGTGCCCTAACCTTTCAGGTCCTACTTCACGTGCAGAAAAGCAAACAAGGCCAAAGAAATCGTTTGCAAAGCATAAGAAGAAGAAAGATTTATCAATGCGCAACATAGTGCATAGTATGATCTCTGCACTTCAAGATTTCGGCTCAAGTGATGTGGACACCGGTAGTGATGAAGATGAAGAAGCTATGGCAAATATGTGCTGCATGGCGAGCAAGTCAAGTTCAAGCTCCGAGGAGGCAGAACACAACAGCGAGGATGAAGAGGTATGTCCCACTTGCGAAGAAATGTGTGATGCTATTTCTCGTGCCACTGTTATATTAAAGAAAAAGGATAAAAAACTTAGGAACAATGCTGTTAAAATCGAATCACTAGAATTTGAAATTAATCGTTTAAAAACTTTGATTCCTAGTGATGATTCTTATTCCTCATGTGATTTGATTTATGAACAATTATCCTCTTTAAGAAGTGCACACGCATCTACACTTGATAAACTTGAACTTGAAATTGAAAAGAACAAAGAGGTTGCTGCACTTAATGATAAAAATTTGAAAGACGCTTGTTGTTCTACAATTGATTTGCATTGTTCTTCATGTGATGATCTGAATAAGAAACTAAATGATGCTATGAATGAGATTTCTAAGGCACATGAGAGAGCCGCAATAAAATAAGAAACGCATTTTCCTCATGTACTTTGCCCAAAGTTGGAAAGAACTTTAATTAGCACTAAACTACAACAAGAAATAAACAAGCAAAGTATATCGTTCAAATCCGCAAACTTTTAACATGTATCTAGCATGTTCTTTCTATGTCACTGTACAGTGAACAAGTGGTACTCACTGACCGTGAGGGACGGCGATTATAATCGATTTACACCTGCAGGGTTACCCGAATAACCCGTCACGTACGCCAGTACTCGATGTTGCCTACAGCAACCATCACGGACGTCGTACGCAACCATCTTTCACCCGTTAGCCAAATGTTGAACCGGTCCAATCGTCCCGAGCAAGAGGTTGCGTGCATCCACAGTGCCGCCAGCCAATTTACACCTCCATCTCTCAACCTACCCTCTAAACGACCAGCTATGCCTCAACACCCAGCTACCCGAGTTACATCGGTTTCCCAGTTCCCATATAGCCGGTAGGTCTTCGGTACTGTTCTAGCTTGTTCAACAGGCCCGCACACGGCTCGGTCCTCAATTGACATAAGCGAAGCTATAGCACCCAGGCCCCAAAGTCCTGCTGCCCTTACTCTCCGCTCGGTCTCATTTTGTGGCGGACCGGAATCCGCTCATCCAGGATCGCAGAGGGTGGTGCCGCGCGATGCGACACCTGACAGCACACGTCATAAGAACATAATATATTACATGGGAAAAACAACTGAAACTGTACAAACAGGTACAAACTTCAGTTACAACTATTGTTTATATTACACAGCGGAAGTCTACACTATACAACTCACGCCCGCCTATCTAGCAAAAGTTGGTTGCCCAGCCCTAGGGCAACCCACACTAGCTGCACTCCTCAGCTCAGTGCGGCGTGTACGGCTCCCACTCAGCCGTGGTCCCCGACGGAGGGTAACCCTCGCCGGTGGACTCGTACTCCGAGTCCGTGGGTGGCTCCTCACCTGAAAAACACTTAAGCAGCAACCGTGAGCACGAAGGCTCAGCAAGGCTTAACCGACTCACCTAAGCATGAAACTCTACATGAGGGGTACAATGGACATAGGATAGTAACATTTCAGCAAAAGGACACGCCTACAAGTTCATCCTTAGTTCATCTTTTAGCAACAAGTTAACAGTTCATGAAATCTGAAATTTAGTAAGCAGTATTTGGTGGCACACATGTAACAATACAATTATATCAATCAGCAATATTGAATCAACATGTTTCATCCATTAATCTACGTCACGACTCAGTGACCAAGTGGTACTCCTCACCGCGAGGGACGGCGAATCGACTCGATATACACCTGCAGGGAAACCCAAAGAGCACGTCACGTACGCCCACCCACGGAGCTGCACAGCACACTCACTCGATGTCGTACGGGACAACCTTTCACCCAACAGCCCAATCGTCGAACCGGTCGCACCGAAACGAGCAGGAGGTTCCCCACACGGAGCATCTCTCTATGCCCGTTGGCAGATTTCCACCTTGCTATCCTCAGCCTACACCTATAAATCGGTGCGTTATGCCTCGACGCCCGGAGGTTTAGGCTACATCGGTTTATCGGGGCCCATATATTAGATATGCCTTCGGTACGTTCAAACTTGATCAGCATGGGCCGCACACGGCTCAGTCCTCAATCGACACGGACAGGGCTACGCACACAAGACTCCCTCTTGCTGCGCCCTAGCCCCTGCCCAGTCTCATTTTCATTACTAATGTGATCTCACACCACTCAACCGAACCCATGCGTCCCAAGCCTATCTCTCGAGTAGATTCCAACTACTCGACTTGTACCGAAGCCCTATGAATCTTTAAGCATAGCCTATCTACTCGAGGTCTTAGACACTACCCTCACTCTTTAAGGAACCTTTGGTTATGCAAGTGGGGTTTCATTCATCCTATACCTAATGCACATACATACTTCATATTACACATGTAAACAAAGGAAAAACTTATAAAAAGGTTAATGCAAACCGGGGCTTGCCTTGTTGCTGCTGGTCAGGAGTTAGTTCTTCGTCCGGAAGAAGGAAGTCCAGCACTTCCGTAGTCTCTTCTTCAACGGCTACACGTTTATGAAATACTACATGTTAATTAATATGCATACAAGTTATTGTAAGGTTACTGTTATTAGTTCTAATAACCAGTCTCTAACACCTGGAACTCTGTTTAAGAATTTAAAGATGAACTGGGTGTGGGTGGCTTGGGCCTGGACCTAAGTACATGGTTAAATGCTAAGTGGTTTTCCCCCTTTTCCATATTAATCCTTTAAGTGGTTAAACATGACAGGGGTGATCTAGAGCTCCAATGGAGCTGAGAATTTTTGTGTGAGTTCCTTGTCACAAGAAAACTCTCTGGACCAAACATTAGCCCTTTTCATGGAGTGGTTTTTTGCTCAGAATAATTCTCTTGGCAAATCAGCAAAGAAGAATTTATTCTGAGGTAATACCCCTGTTCATGCCCAACTTAATGAACTACAATTTAAATTATAGCTCATAGAGTTTGCATGAATTTTCCTAACATTTTTGGAGTTAAGATTTGCCCAGAACTGAATTTCCAAGTTTTGGAAATTCTCTGAAAATGTTTCTGTATTTAAATGAACACAGCACCTTCCAATTAGAATTGCTCTCACCACATCAACTCCAAATGGTCTGAAACTTTTACAGGGGTTCACCAATGTTCTAAAGGACATTCTGGCAAAATTTGGGGATTTTTGGATGAACCAAACTCCCTCTAAAATTATTTTTCTGAAAAGCTGTAAAGAATTTTCCAGAATTAATTAATGAATTTCATACAAATTGGGTTTCGGATTTGGATTGTACTCTGTTAGAGGAATCCAACAAAATTTGTTTCATAATTTTTGGATTCTCGTAACCCAAGTTGTGGTCCTCGAGAGTTTGAACTACAAACTGGACATTTCAAAATGTTTAAATGTCTGCCGGTGGGTCCCACCCGGCAGTCTTCTCCTTCCTCGCGCCAAACAGGGGCCCGCGGCGGCGCACTCCGGCGAGCGTCGCCGGAACTGCTTTCCCGGCCGTCTCCCGGCTCCAAACTTGCCGCCCCGCCCTAACTCACGACGCTGAACTCGTCGGTGGTGTCGCCGGCGGCCGTAGCTCACCGGAACAGGGCTCCCGACGGTGACAGCGGCGGTTAGGGTTCCGGCATGGTCAGGAATGCGTTACAACGCATCAAAATGATTGGCAAAGGGTCGGAGAGCACCACGGGAGCTCGAGGGTGATGGAAATGGCCGCCAAACCCCATGAAAAGGTCGGCAACCTAGAGCTCCACGGTGAACCGAGCTGTTATTCTATGGCGGCCCGAAAAACAACCTAAACCCGGCCATTTCTGGGTCATTTCCCTTGATTCTTGGTCGAGGAGGGCCGCTTGGGAGTGAGGAAGGTGTTGGCAAGCCTGCGTGGCCAATAGCTAAACGAGTAGCAGTAATTTTGGGGTAGACCGCGCTCTACCCGAATGCACTACGTTTCGGAAGAACTGGAAATACTCTTCATCCGTTGGTTCAACCGCTATTCGGCTTGCATCTACACGATCTAGAGAGCACAGCGCACCTTTTTCGTGTAGGAGTCCGGCGGTGGAACTGGCCGTGGGGTGCTGTCCACGGGGAGCAGTCCTCGTCTTTCCGCCGGTGGGCTGAGCTCTCAGTGGCGATCGTCGATTTGTGGTCGAGTGCGGTGCTAACACCACGGGGTGGTGAGATGGCTAGCTAGAGCACACACCGGCGCTCCCTTTCTGTGTTGGGAGCTCGGGCAAAGGCCGAGCGGACATCGGCGTGCAGGGGAGGATCAGGGGAGTGGCGTCGGTGACCGAGCAGAGCGGGGGCTCGCTGTTTTGCAAAGAAGCACGCGTACGTCTTCGGTGGCTTGGCGAGGGGGTCATGTAGAGGAGAGGGCGCGCCGTTTCCCGGCTGCCAGCGCGAGCGACGGGAATCAGGAGGTGGCCGTTTCGGCCGGCGGTGCGCGCGCGGCAGCTTGCTGCGCTCGGTTGACTGAGAAACAGAGAGAAGACTTGGGGGCTAAGTCTATTTCACCCAATGACATGTGGGCCCCACTGGTCAGTGCTCTACCACCTCTCAAAAGATCTCCAAAACTTGACAAAATATGAATTCAAATGTTGGAAATCTCAAACTGAGCTACATTGGTATGGTTTGGCAAATTTCCCTCAAATTCAAATGTATATTTGAATTCTTGGCATATTTGGATCCTTTTTGGAAAAATGGCTAGCAAATCTTTTCAAAAATTCTTGAAACTTTGCCTCCCCACTAATTTGGACCTGAGGAATCCAATTATGCACTTTGATCCTTGTTTTAGCTGCTGCAACCATGAGTTTGAATGCAACAGTTTTGAATCCCCGTCTCATGTGTCATGTGTAAACTTCCCCCTTTGTGAAAGTGTAGGCTTTCCCCTCTAACCATTCTTTTGATGGAGGTTACTTGCTCTTCACAACATTTCCTAAGGTGTCCACAACAAAAACTGTGGTGTTGTGAGGTGAAGAAAAGTTTTTGCAAGTCCCTTTTCTTGGGCTTTTACATCCCTCCCCCCTTAAAAGAATCTCGTCCCGAGATTATAAAAGAAGAGATATCGATGTAATAGGGACTTACCCGTGTTGAGAAGCCATGAATTCCGGGTAATTTGAGCGAAGGAACTCCTCGCTCTCCCACGTCGCTTCTTCGGCGGTGTGGTTGCTCCAGAGTATTTTGTAGAACCACAACGTTCTGCTGCGTGTGGTCCTAGCTTTTTCATCAAGAATGGCCACCGGATACTCATCATACATTAAATCCGGTTTCAGCTCGCCGATGTCTTCGGTAGGAACAGCAGCTGTATGCTTCAAACATTTTCGCAGTTGCGAAACATGGAAAACATCATGGACACCAGCAAGGGAGCCGATAACTCCAATTGATACGCCGCTGGTCCACACTTCTCGGTGATAGCGTAGGGTCCAATAAAACAGGGAGCGAGCTTCCCCTTCACACCGAACCGGTGCACGCCCTTCATCGGAGACACGCGGAGGTACACGTGTTCCCCAACGTCGAAGTGCAACGGTCTACGCCTCTTATCAGCGTAGCTCTTCTGCTGGGATTGAGCGGCCTTCAAATTGGCTTGAATTGTCCGAACACGCTCTTCGGCGTCGTTCACCACATCAACCCCAAATATGACCCTTTCACCGGATTCGTACCAATTTAATGGGGTGCGGCATTTACGACCATAGAGAGCTTCGTAGGGTGCCATCTTGATACTCGCCTGATAGCCGTTGTTGTACGAGAATTCCGCCAATGGTAGGTGATCATCCCAGTTCCTACCATGGTGGATGGCACATGCTCTCAACATGTCTTCCAGAACTTGATTCACCCTCTCTGTCTGGCCATCTGTCCGAGGGTGGTAGGCGGAGCTCCTAATCAGTTTAGTACCCAAAGCAGCGTGCAACTGCTCCCAAAAGCGAGATACAAACAATGCACCTCGGTCTGAGACTATGGTCTTGGGTACACCATGCAGGCACAGAATCCTGGCAATGTATAACTCCGCATATCGGTTGGCATGGAAATGTGTATGCACGGGAATGAAGTGAGCTGACTTGGTCCGTTGGTCAATGATCACCCATATGGAATCATGCTTGTTGGCTGTTAGGGGTAATATCACAATGAAATCCATGCTCACATCTTCCCATTTCCATGCTGGAATTTTCAGGGGTTGCAGTAGCCCTGATTTCTTCATGTGATCAGCTTTCACTCGTTGGCACGTATCGCACTCGGATACGTACTTAGCTACCTCCCGCTTCATCCGTGTCCACCAAAATTTCTTTTTCAAATCTTGGTACATCTTGTTGCTGCCCGGATGAATGGAGTATTTGGACAAGTGAGCTTCATCGAGGATCTTCATTCTCAACTCCATATCCCGGGGTACGACTATGCGGTCGTTGAACCATAGCGTCCCCTCATCATCCTTCCGGAAACATTTAATCTCTCCATTGTCTATCCGTCTCCGGAGATGTGCCATGCCTCTATCCGTCTTCTGGGCTGCAGTGATGTCCTCCCTAATAGTAGGGATGAGGGCAAGGTTGTACAGCGATCCATAAGGAACCAAGTATAAACTTGGCTCTTCCTCCTCCACCGGTGTAATGGTGAGGTGATGGACATGTGATTTCCGACTCAGCGAATCGGCAACCACATTCGTCTTGCTGGGGTGGTAATGGATCTCAATCTCATAATCTTTGATCAGCTCTAACCACCTCCTTTGCCTCATGTTCAGCTCCTTCGGGGTGAAAATATATTTCAAGCTCTTGTGGTCGGTGTAGAGATGCACCAGATTCCCCAGGAGATAGTGCCTCCACATTTTTAGCGCCAACACCACGGCAGCAAGCTCAAGGTCATCAGTCGGATAATGCTGCTCATGGTTCCGAAGTTGGCGTGAGCCATACGCGACCACACGTCCTTCCTGCATCAACACGCAGCCAAGCCCAATACCGGACGCGTCACAGCACACGTCGAAGGGCTTTGTTGTATCCGGCTGAGCTAAGACCGGGGCTGTTGTGAGATGTTTCACCAATGTTTGGAATGCTCCTTCACACACCGTGTTCCAAACATATTTCGTCCCTTTCTTCAGCAACTCTGTCATCGGCTTAGCGAGCTTGGAGAAGCTTGGAATGAATCTCCGGTAGTATCCCGCTAACCCGAGGAAGCTTCTGACTTCATGAACTGAAGTGGGAGCTTTCCATTTCAACACTTGCTCTATTTTACTTGGGTCAACCGCAATGCCTTCAGCTGAGATGATATGTCCCAAGAATGGCACTTGGCTGATCCAAAATTCGCATTTGCTGAACTTGGCGTAAAGCTTGTGGTCTCGCAATCGTTGAAGAACGATCCGCAAGTGTTCGGCATGTTCGGCTTCTGTCTTTGAGTAAACCAAGATATCGTCGATGAAAACTACCACGAACTTGTCCAGCTCCAGCATGAACACCGAGTTCATGAGATACATGAAATGGGCTGGAGCATTTGTGAGACCAAAAGACATGACGAGATATTCATATAATCCGTATCTCGTCGAGAACGCCGTCTTCGGGATATCCTCCGCCTGGATCTTGATCTGGTGATATCCAGAGCGAAGGTCCATCATTGAGAATACACTTGCCCCCACAAGTTGATCAAACAAGATGTCAATACGGGGCAGTGGGTACTTATTCTTGATGGTGACGGCGTTGAGCGGCCGGTAGTCCACACACAGCCTCTGGGTTTCATCCTTCTTATTCACGAATAGCGCCGAGCATCCCCAAGGCGAGGAACTCGGCCTAATGAAACCCTTGCTCAACAGATCATTGAGCTGTTCTTTCAGTACCGCCAGCTCATTTGGAGCCATCTTGTATGGTCTCCGTGATATGGGCGTAGTCCCGGGTGCGAGCTCGATCTTGAACTCGACATCCCGCTGAGGTGGCATGCCCAGAAGATCATCCGGGAACACGTCGGGATACGCCCGGACTACAGGGATGTCTTCTAACTTGAGAGCCTCAGCACTATTGATCGCTGAAACCTCTCTGACTGGATTATCTAATAGGAGGGACTGCGGACGGTGTAATGGGGAGTTGAGGTGAACCGTCCGTGATAGTGTTTCCAGGACAGCGCCATGGTAGATTAGCCATGACATTCCCATGATTGCATCAATCTTCTGTCCCCCTAGGATAATCATAGTGGTGGGATATATCTTCCCACTTAAGCACAGTGGTGCTTTTGGAACCATCATCGTTGCTGAAATCTTTCCTCCCGGTGAGCAGATCATATACGAACACTCGGTTGGAAAGGCTTCCAGCTGATGCTTAACCACGTACGATGCACTTATAAAGTTGTGGGTTGCACCAGAATCAAAAAGTATGACGATGGCTTGATGGTTGAGAGTAAACGTACCCGCCAGCAAGTTGTCTCCCTCTGGGGCGTCCTCATTGTCGAGGTTGCGGACGCCTCCAGTTCGCTGACCAACCTTCTTCACCAGAGGTCGGCCTCGTGCACCGCCCTGGAGCTGGGCTTGCCCGCTGCTCTGCTGCTCCTGGGGACAGTCCTTCGCGAAGTGGCCTGCCTGGCCACACGTGAAGCAGGTGAAACGGGGCGGTCCCCCGCTGATCGGTGGACGGAATCCCGGGGCGCGTTGTGGCGGTGGAAACGCCCGGGGTACCGTCTTCTGCTGCTGTTGCTGTTGCTGTCTTGGTGGTGGCATCGGCGGACGGAACGGAGGTGCCTGAAAGGGACGTCCCCCGAACCGTTGCGGTCGCGCCGGTGGTTGCCACTGCTGCCCGGATGGTGTCCGATACACCATACGGTACTTCTGGGGAGCGCCACTCCCACCGTTGGGTGGAGCGCTGCGCTTCCGCTGCTCAGCTGCCAACTCCCGCTGAGCATCCTCTTGCATGATCGCGGCATTGACTAAGTCGTTGAATGTGCTGCGGTTCCACTGTACGAGATGGGTCTTAATTTCGGGGTGTAACCCCCGATAAAAGTGCTCCCTCTTCTTCTCCTCCGTGGAGATGTAGTCTGACGCATACTGCACCAGATGGTTGAAGGCACGGGAGTAGTCGTGGGCACTCCTCCCGCCCTGCTTCAGTTCCAAAAATTCTTGGAACTTCCTTTTCATTATTCCGGGAGGAATGTGATAGGCGCGGAACGCCTCCCGGAACTCTTGCCATTCCACGGTATGGCCAGCCGGACGTGAGGCGACATAATTCGCCCACCACGCACCAGCGGCACCGTGGAGCTGCTGTGCTGTGAACAGGGTCTTCTGCTGCTCCGTACACTGGAGCAGCCCAAACTTGGACTCGATGGTCCGCAGCTAGTTGTCAGCCTCCAGTGGTTCTTCAGCTTCGGTGAACACTGGAGGGTGCGTACTCATGAAATCCGAGTACGACACTTCACGGGGCTCACGAGGCCCTCTATCTTGACGTCCCCCCGCCTGGGACGTATTCTGCACGATCGTGCGGAGCAGGTCGGTCTGCTACTCACGACCTCCCACCAATGCCGCTATCACATCCGCTAGAGTAAGCGGAGGCGGCGGTGGTGGCTTCTGCTGCGGGGTGCTGTCGTAGGCCGGTGGCTGGGAGTCATCGCCTCCCCCTTGGCTAGAGCCACCTACCTCGTGCGTGGTCCTAGTGCGAACCATCTGCAACCATACGACAATAACATCAGTCTCGCAAGAGAGTGCATGCAGTCCAAATGGAATAGGTGTCAAACATAATGACAATAAAAACATGTGATACATCTCGTAAGTAGATAATGTAATAACTTTGCACAAGCTACACCATTATCAGACCAAACACAAGCTAGTTTAATCCAACTTGATGAACCTCCACTTTGGAAGCTCACCATAACTTGGTTTGGTCACTACGAGACATTACCATCGCGTTGTCATCACGTATACCACCCTTAGGGTACAACACCCTTTCCAATAAGTTCAACTGTCATTCTTCTGTCAGAATGACCAGTTTCTACCTATTCCAAGTTTTGATCTGGTTCTGGGCATTTTCACGACTCAAGCTAAACACCAAAGTTAAAGTCAACTTCGGTATCTTTCCAAGGAGTACTCATTTGCCCCCAGATCAGCTTTGGTTAAAAAGTTATGCCAATTCAAAGTCAGCAGAATTTCTGGAAGAATTTTAACAGCACCTCCCTTGGAAGTTGCTGCTTCCAATTCGAGTTTCCACTGAACTCTGTGCTGAAATTTCAGGAACTTTGAATTGCAAAGATGTCACACATCTTCTACTCTTTCTAAAGATGTATTATATGACAATTTTAGATTTTTTTCTACTGGGAGTTATGTTTGAAAACACAACAGTCTAGAGAATGTTTTACTCTGTCCTGATTCTGGACAGTTTACATTCCTCTAGGATTTAAGCCATCTTAAGGTGAGTTTAAGCTCTGGAAGTCTACAACAAAGTTGTAGAGTACTTCAATACCTTTCCAGAACTATATAGCACACCTCTCTCGGCAAAAAGACCTGTGAGTTATGCCCTGTTGAAGATCAGCAACCTTGCTGTCCCAAAACAGAGCACTCTGTTTTTCAGTCTTTTTGGAACTACACTCATCACTATCCCATTCTTATACCCAACCAGGGTCCTAAATGTTGAACCTATAAATTTTAATTCCTTGTTATCATTATTATCATGCATATGCCTACAATAACTCGGTACTACGTTCCTCGCAAAAGAAAATCCTAACCGGATCATACCGGCATATACGTCTCAAGTGTGGCACTAAACGGTCTCTCGCACACGTTTTCTACACGGATACATACGTGGTTAGTACCTGCAGAAGACCACACAATAATGGTGCACTCAAAGGTTGTTCAATCCAGGCAGTTCAATATTTAAAAGTAAATACAAACGCCCGTATCATTTCCATACGGCCGTCCTTGAGTTAGGTCACGTCTCAAGGTACGTGATCGTGTTTCAACACCACACGACGGGGAACCCGAGTATGTCATGAACGGGTCGTCACGGTTGGGAATGTTATCAACCCAACAGGTACCACCTACTGCCTGGCAGGGCACGCCGATGGCAAGCGCTGCGTATGTCCTCCTGGGCTATTTCCAGACGAACACACTATCGCGTTACTGACCACGCGATGGGGTCTCCACTTACTTGCCTAATGCACGCTAGGGATCAGCGTTGCATATGAACTCAGGAACATGAAGAGTTCAAGAGTTTCATATTGATATCTCACACCAAGCTGTGAGACTCCATCCCCGAACCACGTTCCTCGTCAGGGGAGCTAACCGAAATTGAACCGCTTTCGGTGGCGTTCCTTACCATACTTACCAGAGCGTAGGTGTGTCGTTACATAATTAAAATTCATATTATAACACATAGGTTAGTATTTGCCACTTTAAGTAACTATACTAATATAGTCCTTACTTGGGCAGCTACCGATTCCTCACCGTATACCTAAGTTTTTCCCATAATGCAGTCCTTAAGTACTGTGTTATCCCCACTGCAGCTCTGATACCAGGCTGTGGCGGACCGGAATCCGCTCATCCAGGATCGCAGAGGGTGGTGCCGCGCGATGCGACACCCGACAGCACACATCATAAGAACATAATATATTACATGGGAAAAACAACTGAAACTGTACAAACAGGTACAAACTTCAGTTACAACTATTGTTTATATTACACAGCGGAAGTCTACACTATACAACTCATGCCCGCCTATCTAGCAAAAGTTGGTTGCCCAGCCCTAGGGCAACCCACACTAGCTGCACTCCTCAGCTCAGCGCGGCGTGTACGGCTCCCACTCAGCCGTGGTCCCCGACGGAGGGTAACCCTCGGCGGTGGACTCGTACTCCGAGTCCTTGGGTGGCTCCTCACCTGAAAAACACTTAAGCTGCAACCGTGAGCACGAAGGCTCAGCAAGGCTTAACCGACTCACCTAAGCATGAAACTCTACATGATGGGTACAATGGACATAGGATAGTAACATT
The DNA here is from genome assembly GCA_030760725.1 of Neostapfia colusana. Taxonomy (NCBI): domain Eukaryota; kingdom Viridiplantae; phylum Streptophyta; class Magnoliopsida; order Poales; family Poaceae; genus Neostapfia; species Neostapfia colusana. Next base: position 28,769,915 of record JASWHV010000019.1, on the reverse strand, counting down.
TCAGCAAAAGGACACGCCTACAAGTTCATCCTTAGTTCATCTTTTAGCAGCAAGTTAACAGTTCATGAAATCTGAAATTTAGTAAGCAGTATTTGGTGGCACACATGTAACAATACAATTATATCAATCAGCAATACTGAATCAACATGTTTCATCCATTAATCTACGTCACGACTCAGTGACCAAGTGGTACTCTTCGCCGCGAGGGACGGCGAATCGACTCGATATACACCTGCAGGGAAACCCAAAGAGCACGTCACGTACGCCCACCCGCGGAGCTGCACAGCACGCTCACTCGATGTCGTGCGGGACAACCTTTCACCCAACAGCCCAAACGTCGAACCGGTCGCACCGAAACGAGCAGGAGGTTCCCCACACGGAGCATCTCTCTATGCCCGTTGGCAGATTTCCACCTTGCTGCCCTCAGCCTACACCTATAAATCGGTGCGTTATGCCTCGACGCCCGGAGGTTTAGGCTACATCGGTTTATCGGGGCCCATATATCCGATATGCCTTCGGTACGTTCAAACATGATCAGCGTGGGCCGCACACGGATCGGTCCTCAATTGACACGGACAGGGCTACGCACACAAGACTCCCTCTTGCTGCGCCCTAGCCCCTGCCCAGTCTCATTTTCATTACTAATGTGATCTCACACCACTCAACCGAACCCATGCGTCCCAAGCCTATCTCGCGAGTAGATTCCAACTACTCGACTTGTACTGAAGCCCTATGAATCTTTAAGCATAGCCTATCTACTCGAGGTCTTAGACACTACCCTCACTCTTTAAGGAACCTTTGGTTATGCAAGTGGAGTTTCATTCATCCTATACCTAATGCACATACATAATTCATATGACACATGTAAACAAAGGAAAAACTTATAAAAAGGTTAATGCAAACCGGGTCTTGCCTTGTTGCTGCTGGTCAGGAGTTAGTTCTTCGTCCGGAAGAAGGAAGTCCAGCACTTCCGGAGTCTCTTCTTCAATGGCTACACGTTTATGAAATACTACATGTTAATTAATATGCGTACAAGTTATTGTAAGGTTACTGTTATCAGTTCTAATAACCAGTCTCTAACACCTGGAACTCTGTTTAAGAATTTAAAGATGAACTGGGTGTGGGTGACTTGGGCCTGGACCTAAGTACATGGTTAAATGCTAAGTGGTTTCCCCCTTTTCCATATTAATCCTTTAAGTGCTTAAACAGGACAGGGGTGATCTAGAGCTCCAATGGAGCTGAGAATTTTTGTGTGAGTTCCTTGTCACAAGAAAACTCTCTGGACCAAACATTAGCACTTTTCATGGAGTGGTTTGCTCAGAATAATTCTCTTAGCAAATCAGCAAAGAAGAATTTATTCTGAGGTAATACCACTGTTCATGCCCAACTTAATGAACTACAATTTCAATTATAGCTCATAGAGTTTGCATGAATTTTCATAACATTTTTGGAGTTAAGATTTGCCCAGAACTGAATTTCCAAGTTTTGGAAATTCTCTGAAAATGTTTCTGTATTTAAATGAACACAGCACCTTCCAATTAGAATTGCTCTGACCACATCAACTCTAAATGGTCTGAAACTTTTACAGGGGTTCACTAATGTTCTAAAGGACATTCTGGCAAAATTTGGGGATTTTTGGATGAACCAAACTCCCTCTAAAATTCTTTTGCTGAAAAGCTGTAAAGAATTTTCCAGAATTAATTAATGAGTTTCATACAAATTTGTTTTCAGATTTGGATTGTACTCTGTTAGTGGAATCCAACAAAATTTGTTTCATAATTTTTGGATTCTCCTAACCCAAGTTGTGGTCCTCCAAAGTTTGAACTACAAACTGGACATTTCAAAATGTTTAAATGTCTGCCGGTGGGTCCCACCCGGCAGTCTTCTCTTTCCTCGCGCCAAACAGGGGCCCGCGGCGGCGCACTACGGCGAGCGTCGCCGGAACTTCTTTCCCGGCCGTCTCCCGGCCCCAAACTTGCCGCCCTGCCCTAACTCACGACCCTGAACTCGTCGGTGGTGTCGCCAGCGGCCGTAGCTCACCGGAACAGGGCTCCCGATGGTGACAGCGGCGGTTAGGGTTCCGGCGTGGTCGGGAATGCGTTACAACGCATCAAAATGATTGGCAAAGGGTCGGAGAGTACCACGGGAGCTCGAGGGTGATGGAAATGACCGCCAAACCCCATGAAAAGGTCGGCAACCTAGAGCTCCACGGTGAACCGAGCTGTTATTCTATGGCGGCCCGAAAAACAACCTAAACCCGGCCATTACTGGGTCATTTCCCATGATTCTTGGTCGAGGAGGGCCGCTAGGGAGTGAGGAAGGTGTTGGCAAGCCTGCGCGGCCAATAGCTAAACGAGTAGCAGGAATTTTGGGGTAGACCGCGCTCTACCCGAATGCACTATGTTTCGGAAGAACTGGAAATACTCTTCATCCGGTGGTTCAACCGCTATTTGGCTTGCATCTACACGATCTAGAGAGCATGGCGCACCTTTTTCGTGTAGGAGTCCGGCGGTGGAACTGGCCATGGCGTGCTGTCCACGGGGAGCAGTCCTCGTCTTTCCGCCGGTGGCCTGAGCTCTCAGTGGCGATCGTCGATTTCTGGTCGAGTGCGGTACTAACACCGCGGGGTGGTGAGATGGCTAGCTAGAGCACACACCGGCGCTCCCTTTCTGTGTTGGGAGCTCGGGCAAAGGCCGAGCGGACGTCGGCGTGCAGGGGAGGATCGGGGGAGCGGCGTCGGTGACCGAGCAGAGCGGGGGCTCGCTGTTTTGCAAAGAATCACGCGTACGTCTTCAGTGTCTTGGCGAGGGGGTCACGTAGAGGAGAGGGCGCGCCGTTTCCCGGCTGCCAGCACGAGCGACGGGAATCAGGAGGTGGCCGTTCGGCCGGCGGTGCGCGCGCGGCAGCTGGCTGCGCTCGGTTGACTGAGAAACAGAGAGAAGACTTGGGGGCTAAGTCTATTTCACCCGATGACATGTGGGCCCCACTGGTCAGTGCTCTACCACCTCTCAAAAGATCTCCAAAACTTGACAAAAGATGAATTCAAATGTTGGAAATCTCAAACTGAGCTACATTGGTATGGTTTGGCAAATTTCCCTCAAATTCAAATGTATATTTGAATTCTTGGCATATTTGGATCCTTTTTGAAAAAATGGGTAGCAAATCTTTTCAAAAATTCTTGAAACTTTGCCTCCCCACTAATTTGGAACTGAGGAATCCAATTATGCACTTTGATCCTTGTTTTAGCTGCTGCAACCATGAGTTTGAATGCAACAGTTTTGAATCCCCCTCTCATGTGTCATGTGTAAACTTCCCCCTTTGTGAAAGTGTAGGCTTTCCCCTCTAACCATTCTTTTGATGGAGGTTACATGCTCTTCACAACATTTCCTAAGGTGTCCACAATAAAAACTGTGGTGTTGTGAGGTGAAGAAAAGTTTTTGCAAGTCCCTTTTCTTGGGCTTTTACACATTTTTCTTGCCATGTGTTTCATTTGCTATCTTTACCCGAGTCGAGTGCCTCTAGCCTATCCTCGCGAGTAGTTCCAACTACTCGACTTGTACTGAATCCTACACTATGTTAGCATTGCAGTAGCTAAACGGGGTTTTCAATCCTAATCCCAACCCATGGTTTTATTGGCTATGCATTTGGATTTCAAACAAGACTCTAATGCACGAAGTAAGTGGTACTCAAAGTAAGTTCTCAAAACAATAAAAATTTGTAAAAAGGTTAATGCAAACTGGAGCTTGCCTTGCTGCTCTTGTTCGTAGGCTAGCTGCTCTTCCGGAGTGACGAAGTCTAAGACTTCGGGTTCCTCCTCAACCTTAGCGACTACATGAGATAGCATGTATATGTATGAATTTAAATGCATTTGAATTGAAAATAAATTTGCGAAGACTATAAGTCTTCCTAGACAGACCCACTGACGCTGAATGTTTTACTGTGATTTGGTTACCACCTAAACAGAGACTTGGCCAAGTTTCATTTGCAGCAAAGATCATTTGAGCTCTCCACAAATAATTATGTACTTGACCTTAATTGGAGCTCCTAGGGTGATCTAGGGATTTTCATGGGGCAACCCATTACTTTCTGAAAACCAGATTTTCAGAGGGTTCTAATAGAGTTGGTCTCACTTAATTTGAAGGTTCCTAGCTAAAGATATGAGCTAAACAATTTCAGGGAAATTCTGAAGATGTTTCTGGACATTTTTTATTTTCTCTGGAACAGTTTCATTAATCACCCCATTAGGTGGATCAAATGAGCTCAAATGGATCTGACATTTTTATGGTACCTCAGGGCTATTTTGGTGAACATCCCAGCAAAATTTCAGAAATTTCCTTCAAAGGGTTCTCCAGTTAAAATTCTAGACAGTTAAAATTTTGAAGAATTAATTCTGGAGAAATAGGGATTTTCATGAAGTGAAACTTCATTTGCTGGAAAGTACTCAGAGAGCTGAATCCAACAAAATTTGGTTCACTCGATTTGGAGTTCCTAGCCAAAGTTATGTGTGTTTGAAGTTTGAACTAAATCTGAAAATCAGGAAAATGTTTAAATCTGCCGGTGAGTCCACGGATACACGTGTCAGGTGCTGAAGCGACGGCACACGGGGCTACAGGTTTAATTCCCGCGCTACCACAGTCGATCCGTGCCCACAGAAGATCAAAACTGCCAGGTTTCCTCCCACTGACAGCGGGCCCGGCTCGGTCGTCTTCTACATCGTGCCTCCCGCGCGGTAGCGCCGCCGAGGTCGCCAGAGCACCGCCGAACTCGATCGTCCGGTCAGCTCCCGAGCTCTAACTCGGCGCCAGCCCCTAATTTGGTGCGCTGAACCATTTGGGAGGTTTTCCCCTCACCGCCGTTGGCTCTAACCGACCTCGCGATGGTGCAGCGGCTCGAGAAGAGTCCGGTGATGTCGCTCCGAGGTACTAGCCTGCCAAACGCCTGGAGAAATGGTTCTACAGCACCAGTGGTGGCTCGGGAAGCTCGACATGGTGATGGACAGGCTCGGGGAGAGCTCCAAGGTGGGTCTCACCGTGCGCCCGATCCTGCCCGAATGAGCCGCCGTTGGCAAGCTTGGAATTACGCCATGTACAAGAGTTCTCATGCTAGGTGTTGTGAAGCTAACTTGTGCGCCACTAAGTCTAGCTCCTATGTGCGAAGTTTGATGGGATTTAAACGAGAATCAAACGGGAATTTTAACATTTCTTACCCGAAGGTGACTTTGCACCGGCTGGAAGCAAACTGTAATATTCGCCGTCGACGCTAAACCTCTTGGCTCAAGCTTCGGAGATGAGATGCAGGAGGTTCTTGCGCGTCCGAAAACAGCTTGGCTTGATTGTGAAAAGCCCGGGATGAGGCTTCCCACGAGAGCACCTCTTCTCGGCTTGGTGGCGACTGCTGCGGATCGGTTTGATTCTCGGGGTAGGGAGCACGAGCTCACTTGATGATGGTTTGAGGGGGTAGTGGAGAGTGCTGTGGTGCTGTTTTTCTGCTCAGATGAGGCTCGTGCGCGAGATTGGCCGGTGGCCGACGATCGGAGGAGCAGTGGCTGCTCTGATCAGTTTCTTGCGTGAGGGAGAAAGGACTGAGCGGTTCTGTCTTCGATCGGTTCGGCTGCGGGGATAAGAGGGAGAGGCGACGTCGGTCGACGCAGCCAGCCCGAGCAGGAGCTGTGCCGGCGACCAGCTCGGTGGAACCCTCGGATGAAGCCCGAGAAACCGAGTGTTGAATCTTCAGTCGGTTGAATTTGCTATAGAGGCTGACATGTGGGTCCCACCGAGGGTTTAACCTCTGAAATTAAATTTTCCCCACTGCTCTAAACAGTAGAGACCCAATTAACCTTGGTCATTTGAATTATCTACCCCTGGCCCATTTGAATTGGATAGACTTCAAATTGGTTTTGGTTTAAATATATTTTCAGCACATATGCAGTTTGAAATTCAAATAAAGTTTGAATTTGCTAAACTTTGCTCCTGTCAAGATCATCTCCAAATGGAGTGAAAATTGGTGGGTGAGCTCACAAAAATGTGCTGAGTAAGAATATGCCTCCCACTTTTGAATTGATGGGATGGAAATAGTTTGAATTTGAGTTCGAACCACCCACTTTCTTGCTATACCTAAAAAGTCCTTAAAAAGGTTTTGGATTTGGGTGAAATTTGGCATGGACATTCCTAGCAAGGTGTAGGAGTTTTTCATATGTCCAGCCCCTAAATGATGCATGTGGAAAATGCCACTTTTGCATTTTGTGAGTTTATTCTCTAATGATCATGTTGATGGTGTTTACTTTCTCTTCAAATGTACTCATCAAGTTTCTTCAAATGAAGTGTGTGTGTGGTGCTGAACACTTTGAAGATGTGCCAAAAACTTAGGCCCTTACAATCATCCGAAAAGACATCTGGGTATTCACGGACCACACAAATATCCTCAAGTTTTGTGGCCTCCTTGTTATATGTGGATGAAGCTTCTTGAACCGAACGGTCAAGAATAAGAACACGCGGTTCATGAAGTGGAGAATTTAGACGAACCACACGTGGAATGATGTCAAGAACAGCACCATGGTGATGTAGCCATGAAATTCCTAAAATTATATAAATTTTTCGACTCTCTAACATAATTAGAGAAGTTAGATATAGATTCCCACCCAATTGTAATGGTGCTCTATAGACCATCCTATCAGCTGTTATTTTCCCACCTGGAGAGCATATCAAGTATGAACTATTTGTGGGAATGACAGGCAATTGATACTTTAGTAAGAAAATGAGACTAGGCAGGGGCTAGGGCACAGCAAGAGGAAGTCTTGTGTGCGCAGCCCTGTCCGTATCGATTGAGGACTGATCCGTATGTCGCCCACGCTGATCAAGTTTGAACGTATCGAAGGCATATCGGATATATGGACACCGATAAACTGATGTAACCTATACCTCCGGGCGTCGAGGCATAACGCACCGAGTTATAGGTGTAGGTTGAGGGCAGCGAGGTAGAAATCTGCTAACGGGCATAGAGAGATGCTCCGTGTAGTGAACCTCCTATCCATTTCGGTGTGACCGGTTCGACGTTTGGGCTGTTGGATGAAAGGATGTCCCGTACGACATCGAGTGAGCGTGCTGTGCAGCTCCACGGGTGGGCGTACGTGACGTTCTTATTGGGTATCCCTGCAGGTGTATATCGAGTCGATTCACCGTCCCTCGCGGTGATGAGTACCATTTGGTCACTGAGTTGTGACATAGGTTAATATATGAAATGTGATGATTCAGTATTGCTGTTATGATAATATTGTATTGCTACATGTGTGCCACCAAATATTGCTTACTAAATTTCAGATTCATGAACTGTAACTTGTGGCTAAAAGATAAAATAAGGAGGAACTTGTAGGCGTGTCCGTTTGCTACAAATTACCATCCCATGTTCGTTGTAAACTGCATGTAGAGTTTCATGCCCAGGTGAGTCGGTTAAGTCTTGTTGAGCCATCGTGCTCACGGTTGTTGCTGTAAGTGTTTTTCAGGTGATGACTACCCCACGGACTCAGGGTATGAGTCCACCAGCGAGAGCTACCCTCCGTCGGGGACCAGGGATGAGTGGGAGCCATACACGCCGTGCTGAGCTGAGGAATGCAGCTAGTGTGGGTTATCCCTAAGGCGGGGCAACTGACTTTTGCTAGATAGATGAGTGTGAGTTGTATATACTTAGATTCCGCTGTTGTAATCTCAACAAGTAGTTTGTAACTGAAGTCTTGTACTACTTTGTACATATTCAGTTGGTTTTCTGTGTAATACAATGACGTTCTTATGATGTGTGCTGTCAGGTGTCGCATCGTTCGGCACCACCCTCTGCGATCCTGGATGAGCGGATTCCGGTCCGCCACAGGCTGGTATCATAGCCGCATTGGGGATAGCATACTAATTAAGGACTGTATTACGGGAAAAACTTAGGTTTACAGTGAGGATTCGGTAGTTTGCCCAAGTAAGGACTGAGACGGCCCGACGCCGCCCGTTCAGTCACTGGGACGGGGCACTCGCCTGGGATTCGCATTGGTTGGTGCCGTGTTGTGCGGCACCCAACAGCACACATATAAGGAACAATGTATTACATAAAACAATAGCGGAAGCTTACAAGTTTTTCTTTGTAAATAATTTATATCAAGTAGCTACAGCGGAAGTCCATATCAACTCACGTCGAATAACTAAAGAGCACTCGAGATGAAGTCCAGCCCACGGACTTCTCTCGCTAGCAACACAAAGACAACAGCAGCGGCTGGGTTCTCCATGTGTTACACGACTTGGAAGTCTCCGAGTCTCACCGGACAACCTTCTTCTTAGCATCGATGTTAACCTGCAAAACCACTTATATAGCAAGCCTGAGCACATAGGCTCAGCAAGACTGATCCGTCTCTCCTAAACAAGAAACTCTACATGCACGACAGTTGCAATTGGGTTAGCTAGATTTGCATAAAGGACTCGCCTAAAGTTGATCCTTAACTTTCAGATTTTTAAGCCTCATTGTGCAGACCTTGAGCTGAAAAGCATCGCAACTCCACAATCGGTGAACGAATCAAGTATGGACTATCGGTGGGTAGTATTTGCAAGCTGTATTTGGCAGTAAAAGCTTGGCTAATGAAGCTATACGTGGCACCTGAATCAAATAACACTATAGCGGGATGCTGGTGGAGTTGGAATATACCCGCAAGGATCGGCTCTCTCTCCGGCACGTCCTCTATGGCAAGTTGATGGACGGTGCCGAGCCTAGGGTTTGCGCGGCGCGCATTAGTGGGGTTCTGGGGCTGATTCCTCCCCGGAAGTTGCCGTGCAACTCCGCCGCCTTGCCTCTCCGGACAACTGCTGGCGAAGTGTCCTGGACGACCACATTTATAGCATGTGGCTGCTGCTTGGCCAGTGCTCGGGGGACGAAAGCCCGGCATTCGCTGCTAAGGTGCATACGCACGCGGCATCGCCCGCTGTTGCTGTTGTTGTTGCAGAGGTGGTACTGGCAGTGCTGGTCTGAATGCCGATGAAGAATATGGCCGACTGCAAAAGGGCATCGGCTTCTGGGGTGGCTGCCAGCGTGGACCCGATGGTGGGCGGTTCACCATCCGATATTTCTGAGAAGGACCGCCTCCTTCTCCGCTGCTTTGCGGCGTGCTTCGCTTCCTTTCCGCCACTGCTATCTCCTTGCTGGAGTCCTCCTCAACAATTGTAGCATCAATTATATCGTTGAGGCTGCCGCGATTGAACATCGCCAGCTTGTCCTTCAGGAGCTGGTTAAGCCCCTGGTAGAAATGATCGCGTCGCTTCTCGTCGGTATTGGCGTGATACGAAGCGTATATTGCAAGATCATTGAACACCCTGGAGTATTCCAGCGCGTTCCGGCTCCCTTGTTGCAGGCATAAGAACTCCTGCGTCTTCCTCTTCATGAGACCCGGTGGTATGTGATAGGCCCTGAAGGCCGTCCGGAACTCCGCCCAGGTCATAACTCGCTCGGTGGGCTGTGAAGAACAGTAGTTTGCCCACCAAGCACTCGCAGATCCTTGGAGCTGTTGGACCGCGAACTGAGTCTTTCGCTGCTCACTCACTTGGAGCAGCCTGAACTTCATCTCCATCGTGCGGAGCCAGTTGGGTTCATCGAGGGGTTCATCTGCCCTTGATAATACCGGGGGATTAGTAGCCAGAAAATTGGAGTACGAGCTCTGTTGGCGCTCCTCACGATCTTGACGGCTCTTCGGTCGAGACGTATTCGCGATGAGGGTTTGCAGCAACTCCGTGTGCTGCTAATGAGAGCCCGCCATTGCTGCCACAATGTCAGCCAAAGTAACCGTTGGCGGTGGCGGTGGCGGTTGTTGCTGTTTCTGTTGCTGTCCCGAGGAGTCCTCGGGAGGCTGTTGGGAGGTCTGTCCCCCCTGACTGGAACACCCAACGTCCGGGTTGGCACAAGTACGAGTCATTCTGAAATTCAAAACAGCAGCGATCAGCATATGTCATACTTAAAATTCCATATGAAACAGTAGGTATTGAAGTGACGCATGAATAATTTGCACAACATTCACATATATTGATAAAGCATAAACTTTATACAAGATACATTAGTCTCGGTTCTCCGAGAAGTAGTGCTCATGTCGTCACCACCTATACATACACTACTGTCTACACGACATGTCACCAATTACAAAAGTTTGGGTTGCATCACCCCAGCTGCCCTACTTGGCAACGGTAACCTCCTACTCGGAGTAGAATTCAACCTCCTGCGGGCCGTCCTCCTCCGGTACCTCTGCTGGTGGCTCTGGGTCTACAACCTCCTCTTCTGGCTCGGGTTCCCCCATTGCCGGAAGACCCAATACCACGGGTACAGCACCTACCACTGGTATGCCAATTACCGGAGGTACGAGGTCCTGCAACGTGTGCACCTCGTCCATGGCTTGGTTGTAGTCCTCTTCCCAGCCTTGCCCCTCCTCAATAGCGTCGTCCCGCTCTTGAGTAAGGGTCTCATTCTTCTGGATCAGAGCCTGCACCTGTTGTTGCAAAACCGTGATGTCAACACGGCTTTTCCTCTTCGCCTTCTTCAGACAATGCAACTGATTATGTTATTCGTTCAGTCGCTTGATCGTCGGAAAGAGTACATTGCGGGGTGCGCTGTAAACACTCTCGAAATGGTCTCCACGGCTTGTGCTCTCCTTGAGCTTTGCAGAAAGACAATCCGTATGAACAGCTTGGCTGTCCATCACGGCTTTTCCTGCCCTTATCTGGAGGCTGAGGTTCGCCTCCGCGGGGTTGTACCTTGGGCAACCCGGATCTGTTGCCTCCATGTACCTCCCTTCCCACACATGATTAGCCCATCCCTCCACCGGAACGAGCGCGTATAGAGTGCCCTCCATAGCTCTCACATGTAGTTGGCAGAAACGCGACATGGTGTTGCGGGCTGCCACTTGCCACATTCCCTCCGGTTGTCTACCTCTCACCGTAACGGTGAACGGCGCCCAACCGGGTGGTGTAGGTCCTGCAGGAACTTCGACATGAATCATCCACGTCTTGTTCCCCTCCTTGCCTACTTCTTTGGCGAAGTACTGCGGCATCTTGCTGTACCCGAAATATTGAAGCATTTCCCTCAACGTTTCCGGATAGCCGCCGCGGTGAGAACAGTGAGATTCCACCCACCCGTTCTCCAACTGTCTATCCGCTGTCATATGTAGAAACATATTGGAGAAATGTCAAATATTTAATTGGACAGTAAACCATTGAGTTATAACATAAAACATGTTCGTTGAACTTATAAAATTTGGGAACATAGTTCAAATTTATACAAACTTGACTGCTGATCTGCTGTGCAACATGACAGTCCTGACCAGTTTCCATTTCAACCTGATCTAGACCATGCTAAAGCAAAACCAATCCAGGAGCTCAACATCAAAGTTAAAGCTAACTTCAATAGCTTTCCATAAAGTATTTGCTTGGCCTAAGATCTGTACTGGTTCAAAAGTTATGAGATGTCAAAGTTAACAGAATTTCTGGAGGAAATTGGACAGCACCTCCCTGCTTTAGGTATTGGTTTGATCCAAGAATTCCAGTTAATTCTACTCCTAATCTGACAAAACTTTCTGTTACAAAGTTGTAACCCATATCATAAACTTTTCCGAAATACCTCATTTTCTATTTTTGGATTTTTATGCAGGAAGTTATGCTCAAATTACAGAGAGTTACAGAGAGTGTTTGCTCTGCCCTGTTTTATGGACAGTTTTAACTCTACTGCATTTTTCGATTGGTTAAGGGATGAAACATATATGGACATCAACAGAAAGGTTGTAAATCTCTTCCAAAGATTTTCATAAATGTATCATATGACCCCCACCTCGAAAGAACTCAACCTCTAACCTCTGATTAACTTCAGCCTTAATTCAGCTGAAAACAGGGGACTCTGTCCTTAGTACTCTATAAGTTGAAAACTTGTTAACTTTAAATATCCTGATTAAGGGAAGGAGTTATATCAAAGTTTTAGTGCTCTAGATTAAAACTTTCAAGTTTTACAATGCAGTTTCTCATTCAGTGGGGTGTGACATTAATGCGTCACCAGATCATGTCGTTACTACGTCCTCACAAAGAAAAAACTATACCGGATTTAGCCGGCTTCGTTAGTTCAGTGGCACTAAGCGTCACTCGCACACGGATGCTACACGTCTACCATTTTGTGGTTAGACTACCTGCAGACAACTCAAACAATTGTCAGACTCGGCTGCACACCGAGCCCGGTATCCATACAGTTCATACACCCGGCCGTCATCACTCGCCCGGATGTTCTCAAGCCAAACACGCCTTGACCTACGTGTTCACGTTACTGACCACGTGACGGGGTCTCCCAAATTGCCCAAAACACGCCAGGGACAAACGTTGCTCGAACACCGCAAACAACATGAAGAGTCGTAGAGGATATTAAAGCGGATCGGGTTACCTTCCACCCGTGGGGCTCCACCCTTCAGCTTGTGCGCACTGGTGGACAGCGCTTACGTACACCCCCTAAGGCATAAAGCGTCCCGAGATGCACGATTTTCCGACATAATCAGATACGTTAGTATGCCACTTTCTATACACTAATAACATACTTATATGGGCTACTAACTCGTTCCTCACCGAATTTTTTGAAAAAGATGACCTTTGTAGTGTGTTAAACCTCAAGCGAGCTCTGATACCACGCTGACACGACTCCACGGCCTTGTCGAGCCAGGATCACGCTGAGGGGTGCTGCGTTGCACAGCACCGAATAACACACATCAAAGATACAAAGCGGAAGCAAAGTTTTATTACATAAACATGTTTATGAACATTTGTACAACAAAATATGTTCAGTCTACACTCACAGGCGTAGACTAAGCATTGAGTTCACTTTCAGCCCATGAACGTGTCCTCGCTAGCACACACGCACACTAACACGGCGGCATGCATGACTCCCACTCGACGGGGTTCCCCTCCTGGGGTTCTGTCTCCTCCTCGGGGGTCCCTCCCTCATAGAACCCTGCAAAAGCTTCTAACACAAGCAGTGAGCACGATGGCTCAGCAAGACTGACCCGTCTCTCCTATACATGAAACTTCTACATGAAGGTTAAAATGTTACATGAGGTAAAATAGGTTGCAAAGGACTCGCCTAATAAGTGGAACCTTACTTTCAAGTTTTAGCAGCAGGTTGTTGAGAACCTTACGCTAAGGCACATGAGAGAGCCGCAATCAAACAAGAAACGCATTTTCCTATTGTACTTTGCCCAAAGTTGAAAAGAACTTTAATTAGCACTAAACCACAACAAGACATAAACAAGCAAAGTATATCTTTCAAATCCGCAAACTTTTAACATGTATCTAGCCTGTTCTTTCTATGTCACTGTACAGTGAACAAGTGGTACTAACTGACCGCGAGGGATGGCGATTATAATCGATTTACACCTGCAGGGTTACCCGAATAACCCGTCACGTACGCCCGTACTCGATGTTGCCTACAGCAACCATCATGGACGTCGTACGCAACCACCTTTCACCCGTTAGTCAAATGTTGAACCGATCCAATCGTCCCGAGCAAAAGGTTGCGTGCATCCACAGTGCCACCAGCCAATTTACACCAACATCTCTCAACCTACCCTCTGAACGACCAGCTATGCCTCAACACCCAGCTACCCGAGTTACATCGGTTTCCCGGTTCCCGTATATCCGGTAGGTCTTCGGTACTGTTCTAGCTTGTTCAACAGGCCCGCACACGGCTCGGTCCTCAATCGACACAAGCGAAGCTATAGCACCCAGGCCCCAAAGTCCTGCTGTCCTTACTCTCCGCTCGGTCTCATTTTTCTTGCCATGTGTTTCATTTGCTATCTTTACCCGAGTCGAGTGCCTCTAGCCTATCCTCGCGAGTAGTTCCAACTACTCGACTTGTACTGAATCCTACACTATGTTAGCATTGCAGTAGCAAAACGGGGTTTTCAATCCTAATCCCAACCCATGGTTTTCTTGGCTATGCATTTGGGTTTCAAACAAGACTCTAATGCACGAAGTAAGTGGTACTCAAAGTAAGTTCTCAAAATAATAAAAATTTGTAAAAAGGTTAATGCAAACCGGAGCTTGCCTTGCTGCTCTTGTTCGTAGGCTAGCTGCTATTCCGGAGTGATAGGTTCCTCCTCAACCTTAGCGACTACATGAGATAGCATGTATATGTATCAATTTAAATGCATTTGAATTGAATTTAGACTTGCGAAGACTATAAGTTTTCCTAGACAGACCCACTTATGCTGAAAGTTTTACTGTGATTTGGTTACCACCTAAACAGAGACTTGGCCAAGTTTCATTTGCAGCAAAGATCATTTGAGCTCTCCACAAATAATTATGTACTTGACCTTAATTGGAGCTCCTAGGGTGATCTAGGGATTTTCATGGGGCAACCCATTACTTTCTGAAAACAAGATTTTCAGAGGGTTCTAATAGAGTTGGTCTCACTTAATTTGAAGATTCCTAGCTAAAGATATGAGCTAAACAATTTCAGGGAAATTCTGAAAATGTTTCTGGACATTTTCTATTTTCTCTGGAACAGTTTCATTAATCACGCCATTAGGTGGATCAAATGAGCTCAAATGGATCTGACATTTTTATGGTACCTCAGGGATATTTTGGTGAACATACCAGCAAAATTTCAGAAATTTCCTCCAAACGGTTCTCCAGTTAAAATTCTAGACAGTTAAAATTTTGAAGAATTAATTCTGGAGAAATAGGGATTTTCATGAAGTGAAACTTGATTTGCTGGAAAGTACTCAGAGAGCTGATCCAACAAAAATTGGTTCACTCGATTTGGAATTCCTAGCCAAAGTTATGTGGGTTTGAAGTTTGAACAAAATCTGAAAATCGGGAAAATGTTTAAATCTGGCGGTGGGTCCACGGATACACGTGTCAGGTGCTGAAGTGACGGCACACGGGGCTACAGGTTTAATTCCCGCGCTACCACAGTCGATCCGTGCCCACCGAAGATCAAAACTGCCAGGTTTCCTCCCACTGACAGCAGGCCCGTCTCGGTCGTCTTCTACCTCGTGCCTCCCGCGCGGTAGCGCCGCCGAGGTGACTTTGCACCGGCTGGAAGCAAACTGTAAAATTCATCGTCGACGCTCAACCTCTTGGCTCAAGCTTCGGAGATGAGATGCAGGAGGTTCTTGCGCGTCCGAAAACAGCTTGGCTTGATCGTGAAAAGCCCGGGATGAGGCTGCCCACAAGAGCACCTTTCTCGGCTTGGTGGCCACTGCTGCGGATCGGTGTGATTCTCGGGGTAGGGAGCACGAGCTCACTTGATGATGGTTTGAGGGGGTAGTGGAGAGTGCTGTGGTGCCGTTTTGCTGCTCAGCTGAGGTTCGTGCGCGAGATTGGCTGGTGGCCGACGATCAGAGGAGCAGCGGCTGCTCTGATCAGTTTCTTGCGCGAGGGAGCAAGGACTGAGCGGTTCTGTCTTCGATCGGTTCGGCTGCGGGGATAAGAGGGAGAGGCGACGTCGGTCGACGCAGCCAGCCCGAGCAGGAGCTGTGCCGGCGACCAGCTCGGTGGCGCCCTCGGATGAAGCCCGAGAAACCGAGTGTTGAATCTTCAGTCGGTTGAATTTGCTATAGAGGCTGACATGTGGGTCCCACCGAGGGTTTAACCTCTGAAATTAAATTTTCCCCACTGCTCTAAACAGTAGAGACCCAATTAACCTTGGTCATTTGAATTATATACCCCTGGCCCATTTGAATTGGATAGACTTCAAATTGGTTTTGGTTTGAATATATTTTCAGCACATATGCAGTTTGAAATTCAAATAAAGTTTGAATTTGATAAACTTAGCTCATGTCAAGATCATCTCCAAATGGAGTGGAAATTGGTGGGTGAGCTCACAAAAATGTGCTGAGTAAGAATATGCCTCCCACTTTTGAATTCATGGGATGGAAGTAGTTTGAATTTGAATTTGAGTTCAAACCACCCTCTTTCTAGCTATACCTAAAAAGACCTCAAAAACGTTTTGGATTTGGGTGAAATTTGGCATGGACATTCCTAGCAAGGTGTAGGAGTTTTTCATATGTCCAGCCCCTAAATGATGCGTGTGGAAAATGCCACTTTAGCATTTTGTGAGTTTATTCTCTAATGATCATGTTGATGGTGTTTACTTTCTCTTCAAATGTACTCATCAATTTTCTTCAAATGAAATGTGTGTGTGGTGCTGAACACTTTGAAGATGTCCCAAAAACTTAGGCCCTTACAATCATCCGGAAAGACATCTGGGTATTCACGGACCACACAAATATCCTCGAGTTTTGTGGCCTCCTTGTTATATGTGGATGGAGCTTCTTGAACCGAACGGTCAAGAATAAGAACATGCGGTTCATGAAGTGGAGAATTTAGACGAACCACACGTGGAATGATGTCAAGAACAGCACCATGGTGATGTAGCCATGAAAATTTTAAAATGATATAAATTTTTTGACTCTCTACCATAATTAGAGAAGTCGGATATAGATTCCCACCCAATTATAATGGTGCTCTATAGACCATCCTATCAGCTGTTATTTTCCCACCTGGAGAGCATATCAAGTATGAACTATTTGTGGGAATGATAGGCAATTGATACTTTAGTAAGAAAATGAGACTAGGCAGGGGCTAGGGCGCAGCAAGAGGAAGTTTTGTGTGCGCAGCCCTGTCCGTGTCGATTGAGGACGGATCCGTATGTGGCCCACGGTGATCAAGTTTGAACGTATCAAAGGCATATCGGATATATGGATACCGATAAACCGATGTAACGTATACCTCCGGGCATCGAGGTATAACGTACCAATTTATAGGTGTAGGTTGAGGGCAGCGAGGTAGAAATCTGCTAACGGGCATAGAGAGATGCTCCATGTAGTGAACCTCCTATCCGTTTCGGTGTGCCGGTTCGATGTTTGGGCTGTTGGGTGAAAGGTTGTCCCGTACGACATAGAGTGAGCGTGCTGTGCAGCTCCACGGGTGGGCGTACGTGACGTGCTCTTTGGGTGTCCCTGCAGGTGTATATCGAGTCGATTCACCGTCCCTCACGGTGATGAGTACCACTTGGTCAATGAGTCGTGACGTAGGTTAATATATGAAATGTGATGATTCAATATTGCTGTTATGATAAGATTGTATTGCTACATGTGTGCCACCAATATTGCTTACTAAATTTCAGATTCATGAACTGTAACTTGTGGCTAAAAGATAAAATAAGGAGGAACTTGTAGGCGTGTCCGTTTGCTACAAATTACCATCCCATGTTCGTTGTAAACTGCATGTAGAGTTTCATGCCCAGGTGAGTCGGTTAAGTCTTGTTGAGCCATCGTGCTCACGGTTGTTTCTGTAAGTGTTTTTCAGGTGATGACTACCCCACGGACTCGGGTTACGAGTCCACCAGAGAGAGCTACCCTCCGTCGGGGACCACGGCTGAGTGGGAGCCATACACGCCGCGCTGAGCTGAGGAGTGCAGCTAGTGTGGGTTATCCCTAATGCGGGGCAACTGACTTTTGCTAGATAGATGAGTGTGAGTTGTATATACTTAGATTCCGCTGTTGTAATCTCAACAAGTAGTTTGTAACTGAAGTCTTGTACTACTTTGTACATATTCAGTTGGTTTTCTGTGTAATACAATGACGTTCTTATGATGTGTGCTGTCAGGTGTCGCATCGTTTGGCACCACCCTCTGCGATCCTGGATGAGCGGATTCCGGTCCGCCACAGGCTGGTATCAGAGCCGCATTGGGGATAGCACACTAATTAAGGACTGTATTACGGGAAAAACATAGGTCTACAGTAAGGATTCGGTAGTTTGCCCAAGTAAGGACTGAGATGGCCCGACGCCGCCCGTTCAGTCACGGGGACGGGGCACTTGCCCGGGATTCGCATTGGTTGGTGCCGTGTTGTGCGGCACCCAACAACACACATATAAGGAACAATGTATTACATAAAACAATAGCGGAAGCTTACAAGTTTTCTTTGTAAATAATTTACATCAAGTAGCTATGGCGGAAGTCCATATCAACTCACGTCGAATAACTAAAGAGCACTCGAGATGAAGTCCACCCCGCGGACTTCTCTCGCTAGCAACACGAAGACAACAGCAGCGGCTGGGTTCTCCATGTGTTACACGACTCGGAAGTCTCCGAGTCTCACCGGACAACCTTCTTCTTAGCATCGATGTTAACCTGCAAAGCCACTTATATAGCAAGCGTGAGCACATAGGCTCAGCAAGACTGATTCGTCTCTCCTAAACAAGAAACTCTACATGTACGACGGTTGCAATTGGGTTAGCTAGATTTGCATAAAGGACTCGCCTAAAGTTGATCCTTAACTTTCAGATTTTTAAGCCTCATTGTGCAGACCTTGAGCCGGAAAGCATCGCAACTCCACAATCAAACAAGAAACGCTTTGTTGCGATGCTCCTTGCACAAAGTGAAAGTAAAGTTTAATGAGCCTATCTCTAATTCAATCATGGTTGCAATACAAATTACATCACAGCCTTATCAAGTTCAAAAGATAACCAGTTCAGTTGTTACCACGTCAAGACACAGTGGGCAAGTATGCTCATATGACCGCGAGCAACGGTGATTTGAATCAGTACACGCACAGACTACATGACACGCAGACCCGTACTCCGAGTTGCCGGCAGCAACCTCGACTGACGTTGTACGCGGCCACCTTTCCCAAGATATTCCACATTGGACGCAGTCCAACTGCCCCGAGTACGCAAGCTCCCTCAAGGTACATACCTGCAGTGGTATGTTCTTAAGCGAGTTATCTCCTGCTACCCTGACGCCGAAAGCCTAAGGCAGTTGGAAAAGTTCCACTATGGATCTCCCAAGCTACATCGGTTTCCTGGGTCCCATATAGCCAGTATGTGCCCGGTACACAACTCAAACTTGTCCAACAGGGCCAAGCACGGACGGGCCTTAACCGACACAGGCAGGGCTATGCACGCACGGTCCGCAGCCTGCTTCATCTAAACCTCCCTGCCCGGTCTCCATTTCTTATGTGTAAACTTTCCTCATCATTTCTAATTTTTAACCCGTTCTGAGCAATCCGGCCCTAAACTCGCGAGTAGCTTCCAACTACTCGACTTCTTCCGGACCTTTCCTACTAACATTTAGCGTAGCCACATCCACTCGAGGAGATGCTATTCTATCCTTTCTCTCTTAGGTATTTTGGTCATGCAACTGGGGTTTTCAATATCAACTAGACTTAATGCAATCAACGATGCAAAGCTATGATCTCTAAAAATGAAAATGCTTTATAAAACTGTTCAAATGCAAACTAGGGCTTGCCTGTTCTGCAGGTGACTAAGATTACAATCAGTTAGTGACGATCACTTGGGGCTTGATCACTTGCTTTCCTTCCTCCTTGATCTTCACTTTAAGTCCTTCTCACGTTTTTCACGTATATGCTACACGATATGATCATGCATATGTCATGTCCGGGCATTTTGGGCGCACATACACTAGGCGTCGTCGTGCCCGGGATGTGCGACGCGCAGCAGAACGCGCGGGGCACACAGCACAGGCGCATGAAGAGGAAGTCACGGCAAGTGGCTAAGATGGAAAATAGACATAGTTTTCCATTAATAAGATTCCTAAGATGTAAAATAGAGATAACTTTCCATTACTAAAGTTCCGAAGATGGAAAAATGAGATAGTTTTATATTAATAAACTCCTTCCTTTTATTAGGATTTCCTTCCTATTATTAGGGGGGCTGCTGGCTATATATTCTTGTAACCGCACATGGATGAAGGCAAGCAGAAAGTATTCCCTAATCTCCTATTCTCTCAAGCCTGCGGTCGAGGGGTCTAACCTCACCGGAGAAGACGGACGGCGGCTACGAGCTACGTAGCCGAGGTCCGGCCAGTCGAGGGTACAACGACCTTGACAACCTGGTATCACGATCCCGACGATCCTCGCCTACTCGACCCACTTCGCCATCACCAGCCGCCGGCCCTTCGTCACCGGGCGTCGCTACTTCCTGCGCCTCGCCTGCCATGGGAGACGACCTCAAGACCACCGTCGAAAACCTCGCCAAGGCTGTCCAAGCCTTCCAAGCCACCGCCGAGGCCAATGCCAAGGCAATCCAGGACCTGTCCACCGATCGGTCGTCGTCCGCAGGCACCCGCCAACCGACCGGCGAGCACCACAACGATCGCCCACCCAGGTTCCAGAAGATGGATTTCCCGCGCTACAATGGCAAGTATGATCCGCTGATCTTCATCAACCGTTGTGAGTCCTTTTTCCACCAACAGCGAACCATGGCGGAGGAGAAGGTCTGGATGGCCTCCTACAACCTCGAGGACGTGGCCCAGCTGTGGTACATCCAGCTGCAAGAGGACGAAGGAACACCGCGCTGGGGCCGATTCAAGGACCTCCTCAACTTGCGGTTTGGGCCGCCCCTCCGCTCGGCGCCGCTGTTTGAGCTCGTTGAGTGCCGGTGCTCGGGGACCGTGGAAGAATACTCGAACCGCTTTCAGGTCCTCCTTCCTCGCGCGGGTCGACTTGATGAGACCCAGCGCGTCCAGCTGTACATGGGCGGTCTGCCACTACAGGAAAATGGAAAATTTTCGTCGGCTAGGTATATTTTCATGGGCCCTCACCAAAATAGGTATATTTTCGTGAGCTAGGTTGTTGCTCACGAAAATAAAGGTTTACTTTCGTCGGCTAAAAGAACAACACACGAAATTAGGTATTATTTCGTGGGCCAAGAACGTAGCACACGAAATTAAATATAATTTCGTGGGCTGGGAGAACAAGCACATGAAAATAAATGAGGGTTTGTCGGTTCCACCCAGGAGTAGCCCTATTTTCATGGGCCAGCGTTGAAGCTCACGAAAATATATGACGCAGTTTCGTCGGCTTCTGAAAAAGCACATGGAAATGATCCATATCCCGACCGGCACACAAAACAAGGCATGCATTGTCGTATTGTCGTCGGCTTCGGACAGAGCACACGAAAATGATTGGCACACAAAACAAGGCATGCATTGAGGTATTATCGTCGGCCACGTAGAAGCTCACGAAAAAGCACTTATTTTCGTCGGCGAGGTCAGAAGCACACGAAATTATTTCTATTATCGTCGGCTTCGGAAAAAGCACACGAAAATGATGGGCACACAAAACAAGGCGTGCATGGAGGTATTGTCGCCGGCCACGTAGAAGCTCATGAAAAAGCCCTTATTTTTGTCTGCTAGGTCAGAAGCACACGAAATTAAGTTTATTATCGTCGCCTTCGGACACAGCACACGAAAATATGGGCACACAAAACAAGGCATGCGTATAGGTATTTTCGTCGGCCACGAAGAAGCTCACGAAAACGCAACCTATTTTCATCAGCCATATCACATGCTCACGAAAATGAAATGTATTTTCATAGGCCACCGTGTAGCTCACGAAATTATCGTGTATAACGACCCGGGCGACCAACCGCGTGAATCTCCGAGCCGCCAACAATTCTACGGAACTGCCACTGCTGCGCCGCCACACGCGCACGACGTCGCCGCGCGCGCCGCCGCTCCAACAGCCGCTAGGCCCGTCCTCGGCGCAGGCCCTAGCTTGTGCGGGCGCTCTCCGGCGCACGCGCCCCGGCCGGCGCCGTCTTCATCGGAGAGGACGCCCCCGCGCCGCCCCTCGTCGCAGGCAAGGCCCGGGCGCCGCCGCTCGCAAGCCTCCGCGCCGCAGCTCCCGGTGCCCCCACTCCCGGCGCAATACGTCCCCGCGCCGCACCTTCGGGCGCCGCCCGTCCCTGTGCAGGGAGCCCCCACGTCTCACACGTCCCGGACTCCACCCATACCGGCGCATGACACTCCCACGCCGCACCTCCCGGCGTCGCTGCACCGCCCCTGCGCTGTCCTTCTCGGCACCGGCGCGGCCGCCCTGCCCCGACCTCCACGTCCTCGTCCCACCCGGTGCCGGCGCGCGTCTACCCCAACCCTACCCGTCCGAGGTGAGCTATCTAATTGTTTATAGATTTTCATTTTTTACAATCTTGTATATTTACATCAAGAGTTACCTATGCTAATACAAACATAAAACAGTAGCATATGCATTATTTATGTTGAAAAGAATACTATTGGCTCTTCTTAGATGGTGGAAGCGAACATTATTGGATTTGTTTGTAGTGCTACCGATGACTGCCGTTTGGCATAAAAATAGCGTGCATTTAGATTGAAGACATAATTTGGCCATGTGTTGACCCCATGTGTTGAGCTACGAATTCATTTGTTATACTACTACATTTTCATGCTAACGTAGTCCTTAATTTGTAGACATGGGCGAAAACCAAACAACAATTACAAGAAAACTTTTAATTTTGCATGCTGCCGCAGCCCGCCGCCTCGGTCGGGTCAGAGCAGCCCTTCCTGGAGCAGCCTGTCGACCAGCGCCCGGCATCGACCGCTGTAGAGAGCTCTCTCCCCTGTGCAGCCTGCAACAGGCGCCGCCCCTTTCCCGTCACCCGGCACTGATCGGCCCGGCGCCGCACCTTCACCCTGTTGAAAATAATGCTATAATACTGTTTCATTATTCATTACCCTAATTAACGTGAATGCTTTAATTTATGTGTTGTGCTTTGGTTTAATGGCTATTATGGTCGTGCATGTACCATATCCATCTATGAATGAAAATTTAGCGGGTTATAGCGAAATATAAATAAACGGGTTTCGGGCCGGCTCAGCCCGACACAACCCATTTATGGCCTAACAGTTGGGCCCTCTAAAAGTTATCATTAGCGGCACCCGATAGAGCATAATTTAAGACGATTGACTCAATTCACTGTCTCTCCCTCGTTCTCTCCTCCTGTCTCTCGTTCTTACCTCTCTCTTGTAGAAATTAGATTCATGTAACCAATACAATATGCGTCACCCGTTTCGGACCGGCCCGTCTCACATGCGTTACGCATGTAAGGCGTGTAGGTTCGGAATTGTCCCTTATTGGACAGCCTGGGAGTGACCGAGGGGGCGTTCTTCTGACGAGACGCGGGGTATAGATTCGGACGAAATTTCGACGACGTAACCCTAATGTTCTCCGCTACACCATTATTGGGCGTGTAGTTGGAGAACAACGGGGTTATCCTGCCGAAATTTCGTCTGGATGTGAACCCCGTGTCTCGTTATAAGCACGCTCCTTTCGGTTACTCTTGGGTGGGTTTAGGACCTATCCCTTCCAATAGATGTAAAGTGAATGTAATTAAATAATAATTTGTTTTTGCGATATTTTTAGTTGCAACATACATATTTATGACTTCTATGTTCTTATATTATATAGTCTAGAACATGGGTGATGATAGACGATGGATGTATGATGGTTGGCGGAAGAATGTTGCGCCTTCAAATGAATGGGCCATCAATACTAAGGCATTTATCAGTCGGGCTTTCTCTTTATCGACCAACCGGTTTGTGAAATGTCCGTGCAGCAAGTGTCGTAACTTCTTATGCAAGGAAAAGTTTGACATGGAACGAGATCTCTATCGATTTGGTTTTATGCCAGGTTATGAAACATGGTATGAGCATGGCGAGTTATATCATAGTAATGTTGATGTTGATAACATAGATGGTGATAACGAGGACAGAATGGAAGACATGGTTGAAGCACAAGATCGTGATCGTGGTGCAGATACATCCGAGGAAATTCCTGGACCTGAAGTTCAAGAGTTCTACAGAATTCTCTCAGCATCACATGAACAATTGCATGATCACACTAAAGTGTATGTCCTTTCGACCGTTACTCGTCTCATGTCTATAAAATCAAAGTATATTTTGTCGAACAAGTGCTACGATGATCTTATGGATTTGATAGAGGACATTCTTTCGATTAATCATAAGTTGCCAAGAGACATGTACCAGTCAAAGAAATTGTTGTCAGGCCTTGGTATGAAGTACGAAAAAATTGATTGTTGTCCTAATAATTGTATGATTTTCTGGAAGGAGAATTCAAATCTGACACAATGTTCGGTCTGTAAAGAATCTCGATACATTGAGGCCACAAATGATGATGGTGAATTGGTAAAGACAAAAGTGGTAGTTAAACAACTTCGTTATATGCCTCTTGCATCTAGGCTAAAACGGTTGTTTCTATCTAAATCAACTGCTAGACACATGTGGTGGCATAAGGAAGGTGTGCGCGAATCAACGGGGGTAATGACACACCCATCTGATTCTTAGGCTTGGAAGACGTTGGACTCTTTTGATGAGTACTTTGCAGAAGATGCTAGAAATGTTCGTATTGGATTGGCCACCGATGGTTTCACACCATTGAACACATCTTCTGCATCGTACTCATGTTGGCCGGTTTTTGCTATACCATACAACCTTCCACCAGCTATGTGTATGAAATATGAATATATGTTCTTGTCTCTAATCATTCCTGGCCGTAAACATCAGGGAAAACGTTTAGAGGTTTTTCTTCAACCATTGATTGAGGAGTTAAAAGAATTTTGGATCGGAGTAGAAGCGTATGATATCTACAAAAAACAGAAATTCAACCTGTGAGCAGCATACTTATGGTCCATTCATGATTTTCCTGCATATGGTGTTTTTTCAGGATGGAGCACACACGGAAAATTTTGTTGTCCTATTTGTGGATCAGACTCTGATTGTTTTAGACTTACTCATGGGGGCAAAGTATGTTTTTTTATTGCCACCGACGATTTCTACCAGCAAATCACCCATTTCGAAAGCAAGTTAATACATTTTGAAAGGATACTATTGTAACAAAGGGTCCGCCAAAATGTTTGGCTAGTGTTGAGATTGCTGCATGGCTCAGTCAACTTATCCCTATGGATGATGGGTTTGTTGGTTTTGGTCAGGAGCACAATTGGACTTATATATGTGGCTTATGGGATCTCCCTTACGCTAAAGCATTGTTATTGCTGCACAACATTGATGTGATGCACCAGGAACGCAATGTAGCAGAAAGCATAATTAGCACATGTTTCAATTTTAAAAATACAAAAGATAATTTGAAAGCTCGAAAAGATTTAGCGGATATTTTTAATCGTCCGACTCTAGAAGTCAGACAGGATGGTTGTGGAAAACAGAGATTGCCACGTGCTCCATTTTGTCTTAAAGTTAGTGAAAGGAAAGAAGTTTTAAAATGGTTGCAACAATTGAAGTTTCCTGACGGTTACTGTGCTGGGTTGAGGCGCACGACAAACCTTGAAAATTGGGTATTAAATAATCTTAAAAGCCACGATTATCAAATAATAATGGAAAGACTTCTTCTAGTAATGTTCCGTGGATATGTGCATCAGGATGTGTGGAGAGTACTTGCGGAACTTAGTTTCTTTTATAGAAAACTATGTGCTAAAGAAATTACAATTCAAATGATGGAAAAACTTGAGAAAGAAATACCTTTACTCATATGCAAAATGGAAAAGATATTCCCGCCAGGATTTATGAATGTAATGCAACATTTGCTTGTGCATTTTCCTTATGAAGCTAAAGTTTGTGGCCCTGTACAATATCGATGGATGTACCACATTGAAAGGTGACTAAAGAAACTACGAGCAACGGTTTTGAATAAAGCAAGAGTAGAAGGGTGTATTGCAGAAGCATTTGCTCTGAAAGAGGTAGCATATTTCACAAGTACATTCTTTGCAGAGGAGCATAATGTGTTTACTCCCACAACACGGTACCATATAGATGAAGAAACTCTTGCGGGAAAATTATGTATTTTTTTTGGAAAGGAAAAATGGTTGGTGGCAGCAGTAGGCACGTGGTTTCAGAAGAAGAATGGAATTCATGAATGTTATACATGTATACAAACATCAAAGAGATGGCCCAATATTTTGTGTAAGTGTTTTTTTATTCTAATAACCGCGAGGTAACACCTAATGTTTTCTTACATTTTACATGAGAGATTTTCTAATGTATTCATATTTTGCATTATGTAGCGAGTTTGACAAACAATTTTGGAAGTATACGCGTCAACCAACAAGCAAACAATTAGATAAAATGTGTTGTAATGGACTTAATGGAGGTCCTAACTTCGTCAATTGGTTTTGGAAGCATGTAAACATTCTCTTATTACATGTTACTTTTATCACCTCCAAGTTGATTAGTAAAGCTAATATTTTTATTTAATTCGTAGTGCATGGTTGATGCTAATGTTCATGAAGACTTACGACAACTTTCTCAAGGAACCATAAGAGCAAGGAATTTTGGTCGTTACGACGTAAATGGGTTCCGATTTTGTTCGGCCAAATTTGAAGCAAAACATCCTCTTGCAGCCACGACAAATAGTGGAGTTGTAACTAGAGCATGTGATGCACAGGGGCATGAAACTAAATATTATGGAATTATTCAAAATATTGTCGAATTTAAATTTGGTGGCTCCAAAGATCTTAGAGTTACTTTTTCCACTGCGACTGGTTTGATAATAACAGGGGTACACGACAGGATGAATTTGGTATAGTAGAGGTAAAACATGAAAATAGACTTTGTGGATGCGATAATTATGTTCTTGCTCATCAAGTTGAGTTGGTTTACTACCTACCATATCCTTGTCCAAAGTTGAGTGCTTGGTGGGTTGTGTATAAAGTCAATCCACGAGAACCGTTATATGCCCTGGTGATGCTGGATATCAAGATGAACAGGAAGAAGTCTACCAAGAGGATGATATACTACCATCTTTTAATATAGATAATAGTTTAGGTCTTGACACATTAGTTGGCGATGTTGAAGACAATGGGATAGAAGAGGTACTACTGGTTAAAAGAAAAAGACCTAGCACTAAAAAAGTTAAGCTAAGACAAAAGAAGAAAGTTAGTCGACATATTACCGAAGGAACATCGAATCATGATGAATTTTAATCATGTAATTGTTTTCTGTTACACTTGAATTTATTTTTATTACTTTTGTTTGTATCATTAAGTATTTATCTCTCACCATTTCTTCCAACAGGATGCCACGTAGTCTGAAGAATATAGCTAAGGAGCTCTTTGGCTCCGCAAGAAAGAGTGGGAGTCAGTCTGCTAGCTTTTCACGTAGTCAAGACTCTCTTTTCCAAGGCAGTGCCTCAAACAATAGTAGACGAGAGACATTTAGAAGGTGCATGGAACAAGCTAATGAACAGGTTCATGTATTTATAATTTTATTATATTTACTCATATATCATATTGTGAAACCTAATTTAGAAGATGCATGAAACAAGCTAATGAACAGGTGGAGCACGAGATCCAGGAGGAGGGTAATGAGCAGTGTCAAGAAGATCAAGGGGATGGACTTTCTGCGGGACATGAACAACAACAACGGGGAAGAGCCCATGTTGATGATGAAGCCGAGGAGGATGAGGGGGATGACACCGATACGGGAGAGTTGCCACAATCATTCAGGTATCGGTCTTCAAACACTCTCCCGTTGGCTGTGCCTCCACAACAGCGATTACGGATCACTCCTGTCGGTGACTGGTAAGTAAAAATAAAACTCAGTATTAAATTGTAGATATAATATTTTTGATAAATATTATATGTTGTTAAATTAACTGTTAGGCAATGGGATGACATGGATTGGGATGGACGACAACATCGTAGACAACCTAATGCTGTGTTGGGTGCTATATGTCGCCATCATTATCTAGGTCTTGTGAATATTAAAGGTGAAGAGAAACCTACAATACATTGGGAGCACTATAGGCTTGCTCCACATGCTGTGCATGAGAATGTGGCAGGGGCTGTCTGGCATGATTTTTGGGTATGTATTCACTACACTACACTATATTTATATCCATTATATTATTAGTAATCAAAATATTATGGTTTTTATAGGAACGATATCGTTTGCCCGATGATCATGACGCTGCTCTCGAGTCTAGAGCACACAAAGTCTTTCACAAAGCGGCACGTAAAGTTGTGAATGATATGATGTCTAATGCTCGGATCACAGCTGTTTGCTTATACTATAAGGAGAAGCTTGGACAGATGATGAACAAGAAAATGGGAGCTTCAAAAATTTATTTTGACGATGATCAATACCGTCAGGTAATGATTCCTTGGATGGTTAAATGTGCTGATGCTTATTAGGGATACTTTTCTCAGCTTGGACTGTCTGCCGCCATGCCACCGCTACCGCAGCCTCCGCAGCTACCTATGCTATCACCGCCACCGATGCCTCCACAGCGTCTTCCTGTTGGAACACAGGTACATATTATCTCTATGTTCTCTTCCATTTCTATAAAGTGTTAGTATAAATGTAACATGTATTTTTATTTATTTAGGGATCATCCTCAAGGGCACAAAACTTTCATAGTCCTGTTACAAATTTGCGAGCATCTTCTTCAGGAGGACAGGGTGAAGGGGATGACTTTGTCGATCAATTCTCCGCTCCCGGTGGTAGCAATTAGGTAATTTCGTTTTTTTCATATACATCATATATTCTGTATCTTATATTCAAATAGAGCTCGTGTATAACAAGACATAGAGTTTTATATGATGTTGGTTTTTATTTGAATCTATTAGTTATATATACTTCATTTTGGCTTGATACAGGAAAACGGCGAGAAAAAGGGTGTCAAAGCAATTTGTTGATTTGTTGAAAAGCTCAATGTGGAAATGTATTATGATTTGCTTTGAAAAAATTGTTGTATGGACAATATGAAATGTTCGTGTTTCTTTATAGACAATGTGAAATGTTCGTGTTTGTGTGGACAATGTAATGGACAAGACTATTTGTACGATGTAATGGCTTTTATAATGTTTAATAAGTTTGTTGCAGTTGTTATGAAGTGTGATCATATGCGTGTTTATGTTATTTGATATATAATTTATTATTTCGTGCTTCGAACAAATATTATGTGTAATTTGTAACTGCAGTCTTATATATTTTCGTGGGCCACAAAGAGGCCCACGAAAATAATGCAACAATATTTTCGTGGGCCAAGGAAAAGCCCACGAAAATAGGACCATATTATTTTCATGGGCCCAACAAGTGGCCCACGAAAATAAAAGGACACTATTTTTGTAGGTCGTAACATTGCCGACGAAAACAACAAAAACAATATTTTTGTTGGCCAAAAGAGAGCCCACGAAAATAACAAGACACTATTTTCGTGGGCCAGAGTCTGGCCCACGAAAATAATAGCAAGTTATTTTCGTGGGCCACATTATGGCCCACGAAAATACATAATTACGTGGGCCTTTTTAGGCCGACGAAAATAACCTTATTTTCGTGAGCCGTAGACGACATTAAATTTATTTTCGACGAGTTATTGTCGTCGGCCGTGGGCCCACGAAAATAAGCGTAAAACCCATGAAAATAAATATTGTTGTGGGTTTTACGCTTATTTTCATGGGCCCACGGCCCACGAAAATAACTCGTTTTCCTGTAGTGTGCTTCTGCCACTGAGCCACGCGGTTCGCATCCACAACCCGGAGACGCTCACGGCAGCGATGAGCCTGGTGCGCCAGGTTGAATTGATGGAAAGCGACTGGCCGGCGCAGGCTCCAGCTCGTCCAGCCCCGCACGGTCTTCTTCCGGCTCTGGCGCCACGGCCAGCGCTCACCGCGCCCCCTCAACCGCTCGCGCTCCCGGCGCCACCGGTGGGCGTTGCATCGGCCCACGGTGCGAGAAACCAGAGGCGGCTGACCCCGGAGGAACAGGCGGAGCGGCGTTGTCTTGGGCTTTGTTTTAACTGTGACGGAAAATACTCTCGTGGCCACAACAGATTTTGCAGGCGCATTTTCTTCGTTGACGGAGTGGAGATCGACGACACCGATGAGGCCGCGGCCGGGGCTGACAAGGAGGCACCTTGCTTCTCCCTGCAGGCCCTGGCCGGGGTGCCCATGGCGGACACTATGCAGATCGCTGTGACACTTGGGGCCACATCCCTCGTCACGCTCCTCGATTCCGGCAGCACGCACAACTTCATCTCGGACGAGGCGGTGCGGTGCTCTGGTTTGCCGCTCCGACAGCGGCCCCGCCTCACAGCCATGTTCGCCAATGGAGAGCGGATCAGCTGCGAGGGCGTCATCCGCGATGCGCCCCTCCTCATCGCTGGTGCCCTGTTCCCGGCGGACCTCTTTGTCATGCCGCTGGACGGGTACGATGTCGTCCTCGGCACCAAGTGGCTTGGCGCGCAGGGACCCATCGTCTGGGACCTCGCTCGCCGGCGCATGTCGTTCCAGCATGAGGGCCACACCGTATGCTGGAAAGGCATGCCGTCGCCGGCTGCGCCGCGCCTACAGGCAACCGTGGCTGTGGCAGAAGATGCCCTCCTCAATGGGCTGTTGGGCGCCTTCGCTGAGCCGATCGACCTACCACCAGCCCAGGGTCACGACCACCGCATCATCCTCAAGCCCGATGCTTCCCCTGTGGCGGTACGCCCGTACAGGTACCCGGTCACCCACAAGAACGAACTTGAGCGGCAGTGTGCCGCCATGATAGAGCAGGGCATCGTCCGCCGCAGCGACTCACCGTTCTCGTCGCCGGTCCTCCTCGTCAAGAAACCGGATGGGTCATGGCGATTCTGCGTGGATTACCGTGCCTTGAATGCGCTCACCGTCAAGGACGCTTTTCCCATCCCGGTGGTCGACGAGCTCATCGACGAGCTCCACGGCGCGCGCTTCTTCACCAAACTCGACTTATGGTCGGGTTACCATCAAGTGCCGATGCGGCCCGAGGATGTACACAAGACCGCGTTCCACACTCATGATGGTCTGTACGAGTTCCTGGTGATGGCGTTCGGCCTCTGCAACGCTCAAGCCACATTCCAGGCACTCATGAATGATGTTCTGCGGCCGTTCCTCCGCCGGTTTGTCCTCGTCTTCTTTGATGACATTTTAATTTACAGCAAGACATGGGCCGACCACCTTCGCCACCTCCAGGCCGTCTTTTCCAAGCTTCGGCACAAGCAACTCTTCGTCAAGCGCACCAAGTGTGCTTTCGGTGCCATCTCTGTCGCGTACCTCGGCCACGTCATCTCCGAAGCAGGCGTCGCCATGGATCCGGCCAAGGTGCAGGCAATCCATGACTGGCCGGCTCCACGTTCAGCTCGGGTGGTCCGGGGCATCCTCGGCTTGGCGGGGTACTACCGCAAGTTCGTCCACAATTATGGGACCATCGCTGCCCCCCTGACTGCCCTTCTTACAAAGGATGGTTTCGAGTGGTCCGAAGCCGCAGCAACGGCCTTCGACGCCCTTAAGGCAGCTGTCTCCTCCGCTCCGATCCTCGCCATGCCGGACTTCACCACGCCATTCATCGTCGAATGCGATGCTTCGTCGCACGGCTTCGGAGCGGTCCTCGTCCAGGAAGGCCACCCGGTGGCATTCTTCAGCAGGCCGGTAGCGCCACGCCACCGCGCCCTCACCGCCTATGAACACGAGCTCATCGATCTGGTCCAAGCTGTCCGCCATTGGAGGACGTACCTCTGGGGGCGTCGCTTCCTCGTCAAGACCGATCACTACAGCTTGAAATTCCTGCTCGATAAGCGCCTCGCGACCGATTCCTCAACACCATTGGGTGAGCAAGCTGCTGAGCTTCGACTTCACCGTCGAGTACAAGGCCGGGGTGGCGAACGTGGTGGCCGGCGCGCTCTCCCGCCACGACAAACCGGAGGAAGGGACCGTCTTGGTCCTGTCGGGCCCGCGCTTTGACTTCATTGCACGTCTTCGGCAAGCACAGCTCACCGACCCGGTTCTCGTCGCCATCCATGATGAAGTGCGCACGGGCTCCCGTGGAGCTTCATGGGCGGCGGTCGACGGCATGGTGCAGTATGCAGGCCTCCTCTACATCGCGCCAGCATCACCCCCTCCTACAAGAGATCCTGAGGGCCGTGCATGAAGAGGGCCATGAAGGGGTGCAGCGTACTCTCCACTGGCTCCGGCGCGATTTTCATTTTTCTAACACGAAGCAGGTGGTACAAGATTTTGTTCGCGAGTGTGTCACATGCCAGCGCTACAAGTCGGAGCACCTGCACCCTGCTGGCCTCCTTCTTCCTCTGCCAGTACCGCAGGGTGTATGGTCGGATATCACCATCGACTTCATTGAGGCGCTCCCACGCGTGTGGGGCAAGTCGGTCATCCTCACTGTGATCGACCGGTTCAGCAAATACTCCCACTTCATCCTGCTTGATCATCCGTACTCCGCAGAGTCCGTCGCCCAAGCTTTCTTCGCCGACATTGTCCGTCTTCATGGGGTGCTGCGATCCATTGTGTCAGACCGTGACCCAATCTTCACGTCGACATTCTGGTGCGAGCTGATGCGCTTGGTGGGCACCAAGTTGCACATGACGACTGCCTTCCACCCGCAGTTGGATGGGCAGTCCGAGGTGGCTAACAGAGTCATCATCATGTATCTTTGCTGCCTCACGGGCGATCGACCGCGTCAATGGCTGCAATGGCTTCCATGGGCCGAGTTCATCTTCAATACGGCGTACCAAAGCTCGCTTCGGGACACCCCTTTCTGGGTCGTCTACGGGCGTGATCCACCTACCATCCGGTCCTATGAGCCGGGGGACACACGGGTGGCGGCCGTTGCTAAGAACATGGAAGAACGCCAGGAGTTCCTCGTAGACATCCGCGCTCGTCTCGAGCAAGCTCAGGCGGTTCAGAAGTGTAACTACGACATGGCCCATCGTGATGTTTCGTACAAGGTCGATGATTGGGTGCTGCTCCGACTTCATCGACACCCAGTTGCATCTCTGCCCCAGGCCACCTCCGGCAAGCTCAAGCCGCGCTACTTCGGGCCCTACCGCATCACCGAGATGATCAATGAGGTTGCTGTCCGCCTCGCTCTTCCGCCTCAGGCTCGCCTGCACGACGTGTTTCATGTAGGCCTCTTGAAGAAGTTCCATGGCGCTCCACCAGAGGCTCCTCTGCCACTTCCGGCGGTCCACCATGGTGCCATTGCTCCAGAGCCGGAACACGCTGTCCGTCGGTGCGTCGCTCGTGGCGTCCAACAGGTCCTGCTCCAATGGAAGGGTCAGTCCGCTGCATCGGCCACCTGGGAAGATGTCGAGTCATTCCGTGCCAGGTATCCAGCATTTCAGCTCGAGGACGAGCTGCCTCTCGAGGAGGGGAGAGATGTCATGTCCGGGCATTTTGGGCGCACATACACTAGGCGTCGTCGTGCACGGGATGTGCGATGCGCAGCGGAACGCGCGGGGCACACAGCAGGCGCGCGTGAAGAGGGAAAATAGAGATAGTGGCTAAGATGGAAAATAGAGATAGTTTTCCATTAATAAGATTCCTAAGATGGAAAATAGAGATAACTTTCCATTAATAAAGTTCCTAAGATGGAAAAAAGAGATAGTTTTCTATTAATAAACTCCTACCTATTATTAGGATTTCCTTCCTATTATTAGGGGGGCTGCTGGCTATATATTCTTGTAACCGCACATGGATGAAGGCAAGCAGAAAGTATTCCCTAATCTCCTATTCTCTCAAGCCTGCGGTCGAGGGGTCTAACCTCACCGGAGAAGACGGACGGCGGCTACGAGCTACGTAGCCGGGGTCCGGCCAGTCGAGGGTACAACGACCTTGACAGCATATGTATTTAATTGAAAAGATTTTTCTAATAAGATCTAATGACAGTTTTAAAACTGGAACTCTGTTTAAGAATTTAAAATGACACTGGTGCTAGTGGTTTGGGTTGGGTTTAAACACTATGATCAAATGTGGAGTGCTTTTCCCACTTAAGTGTTGATCACCTTAAGAGGTTACACATGACAGTGGTGATCCAGAGCTCCAATGGAGCTTAGAATTATCATGTGAGTTCATTGTCACAAGAAAGTCATCTGGACCAAAAATTAGCACTTTTCATTGAGTGGTTTATGCAGAACAATTCTCTAAGTAATTAAGCATAGAAGAATTAATTCTGAGGTAATACCCATGTTCATGTCAAACTTAGGGACTATAATTTCAATTATAGTTCATAGAGCTTGCATGAATTTTCCTAGGATTTTTGGAGCTAAGAATTTGCCCAGAACTGAATTTACAAGTTTTGGAAATTCTCTGAAAATGTTTCTGTATTCATTTGAACACAGTAACTTACAATCTGAATTCTCCTAACCAAATAAACTCCAAATGAGCTGAAACTTTTACAGGAGTCTAAGAACACCCTAAAGAATGTCTGTCAAAATTTTAGGATTTTTGGATAAACCAAACTCCCTTTAAAATTCTTTTGCTGAAAAGCTTTAAAGAATTTTCCAGAATTAAAAAAGACTTTCATACAAATTGGGTTGCATATTTGGATAGAGTTTGTCAATCTGAATCTAACCCAATTTTAATCACTAAATTTGGAGGTTCCTAGAAGAAGTTATGCTCTTCTAAAGTTTGGGGAAAATCTGGGATTTGAATAAATCATGGAAAAGTTAAATCTGCCAGTGGGTCCGGGGAGCACACGTGTCATGCGCTCAAACCACGCCACACCGGTTTACAGACTTAACTCCTGCGCTGCCTCAGTAGATCCGAGCCCACAGAAGATGCAGCTCATCTTTCGACTCACTGACACGCGGGCCCGGCGATCTTCTTCAACCTCCAGCCGCCCGCACGCCCGCGCCGACGGGGCTCGCCGGAGTACTTCGGTTTCTGACTCCCAGGCCTTCTCTCAAGCTGCCACTCGCCGCCAGTGCCTAATTCAACTCGAGGAACACACTGGTGCGGTTTTTCTGAGCTGGCAGAGCCTCCAACCTAGCGCCCGACGGTGCGGCGGCTCGGAAGGAGTTCGGCTGCATTACCCCAATGAGCTAGCCCGCCAAAAGCTCTCTGGAACGGTCCTACAGCACCAGTGAGGGCTGGAGAAGCTCGGCATGGCCGCACACGGGTTCGGGAACGGCTCCAAACTAGAGTTCACCGCGCGCCCGAACCGTCCCGCCATAGCCACCATCGGAAAGATCAAAATTACGCCGTGCAGAGTGTGTTTCATGCTAGGTTTCAAAAGGGGATTTGTTGCTAAGAATGTCTACATCGTGTGAGTGCAATTTGCAATGCTCTAAACAATTATAACGCGAGAATTTTACAGATTCATACCCTCGGGTCCGTTTACACCGGCCGGAGAGAATTTCCGAAATTTGTCGGCGAGAGGCAACGGCTGGAGCTGAGCTTCGGACAGAAGCTGCAGGGAGCTCTTGTGCGTCCACTGGTGGCCTAGCTCGGCCGTGACAAACCTCAGGTGATGCTGTCCACGAGCACCTCATCGCCGTTGTTTCTGGTCGCCGCGGGAACTCGGCGTTCTCGGTATTTGGAGGTGGAGCTCACGCTGGAATGGCGCGAGGACGTTGTGGGAGGGTCTGTTGTGTTGTTCGGCTTCTCAGATTGAGTCTTCACCCGGGCTACGGTGTGGCTGATCGATCGGGAGCTCAGCGGCTGACTCGGTCTGTTTCTTGCACGAGAAGGAGCGGTGCTGTGCTGCCTCGGTGATAAGGCAAAAGAAAACACGACAGGGGAGATGAGGACGGGGAAGAGCAGCTTGCCATCGCACGTACGGCTGAGGAATGTCGGTTCGCTCCATGGCTCGCTGTCGCACGGTGGGGAGTCGGTCTGCCCGGTTACTTTGCGTAGGGGATGAAAAACAGAGACCAAACACTCCACAATTGAAGATCTTTTGCAACTTTTAAATCCTTAATGACATGTGGGTCCCAGCCCCTTCTTATCCCTCTGAAAAATATCTCCCAAAATTTGCAAATTGTGAAATCAAATGATGGGAGTTCAAATATGAGGTGCATTTGGACAATTGGGCAAGTTTCATCCAAATTCAAATGGGTGTTTGAATTATTTGTTATTTAAAGTCCATTTTGGAAAATGAGTTGCAAAACATTTCAACAAATCATGAAACTTTGCATACCCACTAATTTGGACCTAAGGAATTCAAGTATGAAATCTGATTTTTAATTTGGCTGCTGCAAATGAGAATTTTAGCACAACAGTTTGAAATTCATTGTGTTGCTCTCATTTGAATTTTGAGTTTGAACAAATTTGTTCTAAATCTGATTTTTGACCTTCTCACACCTATGGGACTTCCCATCTTGGTTTTGGACCCTCTTGGGTTCGAAGTTTTCAAACCAACATTGGAACTTGTTGAAGAAAGCCCTCATGTGGGTTATCACATGTGGAAAATGTTTTAACAAGTCCCAAATTTCATACATATGAAACCACCTTTTGCAAACAAGAGTTTCTTTGTATTGACAATTTTGGGACCTTTACATTCCTCCCCCCTTAAAAGGAATCTCGTCCCGAGATTACAAAAGAAGAACGAGACGGGAGGTAATTACAAAGTTTATGACAAAAGTTCCGGATAGTTCTTGTGAATGTAATCTTCGGTTTCCCACGTCGCCTCTTCCGGGGTATGATTACTCCACAGAACATTGTAAAATCTCAAAGTTTGGTTTCGGGTTATCCGGGTCTTTTCGTCGATAATCTGTACGGGATGCTCGACATAGGTGATATCCGGCTTCAACTCGTCGATGTCTTCGGTGCGGACAGCAGCGGTAAATTTGAGACATTTCCGCAGCTGGGACACTTGAAATATGTCATGAATACCGGAAAGACTTGCCGGTAGTTCCAGCTGGTAGGCTACAGTCCCGCACTTCTCCGTAATGGCAAACGGACCGATGAATCGGGGAGCAAGTTTCCCCTTGACACCGAACCGATGAATCCCTTTCATCGGAGACACACGAAGATACACGTGCTCTCCGACGTCAAAATGCAGCGGTCAGCGCCTCCGATCCGCGTAGCTTTTCTAACGAGATTGGGCAGCTTTGAGGTTCTCTTGTATTATCCGAACTCTCTCTTCAGCTTCATTGACAAGACCAACCCCGAACGTTACTTTTTCACCGGACTCACACCAGTTCAATGGCGTACGGCACTTCCGACCGTATAGAGATTCATATGGTGCCATTTTGATGCTCGTCTGATATCCGTTGTTGTACGAGAACTCCGCCAATGGTAAGTGATCATCCAGCTCTTACCATGGTGGATGGCACACGCTCTTAGCATATCTTCCAGTATTTGATTCACCCTATCAGTTTGCCAATCGGTTTGAGGGTGATACGCGGAGCTTCTAATCAGTTTGGTTCCCAAGGATGAGTGTAGTTGCTCCCAGAAACGGGCTACGAACAGCGATCCTCTATCGGACACAATGGTGCGGGGAACTCCATGTAAGCACAAGATCCGTGCTATATACAGCTCCGCATACTGCTTTGCGTTATACCTTGTATGCACAGGGATGAAGTGTGCTGATTTGGTTAACCGGTCAACGATTACCCAAATCGAATCATTGTTGTGGGATGTCATCGGCAGCCCGACGATGAAGTCCATACTCAAGTCTTCCCACTTCCATGCCGGTACTTGCAATGGCTGTAACAGGCCCGACTTCTTCACATGGTCGTCCTTGACTCTTCAACACGTATCACATTCCGAAACGTACTTTGCGACTTCACGTTTCATACGTGTCCACCAAAACTTCTTCCGGAGATCTTGGTACATTTTATTACTGTCCGGATGAATGGAAAATTTGGACAAATGAGCTTCATCCAAAATTTTCTTCCGTAGCCCCATATCCCAGGGTACTACAATCCGGTCGTTGAACCACAAAGTACCTTCATCGTCCTTCCGGAAGCACTTCATTTCTCCGTTGTCTATCCTTTGCCATATGCGAAACATACCCTTGTCTTTCCGTTGAGCTTCAATGATCTCCTCTCGAATGGTAGGAATGCGAGAGAGATTATAGAGAGCTCCATACGGAATGACACGGAGGCTTGGTTCTTCATCATCCATTCCAGCAATACTCAGGTGATTGATATACGACTGAGCACATCAGTGACCACATTCACCTTTCCTGGATGATAATGAATCTCAAGTTCATAATCTTTAATAAGCTCTAGCCATCTTCGTTGCCTCTTGTTCAATTCTTTCTTAGTGAAGATGTACTTCAAGCTCTTGTGGTCGGTGTAGAGGTGTACAAGGTTTCCGAGCAAGTAATGCCTCCACATTTTCAAAGCGAGGACCACGGCAGCTAACTCAAGATCGTGAGTTGGATAATGCTGCTCGTGATTTCTGAGTTGACGAGATCCATAAGCGACCACTCGTCTTTCTTACATCAGCACGCAGCCAAGACCAATGCCAGATGCATCGCAATAAATGTCGAATGGCTTCGTCGTAACTGGTTGTGCAAGAACTGGGGCTGTCGTGAGATGGTTCACTAAATTCTTGAAAGCTTGTTCACACGCAGCACCCCACATATATCTGGTATTCTTCTTCAACAATTCCGTCATAGTTTTAGCGATCTTGGAGACACCCGGAATGAACCTCCGGTAGTAACCCGCTAAACCGAGGAAGCTACGAATTTCATGCACAGACTTTTGTGACTCCCATTTCTGCACTTGGATAATCTTACTAGTGTCTACAGCGATGCCCTCCGCTGAAATAATGTCTCTGAGAAAAGGTACTTGATTAATCCAGAATTCACACTTGCTGAATTTTGCATAGAGCTGATGATCCCAGAATCTTTGTACCACAATATGCAGATGTTCAGCATGTTCTTCCTCTGATTTGGAGTACACCAAGATATCATCGATGAAGACAACGATGAATTTATCCAACTACGGCATGAATACTGAATTCATCAGGTACATAAAGTGTGCTGGGGCGTTGGTCAAACCAAAAGACATAACAAGATACTCATACAGCCCGTATCTCGTTGAGAATGCCATCTTCGGAATATCTTCTGTCCGGATTTTAATCTGGTGATATCCGGACCGAAGATCCATCTTCGAAAATACCTTCGCACCCACTAATTGATCGAAGAGCATATCAATGCGAGGTAGTGGATACTTGTTCTTGATGGTAATGGCGTTCAAAGGACGATAATCAACACAAAGCCGTGGTGTTTCGTCCTTCTTCTTGAAAAACAACGCTGAACAACCCCAAGGTGACGAACTTGGTTGTATAAACCCTTGCTCATTAGGTCATTCAGCTGTGTCTTCAATTCTGCCAGTTCATTGGGTGCCATCTTGTACGGCCTTCGTGATATCGGTGTTGTTCCTGGTACGAGTTCAGTATTGAACTCAACATCTCGCTCGGGCGGCATGCCCGGTAAATCATCAGGAAACACATCCGGATACTCACGTACCACCGGAATGTCCTCTATCTTAACAGCTTCCGTGTGGTTCACTGTTGCAATCTGCTGCTGTCTGGCGCCCAGAATTAATATATGAAGACCGTGCTGTGGGGAGTTGAGCTCAACGGTCCTGGAGGTGATGTTTAGAACCGCCAGGTGGTAATTCAACCACGACATCCCCAAAATGATGTCAATCTTCAGACCCTCAAGAATAATGAGAGTCGTAGGGTATATTCTACCCCCTAAACAAAGAGGTGCTCAGGAGACAACCTCGCTTGCGATACTGCTGCCCCCGGGCAAAGGTATGAGGTATTGCCTCTTTGTATAAACTGTTTGGAGCTGATGTTGAGCCACAAAAGACTGGCTAATGAAATTGTGTGTGGCACCGGAATCAAAGAGAATTAAGACCGGCAGCTGATTCAGAGAAAACATCCCTGCTAAAGCGGCTTCTCCTTCCGGAACATCATCAATCACAGTATAGTGAATATTGCCCCTTATCTGCCCTCCTGTCTGCAGATTGAGGTATGGGTCGTATTGTTGTAAATATGATGACCCGCAGTTCTGAGTTCCCTCCGGACAGTGCCTAGCATAATGGCCCATATGCCTACAAGTGAAACACGGATGTCTCTCCGGTTCTTCATTGACTTGCGGTTGGATGCTAGGTACACATGGCTGCAGCGATGGAGCACAAACCACCGTCTGATGCTGCGGCTGTAGAGGTGGTGCAAGTTGTAGAACTTGACCAGCAATCAATCTCTGAGGAGTTGATCGTACAGGTGGCCTCCATCATTCAACGGGTGGTGTTTGATACACCAAACGGTACTTCTGAGGCACATAACTTGTGCTGGCCTGCTCGATCTCACTCATCTTTCACTTCTCAGCTTGCCACTCAAGTGTCGGCTTCTCTTGGATGACAGCCGCATCGACCATGTCGGTGTAACTGCCATTATTGTGTACGGCCAACTTCTCCTGTAATATGGCACTCAGGCCATGGAAGAATAAGTCACACCGTGCCTCTTCTTTTGCCACATACTCAAGGACACTCATGTCCCCTTGCTTCAACCCCAAAAATTCCTCCCGCTTTGCCTTGATAATACCTAGTGGTATGTGACGAGTACCAAAGGCTTCACAAAACTCACTCCATGGCACTTGATGGTCATCCAAAATGGTGGCAAGATGATCAACCCACCAGTTTCCGGCGGCTCCATGGAGTTGTTGAGCAGCAAAATTTGTGTTCTGGTATTCATCACACTTTAATACTCCGAATTTTGACTCCATGACACGAAGCTATTGATCTGCTTCCACAGGTTCGGTGGCTTCAGTAAAGACTGGTGGTTGAGTCGCCAAGAAGTCCAGATAAGCGTTCTGAGGTGGAACGACTTGTTGCGTGTTCTGGAGTATGCCTTTCTGTACCAAATGTGAGACCTATGTGTGCTGAATACATTGGCTTTGACGATAAAAGTTTTGAATACTACCAAAACACCTTTTTAACAAGGTCCGACTCTAGGTCCGAGCTCCTGCAAGGTCCGACGATAGGTCCGACTTGTTTTGGGTAGCTCCGGAAAGGTCTGATGTAAGGTCCGACTTGCTTTGTCTAGGTCTGACTTATTTTGGCTAGTTCCAACTTGTTTTTGCTAGCTCTGGTGCTAGGTCCGACTAGCTTTGGTAAGTTCCGTGCTAGGTCCGACTAAGCTTTAGTAAGCTCCGGCGCTAGGTCCGACTGCCTTTGGTAAGCTCCGACTCAAGGTTCGGTTAGCTTTGGTATGGTTCGGAGCTTGATTGCAATGGTTCTGCTTTTAACTTGCAATGTTTCAAACTTGCTTTACTCTTATGGAAAGTTTGCTTAGTATTATTTTACTAAGTTTTTGGTGTGTCTTTGTGGTTATGGATGATATCATTTTGCTATGATTTACAACATGCTTATGTGAGGTGCTCACGTAAGATGTTGTAGTTTCGGAACTAACGAGAGTCAAGTCGAGGACTTGTGCTCGGAAGTATTGGTTGTTTATTCATGTGCAGGTGTTGCTTGAGTTCAAGACATGGCTGGTGACGGGATCCATTGAACTAGTCTTAGGGAGAAGATGAGGTTCAATGTAAGGGCCTCAGTTTTTGACACATGTTTAAAGTGTTCATCACCACACCACACACCTCATTTGAAGAAAGTTGATGAACACATTTGAAGAGCAAGTAACTATTATCAACATGCTCACTAGAGAATAAACTCACAAGATGCAAAAGTGGTATTTCCCACATACATCATCTAGGGGCTGGACATTTTGAAAACTCCTACACATTGCTAGGAATGTCCATGCCAAGTTTCACCCAAATTCAAAACCTTTTTGAGGTACTTTTGCGTATAGCTAGAAAGAGGGTAGTTTGAACCCAAATTCAAATACAAACTGTTTTATCACATGAATTCAAAAGTGGGAGACATATTCTTACTCACCACATGTTTGTGAGCTCACATACCAATTTTCACTCCATTTGGAGTTGAGCTTGACATGAGCTAAATGCAGCAAATTCAAACTTTATTTGAATTCCAAACCAACTTGAATTCTACCCCATTCAAATGGCCCAGGGGCAGATAATTCAAATACTTGAGGTTAGTTTGGTCTCCACTGTTTAGAGCAGTAGAGCAAAGTTAATTTCAGAGGTTAAAACCCCGGGTGGGACCCACATGTCAGCCACTGATTCAAATCAAACAGACTGAAACACAGAGCACTCGGTTCTCAGGTGCAGCCCGAGCGCGCCACCGAGGGGCCGGCCGGCGCCAGCTCCTGCTGTATTCCCCGAGCTGGAGACAAGCCGCCCAGGCTTCTTATCCCCCCCCCCCAGGCGTGCTATCGTTGGATATCTTCTGAGCCCGGCGCGATCCGTCAGTTTCCACCCGAGCTCCACCGCAGACCGCTGCTCTCTCGATCCTGCGCGTGATCAGGCCGATCACTCGCAAGTTCAGCCTCCTCCGCAGCAAAACGGCACTGGGAGATCGTGAGCAACATCCTAGACTCCATGTTGGTCAGTGAGCAGGCGCCCTCGAGCTACACCGGACATTTTCTCCGGCGGACCAAACGTCGCCGCCGTTCGGGCTCTCATGGGCAGCTCGGCACGGCCGTTGTCACGTCCACTTCTCTACACAAGAAAGTTGTGTAATTGTATGCAGATGGAGTAGCCGAAAGCCATTTGGCCATTGATCAACCATCGGTCAAGAATTTCCCAGTTTACTCTCGGCCAGTTCATAGGAGCTGAGTTCACCTCCGAGTGGAATTCGTACTTTACACGCTAGGGTTGGTCAAGCCCGTTATCCAGTAGATGCTACACATGTTAGCACACACACTTGAACAGGAAGCAAGGAAAACCATCGAGAATCGGCCGTGATATGGCCATTTTCCCCGCCGCCGTGGCTAAGTACCTCGGCTCACCGTCGAGAGCATAGTTGCCGGCGTTTCTAGCTTCCACCCAGCCCTGGTTCATGTTCCCCGTGCTCCACTAATGCTCTCCGAACGATTCCCGATTGATTTGGTGCATGGCAGAGCAAAACCGACCTCTCCGGAACCCTAGTAGGTGCTGTCACTGGTGCGCACGGGTTTCTGGCCATCGCCGGCGGCCGGCGAGCCCACCATCGAGTCCAGGGGGTCAGGAAAGGGGCAGGCGGCGAGTTTCGGGCCGGGGGTGGCCGGGAGCCCAATTCCAGAGAGTGTCACAGGAGACCGCCGCCGCTGAGTATTTGGAGCGAGGAGGGAGACGAAGCACTGTATGCGGGGCCCACGGGCAGAAGTTTAATCTTTTTCTCGATTTTCAGTTTTAGTTCAATCTTCAAACCCACATAACTTTGACTAGAAAGCTCCAAATCGAGTGAACCAAATTTTTTTGGATTCAGCTCTC
This sequence comes from Neostapfia colusana, assembly GCA_030760725.1. Classification (NCBI taxonomy): domain Eukaryota; kingdom Viridiplantae; phylum Streptophyta; class Magnoliopsida; order Poales; family Poaceae; genus Neostapfia; species Neostapfia colusana. The sequence continues at coordinate 28,726,982 of JASWHV010000019.1, read as the reverse complement.
TGAGTACTTTCCAGCAAATCAAGTTTCACTTCATAAAAATCTTTATTTCTCCATAATTAATTCCTCAAATTTTAAACTGTTTGGAATTTTAACTGGAGAATCCATTGAAGGAAAATTCTGAAATTTTGCTGGGATGTTCACCAAAATATCTCTGAACTGCCATAAAAATTTAAGATCCATTTGGGCTCATTTGATCCACCTAATGGTGTGATTAATAAAACTGTTCCAGAGAAAATAGAAAATCTCCAGAAACATTTTTCAAAATTTCTCTGAATTGTTTAGCTCATATCTTTAGCTAGGAACCTTCAAATTAAGTTAGACCAACTCCATTAGAACCATCTGAAAATTTAGTTTTCAGAAAGTCATGGCTTGCTCCATGAAAATCCCTAGAACACCCTAAAGCCTCAAATTAAGGTCAAGTACATAATTAATTGTGGAGGGCTCAAATGAGCTTTGCTGCAACTAAAACTTGACCAAGTCTCTGTTTTGGTTGTAACCATGCCACAGTAAAAATTTCAGGGTCAGTGGGTCTGTCTTGTGAGACTGATAAGGTTCACAAGCAAAACAAATGCATTTAAGTTAACATATATACTTGTATCTCATGTAGTCGCTAAGGTCGAGGAGGAACCCGAAGTCCTAGACTTCGTTACTCCAGAAGAGCAGCTAGCCTACGACCAAGAGCAGCAAGGCAAGCCCCTGTTTGCATTAACCTTTTTACAAAGTTTTATTGTTTTGAGCACTTTCTTGAGTATGATTACTTCTTGCATTGGAGTCTTGTTTGAAAATCCAATTGCATAGCCAATTGAACCATGGATTTGGGATTAGGATTGCAAACCCTGTTAGCTACTGCCATGCTAAGATAGTGTAGGCTTTGGTACAAGTCGAGTAGTTGGAACTACTCGCGAGCATAGGCTAGAGGCACTCGACTCGGGTAGAGATAACACATGATACACATGGCAAGAAAAATGAGACCGAGCGGAGAGTAATGGGAACAGGACTTTGGGTCCTGGGTGCTATAGCTCCGCCTGTGTCGATTGAGGACCGAGCCGTGTGCGGGCCTGTTGAACAAGCTAGAACAGTACCGAAGACCTACCGGCTAGATGGGAACCGGGAAACCGATGTAACTCGGGTAGCTGGGTATTGAGGCATTGCCCGTCGTTCATAGGGTAGGTTGAGAACTTGAGGTGTAAATCGGCTGGCAGCACTGAGATGCGCGTGCAGAGACCTCTTGCTCGGGACGATGGGACCAGTTCAATATTTGGCTGACGGGCAAAAGGTGGTCACGTACAGTGTCCGTGATGGTTGTTGTAGGCAACATCGAGTACGGGCGTACGTGAAGGGTTATTAAGGTAACCCTGCAGGTGTAAATCGATTATAATCGCCGTCCCTCGCGGTCAGTGAGTACCACTTGTTCTCTGTACCATGACGTAGAAAGAACAGGCTAGTTACATGTTGAAATGTTGTTGATTGAAAGATGGACTTTTATTGTTAATGATTTGTTGTAGTTTAGAGCTAACTAAAGTTCTTTTCAACTTTGGGCAAAGTACATGAGAGTAATGCGTTTCTTGTTTGATTGCGACTCTCTCATGTGCCTTAGCGTAAGGTTCTCCAGAACCTGCTGCTGAAACTTGAAAGTAAGGTTCCACTAATTAGGCGAGTCCTTTGCAACTTATTTTACCTCATGTACCTATTATCCCTCATGTAGAAGTTTCATGTTTAGGCGAGACGGGTCAGACTTGCTGAGCCTTCGTGCTCACTGCTTGTGTTTGAAGCTTTTGCAGGGTTTTATGAGGAAGGAACTCCCGAGGAGGAGACGGAACCCCAGGAGGGAAACCCCGTCGAGTGGGAGTCGTGCACGCCGCCGTGTTAGTGTGCGTGCGTGCTAGCAAGGACACGTTCACGGGCTGAACGTGAACTTGATGCGTAGTCTACGCCCGTGACTGTAGACTGAACATATTTTGTTGTAAAAATGTTCATAAACTCGTTTATGTAATAAAACTTTGCTTCCGCTTTATGCCTTTGATGTGTGTTATCCGGTGCTGTGCAACGCAGCACCCCTCAACGTGATCCTGGCTCGACAAGACCGTGGGGTCGTGTCAGCGTTGGTATCAGAGCTCGCTTGAGGTTTAACGCACTGAAAAGGTCAACTTTTTAAAAAATCCAGTGAGGAACGAGTTAGTAGCCCGTATAAGGATGTTATTAGTGTATAGAAAGTGGCATAACCTATTTGCTTATGTCAGAAAATCGTGCATCTCGGGACGCTTTATGTCTTGGGGGGTGCACGTAAGCGCTGTCCACCAGTGCGCACATGCTGAAGGTTGGAGCCCCACGGGTGGCAGGTAACCCGACCCGCTTTGATATCCTCTACAACTCTTCATGTCGTTTGGGGTATTCGAGCAACGTCTGTCCCTTGCGTGCGTGGTGCAATTTGGGAGACCCTTTCACGTGGTCAGTAACGTGAACACGTAGCTCAAGGCGTGTTTGGCTTGAGAACATCCGAGCGAGTGATGACGACTGGCTTTATGAACTGTATGGATACCGGGCTCGGTGTGCAGCCGAGTATGACAATTGTGTGAGTTATCTGCAGGTAGTCTAACCACGAAATGGTAGACGTGTAGCATCCGTGTGCGAGAGACGCTTGGTGCCACTGAACTAACGAAGCCGGCTAAGTCCGGTATAGGTTTTTCTTTGTGAGGACGTAGTACCGACATGATCTGGTGACGCATCGACATCACACTCCATTAAATGAGCAACTTCATTATAAAACAGATGGTTTTGATCCAAAGCATTAAGACTTGATGTAACTCCTTCCCTTAATCAGGATATTCAAAGTTAATAAGTTTTCAACTTATAGGATACTAAGGACAGAGTCCCCTATTTTCAGCTGAATTAAGGCTGAAGTTAATCAGAGGTTAGAGGTTGAGTTATTTCGAGGTTGGGGTCATATGATACATTTCTGGAAATCTTTGGAAGAGCTTTACAACTCCTCTGTTGAGGTCCTGAGGTGTTTCATTCCTTAACCAATCGAAAAATGCAGTAGAGTTGAAACTGTCCAGAAAACACTGCAGAGCAAAGACTCTCTGTAAACTCTCTGTTAATTGAGCATAACTTCCTGCATAAAAATACAAAAAATAGAAAATGAGGTAGTTCTGAAAATCTTATGAGATGGGTTACAACTTTGTAACAGAACGTTTTGTCAGATTGGGAGCAGAATTAACTGGAACTCTTGGATCAAATCAGTACCTAAAGCAGGGAGGTGCTGTCCAATTTTCTCCAGAAATTCTGTTAACTTTGACATCTCATAACTCTTGAACCAGGACATATCTTAGGCCAAGAAAATACTTTCTGGAAAGCTATTAAAGTTAGATTTAACTTTGATGTTGAGCTCCAGATTTGGTTTTGCCTTTAGCATGGCCTAAATCAGGTTGAAATGGAAACTGGTCAGGGCTGTCATGTTGGACAGCAGATCAGCAGTCCAATTTGTTTAAATTTGAACTATGTTTCCAAATTTTATGGGTTCAATAACATGTTTTGTGTTATAACTCAATGGTTTGCTGTTCAAATAAATATTTGACATTTCTCAAATATATTTTTACAGATGACAGCGGATAAACAGTTCGAGAACGGGTGGGTGGAGTCTCACTGTTCTCACCATAGCGGCTATCCGGAAGCATTAAGGCAGATGCTTCAATATTTTGGGTACAACTAGATGCTGCAGTACTTCACCAAGGAAGAAGGCGAGGAGGGGAACAAGAAGTGGACAATCAATGTCAAGGTTCCTGCAGGACCTACGCCACCCGGGTGGACGCCGTTCACCGTCACTGTGAGAGGTAGACAACCCGAGGGAATGTGGCAAGTGGCAGCCCGTGACACCATGTCACATTTCTGCCAGCTACACGTGAGAGCGATGGAGGGCACTCCATACACGCTCGTTCCGGCGGAGGGACGGGCTCATCATGTGTGGGAAGGGAGGTACCGGGAGGCAAACGATCCGGGTTGCCCAAGGTACAACCCCGCGGAGGCGAACCTCAGCCTCCAATTGAAAGCAGGGAAGACCATGATGGACAGCCAAGCTGTTCATACGGATTGTCTTGCCGCAAAGCTCAAGGAGAGCACAATCCATGGAGACCATTTCGAGAGTGCTCACAGCGCACTCCTCAATGTGCTCCTTCCGACGATTAAGCGACTGAATCAACAACATAATCAGTTGCATCGTCTGAAGAAGGCGAAGAAGAAGAGCCGTGTCGATATTGCAGCGTTACAAGAACTGGTGCAGACTCTAACCCAGCAGAACGAGGACCTTACTCAAGAGCGAGACGACAATATTGAGGAAGGGCATGGCTGGGAAGAAGACTACAACCAAGCCACGGACAAGGTGCATGCATTGCAGGACCTCGTACCTCCGGTATTGGGCATACCGGTGGTCTTGGGTCTTCTGGCAATAGGAGAACCTGAGATGGGAGAGGAGGTGGTAGATCCGGAGCCACCAGCAGAGGTACCGGAGGAGGACGACCCACAGGAGGTCGAGTTCTACTCCGAGTAGGGGGTTACGGTTGCCAAGTAGGGCAACTAGAGTAGTGTAACCCAAACTTTTGTAATCGGTGACATGTCGTGTAGACAATAGGGTATGTATAGATAGTGACGACATGAGCACGACATCTCGGAGGCCCAAAAATAATGTATCTTGTATAATGTTTATGCTTTATCAATATATGTGAATGTTGTGGAAAATATCCATGCGTCACTTCAATACCTACTGTTGCACATGGAATTTTAAGTATGACATGTACTGATCGCTGCTGTTTTGAATTTCAGAATGACTCGTACTCGTGCCAACCCAGACGTTGGGGGTTCTAGTCAAGGGGGAGAAACCTCCCAACAGCCTACCGAGGACTCCTCAGGACAGCAACAATAGCAGCAACCACAGCAACAACCGACACCGCCACCGCCAACGGTTACTTTGGCAGATATTGTAGGAGCAATGGCGGGCTCTCATCAGCAGCATATGGAGTTGCTGCAGACCCTTATTGCAAATACGTCTCGACCAGAGAGACGTCAAGATCGTGAGGAGCGTCAACAGAGCTCCTACTCCGACTTCCTAGCGACTCATCCCCCGGTATTCTCAAGGGCGGATGAACCCCTCGATGCGGACAACTGGCTCCGCATGATAGAGATGAAGTTCGGGCTGCTCCAAAAAAGTGAGCAGCGCAAGACTCAGTTCGCGGTCCAGCAGCTCCAGGGATCCGCGAGCGCGTGGTGGGCAAACTACAGTGCTTCACAGCCCACCGACCGAGTTATGACCTGGGCGGAGTTCCGGACCGCCTTCAGGGCCTATCACATACCGCCAGGTCTGATAAAGAGGAAGACGCAGGAGTTTTTACACCTGCAGCAAGAGAGCCGGAACGCGCTGGAATACTCCAGGGCGTTCAACGATCTCGCGCTCTATGCGTCGTATCATGCGGATACTGACGAGAAGTGGCGGGACCACTTCTACCAGGGGCTTAACCCGCACCTGAAGGACAAGCTGGCGATGTTCAATCGCGGCAGCCTCAACGACATCATTGATGCTGCGATTGTTCAGGAGGACTCCGGCAAGGAGTTAGCGGCGGTGGAGAGAAAGCGAAGCGCGCCGCAAAGCAGCGGAGAAGGAGGCGGTCCTTCTCAGAAATTTTGGATGGTGAATCGCCCACTATCAGATTCAAGCTGGCAGCCACCACAAAGTTCGATGCCATTCCACAGTCAGCCGTATTCTTCACCGGCATTCAGGCCGGCACTGCCAGCACCACCTCCGCAACAGCAACAGCGGGCGATGCCGCGTGCGTATGCACCTCAGCAGCGCATGCCGGGCTTTCATCCCCCAAGCACCGGACAAGCAGCGGTCACATTGCTACAAGTGTGGTCGCCCAGGACACTTCGCCAGCAGTTGTCCAGAGAGACAAGGCGGCGGAGTTTCACCGCAACTTCCGGGGAGGAATCAGCCCCGGAACCCTACTAATGCGTGGCAGGCAAAACCGAGGCCCGGCACTGTCCACCAACTTGCCATAGAGGACGTGCCGGAGGGTGAGCCAATCCTTGCGGGTATGTTCCAACTCCACCAGCATCCTGCCATAATGTTGTTTGATTCAGGCGCCACGCATAATTTTATTAGCCAAGCTTTCATTGCTAAACACAGCTTGCCAATCCTATCCACCGATAGTCCATATTTGATTTGTTCACCGGGTGGGAAGATTTCAGCAAGCATAATGGTTTCCAAAGCACCATTATGCTTAGCGGGTAGAGTGTACCCTACGTCTCTCATAATCATAGAGGGACAGAAGGTCGATGTCATTCTAGGGATGTCGTGGTTAACCCGCCACGGCGCTGTTTTAGACACCGTCCTTCGAATCGTGCACTTGAACTCGGAAGTGCACGGATCTCACTCCTTATTTCTGGACAGTCCAGAAATAAAACTTCCAAGTGTCTATCAATCCACAGCTATCAGATTGGAAGATATTCCAGTGGTCCGAGAGTTCCCTGATGTATTCCCGGATAATTTACCGGGGATGCCGCCCAATAGAGAGGTGGAATTCAAGATTGAACTTGCACCGGGAACCATGCCAATATCCCGAAGGCCGTACAAGATGGCACCCAAGGAGTTGGCTGAACTGAAGACCCAGCTAACGGACCTGCTGGAGAAGGGTTTTATTAGGCCGAGCTCCTTGCCATGGGGCTGTTCGGCATTATTTGTGAAGAAGAAGGATGAGACGTTACGGCTTTGCGTGGACTATCGCCCATTAAAGGCCGTAACCATCAAGAACATGTACCCGTTGCCACGGATCGACATGTTGTTTGATCAGTTGGTCGAAGCAAAGATCTTTTCCAAGATGGACTTAAGATCAGGGTACCATCAGATTAAGATATGGGCTGAGGATATTCCAAAGACGGCTTTCTCGACGAGGTACGGACTTTATGAGTACCTGGTCATGTCCTTCGGCCTCACCAATGCTCCAGCTCACTTCATGTATTTGATGAACTCGGTATTCATGCCAGAGCTGGACAAGTTTGTTGTGGTCTTCATCGACGACATCCTGGTATATTCCAAGTCGGAGGAAGATCACAAGAAGCATCTGCGTATAGTGTTGCAATGGCTGCGGGATCACAAGCTATACGTGAAATTCAGCAAGTGTGAATTCTGGATATCGCAAGTGCCTTTTCTCGGGCATATCATCTCAGCGGAGGGCATCGCTGTAGACCCGAGTAAGATCACACAAGTTCTGAATTGGAAATCCCCGAGAAGTGTTCACGAAGGTTCATTGCGAACTTCTCGAAGATTGCCAAGCCTATGACGGAGCTGCTGAAGAAGGCTACCAAATATGTTTGGAGTCCAGCATGTGAAGCAGCGTTTAAGGCATTAGTGAAACACCTGACATCAGCACCGGTTTTGGCGCAGCCAGACACAACAAAACCGTTCGATGTGTACTGTGATGCATCCGGCATTGGACTCGGATGTGTGCTGATGCAAGACCGAAGGGTGGTCACGTATGGGTCACGGCAGCTTAGGAACCATGAGCAGAATTATCCAACTCATGATTTGGAGCTCGCTGCCGTGGTACTTGCACTAAAAATGTGGAGGCACTACCTACTCAGTAACCTCGTACATTTATATACCGACCACAAGAGCCTCAAGTGCATATTCACTCAGAAGGAGCTGAACATGAGGCGGCGAAGATGGTTGGAACTGATAAAGGATTACAAAATATAGATCCATTATCACCCCGGCAAAGCAAACATAGTGGCGGATGCGCTGAGTCGCAAGTCACACGTCAACAATCTGACCATCACACCGTTGGAAGAGAGCGAACCACCACTGCATGTGATTCCACATGGAGCTCTCTACAACCTAGCTTTGATCCCCACCATCTGTGAAGAGATAGCGGCAGCTCAGAAACATGACAAGGGCATGTCGCATTTACGGAGACGTGTAGACAGTGGAGAGTTGAAATGTTTTCGGAAGGACGGAGACGGCGTCCTATGGTTCAAGGACCGGATCGTCGTACCCCGTAACCCGGAATTACGGAAGAAAATTTTTGATGAGGCTCACTTATCAAAATTTTCTATTCACCCCGGCAGCAACAAAATGTATCAAGAACTCAGAGGCAAGTTTGGGTGGACACGGATGAAGCGGGAGATCGCCAAGTACGTGTCCGAGTGTGATACATGTCGAAGGGTGAAGGCAGATCATATGCGGAAACCAGGACTGCTACAACCACTGGGCATTTCTGCCTGGAAGTGGGAAGATGTGAGCATGGACTTCATCGTCGGTTTACCCACTACTTTCCAAAAACATGATTCTGTGTGGGTGATCGTCGACCGGCTCACCAAAGTTGCCCATTTCATCCCGGTCAACACCAACTACAACGCCAAGAAGTACACTGAACTGTACGTCTCACGGATCCTATGCTGGTACGGCGTACCCCGTACCATCATATCGGATCGGGGCACTTTATTTGTGTCCCGTTTTTGGGAGCAGCTGCACGCTGCATTGGGGACGAAGCTGATCCGTAGTTCAGCATACCACCCGCAGACCGATGGGCAAACCGAGCGGGTAAATCAGATTCTAGAGGACATGCTACGAGCTTGCGCTATCAACCACAGCAAGAATTGGGATGATCACTTGCCATTAGCTGAGTTCTCGTACAATAATGGGTACCAAGACAGCATCAAGATGGCACCTTACGAGGCCCTATACGGAAGAAAATGACGCACACCATTGAATTGGTGTGAGTCTGGCGAAAGGGTTACTTTCGGGATTGACCTTGTCAACAACGCGTAAGAAAAGGTTCGGCTGATTCAAGCGAACCTAAAAGCCGCCCAATCCCGGCACAAACAGTATGCGGACCGGAGAAGACACCCATTGCAGTTCGAAGTCGGGGATCACGTATACCTATGTGTGTCTCCAATGAAGGGCGTAAACATATTTGGGGTGAGAGGAAAGTTGGCACCCCGGTTCATCGGTCCATTCCAGATTACCGAAAGATGTGCATCGGTAGCATACTGGCTGAAATTACCAGAAGCACTTTCCGGTGTGCACGACGTCTTTCATATTTCCCAGCTGAGGAAGTGTCTCAAGCTATTAACTACCGTTCAGCTGGAGGACATTGAAGAACTGAAACCGGATCTCACCTATCGGGAGGAACCGGTTCAGATCATTGACGAGAAGGCCCGAACCACACGCAACCGTACGTTGTGGTTCTACAAAGTTCTGTGGAGTAATCACTCCATGGACGAAGCGACATGGGAGAGTGAAGGATTTCTTCGCGCTAACTACCCCGACTTTTTCACGTCGCATATCCGGTTATTTTCCACCGTCCTCCCTCTCATTTTCACCTTATAATCTCGGGACGAGATTCTTTTAAGGGGGGAGGAATGTAAGGGCCTCAGTTTTTGACACATGTTTAAATTGTTCATCACCACACCATACACCTCATTTGAAGAAAGTTTATGAACACATTTGAAGAGCAAGTAACCATTATCAACATGCTAACTAGAGAATAAACTCACAAGATGCAAAAGTGGTATTTCCCACATACATCATCTAGGGGCTGGACATTTTGAAAACTCCTACACATTGCTAGGAATGTCCATGCCATGTTTCACCCAACTTCAAAACCTTTTTGAGGTACTTTTGGGTATAGCTAGAAAGAGGGTAGTTTGAACCCAAATTCAAATACAAACTGTTTTATCCCATGAATTCAAAAGTGGGAGACATTTTCTTACTCAGCACATGTTTGTGAGCTAACATACCAATTTTCACTACATTTGGAGTTGAGCTTGACATGAGCTAAATGTAGCAAATTCAAACCTTATTTGAATTTCAAACTACATGTGTGCTGAAATTTAGTCAAACCCAAACCAATTTGAATTCTACCCCATTCAAATGGCCCAGGGGCAGATAATTCAAATACTTGAGGTTAGTTTGGTCTCTACTGTTTAGAGCAGTAGAGCAAAGTTAATTTCAGAGGTTAAAACCCCGGGTGGGACTCACATGTCAGCCACTGATTCAAATCAAACCGACTGAAACACAGAGCACTCGGTTCTCGGGTGCAGCCCGAGCGCACCACCGAGGGGCCGGCCGGCGCCAGCTCCTGCTGCGTTCCCCGAGCTGGAGACCAGCCGCCCGGGATTCTTATCCCCCCCCGGTGTGCTCCCGCTGAATATCTTCTGAGCCCCGGCGCGATCAGTCAGTTTCCACCAGAGCTCCACCGCAGCCCGCCGCTCTCTCGATCCTGCACGTGATCAGGCCGATCACTCGCAAGTTCAGCCTCCTCCGCAGCAAAATGGAACCGGGAGATCGTGAGCAACATCCTAGACTCCGTGTTGGTCAGTGAGCAGGCGCCCTCGAGCTACACCGGACATTTTATCCGGCGGACCAAACGTCGCCGCCGTTCGGGCTCTCGTGGGCAGCTCGGCACGGCCGTTGTCACGTCCACTTTTCTACACAAGAAAGGTGTGTAATTGTATGCAGACGGAGTAGCCGAAAGACGTTTGGCAATTGATCAACCATCGGTCAAGAATTTCCCAGTTTACTCTCGGCCTGTTCATAGGAGTCGAGTTCACCTCCGAGTGGAATTCGTACTCCACACGCTAGGGCTGGTCAAGCCCGTTATCCAGTAGATGCTACACATGTTAGCACACACGCTCGAACAGAAAGCAAGGAAAACCATCGAGAATCGGCCGTGATTGGCTGTTTTCCCTGGCGCCGTGGCTAAGTACCTCGGCTCACCGTCGAAAGCATAGTTGCCAGCGTTTCTAGCTTCCACCCAGCCCTGGTTCATGTTCCCTGTGCTCCACTGATGCTCTCCGAACAATTCCCGATCGATTTGGTGCATGGCAGAGCAAAACCGACCTTGCCGGAACCCTAGTAGGTGCTGTCACCGGTGCGCATGGGTTTCCGGCCATCGCCGGCGGCCGGCGAGCCCACCATCGAGTCCAGGAGGTCAGGAAAGGGGCAGGCAGCGAGTTTCGGGCCGGGGGGTGGCCGGGAGCTCAATTCCGGCGAGTGTCGCTGGAGACCGCCGCCGCCAAGCATTTGGCGCGAGGAGGGAGACGAAGCACTGTATGCGGGGCCCACGGGCAGAAGTTTAAACTTTTTATCGATTTTCAGTTTTAGTTCAAACTTCAAACCCACATAACTTTGACTAGAAAGCTCTAAATCGAGTGAACACAATTTTTTTGGATTCAGCTCTATGAGTACTGTCCAGCAAATCAAGTTTCACTTCATGAAAATGTAAAAGCCCAAGAAAAGGGACTTGCAAAAACTTTTCTTCACCTCACAACACCACAGATTTTGTTGTGGATATCTTAGGAAATATTGTGAAGAGCAAGTAACCTCCATCAAAAAAGTGATTAGAGGGGAAAGCCTTCACTTTTACAAAGTAGGATTTCTACACCTGAACATGAGAGGTTGAGCTCACCCCTAGAACTTAAAAAGCCTTGGGAAGGTTCAATCCAAGTTTCATGTAAATCCAACACTTTTTGAGGCACTTTTGGAGGTATTTGAAAAAGAGGCCAATTTGAATGTAAATTCAAATTGCAGCAACTTTCATCACTCAAATTCAAAAGTTAGCTTCATATTCAGACTCAGCACATTTTTCTGAGTTAGCCCACAAATTTTCACCCCCATTAGAGTTCATCTTGTCGGGAGCTAAATTAACTCCGCCTATGTTGTAATGACATAGCCGGTCCCAAGCCCGGGTAAAGGAGGAGGGGGTTGTGATAGGCTTGGCGAGCCAACAACTTACACTTAGCCATTCTCATGGAAATGAAACCCAATAGAAATTCGTTGGGGCGTAACCCTCTTAGCAACGCGCCATATCGGAACCCGGGTATGGTGTTAAGTGGGCAAGGCCCGGGTCGCCACCGCCTTAGTGGCGCGCCATATCGGAACCCGGATATGGTGTTAAATGAGGAAGGGCCGGATCGCCACCACCTTAGTGGCGCGCTACATCATCGCCCGGATGTAGTGATAAGTGAGCAAGGATCTTTGTATCTTACTCGACGGGTGCAAAGCGTAAGGAAGCTAGCCGAGGAACATAGATTTCGGGTGGGTAGTTGGAATGTAGGATCCTTGACGGGGAAGCTACGTGAGTTAGTAGATGTTGCCATGAGGAGACGAGTAAATATCCTTTGTGTACAAGAGACTAGATGGGCGGGTCAAAAGACGAGAGAAGTCGAGAATACCTGTTTCAAGCTTTGGTATTCTGGTTCGGCTGGGACTAGGAATGGCGTAGGTGTTCTAATAGATAAGAGTCTTAAGGATGGAATAGTGGATGTTCGAAGACGAGGGGATAGGATCATCTTAATCAAGATAGTAATTGGGGACATTGTCTTGAACGTCATTAGTGCTTATGCCCCACAAGTTGGGCTCAACATGAGTGCTAAGAGGCAATTTTGGAAGGACTTGGAGGATATGGTGAGTAGTGTACCGATAACCGAGAAACTCCTCATAGGGGGAGATCTCAATGGTCATGTGGGTGCAACTAACCTAGGATTTGAGGGAGTACATGGAGGTTTTGGATGCGGCGATAGAAATCAAGAGGGTAAGGACATCCTAGACTTTGCCGTAGCCTATGATCTGTTGATAGCTGACACCCTCTTTAGGAAGAGGCAATCTCACCTAGTGACCTTTAGTAGTGCCCAACACTCTAGCCAGATTGACTTTCTCCTCACTAGCAGAAAGGATGGACGGGAGTGTCTAGATTGTAAGGTGATCCCGGTGGAGTGTGTTGTGACACAACATAAGCTTGTGGTAGCTGACTTTCGCTTCCATACATGCTCTTTGCGGGACAAAGGTGTCAAAATCACAAGAACAAAGTGGTGGAAGTTGAAGGGAGAATCACAAGAATCCTTTAAAAATAGGGTGATCACAGAAGGACCCTGGGCAGAAAATGGAGATGCAGATAGTATGTGGATGAAGATGGCAACTTGCATTAGGAAGGTTGCTAGTGAGGTGTTCGGTGTGACAAAGGGAAAGAAACTTGTAGATAAAGACACTTGGTGGTGGAATGAGGATGTACAAAAGTCCATTAAGGAGAAGAAGGAGTGTTACAAGAGTTGGCATAATGATAGAAGCGCAAGCAACATGCTTAAGTACAAAGAGCCTAAGAAGAATGCAAAGCGGGCTGTGAGTAAGGCAAGAGGACAGGCCTATGATAAGTTATATGAGAGACTAGAGACAAAAGAAGGTGAAAAGGACATATACAAGGTAGCAAAAATCCGCGAGAGAAAAATGAGGGATCTCAATCAAGTTAAATGCATCAAAGATGAGACTGACCGCTTTCTAGTGAAGGATGAAGAGATTAAGAATAGATGGCGTGATTACTTTAATGGGCAATTCAATGATGGGAATGAGAGCACTATGGTTGAGTTGGATGACTCCTTTGATGACTACAACAGGAGGTTCGTGCGGAGGATAAAAGAGTTTGAGGTTAAGGAGGCCTTAAAAAGGATGAAAGGAGGAAAGGCCCTCGGCCCTGACGATGTCCCTATTGAGGTGTGGAGGTGTCTTGGGGACGTGGCAATAGTATGGCTCACAAAGCTATTCAACCACATTTTTCGGTCAAACAAGATGCCTGAAGAATGGAGGAAAAGTATATTAGTACCTATCTTCAAAAATAAAGGAGATATTCAAAGTTGTACTAATTATCGAGGCATTACGCTTATGAGTCATACTATGAAGCTTTGGGAGAGAGTGATTGAACACCGCCTGAGGAAATTGACCAATGTCACTAAAAACCAGTTTGTTTTATGCCTGGGAGGTCTACAATCGAGGCGATTTTCTTGCTTCGTCAGCTTATGGAGAGATATAGGGAGCAGAAGAAGGACTTGCATATAGTGTTCATCGACATGGAAAAGGCGTACGACAAGATACCAAGGTCAGTCATGTGGTGGGCACTAGAGAAACATAAAATGCCAACAAAGTACATTACCCTTATCAAGGATATGTACAATAATGTTAGGACAAGTGTGCGCGTAAGTGATAGTGAGACTGATGCATTTCCTATCACGGTAGGACTACATCAAGGATCAACTTTGAGCTCATACATCTTTTCCTTGGTGATGGATGAGGTGTCGAAGGATATACAAGGGGATATCCCTTGGTGCATGCTCTTTGCTGATGATGTAGTGCTGGTAGATGAAACTAGAGATGGTGTTGATAAGAAATTAGAGTTTTGGAGACAAACCTTAGAGTCCATGGGGTTTAGACTTAGTAGGACCAAAACCGAGTATATGAGGTGTGACTTTAGTGGTGTTGGTCGTGAAGAGGGAAATGTCAGTCTACAAGGACAAATAGTACCTAGAAGGGACTCTTTCCGATACTTAGGATCAATGTTACAAAGCAATGGCGATATTGATGAGGATGTTTGCCACAGGATCAAGGTAGAGTGGATGAAATGGCGACAAGCCTCTGGAATCCTATGTGATAGGAAAGTCCCACAAAAGCTAAAAGGGAAGTTCTATAGGACGGTGATCAGACCCGCGATGCTCTATGGGGTGGAATGTTGGCCAACTAAATGGCAACATGTCCAACAAATGAGTGTCGCAGAGATGCGCATGCTACGGTGGATGTGCGAGCACACGAGGAGAGACTGAATAAGGAATGAGACGATTTGAGATAAGGTAGGGGTGGCGCCGATTGAAGAGAAGTTAGTCCAACATAGACTTAGGTGGTTTGGACATATCCAACGGAGACCTCCAGAAGCACCGGTTAACAGTGGGATTTTAAGAAGTAGAGAAAATATTAGGAGGGGTAGAGGACGACCAAGGTTGACCTGGGAGGAGGCGGTAAAACGAGATTTGAGAGATTGGAATGTATCCAAAGACTTAGCTCATGATAGGACTGCATGGAAAATAGCAATCCATGTGCCAGAATCGTAGTCTTGTTTTTTTTTCTTTTTTTTCTTTTTTCTTTTCTCTTTTCTTTTTTCTTTTTCTTTTTTTTCTTTTTTCCTTTTTTTTCTTTTTTCCTTGTTCTTATAACTCTTCCTCTCTTTTACTTCATTGATATTGGGTTTCATGTCTAGCCGACCCCACCAGACTTGGGATAAAGGCTTGGTTGTTGTTGTTGTTGTTGTCAAAACTGAATTTGAATTTCAGTTCAAACATGAAGCAAATTTAGCCAAACAAAGTTAAATTTGAGAACTCAAATTCAAACTAAGACTTGGGGGCTAAGTCTCTCATTCAATGTTTAGTAGCTGGGGATATTTACAGCAGAAGGGGGAGAAAGAATTAGAGGGGGAAGAGGGCCCACTGGTCAGCCACCCAGGGATCAAACCGACTCAGGCACGCGGTCGAACACCCCTACGGGCGACAGCGCACGGGGTCGACCCCATCCCAACGCGGCCACCGCGCCACCTCCTGCTCGGGGGATGAGGACGCCGGCTACAACACACTCGATCGCACCCTGGTCTGCGTGAATTCCCTCCCCATTCTCTCGGTTCCACCCGCCCACAACCGAAGCAGCGTACCCGGAGTCGCCGCCCTCTGATCGCCGGCGCCCGGACAGCACAGGATTCTTCGTGCCCGACGCTCAACACAAGAAACGACCGCCATAAGGTGCTGGTTCTGCTCGTCCCTACCGTTCAGCATTTCATGCGCCGTCGGGGGAGAATTTGCCCAAGGAACGTGTCTGCGTTCTTAAGGCCGAGCTGTACCATATCCAAAAATTCACAGGTGTTGGCTTATCACCGGGCATACCGAGCTAAACACATGATCTACACCCTGCCACGACCACCCAGGGACAAAAACCAGCAAGAACCATGGGCTAGGGTTACGGTTCTTCGAAGTTTTCTGAGAACAGCCGATATCCGGCCTAGGTCGCCGCTGAGGTCGTAGTTGCAGCCGTTTTCACGGGGATTGGTGCCCATGTCCGTGATCAGCAGGTGTCAGCGGAGGTCCCCGAGCAAACCGCATCGAAAAGGTGCAGGGGATGCCGAGTTCGACGTCGCCGGTGAGCTCCCGGCCGCTGTTGCCGGCGGGAGCACTGTTCCGGCTGTCGTCAAACATTGGTGAGGGCACCACCGTGTTCCCCAGGCCGAGATAGGCACAGGCGGCGAGAATCAGCAAGTTCCGAGGGCCGGAACACGTCTCCGGCGAGAGCTCCGGCGAGCTCGGCGGTGGGGTCGCGCGGGTGGCTGGAGGAAGACGAAGGGGGGGAGGCCCCACTCGTCAGCGGCTGGAAGTAACGTGCGGGATTTTCTGTGGTCCAGGATCCAGTGTGGCTGTGCGGGAAGGAGTCTGTAGCCCCATGTGGATTGGCTCCAGCGGTCGACACGTGTGCGATGGACCCACCCGCAGGATTTAAACATTTGTGGAATTTCCAGATTTAGTTCAAACTTTAAAACCCCATAACTTTTGCTAGGAAGCTCCTAATTTAGTGATTCAAATTGGGTTGGACTCATCTTGCATATCTCTATCCAAATATGCAATCCAATTTGTATGAAACCTATTATTTAATTCTGGAAAATTCTTTAAAGCTTTTCAGCAAAAAAATTTTAGAGGGAGTTTGGTTCATCTAAAAATCCCCAAGTTTTTCTAGAATGTTCCTTAGGATGTTAGTGAACCCCTGTAAAAGTTCAGACCATTTGGAGTTGATTTGATCAGAACAATTCAAATTTGAAGGTGCTGTGTTCATTTGAATACAGAAACATTTTCAGAGAATTTCCAAAACATGGAAATTCAGTTCTGGACAAACCTTAGCTCCAATAATGCTAGGAAAATTCATGCAAACTCTGTGAGCTATAATTGAAATTGTAGTTCACTAAGTTAGGCATGAACAGGGGTGTTACCTCAGAATTAATTATTCCTTGCTTATTTGCTAAGAGAATTATTCTGAGCAAACCACTCAAGGAAAAGTACTAAATTTTGGTCCAGAGAGTTGTCTTGTGACAAGGAACTCACACAAAAATTCTCAGCTCCATTGAAACTCTGGATCACCCCTGCTCTGTTAAACCACTTGAGGTGATCATTGTGGAAGAGGGGGATAACCACTTAGCACTTAACCATATTCTTAGGTCCAAGCCCAAGCCACTAACCCCCAGTTTCATTTTAAATTCTTAAACAGAGTTCCAGTTGTTAGAAACTGGTTATTAGAACTAATAGCAGAAGCATTACAATAAACTCATGTGCATATTCATTAACATGTAGTATTTCATTAATGTGTAGTCGCTGAAGGCGAGGAAGCTCCGGAGGTTCTCGACTTCCTGCTTCCGGAAGAAGAACTAACCCCTGACCAGCAGCAACAAGGCAAGCCCTGGTTTGCATTAACTCTTTTATCAGGATTTGCTTTGTTCACATAATTAGGATGATGTATGAATGTGCATTAGGTGTAGGATGAATGGAACCCCACTTGCATGACCAGAAAATGTCCATAAGAGTGAGGGTAGTGTTTAAGACCTCGAGTAGACAGGCTATGCTTAATGTTTCATAGGACTTCGGTACAAGTCGAGTAGTTGGAATCTACTCGTGAGTTTAGGCTTGGTACACACGGTTTCTGTTGAGTGATGTGAGATCACTTTAGTAATGAAACTGAGACCAGGCAGGGGCTAGGGCGCAACAAGAGGATGTCTTGTGTGCGCGGCCCTGTCCGTGTCGATTGAGGACCGATCCGTGTGCGTCCCACGCTGATCAAGTTTGAACGTACCGAAGGCATATCGGATATATGGGCCCAGATAAACCGATGTAGCCTAAACCTCCGGGCGTCGAGGCATAACGCACTGGTTTATAGGTGTAGGCTGAGGGCAGCAAGGTGGAAATCTGCCAACGGGCATAGAGAGATGCTCCGTGTGGGGAACCTCCTGCTCGTTTCGGTGCGACCGGTTCGACGTTTGGGCTGTTGGGTGATAGGTTGTCCCGTACGACATCGAGTGAGTGTGCTGTGCAGCTCCACGGGTGGGCGTACGTGACGTTCTCTTTGGGTGTCCCTGCAGGTGTATATCGAGTCAATTCGCCATCCCTCGCGGTGAAGAGTACCACTTGGTCACTGAGTCGTGACGTAGATTAAAGTATGAAATATGATGATTCAATATTGCTGATTGATATAATTGTATTGCTACATGTGTGCCACCAAATACGGCTTACTAAATTTCAGATTCCTGAACTGTTAACTTATTGCTAAAAGATGAACTAAGGATGAACTTGTAGGCGTGTCCATTTGCTGCAATATTACTATCCTATGTCATTGTACACCTCACGTAGAGTTTCATGCCTAGGTGAGTCCGTTAAGCCTTGTTGAGCCATCGTGCTCACCGTTGCCGCTTAAGTGTTTTTCAGGTGAGGAGCCACCCACGAACTCGGAGAACGAGTCCACCGGCGAGGGTTACCCTCCGTCGGGGACCACGGCTGAGTGGTAGCCGTACACGCCGTGCTGAGCTGAGACGTGCAGCTAGTGTGGGTTGCCCTAGGGCTGGGCAACCAAATTTTGCTAGATAGGCGGGCGTGAGTTGTACAGAGTAGACTTCCGCTGTGTAAAATAAATACTAGTTTGTAACTGAAGTTTGTACCTGTTCATACAGTTCAGTTTGTTTTTCCCATGTAATATATTGTGCCCTTATGACGTGTGCTGTCGGGTGTCGCATCGCGCGGCACCACCCTCTGCGATCCTGGATGGGCGGATCCCGGTCCGCCACAGCCTGGTATCAGAGCTGCATTGGGGATAGCACAGTACATAAGGCCTGTATTATGGGAAAACTTAGGATTACGGTAAGGAATCGGTAGTTGGCCCAAGTAAGGACTATATTAGCATAGTTACTTAAAGTGGAAAAGTCTAACCTATGTGTTATAATTCTGAATTTCAATTATGTAACGACGCACCTACGCTTTGGTAAGAATGGTAAGGAACGCTACCGAAAGCGGTTCAATTTCGGTTAGCTCCCCTGACGAGGAACGTGGTTCAGGGATTAGTCTCACAGCTTGGTGTGAGACGTCAATATGAAACTCTTGGACTCTTCATGTCCCTGAGTTCATATGAAATGCTGATCCCTAGCGTGCATTAGGCAAGTAAGTGGAGACCCCATCGCGTGGTCAGTAACGCGAGAGTGTGTTCGTCTGGAAATAGCCCAGGAGGACATACGCAGCGCTTACCATCGGCGTGCCCTGCAGGGCAGTAGGTGGTTTCTGTTGGATTGATAACATTCCCAACCGTGACGACCCGTTCATGACATACTCGGGTTCCCCGTCGAGTGGTGTTGAAACACGATAACGTACCTTGAGACATGACTTAACTCAAGGACGGCCGTATGGCAATGATACGGGCGTTTGTATTTACTTTTAAATATGAATCCTGCCTGAAATGAACAACCAGTGAGTGCATCATTATTGTGTGGTATTCTGCAGGTACTAACCACGTATGTATCCGTGTAGAAAACGTGTGCGAGAGACCATTTAGTGCCACACTTGAGACGTATATGCCGGTATAATCCGGTTAGGATTTTCTTTTGTGAGGAGCGTAGTACCAAGATATCATAGGCATATGCATGCAAAATAATGATAACAAGGAATTAAAATCACTAGGTTCGACATTTAGGACCCTGGTTGGGTAGACAAATTGGATAGTGATGAGTGTAGTTCTCAAAGACTGAAAAACAGAGTGCTCTGTTTTGGGCAGCAAGTTTGCTGATCTTCAACAGGGCATAACTCACAGGTCTTTTAGCCCAGATAGGTGTGGTAAATAGTTATGGAAATATATCTAAGTACTCTACAACTTTGTTGTAGATTTTCAGATCTGAAACCCACCTTAAGATGGCTTAAATCCCAGAGGAATGTAAACTGTCCAGAATCAGGGCAGAGTTAAACACTCTCTGGATGGTTCTGTTTTTCAAACATAACTCCTACTAGAAAAATAAAAATTTTTCATAGGATACATCTTTAGAAAGGGTAGAAGATGTGTTACATCATTGCAATTTAATGTTTCTGAAATTTCAGCACAGAAGTCAGTGGAAATCAGGGTTGAAAACAGCAACTTCCCAAAGGAGGTGCTGTTGAAATTCTTCCAGGAATTTTGTCAACTTTGAATTACCATAACTTTTTAACCAAAGCTGACCTCAGGGCAAATGAATACTCGTTAGAAATATACTGAGGTTAACTTTAACTTTGGTATTCAACTTGAGTCATGAAAATGCCCATAATCAGATCAAAACCCGGAATATGTAGAAACTGGTCATTCTGACAGAGGAATGACAGTTCAACTCAATTGAGAGATTGTTGTACCCTAGAGGGGGTTTGAGTGCTCCCAATGGGGTAGAACATACTCATGAGAGGTTATCTTCAACTAGTAAAAGATTTGAGTATAGGTCTCACTCAAGTTTCTTTTACTAGAGACCATGTTTGTGTCGTATTGAAGGTAAAAGGGTGGTATACGTGATGACAAAGCGATAGTAACGTCTCGTAGTGACCAAACCTAGTTGTGGTGAGCTTCCAAAGAGGAGGTTCATCAAGTTGGATTAAACTAGCTTATATTTGGCCTGGTAATGGTGTAGCTTGTGCAAAGTTATTACATTATCCACATACGAGATGTATCACATGTTTTTATTGTCATTATGTTTTTACGCCTATTGTTATTGGACTGCATGCAAAATGTTGCGGGGCTGATGTTTATTGTCGTATGGTTACAGATGGTTCGCACTAGGACCACGCACGAGGTTGGTGGCTCTAGCCAAGGGGGAGGCGATGACTCCCAGCCACCGACCTACGACAGCACCCCGCAGCAGCAGCCACCACTGCCGCCTCCGCTTACTCTAGCGGATGTGATAGCGGCACTGGTGGGAGGTCGTTAGGAGCAGACCGACCTGCTCCGCACGATCGTGCAGAATACGTCCCAGGCGGGGGGCCGTCAATACAGAGGGCCTCGTGAGCCCCGTGAGGTGTCGTACTCTGATTTCATGAGTACGCACCCTCCAGTGTTCACAGAAGCTGAAGAACCACAGGAGGCGGACAACTGGCTGCGGACCATCGAGTCCAAGTTCGGGCTGCTCCAATGCACGGAGCGGCAAAAGACGTTGTTCGCAGTGCAGCAACTTCACGGTGCCGCTGGTGCGTGGTGGGTGAACTATGTCGCCTCACGTCCGGCTGGCCATGCCGTGGAGTGGGAAGAGTTCCGGGAGGCGTTCCGCGCCTATCACATTCCTCCCGGAATAATGAAGAGGAAGTTCCAAGAATTCTTGGAGCTGAAGCAGGGCGGGAGGAGTGCCCATGACTACTCCCGTGCCTTCAACCATCTGGCGCAATATGCATCAGACTATATCTCCACTGAAGAGAAGAAACGGGAACATTTCTATCGGGGGTTACACCCCGAGATGAAGACACACCTCGTTCAGTGGAATCGCGGCACCTTCAATGACTTAGTCAATGCCGCGATTATGCAAGAGGATGCTCAGCGGGACTTGGCAGCTGAGCAGAGGAAGCGCAGTGCTCCAACCAGTGGTGGGAGTGGCGCTCCCCAGAAGTACCGCATGGTGTATCGGACACCATCCGGGCAGCAGTGGCATCCACCGGCACGACCTCAGCGGTTCGGGGGACGTTCGTTTCTGTCACCTCCGTTCCATCCGCCGATGACACCACCAAGACAGCAGCAGCAGCAGATGGCACCCCGGGCGTTTCCACCGCCACAACGCGACCCGGGTTTCCGTCCACCGATCAGCGGGGGACCGCCCCGTTTCACCTGCTTCACGTGTGGCCAGGCGGGCCACTTCGCGAAGGACTGTCCCCAGGGGCAGCAAAGCAGCGGGCAAGCCCAGTTCCAGGGCGGTGCTCGAGGCCGTCCTCCGGTCAATAAGGTGGGTCAGCGGACTGGGGGCGTCCGCAACCTCGACAATGAGGATGCCCCAGAGGGAGAGAATGTGCTGGCGGGTACGTTTCCTCTCAACAATCAAGCTATCATCATACTTTTTGATTCTGGTGCAACCCACAACTTTATAAGTGCATCATATGGGGTTAAGCATCAGCTGGAAGCCTTTCCAACCAAGTGTTCTTATATGATCTGTTCACAGGGAGGAAGGATTTCAGCAACTATGATGGTTCCGAAAGCACCATTGTGATTAGGTGGGAAGATATATCCCACCACTGTGATTATCCTTGAGGGGCAGAAGATTGATGCAATCTTGGGAATGTCATGGCTAAGCTACCATGGCGCTGTCCTGGATACTCTAGCACGGACGGTTCACCTCAACTCCCCATTACACCGTCCGCAGTCCCTCCTATTAGATAATCCAGTCCGGGAGGTTTCATCAATCAACAATACTGAAATTCTCAAGTTAGAGGACATCCCCGTAGTCCGGGAGTATCCCGACGTGTTCCCGGATGATCTTCTGGGCATGCCACCTGAGCGGGATGTCGAGTTCAAGATTGAACTTGCACCCGGGACTACGCCCATATCATGGAGACCATATAAAATGGCTCCAAACGAGCTGGCTGAATTAAAAGAACAGCTCAATGATCTGTTCAGCAAGGGGTTCATTAGGCCGAGTTCCTCGCCTTGGGGATGCTCGGCGCTGTTCGTGAAGAAGAAGGATGAAACCTTAAGGCTGTGTGTGGACTACCGGCCGCTCAACGCCGTCACCATCAAGAATAAGTACCCACTGCCCCGCATCGACATATTGTTTGATCAACTTGTGGGTGCAAGTGTGTTCTCCAAGATGGACCTTCGCTCTGGATATCACCAGATAAAGATCCGAGTGGAGGATATCCCGAAGACGGCCTTCTCGATGAGATATGGACTATATGAATATCTCGTCATGTCTTTTGGTCTCACAAACGCTCCAGCCCATTTCATGTATCTCATGAACTTGGTGTTCATGCCGGAGCTAGACAAGTTTGTGGTAGTGTTCATCGACGATATCTTGGTTTACTCCAAGACAGAAGCCGAACATGCCGAACACTTGCGGATCGTTCTTCAACGATTACGAGACCACAAGCTCTACGCCAAGTTCAGTAAATGCGAGTTTTGGATCAGCCAAGTGCCATTCTTGGGACATATCATCTCAGCTGAAGGCATCGCGGTTGACCCAAGCAAAATAGAGCAAGTGCTGAAATGGAAAGCCCCCACTTTAGTTCACGAAGTCAGAAGCTTCCTCGGGTTAGCTGGATACTACCGGAGATTCATTCCAAGCTTCTCCAAGCTCGCTAAGCCAATGACAGAATTGCTGAAGAAGGGAACAAAATATGTTTGGAACACGGCGTGTGAAGGAGCGTTCCAAGCATTGGTGAAGCATCTCACAATAGCCCCGGTCTTAGCTCAGCCGTATACAACAAAGCCCTTCGACGTGTATTGTGACGCGTCCGGTAATGGGCTCGACTGCGTGTTGATGCAGGAAGGACGTGTGGTCGCCTATGGCTCACGCCAACTTCGGAACCATGAGCAGCACTATCCGACTCATGATCTTGAGCTTGCTGCAGTGGTTTTGGCGCTAAAAATGTGGAGGCATTATCTCCTGGGGAATCTGGTGCATCTCTACACCGACCACAAGAGCTTGAAGTTCATCTTCACCCAAAAGGAGTTGAATATGAAGCAAAGGATGTGGTTAGAATTAATCAAGGATTATGAAATTGAGATTCATTACCACCCCGGCAAGGGAATGTGGTTGCCGACGCGTTAGTCGGAAATCACATGTCCATAACCTCACCATTACACCGGTGGAGGAGGAACAGCCGAGTTTATACTTGGTTCCTTATGGATCACTGTACAACCTTGCCCTCATCCCTACTATTAGGGAGGACATCATTGCAGCTCAGAAGACTGATAGAGGCATGGCACATCTCCTGAGACGGATAGCAATGGAGAGATCCAATGTTTCCGGAAGGATGATGAGGGGACGCTATGGTTCAATGACCGCATAATCCTACCCCGGGATATGGAACTGAAGAGAAAGATCCTCGATGAAGCTCACTTGTCTAAGTACTCCATTCATCCGGGCAGCAAAAAAATGTACCAATATTTGAAAAAGAAATTTTGGTGGATACAGATGAAGCGGGAGGTAGCGAAGTACGTATCCGAGTGCGATACGTGCCGACGAGTGAAAGCTGATCACATGAAGAAATCAGGGCTGTTGCAACCCCTGAAGATCCCAGCATGGAAATGGGAAGATGTGAGCATGGATTTCATTGTGGGATTACCCCTAACATCCAACAAGCATGATTCCATTTGGGTGATCGTTGATCGACTAACTAAGTCGGCTCACTTCATTCCCGTGCATACACATTTCCATGCCAACAGATATGCGGAGTTATATATCGCCAGGATCCTATGCTTGCATGGCGTACCCAAGACCATAGTCTCAGACCGAGGTGCATTGTTTGTATCTCGCTTTTGGGAGCAGTTGCATGCTGCTTTGGGTACTAAACTGATTAGAAGCTCCGCCTACCACCCTCAGACAAATGGCCAAACAGAGAGGGTGAATCAAGTTCTGGAAGACATGTTGAGAGCATGTGCCATCCACCATGGTAGGAACTGGGATGATCACCTACCATTGGGGGAATTCTCCTACAACAACGGCTATCAGGCGAGTATCAAGATGGCACCCTATGAAGCCCTCTACGGTCGCAAATGCCGCACCCCATTAAATTGGTGTGAGTCCGGTGAAAGGGTCACATTCGGGGTTGATGTGGTGAACAACGCCGAAGAACGCGTTCGGACGATTCAAGCTAATTTGAAGGCCGTTCAATCCCGGCAGAAGAGCTACGCTGATAAGATGCGTAGACCATTGCACTTTGACGTTGGTGAACACGTGTACCTCCGCGTGTCTCCGATGAAGGGTGTGCACCGGTTCGGTGCCGAGGGGAAGCTCGCTCCCTGTTTCATTGGGCCCTATGCTATCACTGAGAAGTGTGGACCAGCGGCGTATAGACTGGAGCTACCAGCATCTCTTGCTGGTGTCCATGACGTTTTTCATGTCTCACAACTGAGAAAATGTCTGAAACATACCGCTGCTGTTACTACCGAAGACATCGGCGAGTTGCAACCGGACTTGACATATGAGGAATATCCGGTGGCAATTCTTGATGAGAAAGCCAGAACCACGCGTAGCGGAACGTTGTGGTTCTACAAAATACTCTGGAGCAACCACACCGCCGAAGAAGCGACGTGGGAGAGCGAGGAATTCCTTCGCTCAAATTACCCGGAGTTCATGGCGTCTCAGCACGGGTAAGTCCCTATTACATCGCTATCTCTTCTTTTGTAATCTCGGGACGAGATTCTTTTAAGCGGGAGGGATGTAAAAGCCCAAGAAAAGGGACTTGCAAAAACTTTTCTTCACCTCACAACACCACAGTTTTTGTTGTGGATATCTTAGGAAATATTGTGAAGAGCAAGTAACCTCCATCAAAAGAGTGATTAGAGGGGAAAGCCTTCAGTTTTACAAAGTAGGATTTCTACACCTGAACATGAGAGGTTGAGCTCACCCCTAGAACTTAAAAAGCCTTGGGAAGGTTCAGTCCAAGTTTCATGTAAATCAAACACTTTTTAGGCACTTTTGGAGGTATTCGAAAAAGAGGACAATTTGAATGTAAATTCAAATTGCAGCAACTTTCATCACTCAAATTCAAAAGTTAGCTTCATATTCAGACTCAGCACATTTTTCTGAGTTAGCCCGCAAATTTTCACCCCCATTGGAGTTCATCTTGTCGGGAGCTAAATTTGCAAGAATTCAAAACTTAATTTGAATTTCAGTTCAAACATGAAGCAAATTTAGCCAAACAAAGTTAAATTTGAGAACTCAAATTCAAACCAAGACTTGGGGGCTAAGTCTCTCATTCAATGTTTAGTAGCTGGGGATATTTACAGCAGAAGGGGGAGAAAGAATTAGAGGGGAGAAGAGGGCCCACTGGTCAGCCACCCAGGGATCAAAGCGACTCAGGCACGCGGTCGAACACCCCTACGGGCGACAGCGCACGGGGTCGACCCCGTCCCAACGCGGCCACCGCGCCACCTCCTGCTCGGGTGATGAGGACGCCGGCTACAACACACGCGATCGCACCCTGGTCTGCGTGAATTCCCTCCCCATTCTCTCGGTTCCTCCCGCCCACATCCGAAGCAGCGTACCCGGAGTCGCCGCCCTCTGATCGCCGGCGCCCGGACAGCACAGGCTTCGTGCCCGACGCTCAACACAATAAATGACCGCCATAAGGTGCTGGTTCTGCTTGTCCCTACCGTTCAGCATTTCATGCGCCGTCGGGGGAGAATTTGCCCAAGGAACGTTTCTGCTTTTTTAAGGCCGAGCTGTACCAAATCCGAAAATCCACTGGTGTTGGCTTATCACCGGGCATACCGAGCTAAACACATGATCTACACCCTGCCACGACCACCCAGGGTCAAAAACCAGCAAGAACCATGGGCTAGGGTTACGGTTCTTCGAAGTTTTCTGAGAGCAGCCGATATCCGGCCTAGGTCGCCGGTGAGGTCGTAGTTGCAGCCGTTTTCACGGGGATTGGTGCCCATGTCCGCGATCAGCAGGTGTCAGCGGAGCTCCCTGAGCAAACCGAATCGAAAAAGGTGCAGGGGATGCCGAGTTCGACGTTGCCGGTGAGCTCCCGGCCGCTGTTGCTGGCGGGAGCACTGTTCCAGCTGTCGTCAAGCTCTGGTGAGGGCATCACCGTGTTCCACAGGCCGAGATATGCACAGGCGGCGAGAATCAGCAAGTTCCGAGGGCCGGAACCCCTCTCCGGCGAGAGCTCCGGCGAGCTCGGCGGCGGGGTCGCCCGGGTGGCTGGAGGAAGACGAAGGGGGGGAGGCCCCACTCGTCAGCGGCTGGAAGTAACGTGCGCGATTTTCTGTGGTCCAGGATCCAGTGTGGCTGTGCGGGAAGGAGTCTGTAGCCCCGTGTGGATTGGCTGCAGCGGTCGACACGTGTGCGATGGACCCACCCGCAGGATTTAAACATTTGTGGAATTTCCAGATTTAGTTCAAACTTTAAAACCCCATAACTTTTGCTAGGAAGCTCCTAATTTAGTGATTCAAATTGGTTTGGATTCATCTTGCATATCTCTATCCAAATATGCAATCCAATTTGTATGAAACCTATTATTTAATTCTGGAAAATTCTTTAAAGCTTTTCAACAAAAGAATTTTAGAGGGAGTTTGGTTCATCCAAAAATCCCCAAGTTTTACCAGAATGTTCTTTAGGATGTTAGTGAACCCCTGTAAAAGTTCAGACCATTTGGAGTTGATTTGATCAGAACAATTCAAATTTGAAGGTGCTGTGTTCATTTGAATACAGAAACATTTTCAGAGAATTTTCAAAACATGGAAATTCAGTTCTGGACAAACCTTAGCTCCAATAATGCTAGGAAAATTCATGCAAACTCTGTGAGCTATAATTGAAATTGTAGTTCACTAAGTTGGTCATGAACAGGGGTGTTACCTCAGAATTAATTATTCCTTGCTTATTTGCTAAGAGAATTATTCTGAGCAAACCACTCAAGGAAAAGTACTAAATTTTGGTCCAGAGAGTTGTCTTGTGACAAGGATCTCACACAAAAATTCTCAGCTCCATTGAAGCTCTGGATCACCCCTGCTCTGTTAAACCACTTGAGGTGATCAATGTGGAAGAGGGGGATAACCACTTAGCACTTAACCATGTTCTTAGGTCCAAGCCCAAGCCACTAACCCCCAGTTTCATTTTAAATTCTTAAACAGAGTTCCAGTTGTTAGAAACTGGTTATTAGAACTAATAGCAGAAGCATTACAATAAACTCATGTGCATATTCATTAACATGTAGTATTTCATTAACGTGTAGTCGCTGAAGGCGAGGAAGCTCCGGAGGTTCTCGACTTCCTGCTTCCGGAAGAAGAACTAACCCCTGACCAGCAGCAACAAGGCAAGCCCTGGTTTGCATTAACTCTTTTATCAGGATTTGCTTTGTTCACATAATTAGGATGATGTATGAATGTGCATTAGGTGTAGGATGAATGGAACCCCACTTGCATGACCAGAAAATGTCCATAAGAGTGAGGGTAGTGTTTAAGACCTCGAGTAGACAGGCTATGCTTAATGTTTCATAGGACTTCGGTACAAGTCGAGTAGTTGGAATCTACTCGTGAGTTTAGGCTTGGTACACACGGGTTCGGTTGAGTGATGTGAGATCACTTTAGTAATGAAACTGAGACCAGGCAGGGGCTAGGGCAAAACAAGAGGAAGTCTTGTGTGCGCGGCCCTGTCCGTGTCGATTGAGGACCAATCCGTGTGCGTCCCACGCTGATCAAGTTTGAACGTACTGAAGGCATATCGGATATATGGGCCCCGATAAACCGATATAGCCTAAACCTCCGGGCATCGAGGCATAACGCACTGGTTTATAGGTGTAGGCTGAGGGCAGCAAGGTGGAAATCTGCCAACGGGCATAGAGAGATGCTCCGTGTGGGGAACCTCCTGCTCGTTTCGGTGCGACCGGTTCGACGTTTGGGCTGTTGGGTGATAGGTTGTCCCGTACGACATCGAGTGAGCGTGCTGTGCAGCTCCACGGGTGGGCGTACGTGACGTTCTCTTTGGGTGTCCCTGCAGGTGTATATCGAGTCAATTCGCCATCTCTCGCGGTGAAGAGTACCACTTGGTGACTGAGTCATGACGTAGATTAATGTATGAAATATGATGATTCAATATTGCTGATTGATATAATTGTGTTGCTACATGTGTGCCACCAAATACGGCTTACTAAATTTCAGATTCCTGAACTGTTAACTTATTGCTAAAAGATGAACTAAGGATGAACTTGTAGGCGTGTCCATTTGCTGCAATATTACTATCCTATGTCATTGTACACCTCACGTAGAGTTTCATGCCTAGGTGAGTCCGTTAAGCCTTGTTGAGCCATCGTGCTCACGGTTGCCGCTTAAGTGTTTTTCAGGTGAGGAGCCACCCACGAACTCGGAGAACGAGTCCACCGGCGAGGGTTACCCTCCGTCGGGGACCACGGCTGAGTGGTAGCCGTACACGCCGCGCTGAGCTGAGACGTGCAGCTAGTGTGGGTTGCCCTAGGGCTGGGCAACCAACTTTTGCTAGATAGGCGGGCGTGAGTTGTACAGAGTAGACTTCCGCTGTGTAAAATAAATACTAGTTTGTAACTGAAGTTTGTACCTGTTCGTACAGTTCAGTTTGTTTTTCCCATATAATATATTGTGCCCTTATGACGTGTGCTGTCGGGTGTCGCATCGCGCGGCACCACCCTCTGCGATCCTGGATGGGCGGATCCCGGTCCGCCACAGAAAATCCTTATTTCTCCATAATTAATTCCTCAAAGTTTAAACTGTTTGGAATTTTAACTGGAGAATCCTTTGGAGGAAAATTCTGAAATTTTGCTGGGATGTTCACCAAAATATCCCTGAACTACCATAAAAATTTCAGATCCATTTGAGCTCATTTGATCCACCTAATGGTGTTATTAATAAAACTGTTCCAGAGAAAATAGAAAATGTCTAGAAACATTTTTCAAAATTTCACTGAAATTGTTTAGCTCATATCTTTAGCTAGAAACCTTCAAATTAAGTGAGACCAACTCCATTAGAACCCTCTGAAAATCTAGTTTTCAGAAAGTCATGGCTTGGTCCATGAAAATCCCTAGAACACCCTATAGTCTCAAATTAATGTCAAGTACATAATTACCTGTGGAGGGCTCAAATGAGCTTTGCTGCAACTAAAACTTGACCAAGTCTCTGTTTAGGTTGTAACCAAGCCACAGTAAAAATTTCAGGGTCAGTGGGTCTGTCTAGTGAGACTGATAAGGTTCACAAGTTTAATTCAAATCAAATGCATTTAAATTAACACATATAATTGTTTCTCATGTAGTCGCTAAGGTCGAGGAGGAACCCGAAGTCCTAGACTTCGTTACTCCGGAAGAGCAGCTAGCCTACGACCAAGAGCAGCAAGGCAAGCCCCGGTTTGCATTAACCTTTTTACAAAGTTTTATTGTTTTGAGCACTTTCTTGAGTATGATTACTTCTAGCATTGGAGTCTTGTTTGAAAACCCAATTGCATAGCAAAGAGAACCATGGATTTGGGATTAGGATTGCAAACCCCGTTAGCTACTGCCATGCTAAGATAGTGTAGGCTTCAGTACAAGTCGAGTAGTTGGAACTACTCGCGAGCATAGGCTAGAGGCACTCGACTCGGGTAGAGATAGCGCATGATACACATGGCAAGAAAAATGAGACCAAGCGGAGAGTAAGGGCAACAGGACTTTGGGGCCTGGGTGCTATAGCTCCGCCTGTGTCGATTGAGGACCGAGCCATGTGCGGGCCTATTGAACAGTACCGAAGACCTACCGGTTATATGGGAACCGGGAAACCGATGTAAATCGGGTAGCTGGGTATTGAAGCATTGTCCGTCGTTCAGAGGGTAGGTTGAGAGCTTGAGGTGTAAATCGTCTGGCGGCACTGAGATGCGCGTGCAGAGACCTCTTGCTTGGGACGATGGGACCGGTTCAATATTTGGCTGATGGGCGAAAGGTGGTCACGTATGGCGTCCGTGATGGTTGTCGTAGGCAACATCGAGTACGGGCGTACGTGACGGGTTATTCGGGTAACCCTGCAGGTGTAAATCGATTATAATCACCGTCCCTCACGGTCAATGAGTACCACTTGTTCACTGTACCGTGACGTAGAAAGAACAGGCTAGTTACATGTTAAAATGTTGCTGATTGAAAGATGGACTTTGATTGTTAATGATTTGTTGTAGTTTAGAGCTAACTAAAGTTCTTTTCATCTTTGGGCAAAGTACATGAGAGAAATGCATTTCTTGTTTGATTGCGGCTCTCTCATGTGCCTTAGCGTAAGGTTCTCCACAACCTGCTGCTAAAACTTGAAAGTAAGATTCCACTAATTAGGAGAGTCCTTTGCAAATTATTTTACCTCATGTACCTATTATCCCTCATGTAAAAGTTTCATGTTTAGGCGAGACGGGTCAGACTTGCTGAGCCTTCATGCTCACTGCTTGTGTTTGAAGCTTTTGCAGGGTTTTATGAGGAAAGAAGTCCCGAGGAGGAGACGGAACCCCAGGAGGGGAACCCTGTCGAGTGGGAGTCGTGCACGCCGCCGTGTTAGTGTGCGTGCGTGCTAGCAAGGACAGGTTCACGGGCTGAACGTGAACTTGATGCGTAGTCTACGCCTGTGAGTGTAGACTGAACATATTTTGTTGTAAAAATGTTCATAAACTCGTTTATGTAATAAAACTTTGCTTCCGCTTTATGCCTTTGATGTGTGTTATCCGGTGCTGTGCAACGCAGCACCCCTCAGCATGATCCTGGCTCGACAAGACCGTGGGGTCATGTTATTCAACAACCAAGTTCGGGAGAAATTGTGGTTGAGTTGATCGGGAGGTTGCGCAGTATGTTTGAATCAAGAAAAATGCATATGAAGGTATCTTGGACGTCGTTGGAAGATGTCTGCACGTGTGCAAGGAGTGCATGGACGTGGCTGCATGGTTCCAAGGCGTTATGAAGAGATGTGGACGTAAAGAATTGGAAGGAAAGGTCCAACCGACTAGGTTATGGACTCAGGCTGCGGCTGAGTCGTGTTTGACTCAAATATGGAAAGTTTTGAGTTGGTTATGATAGGATTTCGTGTGGGTCACGAATTTGAGTTGTTTTAGGAATGTTTGGGACGTTCCTAAGGTGTTTGGAAGACTTAAGATTGCTTCTATATGCGTATAGAAGAGTCTTGAGCAGTATTGGAAAGTTACAGTTTGAATCCAAGTGGGAGTAGGAGTCCAAGTTTGAATTGGATTGGGCATAGAGCTGGTTATATAAGCAAGGGAGGCCAAGGCTCGTGGAGAGCACGACTTTGGGGCTGTTCCTCTTGTGTTTTGATAAATAAAATTCGTATTCTAAAGGAACTTTTGTGCCTTGTTCGTCTGTCTTGTTTCAGACATGTTTTTCTCGTCGAGTTTCTGTTCAGCACTACCTTCCTTCGGTGGTTTTATCATAACTCGAGTTTTACAGATCCAATTGATGTGATTCTTTTTGGGTTGTCTTCACAACCTGATTATCTATCATATTTGAAAATTTCACGGTCACTGAATTTTTGGTTTATGATCTACACGAGTTTCTGTGCAGTATTCCAGAACAGTTTTTCTCGAGTAGGACAGATTGACCTTTGTTCGATCTTTCGATCGTAACTTAAGTTTCGCTCAACGGATTTTCATGATTCTTGTTGTGAAGTCTTCGTGACTTGATTCTCTACAATCTATAATAGTTTTGTCACAGTTGAACACGTTTAGATTAGTCGCACACACGGTTTCTTTAACAGATCGGTTTTCTGCTGAGGGGTGTTTTGTTGCTTCCGCTGAAAAGTTTTTATCTACCATTTAGCCCCCCTCTGGTAGCTTTATGACACGACCCCATTGGTCCTGTCGAGCCAGGATCACGCTGAGGGGTGCTGCGTTGCACAGCACCGTATAACACACGTCAAAGGTGCAAAGCGGAAGTGGAAGTTTTATTACATAAACAAGTTTATGAACATGTTTACATCAAAATAAGTCCAGTCTACACTCGCGGGCGTAGACTAAGCATCAAGTGCACGTTCAGCCCTCGAACGTGTCCTTGCTAGCACACACGCACACTAACTCTGCGGCGTGCACGACTCCCACTCGACGAGGTTCCCCTCCTGGGGTTCCGTCTCCTCTTCGGGAGTCTCTTCCTCATAGAACCCTGCAAAAGCTTCAAACACGAGCAGTGAGCACGAAGGCTCAGCAAGTCTTACCCGTCTCACCTAAACATGGAATTTCTACATGAGGGTAATGGGTTGCATGAGGTAAAAATCATTTGCAAGGACTCGCCTAATTAGTAGAACCTTACTTTCAAGTTTTAGCAGCAGGTTGTGGAGAACCTTACGCTAAGGCACATGAGAGAGTCGCAATCAAACAAGAAACGCATTTCTCTCATGTACTTTGCCCAAAGTTGAAAAGAACTTTAATTAGCTATAAGCTACAGCATATCATTAACAATCAATGGCCAGCTTTCAATCAGCAACATTTTAACATGTAACTAGCCTGTTCTTTCTACGTCACGGTACAGTGAACAAGTGGTACTCACTGACCGCGAGGGACGGCGATTATAATCGATTTACACCTGCAGGGTTACCCGAACAACCCGTCACGTACTCCCGTACTCGATGTTGCCTACAACAACCATCACGGACGCCGTACGCAACTACCTTTCACCCGTCAGCCAAATATTGAACCGGTCCCATCGTCCCGAGCAAGAGGTCTCTGCACGCGCATCTCTGTGCCGCCAGCCGATTTACACCTCGAGCTCTCAACCTACCCTCTGAACGACGGGCAATGCCTCAATACCCAGCTACCCGAGTTACATCAGTTTCCCTGTTCCCATATAGCCGGTAGGTCTTCGGTACTGTTCTAGCTTGTTCATCAGGCCCGCACACGGCTCGGTCCTCAATCGACACAAGCGGAGCTACAGCACACAGGCCCCAAAGTCCTGCTGCCCTTACTCTCCACTCGGTCTCATTTTCTTGCCATGTGTATCATGTGCTATCTCTACCCGAGCAATGTGCCTCTAGCCTATTCTCGCGAGTAGTTCCAACTACTCGACTTGTACCGAATCCTACTCTATCCTAGCAATGCAGTGGCTAACGGGGTTTGCAATCCTAAACCCAACCCATGGTTTTCTTGGCTGTGCAGTTGGGTTTCCAATCAAGATTCTAATGCAAAGAACAATATTCAAAGATGTGCTCAAAACAATAAATATTTGTAAAAAGGTTAATGCAAACCGGGGCTTGCCTTGCTGCTCTTGGTCGTAGGCTAGCTGTTCCTCCGAAGTAACGAAGTCTAGGACTTCGGGTTCCTCCTCGACCTTAGCGACTACATGATAGAAACATTACATGTATTAATTTAATGCATTTGTATTAAGTTTGAAGTTGTGAAGTCTATAACCTTTGCTAGATAGACCTAATGACTGTGAAACTTTTACTGTGGTTTGGTTACAACCTAAACATAGACTTGGTCAAGTTTTAGTTGCAGCAAAGCTCATTTGAGCCCTCCACAAATAACTATGTCCTTGACCTTAATTGGAACTCTTAGGGTGTTCTAGGAATTTTCATGAGACAAACTATGACCTTCTGAAAACTAGATTTTCAGAGGGTTCTAATGGAGTTGGTCTCACTTAATTTGGAAGTCTCTAACTAAAGATATGAGCTAAACAATTTCAGAGAAAATTCTGAAAATGTTTCTGAACATTTTCTATTTTCTCTGGAACAGTTTTACTAATCACACCATTAGGTGG
Organism: Neostapfia colusana; assembly: GCA_030760725.1. Taxonomy (NCBI): domain Eukaryota; kingdom Viridiplantae; phylum Streptophyta; class Magnoliopsida; order Poales; family Poaceae; genus Neostapfia; species Neostapfia colusana. The sequence goes on along the minus strand of JASWHV010000019.1, from coordinate 28,692,728 downwards.
ACTAAATGAGCCCAAATAGATCTGAAATTTTTATGGTAGTTCAAGGATATTTTGGTGAACATCTCAGCAAAATTTCAGGATTTTCCTCCAAAGGATTCTCCAGTTAAAATTCCTAACAGTTTAAATTTAAGGAATTAATTCTGGAGAATTAAGGAATTTCATGAAGTGAAACTTAATTTTCTGGAAAGTACTCAGAGAGCTGAATCCAGCAAAATTTGGTTCACTCAATTTGGAGCTTTCTAGCCAAAGTTATAAGGATTTGAAGTTTGAAGGAAATCTGAAAATCGGGGAAAAGTTTAAACTCGCGCGTGGGCCCAGGGGACACGCGTCGCACGCCTAGGCGATGGCACACCGCGGCCCACAAGGATTTTGCGCACCAGCACACCCGATCCCGGCCGCAGCCGGATCCCGATTCAAAATATCGGCCGCTGACAGCTGGGGTCCACCCCCTTCTTCAACCTTGCGACACCCGCGCCCCGCCGCCGAGGGACCTCGCCGGAGAGCTCGCCGCCGGCTGCTGTACAGCTCAAAAATTCTTGATTCTGGCCGCCCCTGCCTACTTTTACTTGGGGAACAGGATCCGAGGGTCAGCTGCTCATGACAACGGCCGGAGCACGGTCGGCGACGAGCCGCCATATCGGAATGACTTCGGCCATGTCGGCTGACTCCCCTAGTACCTCAGCTACTTGGGAAATCGGTCGGGGAGCATCAGTGGACCTCAGAGAAGGTCGACATGAGCTCGAGGCAGCTCGGGGAAGGCCCGAAATAGGTCCTCACCGTGCGCCCGATACCCCCCGTTCGTTCCGCCATTAGTAGACCTTAAATTACGCCGGGCACAGAGGTTCTCCGGCCCAGAGTTGTGAAGGCAACTTGTGCGTTACCGTGTCTAGCTCGTGTGGGAGTGGCCTGAGGCCCTCTAATCCTTTCTAGAGCACGAATTAAACAGAATCGTACCCGAAGGTCGTTCTGCACACAGAAAGGGGAAAAGTGGAAATTCGCCGCCGGTGAGCAACCACTCGAGCTGTGGCTCGGGGATGAGCAGCACCGGTCACCCGCGCGTCCAAGGGTGCCTTGGCTCGGGCGTGACAACGCCCAGGTTGGGCTGTCCACGAGAGCCCGAGGTGCGGCGGTTCCAAGTTCCGAGTTTGATCTTTCGGCACAGCCGATATCAATCGGTTTCAACCGAATTCTAGCAATGGGGAGGATGGAGGAAGGTCTCTAGTACCTTGCTGGGACTCTGGAGTGGAAGGAGGGAGCTGCGATCGGCGTCCTCCGATCAAGTCCGAACTGCGGAAACTTTCGGCCGGTGCTGGGTTCTTGCGGGAAAACACGTCGGTACCTCGGCCGAGGAGGGGGGCAGGCGCCTTAAGAAGGCTCTGCACCGCCTCATGCCCGCGCGTGGGCAAGCAGCTGGTGGCGCGGTGGCTGGCCTCGGTGGCGATCACCGCTGCGGCTCGGCGACCCGAGTGAAAAGTCTCAGTCGGTTTGTGTTGAAGTAGAGGCTGACATGTGGGTCCCACCCTTCCTTTTAACCTCTGAAATTTACTTCTAATCACTGTTGTAAACAGTGAACCCCATACTACCCTTGGCAATTCAAATTATTCCCCCATGAGCCATTTGAATTGATCAAAGTTCAAATGAGGTTTGGTTTGAATGAATTTCAGCACAAGTTCAGTTTGAAATTCAAATAAAGTTTGAATTTCTCCCCCTTAGCTCATGTCAAGATCAACTCCAAATGGAGTGAAAATTGGTGTGTGAGCTCACAAAAATGTGCTGAGTAAGAATATGCCTTCCACTTTCAAATTCATGGTATAAAAACAGTTTGAATTTGAATATGTTTTCAAACTGCCCCCTTCCTATCTATACCCAAGATGACCTCAAAAAGGTTTTGAATTTGGGTGAAACTTGGCATGGACATCCTTAGCAAAGTGTAGGAGTTTTTCCTATGTCCAGCCCATCTATATCACATGTGGGAAATACCACTTTTGCAATGTGTAAGTTTGTTCCCTAATGAGCATGTTGATAATTGTTACTTGCTCTTCATTTGTGTTCATCATTCTTCCTCAACTGAGGTGTGTGGTGTGGGGATGAACACTACAAATGGGTGTCAAAAACTGAGGCCCTTACATTCCTCCCCCCTTAAAAGAATCTCATCCCGAGATTATAAGGTGAAAATGAGAGAGAGGACGGTGGAAAATTACCGGATATGCGACGTGAGAAAGTCGGGGTAGTTAGTGCGAAGGAATTCTTCGCTCTCCCATGTCGCTTCGTCCACGGAGTGATTACTCCACAGAACCTTGTAGAACCACAACGTACGGTTGCGTGTGGTTCGGGCCTTCTCATCAATAATCTGCACCGGTTCCTCCCGATAGGTGAGATCCGGTTGCAGTTCTTCAATGTCTTCCAGCTGAACGGTAGTTGATAGCTTGAGACACTTCCTCAGCTGGGAAACGTGAAAGACGTCGTGCACACCGGAAAGTGCTTCTGGTAATGTCAGCCGGTATGCTACCGATCCACATCTTTCTGTAATCTGGAATGGACAGATGAATCGGGGTGCCAACTTTCCTCTCACCCCAAATCTGTTTACACCCTTCATTGGAGACACTCGTAGGTATACGTGATCTCCAACTTCGAATTGTAATGGGCGCCTTCTCCGGTCCGCATACTGTTTCTGTCGGGATTGAGCGGCTCTTAGGTTCGCTTGAATCAGTCGAACCTTTTCTTCCGCGTCGTTGACAAGGTCAATCCTGAAGGTAACCCTTTCGCCAGACTCACACCAGTTCAATGGTGTGCGGCATTTTCTTCCGTATAGCGCCTCGTAGGGCGCCATCCTGATGCTGGCTTGGTACCCATTGTTGTACGAGAGCTCGGCTAACGGCAAGTGATCATCCCAATTCTTGCCGTGGTCGATAGCGCAAGCTCGTAGCATGTCTTCTAGGATTTGATTTACCCGCTCAGTTTGCCCATCCGTCTGCGGGTGGTAGGCTGAACTACGGATCAGCTTCGTCCCCAAGGCAGCGTGTAGCTGCTCCCAAAAACGGGACACAAATAAAGTGCCCCGGTCCGATACGATGGTACGGGGTACGCCGTATAAGCATAGGATCCGTGAGATGTACAGTTCAGCGTACTTCTTGGCGTTGTAGTTGGTGTTGACCGGGATGAAATGGGCAACTTTGGTGAGTCGATCGACGATCACCCACACAGAATCATGTTTCTGTAAGGTGGTGGGTAAACCGACGACGAAATCCATGCTCACGTCCTCCCACTTCCAGGCAGGAATGCCCAGTGGTTGCAGCAGTCCCGGTTTCCGCATGTGGTCTGCCTTCACCCTTCGACATGTATCACACTCGGACACGTATTTTGCAGCCTCTCGCTTCATCCGTGTCCACCAAAACTTTCTTCTGAGTTCTTGATACATTTTGTTGCTGCCAGGGTGAATAGAAAATTTCGATAAGTGAGCCTCATCAAAGATTTTCTTTCGTAGCTCCGGGTTTCGGGGTACGACAATCCGGTCCTTGAACCACAGGACGCCGTCTCCGTCCTTCCGGAAACATTTCAACTCCCCACTGTCTATACGTCTCTGCAAATGTGACATGCCCTTATCATTCTTCTGGGCTGCCGCTATCTCTTCACGGATGGTGGGGATCAAAGCTAGGTTGTAGAGAGCTCCGTGTGGAATCACATGTAGTGGTGGTTCGCTCTCTTCCAACGGTGTGATGGTCAGATTATTGACGTGTGACTTGCGGCTTAGCGCGTCCGCCACAACGTTTGCCTTGCCCGGATGATAATGGATCTCTATCTCGTAATCCTTTATCAGTTCTAACCATCTTCGTTGCCTCATGTTCAGCTCCTTCTGAGTGAATATGTACTTGAGGCTTTTGTGGTCGGTATATAAATGTACGAGGTTACCGAGTAGGTAGTGCCTCCACATCTTCAGTGCAAGTACCACGGCAGCGAGCTCCAAGTCGTGAGTTGGATAATTTTGCTCATGGTTCCTAAGCTGCCGTGATCCATACGCGACCACTCTTCGGTCTTGCATCAGCACACATCCGAGCCCAATGCTGGATGCATCGCAGTACACATCGAACGGTTTTGTTGTGTCTGGCTGCGCCAAAACCGGTGCTGATGTCAGGTGCTTGACTAAAGCCTTGAATGCTGCTTCACATGCTGGACTCCAAACATATTTGGTAGCCTTCTTCAGCAGCTCTGTCATTGGCTTGGCAATCTTCGAGAAGTTCGGAATGAACCTCCGATAATATCCCGCGAGTCCGAGGAAACTCCGTACCTCATGAACAGTTCTCGGGGATTTCCAATTCAGCACTTGCGTGATCTTGCTCGGGTCCACAGCGATACCCTCCGCTGAGATGATATGCCCGAGGAAAGGCACTTGCGATATCCAAAACTCGCATTTGCTGAATTTTGCGTATAACTTGTGATCCCGCAGCCGTTGCAAGACTATACGCAGATGTTTCTTGAGATCTTCCTCCGACTTGGAGTATACCAGAATGTCGTCGATGAAGACCACGACAAACTTGTCCAGCTCCGGCATGAACACCGAGTTCATTAAGTACATGAAGTGAGCTAGAGCATTGGTGAGGCCAAAGGACATGACCAGGTACTCATAAAGTCCATACCTTGTCGAGAAAGCTGTCTTTGGAATGTCCTCCGCCCTTATCTTAATCTTATGGTACCCGGATCTTAAATCCATCTTGGAAAAGATCTTTGCTTCGACCAACTGATCAAACAACATGTCGATCCGTGGCAACGGGTACTTGTTCTTGATGGTTACGGCATTTAATGGACAGTAGTCCACGCAAAGCCGCAACGTTTCATCCTTCTTTTTGACAAATAATGCCGAACAGCCCCATGGCGAGGAGCTCGGCCTAATAAAACCCTTCTCAAGAAGGTCCGTGAGCTGAGTCTTCAGTTCAGCCAACTCCTTGGGCGCCATCTTGTACGGCCTTCGGGATATTGGCATGGTTCCCGGTGCGAGTTCAATTTTGAACTCCACCTCTCTATCGGGTGGCATCCCTGGCAAATCGTCCGGGAATACATCAGGGAACTCTCGGACCACTGGAATGTCTTCCAATCTGATGGTTGTGGCTTGATAGACACTTGGAAGTTTTATTTCTGGACTGTCCAGAAATAATGAGTGAGAACCGTGCACTTCTGAGTTTAAGTGCACGACTCGAAGGACGGTGTCTAAAACAGCGCCGTGGCGGGTTAACCACGACATCCCTAGGATGACATCGACCTTCTGCCACTCTAAGATAATGAGAGACGTGGGGTACACTCTACCCGCTAAGCATAATGGTGCTTTGGAGACCATTACGCTTGCTGAAATCTTCCCACCCGGTGAACAAATTAAATATGGACTATCGGTGGGTAGTATTGGCAAGCTGTGTTTAGCAATGAAAGCTTGGCTAATAAAATTATGCGTGGCGCCTGAATCAAATAGTACTATAGCGGGATGCTGGTGGAGTTGGAACATACCCGCAAGGATTGGCTCGCCCTCCGGCACGTCTTCAATGGCAAGCTGGTGGACAGTGCCGGGCCTAGGGTTTGCCCGCCGCGCATTAGTAGGGTTCCGGGGTTGATTCCTCCCCGGAAACTGTGGTGCCACTCCGCCGCCTTGCCTCTCCGGGCAACTGCTCGCGAAGTGTCCTGGACGACCACACTTGTAACATGTGGCCGCTGCTGGTGGAGTACTCGGGGGACGAAAGCCCGGCATGCGTTGCGGAGGTGCAAACGCACGCGGCATCGCCCGCTGCTGCTGCTGTTGTTGCGGTGGTACTGGCAGTGCCGGCCAGAATGCCGGTGAAGAGTACGGCCGACCGCGGAACGGCATCGACCGCTGTGGTGGTTGCCAGCGTGGACCTGATGGTGGGCGATTCACCATCCGAAACTTCTGAGAAGGACCACCTCCTTCTCCGGTGCTCTGCGGCGCGCTTCGCTTTCGCTCTGCCGCCGCCAACTCCTTGCCGGAGTCCTCCGGAACAATCGCAGCATCAATGATGTCGTTGAGGCTGCCACGATTGAACATCGCCAACTTGTCCTTCAGGAGCGGGTTAAGCCCCTGGTAAAAATGGTCTCGCCGCTTCTCGTCTGTATCCGCATGATACGACGCGTAGAGCGCGAGATCGTTGAACGCCCTGGAATATTCCAGCGCGTTCCGGCTCCCTTGTTGCAGGTGTAGGAACTCCTGCGTCTTCCTCTTCATCAAACCGGGCGGTATATGATAGGCCCTGAAGGCCGTCCGGAACTCCGCCCAGGTCATCACTCGGTCGGTGGGCTGGGAAGCCAGAAGTTGGCCCACCACGCGCTCGCGGATCCTTGGAGCTGCTGGACCGCGAACTGAGTCTTGCGCTGCTCGCTGATTTGGAGCAGCCCGAACTTCATCTCTATGGCGCGGAGCCAGTTGTCCGCGTCAAGTGGTTCATCCGCCCTTGAGAATACAGGGGGATGAGTCGCCAGGAAGTCGGAGTAGGAGCTCTGTTGGCGCTCCTCACGATCTTGACGTCTCTCTGGGCGAGACGTATTCGCAATTAACGTTTGCAGCAGCTCTGTGTGCTGCTGATGTGAACCCGCCATTGCCGCGACAATGTCGGCCAATGTAACCGTTGGCAGTGGCGGTGGCGGTGTTTGCTGTTGCTGTTGCTGCTGCTGTCCCGAGGAGTCCTCGGGAGGCGGTTGGGAGGTCTCTCCCCCTTGGCTAGTACCTCCAACATCAGGGTTGGCACGAGTACGCGTCATTCTGAAATTCAACACAGCAGCAATTAGCACATGTCTTACTCAAAATTCCATAAACAGCAGTAGGTATTGAAGCGACGCATGATTAACTTGCACAACATTCACATATATTGATAAAGCATAAAATTTATACAAGATACATTATTCTCGGATCTCCGAGAAGTCGTGCTCATGTCATCACTATCTATACATAAGCTACTGTCTACACGACATGTCACCGATTACAAAAGTTGGGTTACGCTACCCTAGCTGCCCTACTTGGCAACCGTAACCCCCTACTCGGAGTAGAACTCGACCTCCTGTGGGTCGTCCTCCTCCGGTACCTCGGCTGGTGGTTCGGGGTCTACCACCTCTTCTCCCATTCCGGGCTCTCCCATGGCTGGAAGACCCAAGACTACCGGTACGCCCAATACCGGGGGCACGAGGTCCTGCAATGCATGCACCTCGTCCATAGCCTGGTTGTAGTCCTCTTCCCAGCCTTGTCCTTCCTCAATAGCGTCGTCCCGCTCTTGAGCAAGGTCCTCATTCTGCTGGGTTAGGGTCTGCACCAGCTCTTGCAATGCCGCGATGTCAACACGGCTCTTCTTCTTTGCCTTCTTCAGACGACGCAACTGATTGTGTTGTTCATTCAGTCGCTTGATCGTCGGAAGGAGCACATTGCGGAGTGCGCTGTGAGCACCCTCGAATTGATCTCCACGGCTTGTGCTCTCCGTGAGCTTGGTGGCGAGATGTTCCGTATGAACAGCTTGGCTGTCCATCACAGCGTTTCCCGCCCTCATTTGGAGGCTGAGGTTTGCCTCCGCGGGGTTGTACCTTGGGCAACTCGGGTCTGTTGCCTCCAGGTACCTTTCTTCCCACACATGCTGAGCTCGCCCCTCGACCGGAACGAGTGCGTATGGTGTGCCCTCCATAGCCTGCACGTGTAGTTGGCAGAAACGTGACATAGTGTCACGGGCTGCCACTTGCCACATCCCTTCCGGTTGTCTTCCTCTCACCGTGACGGTGAATGGCACCCAACCGGGTGGCGTAGGTCCTGCGGGAACCTCGACATGGATCGTCCACGTCTTGTTCCCCTCTTCGCCTTCTTCCTTGGCGAAGTATTGCGGCATCTGGTTCTACCCGAAAATTTGGAGCATTTGCCACAATGCTTCCGGGTAGCCGCTACGGTCAGAGCAGTGGGAAACTACCCACCCGTTCTCCAACCGTTTATCTGCTGCCATCTGTAAGAATATATTTGAGAAATGTCAAATATTTATTTAAACAGTAAACCATTGAGTTATAACATAAGATATGTCATTGAACCCATAACACTTGGAAACATAGTTCAAATTTTTAAACAAATTTGACTGCTGATCTGCTGTTACCATGACAGCCCTGACCAGTTTCCATATCAATCTGATTTAGGCCAGGTTAAAAGCAAAACCAGTCCTGGATCTCAACATCAAAGTTAAAGTTAACTTCAATAGCTTTCCAGAAAGTATTTGGTTGGCCTAATATCTGTCCTGGTTCAAAAGTTATGAGATGTCAAAGTTAACAGAATTTCTGGAAATAATTGGACAGCACCTCCCTGCTTTAGGTACTGATTTGATCCAAGAATCCCAGTTAATTCTGTTACAAAGTTGTCACCCATCTCATAAGCTTTCCAGAACTACCTCATTTCCTATTTTTGGATTTTTAAGCAGGAAGTTATGCTTAATTTACAGAGAGTTTACAGAGAGTCTTGCTCTGTCCTGTTTTCTGGACAGTTTCAACTCTACTGCATTTTTCGAGTGGTTAAGCGATGAAACACCTCTGGAACTCAACAGAAAAGTTGTAAAGATCCTCCAAAGCTTTCCAGAAATGTATCATACGACCCCAACCTCGAAAGAACTCAACCTCTAACCTCTGATTAACTTCAGCCTTGATTCAGCTGAAAACAGAGTGCTCTGTCCTTAACATCCTATAAGTTGAAAGTTTGTTAACTTTGAATATCCTGTTCCAGGGAAGGAGTTACATTAAGTTTTACTACTTTGGATCAAAACCTTCAAGTTTTTAAATGAAGTTGTTCATTTAATCGGATGTGACGTCGAGGCGTCACCAGATTATGTCGGTACTACGTCCTCACAAAGGAAAAACCTATACCGGACTTAGCCGGCTTCGTTAGTTCAGTGGCACTACTCGTCACTCGCACACGGATGCTACACGTCTACCGTTTCGTGGTAAGGCTACCTGCATAAATTCAACCAATCATCAGACTCGGCTGCACACCGAGCCTGGAATCCATACGGTTTGTACACCCGGCCGTCATCACTCGCCCGGATGTTCTCAAGCCAAACACGCCTTGAGTTACGTGTTCACGTTTTAGTCCATGTGACGGGGTCTCCCATGTTGCACCACGCACGCCAGGGACAGACGTTGCTCGAATACCCCAAACGACATGAAGAGTCGTAGAGGATACTAAAGCGGGTCGGGTTACCTGCCACCCGTGGGGCTCCACCCTTCAGCTTGTGCGCACTGGTGGACAGCGCTTACGTGCACCCCCCAAGACATGAACGTCCCGAGATGCACGATTTTCCGACATAACAAATAGGTTAATATGCCACTTTCTATATGCTAATAACATCCTTATACGGCTACTAACTCGTTCCTCACTGGATTTTTGAAAAAGAAGACCTTTGTACTGTGTTAAACCTCAAGCGAGCTCTGATACCACGCTGACATGACCCCATTGGTCCTGTCGAGCCAGGATCACGCTGAGGGGTGCTGCGTTGCACAGCACCGTATAACACACGTCAAAGGTGCAAAGCGGAAGCGGAAGTTTTATTACATAAACAAGTTTATGAACATGTTTACATCAAAATAAGTCCAGTCTACACTCGCGGGCGTAGACTAAGCATCAAGTGCACGTTCAGCCCTCGAACGTGTCCCTGCTAGCACACACGCACACTAACTCTGCGGCGTGCACGACTCCCACTCGACGGGGTTCCCCTCCTGGGGTTCCGTCTCCTCTTCGGGAGTCTCTTCCTCATAGAACCCTGCAAAAGCTTCAAACACAAGCACTGAGCACGAAGGCTCAGCAAGTCTGACCCGTCTCACCTAAACATGGAACTTCTACATGAGGGTAATGGGTTGCATGAGGTAAAAATCATTTGCAAGGACTCGCCTAATTAGTAGAACCTTACTTTCAAGTTTTAGCAGCAGGTTGTGGAGAACCTTACGCTAAGGCACATGAGAGAGTCGCAATCAAACAAGAAACGCATTTCTCTCATGTACTTTGCCCAAAGTTGAAAAGAACTTTAATTAGCTCTAAGCTACAGCATATCATTAACAATCAATGGCCAGCTTTCAATCAGCAACATTTTAACATGTAACTAGCCTGTTCTTTCTACGTCACTGTACAGTGAACAAGTGGTACTCACTGACCGCGAGGGACGGCGATTATAATCGATTTACACCTGCAGGGTTACCCGAACAACCCGTCACGTACGCCCGTACTCGATGTTGCCTACAACAACCATCACGGACGCCGTACGCAACTACCTTTCACCCGTCAGCCAAATATTGAACCGGTCCCATCGTCCCGAGCAAGAGGTCTCTGCACGCGCATCTCTGTGCCGCCAGCCGATTTACACCTCGAGCTCTCAACCTACCCTCTGAACGACGGGCAATGCCTCAATACCCAGCTACCCGAGTTACATCAGTTTCCCGGTTCCCATATAGCCGGTAGGTCTTCGGTACTGTTCTAGCTTGTTCATCAGGCCCGCACACGGCTCGGTCCTCAATCGACACAAGCGGAGCTACAGCACACAGGCCCCAAAGTCCTGCTGCCCTTACTCTCCACTCGGTCTCATTTTCTTGCCATGTGTATCATGTTCTATCTCTACCCGAGCAATGTGCCTCTAGCCTATTCTCGCGAGTAGTTCCAACTACTCGACTTGTACCAAATCCTACTCTATCCTAGCAATGCAGTGGCTAACGGGGTTTGCAATCCTAAACCCAACCCATGGTTTTCTTGGCTGTGCAGTTGGGTTTCCAATCAAGACTCTAATGCAAAGAACAATATTCAAAGCTAGCTGTTCCTCCGGAGTAACGAAGTCTAGGACTTCGGGTTCCTCCTCGACCTTAGCGACTACATGATAGAAACATTACATGTATTAATTTAATGCATTTGTATTAAGTTCGAAGTTGTGAAGTCTATAACCTTTGCTAGATAGACCTAATGACTGTGAAACTTTTACTGTGGTTTGGTTACAACCTAAACAGAGACTTGGTCAAGTTTTAGTTGCAGCAAAGCTCATTTGAGCCCTCCACAAATAATTATGTCCTTGACCTTAATTGGAACTCTTAGGGTGTTCTAGGAATTTTCATGAGACAAACTATGACTTTCTGAAAACTAGATTTTCAGAGGGTTCTAATGGAGTTGGTCTAACTTAATTTGGAAGTCTCTAACTAATGATATGAGCTAAACAATTTCAGAGAAAATTCTGAAAATGTTTCTGAACATTTTCTATTTTCTCTGGAACAGTTTTACTAATCACACCATTAGGTGGACTAAATGAGCCCAAATAGATCTGAAATTTTTATGGTAGTTCAAGGATATTTTGGTGAACATCTCAGCAAAATTTCAGGATTTTCCTCCAAAGGATTCTCCAGTTAAAATTCCTAACAGTTTAAATTTTAGGTAATTAATTCTGGAGAATTAAGGAATTTCATGAAGTGAAACTTAATTTTCTGGAAAGTACTCAGAGAGCTGAATCCAGCAAAATTTGGTTCACTCAATTTGGAGCTTTCTAGCCAAAGTTATAAAGATTTGAAGTTTGAAGGAAATCTGAAAATCGGGGAAAAGTTTAAACTCGCGCGTGGGCCCAGGGGACACGCGTCGCACGCCTAGGCGATGGCACACCGCGGCCCACAAGGATTTTGTGCGCCAGCACACCCGTTCCCGGCCGCAGCCGGATCCCGATTCAAAATATTGGCCGCTGACAGCTGGAGTCCACCCCCTTCTTCAACCTTGCGACACCCGCGCCCCGCCGCCGAGGGACCTCGCCGGAGAGCTCGCCGCCGGCTGCTGTACAGCTCCAAACTTCTTGATTCTGTCCGCCCCTGCCTACTTTTACTTGGGGAACAGGATCCGAGGGTCAGCTGCTCATGACAACGGCCGGAGCACGGTCGGCGACGAGCCGCCATATCGGAATGACTTCGGCCATGTCGGCTGACTCCCCTAGTACCTCAGCTACTTGGGAAATCGGTCGGGGAGCATCAGTGGACCTCAGAGAAGGTCGACATGAGCTTGAGGCAGCTCGGGGAAGGCCCGAAATAGGTCCTCACCGTGCGCCCGATACCCCCCGTTCGTTCCGCCATTAGTAGACCTTAAATTACGCCGGGCACAGAGGTTCTCCGGCCCAGAGTTGTGAAGGCAACTTATGCGTTACCGTGTCTAGCTCGTGTGGGAGTGGCCTGAGGCCCTCTAATCCTTTCTAGAGCACGAATTAAACAGAATCGTACCCGAAGGTCGTTCTGCACACAGAAAGGGGAAAAGTGGAAATTCGCCGCCGGTGAGCAACCACTCGAGCTGTGGCTCGGGGATGAGCAGCACCGGTCACCCGCGCGTCCAAGGGTGCCTTGGCTCGGGCGTGACAACGCCCAGGTTGGGCTGTCCACGAGAGCCCGAGGTGCGGCAGTTCCAAGTTCCGAGTTTGATCTTTCGGCACAGCCGATATCAATCGGTTTCAACCGAATTCTAGCAATGGGGAGGATGGAGGAAGGTCTCTAGTACCTTGCTGGGACTCTGGAGTGGAAGGAGGGAGCTGCGATCGGCGTCCTCCGATCAAGTCCGAACTGCGGAAACTTTCGGCCGGTGCTGGGTTCTTGCGGGAAAACACGTCGGTACCTCGGCCGAGGAGGGGGGCAGGCGCCTTAAGAAGGCTCTGCACCGCCTCATGCCCGCGCGTGGGCAAGCAGCTGGTGGCGCGGTGGCTGGCCTCGGTGGCGATCACCGCTGCGGCTCGGCGACCCGAGTGAAAAGTCTCAGTCGGTTTGTGTTGAAGTAGAGGCTGACATGTGGGTCCCACCCTTCCTTTTAACCTCTGAAATTTACTTCTAATCACTGTTGTAAACAGTGAACCCCATACTACCCTTGGCAATTCAAATTATTCCCCCATGAGCCATTTGAATTGATCAAAGTTCAAATGAGGTTTGGTTTGAATGAATTTCAGCACAAGTTCAGTTTGAAATTCAAATAAAGTTTGAATTTCTCCCCCTTAGCTCATGTCAAGATCAACTCCAAATGGAGTGAAAATTGGTGTGTGAGCTCACAAAAATGTGCTGAGTAAGAATATGCCTTCCACTTTCAAATTCATGGTATAAAAACAGTTTGAATTTGAATATGTTTTCAAACTGCCCCCTTCCTATCTATACCCAAGATGACCTCAAAAAGGTTTTGAATTTGGGTGAAACTTGGCATGGACATCCTTAGCAAAGTGTAGGAGTTTTTCCTATGTCCAGCCCATCTATATCACATGTGGGAAATACCACTTTTGCAATGTGTAAGTTTGTTCCCTAATGAGCATGTTGATAATTGTTACTTGCTCTTCATTTGTGTTCATCATTCTTCCTCAACTGAGGTGTGTGGTGTGGGGATGAACACTACAAATGGGTGTCAAAAACTGAGGCCCTTACACTTTACACATGTACTTTGATCCTACAATTGGTATCAGAGCCACGTTGCTCTAATCTTTGTGATTTGCACGTGTTTTGACTAATCATCATGGAGAAATACTCCGCCAAACCTTGTGTGTTTATTGGTATTGATTTTCAGGTTTGGAAGGCACGCATGGAAGCTTTCATCCAGGCGCAAGGCTTTGCAATATGGGAAAAGGTGTACAAGCCTTACGATGTGCCTTCAAATGATTAAGTCGCGGCTACAAACATGAGAGATATCGACAACAACAACAAGGCTCGGAACTTGATCACACAAGGACTAACTCAGAGCGACTTCGACCGTGTTGCACACCTCCGATCGGCGTATGATGTGTGGAGAGCACTATGTGACTACCACGAAGGATCCAACACGATCAAGGAGGTAAGACAGGATATTTTCAAGAAAGAATACATGCGCTTTGAGATGCAACCCGGTGAGTCCATTGATGACCTCTTTGCTCGCTTTAATAAAATTCTCAGCAACTTGCTTAGCGTCAATGTTAATTTTTCAGATGCCAAAAATGCTAGGCAATTACTAAGTGCATTAGACATGTCAATTTGGGAGATGAAAGTAACATCCATATGTGAATCTACTGTCATGAGTACACTTACATTAGATGTGCTTTATTCTAAGCTAAAAACTCATGAAATTGACATTATATCACGTAAGAACCCAAATAAGACTATTGCATTTGTCTCACAACGTGATATGCCTAGCTCCGGCCAATCATCTAGCAATACACTTGCTTTGCTGTCTTCACTAACCCTGGAACAGATTGAGGAGTTTCCAGAGGAGGAGCTAGTACTTCTTTCTACTAGGTTCTCAAAAGCATTGCAAAATGTGAGAACTAGAAGGAGAGGAAGCTCCGGACCTCAACGATGCTTTGAATGTGGTAAGACAGGACACTTCCGTACAGATTGCCCTAACCTTTCAGGTCCTTCTAACCATGATGAAAAGCAGAATAAAGTCAAGTCCTCTTTTGGCAACACCAACAAGAAAAAGAAGGGTTTTACAGGACGCAAACTGATAAATAGATTAATCACTGCACTTCAAGAACTTGGCTCGAGTGATGTAGATATTGGAAGTGATGAAGATGAAGATAATCTGGCAAACTTGTGCTTCATGGCGGGCAAATCAAAATCAAGTATGGAGGATTCAGAACACAACAGTGACAACGAAGATGTATGTCCTACTTGCGAAGAAATGTGTGATGCTATTTCTCGTGCCACTATTATTTTTAATAAGAAGGACAAAAAGCTTAGGGACAATGCTGTTAAAATTGAGTCACTAGAATCTGAAATTAATCGTTTAAAATCCTTGATTCCTAGTGATGATTCTTGTTCCTTATGTGATTTAATATATGAACAATTGTCCTCTCTAAGAAGTGCACACACCTCCACACTTGATAAACTTGAACTTGAAATCGAAAAGAACAAAAAGCTTGCTGCACTTAATGATAAAAACTTGAAAGATGCTTGTTGTTCTACAATTGATTTGCATTGTTTGACTTGGGATGATTTTGATAAGAAACTACAAGATGCTATGAAAGAAATTTTTATATTGAACAATGCTTTACGTTCTCATGAAGTTAAATATTGTTCCAATTGCAAATTAAAAGGAAAAATTTCATGTGAAAATTGACTTGATCTATCAAATAAACTTGATAACATGCATAAGACATTAGATCGGTTTTGTAATGGGAATAAGAACCTAAACTTGCTGCTGAATTCTTCCAAGTCTTGCAATGATAAAACTGGTTTAGGTTTTGATTCACATGCTCATGCTAAGGAACATCCACCTAAAATTGTAAAATCATTAGGAAGTTGTTTGATTCAAACAGTTCCTAAATAAAAAGAAGTGGTTTTTAAATCTGCAGGAGTGTTGTCACATTCGGGTTCAAATAAGTATACTGCATGCTCATCTAGACATGAACACAAAGTTAAATTTCATTGTACCTATTGTGGTAGAGATGGTCATGTCATAGATTTTCGTTATAGACTAGCTAAACAACATAAAAAGGAAAGAATGCAAGCTAGATCTTATAACTCTCATGCAAAATTTGCTGCACATACTAAACCGAATGTCAGGAACATGCAACCTGCTGTTATGAGTCAGAAATATTCAAAGTTTACCTCCGGAGCTTCAGTTTTTGCCTCCGGAGCTTCAGTTTTTGCCTCCAGACCTTCTGTTTTTGCCTCCGGAGCTACTGATTTTTGTGCTACACAAGTAACACCTCATAGGTCAGTAGTTAAGAACAAAAAATCTCAAACTTTGACTCATGAACCTGCTATTTTATCTCAGCTTTCGCATGTTATTCCTGCTGGACATCGTGTGACTCAGTACTGGATTCCTAAATACCTTTTAACTAACCCCAGTATTGAGTCATCGACGTATTGTGCTTCTATGTAGGTTACATGCTTGAGAAAGGAGAACATTTGGATTGTGGATTCAGGTTGCTCACGCCACGAGACCGGTAACAAAGAATGGTTCTCCTCTCTCTCTTTTGTGTCACGTGTAGAGAATGTTACTTTTGCCGATAATTCTTCAACTCTTATAATTGCTAAGGGTTCGGTTAGAGTAAATGACCACTACACTTTGAAGGATGTGGCACTTGTCAAAAATTTGAAATACAACTTGCTTTCTGTTTCACAATTGCTAGATGAAAATCTGGAAATTATTTTCAATAAAAACTGCTGCAAAGTTGTAGGTTCAAATAGTGAGCTTATTTTTAACATGTCTCGGTTTGGAAGAGTTTTTAAAGCTTATTTTGATATGTCTTCCTCTAAGCATAGATGTCTAGTTGCAAATGATTCCAAGGATTTATATTTTTGGCTTCATAGACTTGGTCACGTAGGCTTTGATCATCTCACGCGTGTTAGTGCTCTTGATCGCATATGTGGGCTGCCTAAGCTTAAAGGGGACAAAGAAATTGTGTGCTCTTCTTGTAGACATGCTAAGATGGTTGCAGGTTCACATGCTCCTCTCACAATGACCATGACAACTGAACCGGGTCAACTTTTACAACTTGACACCGTAGGACCTTCACGTGTTCAATCCTTCAGAGGTAAATGGTATGTTCTAGTGATTGTTGATGACTATTCGAGATACTCTTGGGTTTACTTTATGGCATCTAAGAATGAAGCTTTTAGTCACTTTAGAACTTTATTTCTTAGAGTATCAATTGATCACCCAGGATCTTTAAGAGCAATTAGAAGTGATAATGGAACCGAATTTAAAAATCAATCGTTTGATCACTTTTTGTGCTGAAAATGCAATAGATCATCAATTTTCTTCACCATATGTACCTCAACAAAATGGTGTTGTAGAGAGAAAGAACAGAACCTTAGTTGAGATGGCTAGGACTATGCTTGATGAATATCAAACTCCTAGGAAATTTTGGGCTGATGCAATTGCAACCGCTTGTTATGTCTCAAATCGTGTTTTTTTGCGTGCTAAGCTAGGTAAAACACCATATGAACTCAGGTTTGGGCATAAGCCTAGTGTCACACACTTTAGGGTCTTTTGTTGCAAATGCTTTGTTAAGAAACATGGTAATCTTGATAAATTGGAAGCTAGATCTGTTGATGGCATGTTTCTTGGTTATCCATCTCATACTAGAGGCTACCGTGTGCTTTTACTTGATACTAAAAAAATTGTGGAGACTTGTGAGGTTTCTTTTGATAAGCTAGCCCAGGTACTAGTTCAAATATTGCAGGTCCGGATCCATATCCGCAGGGGGGGAGTATTTTCGTTAAAGAAGAGGAAGAAGTGGTGCTGCTTCCAGAAAATTCTGCAGCTAATGACATTGTTCCAGCTCCTGATCTTGATTCACAGCCAGCACCGATGACCACCATTGCTAGTCCAGATCCTCCTCACGTCACAAGCTCATCTATTTGTGATGAACATGAAGAAGAAGAAGCTTGTGAAGTGTCCACTCCCCTCCGGATTCTCAAAAGTCATCCTCCACAACAAATTATTGGAAGCTTGCATGAACGAGTTACAAGATCCAGGTTTTTTGACCCCAATTCTCATGCTCATTCTGCTTTTGTTGCTTCTTTTGAACCCAAAGATATATCAGACGCACTCATTAATAAATCTTGGATTATTGCCATGCAATAAGAGTTATAAAATTTTGAAAGAAATAATGTTTGGAAACTTGTACCTCCACCTCAAGGTCACACTTTAATTGGAACTAAATGGGTGTTTAAAAATAAACAAAGTGAGGATGGGGTTTTGGTTAGGAATAAGGCTAGGTTGGTTGCTCAAGGTTTCACACAAGTTGAAGGTCTAGATTTTGATGAAACTTTTTCTCCTGTTGCTAGATTAGAAGCCATAAGAATTTTGTTAGCTTTTGCTGCATTAAAGGTTTTAAGCTATATCAAATGGATGTTAAAAGTGCTTTTCTTAATGGCTACATAGATGAGGAGGTTTATGGCAAACAACCACCTGGTTTTGAAAATCCAAATTTTCCTAATCATGTTTACAAACTGTCCAAAGCCTTGTACGGTCTCAAACAAGCCCCTAGAGCATGGTATGACTCATTATTCGTTTAAGTGTATGTGGATGATATTATCTTTGGTTGTGCTTCTCATGATCTTGTGTCCAAGTTTTCAGCTATGATGAGTTCAGAATTTGAGATGAGTATGATGGGAGAACTCACGTACTTTTTGGGACTGCAAATCAAGCAAACCAAGGAGGGTACCTTTGTGCATCAAACAAAGTATACAAAAGTTCTCCTAAGGCACTTCAACATGGACAAAAGCAAGGCTCTTCGGACACCAATGGGAACAGCAACAACACTTGAACGTGATGAAGATTGTGACCCCGTTGATCAAAAAGAATATAGAAGCATGATCGGATCACTTTTGTATCTCACGGCATCAAGACCGGACATACAATTCAGCGTATATCTTTGTGCATGGTTTCAAGCCTCCCCACGTGCTTCACATCGTCAAGCTGTCAAAAGGATTCTCAGGTACTTACATGGAACTCAAGAATTTGGCATTTTTCTTCCTTCTTCCTCAACCGTTACTTTGAAAGCTTTTTTTCCGATGCTGATTATGGGGGTTGTAGGATTGATAGGAAAAGTACTTCCGGTGCTTGTCATTTTCTTGGTAATCCCATTGTTGTCTGGTCCTCTAGAAAACAAAGTTCAGTTGCACAATCCACAGCCGAATCTGAATATGTAGCTGCTGCTAGTGCTTGCTCACAAATTCTTTGGATTGTTCAAACACTTATAGACTATGGGGTTGATCTAGATAGTGTTCCACTGTTTTGTGATAACACTAGTGCCATTTGCATTGCTAAAAACCCTGTGCAACATTCGAGAACTAAGCACATTGACATTAGGTATCACTTTCTCCGTGATAATGTCGAAAAAGGGAACATTGTGCTTCACCATGCAGGTATCGAACAACAATTGGCTGACATTTTTACAAAACCTTTGGATTTCACTCGTTTTTGTTACATTCGTAGTGAAATAGGGGTTATGCATCCTCATGGATTAAATTGAGGGAGAATTTTGAAACTTGGAAAGTCTATGTGTGAATCTGAAATTAAAATCAATATGAGCATAGTATTTCATGCAAATATGACTTTGTGATTCCTTTTTCATGCTGAAAGTTCTTACTACATTACTCGTGTTATACATTTTGTAGTCTTTACCATGTCTAGTAATTGGAATAATTACATACACTAAATCTGGTCATGGTCGAACTTTCTTGCTGTTTTGAACTTGTTGCATGCTCACAAATCCTTTTAATCATAAAGAATTAATCAAGTAATCAACTCACATGTTGAGTTTTTATGTTCAAATAAAAAAATGAGAAAAGATCAAGAGAATATGCATGCATCGCACTTCTTCTTTTGATATGGCTTATCATTGCACTTAGATATGAACTTGAAAGGAGTTTTGTATGACTAAAACCATGTCCTTAAGCTTCTGACTATCAAATGACATAGGCTTGGCTTGGTTGGTTAGAATAAGGCTGATGCTGCATATAATCTCTTGCAAATGTCATAAGATCAAAATTTGTTCTTTAAATGATAAATAAAATGCAGCAACAAGTGTCATGCTTTCAGGTCTTGAAATAGTTAAGTTTGTGAGATCATGACTTGCTTAAATTGAAAATTACACTTGATCTCTAGCATGGCTTACACTACTTTATGTATCTCATTGATGTGATAGTCTAAGTTACTTGATAGTATGATTTGGATGAGCTTTGTTTTATATGTATATGTTATAATGTGCTCATAACAAATTAAATTTTCTCTTTTGTACCTTGCTGAATACATTGTCAAAGGGGGAGAAATTGATCACACATTGCACACATTCACAAGTGTTTTGGCACGATTCTTCTCAGGGGGAGAATTTTTGGTATTTTTGTTTTTCTTCTCATTTTATTTCTAATTTACAAAGGGGGATAAATTGTTTTCAAAACATTCATGTGAATAAGCCAATGTTTGGATTTTAAGTGGTGTTGCCAATGCATTCATCAAGGGGGAGATTGGGAGACCTATGTGTGCTGAATACATTGGCTTTGACAATAAAAGTTTTGAATACTACCAAAACACCTTTTTAACAAGCTCCGACTCTAGGTCCGAGCTCCTGCAAGGTCCGACGATAGGTCTGACTTGTTTTGGGTAGCTCCGGCAAGGTCCGACGTAATGTCCGACTTGCTTTGTCTAGGTCTGACTTATTTTGGCTAGGTCCGACTTGTTTTTGCTAGCTCCGGTGCTAGGTCCGACTAGCTTTGGTAAGTTCTGTGCTAGGTCCGACTAAGCTTTAGTAAGCTCCGGCGCTAGGTCTGACTAGCTTTGGTAAGCTCCGGTTCAAGGTCCGGTTAGCTTTGGTAAGGTTCGGAGCTTGATTGCAATGGTTCTGCTTTTAACTTGCAATGTTTCGAACTTGCTTTACTCTTATGGAAAGTTTGCTTAGTATTATTTTACTATGTTTTTTGTGTGTTTTGGTGGTTATGGCTGATATCATTTTGCTATGGTTTACAACTTGCTTATGTGAGGTGCTCACGTAAGATGTCGTAGTTTCGGAACTAACGAGAGTCAAGTCGAGGACTTGTGCTCGGAAGTATTGGTTGTTTATTCATGTGCAGGTGTTGCTTGAGTTCAAGACATGGCTGGTGACGGGATCCATTGAACTAGTCTTAGGGAGAAGATGAGGTTCAACAACCAAGTTCGGGAGGAATTGTGATTGAGTTGATCGGGAGGTTGCGCAGTATGTTTGAATCAAGAACAATGCATATGAAGGTATCTTGGACGTCATTGGAAGATGTTTGCACTTGTGCAAGGAGTGCATGGACGTGGCTGCATGGTTCCAAGGCGTGATGAAGAGATGTGGACGTAAAGAATTGGTCGGAAAGGTCCAACCGACTAGGTTATGGACTCAGGCTGCGGCTGAGTCGTGTTTGACTCAAATATGGAAAGTTTTGAGTTGGTTATGATAGGATTTCATGTGGGTCACGAATTTGAGTTATTTTAGGAATTTTTGGGACGTTCCTAAGGTGTTTTGAATTCTTAAGATTGCTTCTATCTGCGCATAGAAGAGTCTTGAGCAGTATTGGAAAGTTACAGTTTGAATCCAAGTAGGAGGAGTCCTAGTTTCAATTGGATTGGCCATAGAGCTGGTTATATAAGCAAGGGAGGCCAAGGCTCGTGGAGAGCACGACTTTGGGGCTGTTTATCTTGTGTTTTGATAAATAAAATTCATATTCTAAAGGAACTTTTGTGCCTTGTTCGTCCAACTTGTTTCAGACAAGTTTTTCTCGTCGAGTTTCTGTTCAGCAGTACCTTGCTTTGGTGGTTTTATCATAACTCGAGTTTTACAGATCCAATTGATGTGATTCTTTTTGGGTTGTCTTCACAACTTGATTATCTATCATCTGTAAAAATATCACCATCATTGAATTTGTGGTTTCTGATCTACACGAGTTTCTTTGCAGTATTCCAGAACTGTTTTTCTCACGTAGGACAGATTGACCTTTGTTCGATCTTTCGATCGTATTGAGTTTCTCTCAACGGATTTTCATGATTCTTGTTGTGACGTCTTTGTGACTTGATTTTCCACAATCTATACTAGTTTTGTCACAGTTGAACACGTTTAGATTAGTCGCACACACGGTTTCTTTAACAGATCAGTTTTCTGCTGAGGGGTGTTTTGTTGCTTCCGCTGAAAAGTTTTTATCTACCATTCACCCCCCTCTGGTAGCTTTACACATGTACTTCGATCCTACACCAAAGCTTGGAGTAAGCGTGTGTGTCAATGCTTTGCTTCTTGGAGTAGCCTAGTGTTCTCTTGGTTAGACTCGACGACTCGAGTCATAAGATCCATCCATCCCGTGGATGGTGGCTCTGACGGTGGAATAGAAGCATCACCGCCTCGATGAGAACTCCCTGCCCTACTCCTAGAGCGAGTACGAACCATACTATAAAAATATGGTTGAGATGAGTTAAACAAGAACTCAGCAGTATGTGAGACTAAGGAAAACATGAATATGTAAAACTTTATGAAAGCAGTAACAAAATCCATGTTTACACAACTCCATAATAGGCATAGCTATCCAGCCTATCTGTACAGAACAGACCTCTTTGCACTATTTCCAGATTTTGATAACTCAAGTTGAATACCAAAGTTAAATTTAACTTCAGTATCTTTCCAACGAGTACTCTTATGCCTTCATATCATCCTTGGATTAAAATTTATGATTTTCCAAAGTTGACAGTATTCCTGGATAAAATTTGCCAGCATCTCCTTTGTATGTGGCTATTTTTATCACAGTTGTATATGCAAATACAATAAGAATCTGAACCAACTTTGAACTACAACAATGTTGCAAAATTCATAAACTTTCTAATAGTGTATCATAGGCTTCTTAAGGGTTTTTCTACAGAAAGTAATGGCTTAAAAACAGAAAGGTCCAGAGAGGTTTTGTTGTTGTTCTGATTCTGGACAGTTTACCTTCCCCCTGAACTTTCTACCCATTCAACGTGTGATTCTGCTCTGGAGGTCTACAAAGAAGTTGTATATCACTTGAAAATCTTTCCAGAACTGTATCATACACCTTAATTGGGTCAAGCTACTCATTGTTATGCTCTGTTACAGTCCAGCGAGAAATCCTGCCGAAAACAGAGCACTCTATTTTTGAAATCTTTGAAGCCTAGTCTCCCTCTCATTTGAATCCTAGCTCAAAATAAGAGTCCAATAACTAATATTTGTTTCAAACTTCCATTTTTAGTTGAAAGTTAGTTCATGAGTCATTTCTTCAAAGAAAAGTGGTTATTAAGTTTAGTACGGCGTCGATGCACCGTAAGAAGCATGTCGGTACTATGTAGCCTCACCAAAAGAAAATCCTAACCGAATTATACCGGCATAAACATATCTTCGGTGGCACTAAAACAGTCACTCACAAACGTGTTCTATTCGTACTACGGTTTCGTGGTTAATCCTGCATAAGTCACACTCAATCGTCATGTCTGGCTGCACACCGAACCCGTTATCCATACAGTTCTTATACCCGTCCGTCATCACTCGCCCAGGTGTTATCAAGCCAAACACGCCTTGAGCTACGTGTTCACTTTACTAACCACGTGACGGGGTTTCCCAAACTTGCCCGTAGCATGGCAGGGAAAGGTGTTGCTCGAGTACCCCAAATGACATGAAGTGTCGTAGAGGATACTAAAGCGGGTCGGATTACCTGCCACCCATGGGGCTCCACCCTTCAGCTTGTGCGCACTGGTGGACAGCGCTTACGTGCACCCCCCCAAGACATAAATCATCCTGAGATGCACGACTTTCCGATAAAACAAATAAGTTAGTTTACCACCTTCATATTATGCTAATAGTAATCCTTATGTGGCCTAGTACCGTATCCTCACCGTAACCTAAATTTTTTTCGTAATACCTTCCTTATTCCGTGCGCTATTACCAATGCGGCTCTGATACCATGCTGAGACAGCCCGACGCCGCCCGTTCAGTCATGGGGACGGGGCACTCTCCCGGGATTCGCATTGGGTGGTGCCGTGTTGTGCAGCACCCAACAGCACACATATAATGAACAATGTATTACATAAAACAATAGCGGAAGCTTACAAGTTTTTCTTTGTAAATAATTTACATCAAGTACTTACAGCGGAAGTCCATATCAACTCACGTCGAATAACTAAAGAGCACTCGAGATGAAGTCCAGCCCGCGGACTTCTCTCCCTAGCAACACGAACACAACAGCAGCGGCTGGGTTCTCCATGTGTTACACGACTCTGAAGTCTCCGAGTCTCATCGGACAACCTTCTTCTTAGCATCGATGTTGTAAAAGTCCCAAAAATGTGTATGAATGAAAACCAAGGTTTGAGTTCATATGTGTGGCAAAGACATGAAAAATGGGACTTGCTAAAACTTTTCTTCATGCAAAGTAATACATGGATGACCATCCAAAATGAGGCTCACATTTTTATTTAAAAGTGTTGAACCAATAAGGAGTTAAATACTCTTTGCATGTAAGATTTAAAGATCACATTTGAGATTCAAAGTTCACACATATGGTGACCCAAAAACTTTGAATAAACATGCAGCCATATAGTTGCGTTTTTCGGGAAAAGTTTTATCACCACCTTTTCATTTGTAGGGTGGGCTCAAAAACGAGTTTAAGAGAAGCATTTGAAAATTCTAGCCAAATTCAAATTTGTCATGCCAATACAAACTGAATTTGGAGAATTCAAATTCTAACCCACATTTTAAAACTCAGAATTGTGTGAATTAAGAGGATCAGCTTGAGAATATATTTGGGAAAGAAATGTGGAGTGGGACTCACATGTCATAGAGGTAAAGGGGCTGCCTTGCACACTAAGTTTCAGCCTCAGTGGGAGATTTCCCCGAGCACCTCACGGGAGCCACTGAGGAGCTTACCGGCGCCACCTCCTGCTGCCTGCCCCCATGCGCTGACCCACCGAGGCGGTGCCCTCGTGCTTCTCCCTGTACTCACGTCCCCTCAGCCGAGCAAAAGGCTCAGTTGTGCTTCCCCCCTCGTGAGCGCATGAACAGCAGCCGTTCTCCCCCTCCGCCCTCTCGGTCGATCTGGAAATCGAAGAAATCATCACGTCCTTCCCTCCCCCGAGCTGCTAAACCTTTCCCCGAGATCAGCCTCCACCTCCCCGACACGAAACCAAGCGAGCTTCGGCCTCCGTTGGCCGAGAACAAACGCCGCCGCGGCGACCGAGTTCAAGAAGGTGATCGGGTGCTCGTGGACAGCCCTCCACAGGGGGTTTCACGGCCGAGCGATCACAGCTACGGACGTGCACGGGTGCGGTGCTGCTCTCAGCCCAAGCTCAGGCCGTGCCGCGAGCTATCGACGGCGAATTTCGAGGTTTTGCTCCGGCGACCTCATTCCGAGCTTCCGGTACGATTCTTTCGGATTCTTGCCCTCTGATTCCCCTTAAGTCATCAAATTTGGCACAGAGAAGCTGGACTAGCTGGCAATCACTTTCCCTTTTGCATCCAGCGCATGAAAACGCCTCAGACCGACGAATTTCGAGCTCAACTGAGGGTGTTCATGGCGGACCCATTCGGTCGCACGATGACAACACACTTGCGGCCGTTTCCGAGCAAGCTTGCGACCATGTCGGTTCTTCCTAAGGCCCGCTGGTGCTGTAGAGCTCGTCGGCACAGGTTCTGGCGGGCTGGAGACCTTGGGCGACGCTGCCGGACTACCACAGAAGCAGTTACACGTCGCCGGCCATTTTCCAGCCGTCGGCAGCCCAAGCAAACCTCACAGCCGTGTTCCTCGATGCCCAAAACCCCTTGGCGGCGAGTCCGGATTCGGATGGTGGCCGGAAACGGCTGGCCGTCGAGCACCGGCGAGCTCCGGCGAGGGGGAGAGCGCGGGCGTGGAGAGGGAGCCGAAGGAAGAAGAAGACGGGTGGGACCCGTCTGTCAGCAGCAGAAATTTAAACCCGGGATCGGGTGTGGCTGGATCCTGTGTGCTGGCGCGCAAAACCCCCTGGCCCCGGTGTGGCTTCATTTCTATTGGCTGGGATTCAAAACAGTGGGTCCAGCCGGATTTTCAATAGGAAAATAATTCCAGGGTTGGCTCAAAGTTGGGAAAATCATAACTCCCTGTAGAAAACTCCAATTTGAGTGATTCCACTTGGGTTGGATTCATCTTTCAGAGCTCTATCCAAATATGAACTTGGAATTGCATGAAAGTCAATAGTTTATTCTGGGTAATTCTTGGAAGGTTTTTTGAAAAATAATTATTGAGGGAATTTGGCTTATCCAAAAATCCCCAAATTTGGCAGAATATTCTTTAGCATAGTATTGACCTACTAGCAAATGTTCAGCTCATTTGAAGATCATTTGTGTAGGAATTTGCTAAATGCAAACTACTGTGTACAAAAGAGTCCAGAAACATTTTCAGAAAATGTTTTCCCACTTCAAAAATCTGTTCTGAGCAATCCATAGCTCCAAAAATCATAGGAAAATTTAGGCACGCTCTCTGAGACATACTTGGAATTGTAGTTCACTTAATCGGGCATGAAAATGCACATTACTACAGAATTAATTCTTTTGAGTACAAATTTTTAAAAAAATGTTCTGGGAGAACTACTCAAGTAAAAGGGCTGAATTTTGGACCAGGTTACTCTCATGTGATCAAGAACTCATATGTAAATTATCAGCCCAAGATGAGTCCTTTAGCTCCCTGTTCTTATTCTCCATACTTGTGTATATGTGGGAATACATAAGAGATATTGTGAGGATTAGGGAGGACACAATATGACTCCACATTAGCTGCAATTTGGCAAGCTAAATCCTTAGGTAGTATAGAACCTGCTGTAAAAGTTTTGAGGCCATTGGAGTTCTTGTTCTTCATTTGCACTCAAAACCTTTCAGCTTATCTATTATGTTCATTAGGGAACATGATTAGTGTATAGCTAAAGCCTTGAGGACAAATTAATTTATTTCTGTTCTTTGCACAACAGAGGCAAACCAAGCCATGCTTGGCTTTTCCACACAACCTCTGTTCCTAAGAGATTAATTCTATAACTTCTTCCCATTACATTCTATAAAACATGTGCATATGCATTTCAATAGGAACCACAACGAAGGGGATTCAAAGGAGTGATTCATCGAAGTGGATCAAGCTCCGGAGAATCAAGGGTGGATCTGCAAGGACACTAACTGTTTATATACGACTACCCTGCAAAACAGGCAAGCTCCGGTTTGCATTTAACAGCTATTAAGTTTTTATTTTGTATTCACTTTCGGTCAAGTTATGAACTGTGCATTAGGTCTAGTGATTGATACTCCTCTTGCATAGCCAAATGACCCATGGAGTATTGGGTAGGTGTCTTTCACCGTGTAGAACTGCCATGCTTAAGTTAGGTTCGGTAGAAGTCGAGTGGTGAGATGCTACTCGCAGTTTTAGGAACAACAGGGGCATACGGGATTGGTTCATAAATAAATTAGCAAGTTAAAGTTGAGATCGGAAGGTTGTAGGGGCAGCAGGACATTGGGGCCTGGGTGCTGTAGACCTGTTCGTGTCGGTAAAGGACCGATTCGTATGCGGCCCTGTTAAACAAGTTTGAGTTGTGTACCAGACTCATGCTGGATATATGGGACCCAGTAAACCGATGTACCTCGGGAAGCTGTCGTTGGGACTTTTCGGGTCGCCTCAGGCGGACGGCCGGTGTGCAGTATGCGGGGAATATTCTCATGACATCTCATGTCGGTAGGTGCACCATGAGAGTAGCTACTGTACGGGGAGACATGATCGATTCAGCGGGGGTGAAACGGGGGAAAGGCTGCCACGTACGACGTCAGTGATGGTTGTTGTAGGCAACGTCGAGTACGGGCGTACATGACGTGTAGTCCGGGTGTTATTGATTTGAATCACCGTCGCTCGCGGAATGGACCGAGCATACTTGTTCTCACAGTCGTGACGTAGTAAGAACTTGCATGAGAAAAGAACTAATCATATTGGTTGAAATTGATCCTACCTTTGTATGAGATCTTGATGAATAGGCTAGTGCAAACTCGATTCTTTTATGCCATGAGCAATTTACATCGGGGGAAAGTGTTTCTTGTTTGATTGTGGACTCCCGATGTGGCGTGCCCAGGGTTACTTAAAATGCTGCAATTAATACCTGAAGGTAAGGATTCACTTTTAGGTGAGTTTAAATATGCTTATGCCATCCTATTTTAGGTTCATAACCTCACATAGAGTTTCATGTTTAGGGTGACGGTTAAGTCTTGCTGAGCGTTATGCTCACGGATGCTATCCGAGTTGTTTTGCAGGTATTTGACTCCGTGCTTAAGAGAAGGGATGCCGATGAGACTCGGGAACCTCTGAGTGCTTACTCAAACAGCATCCTCGCCGCTGCAGATTGTCTTCGTGTTGCTAGTAAGATACAGTCGGCGGGATGGATTGTTTCTTTGTTGCTAGTTAGAATGAATCGTGAGAGTGATAGTCTTCCGCTGTAGCTTACTCTAATATACTTATTTCTAAAACAATCTTGTACGCTTCCGCAAACTATTTATGTAATATGATGTGTGTTCATCGACCCGTGTGCTGTTGGGTGCCGCATAACACGGCACCACCCAACGAGGTCCTGTGGTCCCCCACAGATGTTAACCTGCAAAACCACTTATATAGCAAGCGTGAGCACATAGGCTCAGCAAGACTAATCCGTCTCTCCTAAACAAGAAACTCTACATGCACGACGGTTGCAATTGGGTTAGCTAGATTTGCATAAAGGACTCACCTAAAGTTGATTCTTAACTTTCAGATTTTTAAGCCTCATTGTGCAGACCTTGAGCCAAAGAGCATCGCAACTGCACAATCAAACAAGAAACGCTTTGTTGCGATGCTCCTTGCACAAAGTGAAAGTAAAGTATAATGAGCCTATGTCTAATTCAATCATGGTTGCGACACAAATTACATCACAGCCTTATCAAGTTCAAAAGATAACCAGTTCAGTTGTTACTACGTCAAGATGCAGTGGGCAAATATGCTCATGACCGCGAGCGACGGTGATTCGAATCAGTACACGCCCAGACTACACAACACGTACACCCGTACTCCGAGTTGCCGGCAGCAACCTCGACTGACGTTGTACGCGGCCATCTTTCCCAAGATCTTCCACATTGGACGCAGTCCAACTGCCCTGAGTCCGCAAGCTTCCTCAAGGTACATACCGCAGTAGTATGTTCTTAAGCGAGTTACCTCCTGCTACCCTGACGCTGAAAGCCTAAGGCAGTTGGAAAAGTTCCACTATGGATCTCCCAAGGTTCATCGGTTTCCTTGGTCCCATATAGCAAGTATGTGCCCGGTACACAACTCAAACTTGTCCAACAGGGCCAAGCACGGACGGGCCTTAACTGACACATGCAGGGCTATGCATGCACGGTCCGCAGCCTGCTGCATCTAAACCTCCCTGCCCGGTCTCCATTTCTTATGTGTGAACTTTCCTCATCATTTCTAATTTTTAACCCGTTCAGAGTAAACCAGCCCTAAACTCGCGAGTAGCTTCAAACTACTCGACTTCTACCGGACCTTTCCTACTAACATTTAGCGTAGCCAAATCCACTTGAGGAGGTGCTATTCTACCCTTTCTCTCTTACGTTTTTGGTCATGCAACTGAGATTTTCAATATCAACTAGACTTAATGCAATCAACGATGCGAAGCTATGATCTCTGAAAATGAAAATGCTTTATAAAACTGTTCAAATGCAAACCGGGGCTTGCCTGTTCTGCAGGTGACTAAGATTACAATCAGTTAGTGACGATCACTTGGGGCTTGATTACTTGCTTTCTTTCCCCCTTGATCTTCACTTTAAGTCCTTTTCACGTTCTTCACGTATATGCTACACGATATGATCATGCATATGTATTTAATTGAAAAGCTTTTGCTAATAAGATCTAATGACAGTTTTAAAACTGTAACTCTGTTTAAGAATTTAAAATGACACTGGTGCTAGTGGTTTGGGTTGGGTTTAAACAATATGATCAACTGTGGAGTGCTTTTCCCACTTAAGTGTTGATCACCTTAAGAGGTTACACATGACAGTGGTAATCCAGAGATCCAATGGAGCTGAGAATATTCATGTGAGTTCCTTGGCACAAGAAAGTCATCTGGACCAAAAATTAGCACTTTTCATTGAGTGGTTTATGCAGAACAATTCTCTAAGTAATTAAGCAAAGAGGAATTAATTCTTAGGTAATACCCATGTTCATGTCAAAATTAGTGAACTATAATTTCAATTATAGTTCATAGAGCTTGCATGAATTTTCCTAGGATTTGCCCAGAACTGAATTTACAAGTTTTAGAAATTCTCTGAAAATATTTTTGTATTCATCTGAACGCAGTAACTTACGATCTGATTTTATCCTAAACAAATCAACTCCAAAGGAGCTGAAACTTTTACAGGAGTATAAGAACACCCTAAGGAATACTCTGGCAAAATTTGAGGATTTTTGGATAAACCAAACTCCCTCTAAAATTCTTTTTCTGAAAAGATTTAATGAATTTTCCAGAATTAAATAAAGACTTTCGTACAAATTTGGTTGCATATTTGGATATAGTTTGTCAATATGAATCCAACCCAATTTGAATCACTAAATTTGGAGGTTCCTAGCAAAAGTTATGCTCTTCTAAAGTTTGGGGAAAATCTGGGATTTGAATAAATTGTGGAAAAGTTTAAATCTGCCAGTGGGTCCGGGGAGGACACGTGTCATGCGCTCAAACCACGCCACACCGGTTTACAGACTTAACTCCCGTGCTGCCTCAGTAGATCCAAGCCCACAGAAGATCCAGCTCCTCTCTCGACTCACTGACACGCGGGCCCGGCGATCTTCTTCAACATCCAGCCGCCCGCACGCCCGCGCCGCCAGGGCTCGCCGGAGTACTTCGGTTTCCGACTCTCGGGCCTTATCTCGAGCTGCCACTCGCCGCCAGTGCCTAATTCCACTCGAGGAACACACTGGTGCGGTTTTCACGAGCTGGCAGAGCCTCCAACCTAGCGCCCGACGGTGCGGCGGCTCGGAAGAAGTTCGGCGGCGTTACCCCGATGAGCTAGCCCGCCAAAAGCTCTCTGTAACGATCCTACAGCACCAGTAAGGGCTGGAGAAGCTCAGCATGGCCGCACACAGGCTCTGGAACGGCTCCAAACTAGAGTTCACCGTGCGCCCGAACCGTCCCGCCATAGCCGCCGTCGGAAAGATCAAAATTACGCCGTGCAGAGTGTGTTTCAAGCTAGGTTTCAAAAGGGGAGTTGTTGCTAAGCAAGTCTACATCGTGTGAGTGCAATTTGCAACGCTCTAAACAATTATAACGCGAGAAATTTACAGATTCATACCTGCGGGTCCGCTTACACCGGCCGGAGAGAATTTCCGAAATTCGTCGGCGAGAGGCAACGGCTGGAGCTGAGCTTCGAACAGAAGCTGCAGGGAGCTCTTGCGCGTCCACTGGTGGCCTAGCTCGGCCGTGACAAGCCTCGGGTGAGGCTGTCCACGAGAGCACCTCGTCGCCGTTGTTTTCGGTCACCGCGGGAACTCGGCGTTCTCGGTATTTGGAGACAGAGCTCCGCTGGAATGGAGCGTGGACGTTGTGGGAGGGTCTGTTGTGTTGTTTGGCTTCTCAGACGGAGTCTTCACGCGGGCTACGGTGTGGCCAATCGATCGGGAACACAGCGGCTGTCTCGGTCTGTTTCTCGCGCGAGGAGGAGCGGTGCTGCGCTGCCACGGTGATAAGGCGAAAGAAAACATGGCAGGGGGGTGAAGACGGGGAAGAGCAGCTCGCCAGCGCACGTACGGCAGAGGAACGTCGGTTCGCTGACACGTCCCCATGGTCTTGTTGAGCCAGGATCACACTGAGGGGTGCTGTGTTGCACAGCACCGAATAACACACATCAAAGGTACAAAGAAGAAGCAAAACTTTTATTACATAAAGTGGTTTATGAACATTTTTACATGAAAATAGGTCCAGTCTACACTCACGGGCATAGACTACGCATCAAGTTCATGTTCAGCCCGTGAACGTGTCCTTGCTAGCACGCACGCACACTAACACGGCGGCGTGCACGACTCCCACTCGACGGGATTCCCCTCCTGGGGTTCCGCCTCCTCTTCGGGAGTCCCTTCCTCATAGAACCCTGCAAAAGCTTCAAACACAAGCAGTGAGCACGAAGGCTGAGCAAGACTGACCCGTCTCTCATAAACATGGAACTTCTACATGAGGGGTGATGGGTACATGAGATAAAAACAAGTTGCAAAGAACTCGCCTAATTAGTGGAACCTTACTTTCAAGTTTTAGCAGCAGGTTGTGGAGAACCTTACGCTAAGGCACATGAGAGAGTCGCAATCAAACAAGAAACACATTTCTCTCATGTACTTCCCAAAGTTGAAAGGAACTTTAATTAGCTCTAAACTACAGCATAATATTAACAATCAACGCCCATCATTCAATCAGCAACATTTTAACATGTGACTAGCCTGTTCTTTCTACGTCACGGTACAGTGAACAAGTGGTACTCACTGACCGCGAGGGACGGCGATTATTATCGATTTACACCTGCAGGGTTGCCCGAATAACCCGTCACGTACGCCCGCACTCGATGTTGCCTACAGCAACCATCGCGGACGTCGGACGCAACCACCTTTCACCCGTCAGCCAAATATTGAACCGGTCCCATCTCCCGAGCAAGAGGTCTCTGCACGCGCATCTCAGTGACGCCAGCCGATTTACACCTCGAGCTCTCAACCTACCCTCTGAATGACGGGCAATGCCTTAATACCCAGCTACCCGAGTTACATCAGTTTCCCGGTTCCCATATTGCCGGTAGGTATTCAGTACTGTTCTAGCTTGTTCAACAGGCCCGCACACGGCTCGGTCCTCAATCGACACAAGCAGAGCTATAGCACACAGGCCCCAAAGTCCTGCTGCCCTTACTCTCCGCTCGGTCTCATTTTTCTTGCCATGTGTATCATGTGCTATCTCTACCCTAGTCGAGTGCCTCTAGCCTATGCTCGCGAGTAGTTCCAACTACTCGACTTGTACCGAATCCTACACTATCTTAGCATTGCAGTAGCTAACGGGGTTTGCAATCCTAAACCCAAACCATGGTTTACTTGGCTATGCAATTGGGTTTCCAAACAAGACTCTAATGCAAGGATTAATGGTACTCAAGTAAGTGCTCAAAACAATAAAAATTTGTAAAAAGGTTAGTGCAAACCGAAGCTTGCCTTGCTGCTCTTGGTTGTAGGCTAGCTGCTCCTCCGGAGTAACGAAGTCTAGGACTTCGGGTTCCTCCTCGACCTTAGCGACTACATGATATAAGAAGTACATGTATTAGTTAAATGCATTTGAATTGAGTTTTAAACTTGTCAACCTTCTAAGTCTCACTAGACAGACTCAATGACTCTGAAATTTTTATTGTGGCTTGGTTACCACCTAAACAGAGACTTGGTCAAGTTTTAGTTGCAGCAAAGCTCATTTGAGCCCTCCACAATTAATTATGTACTTGACCTTAATTGGAGGCTTTAGGGTGTTCTAGGGATTTTTATGGAGCAAGCCATGACTTTATGAAAACTAGATTTTCATAGGGTTCTAATGGAGTTGGTCTCACTTTATTTGAAGGTTATTAGCTACAGATATGAGCTAAACAATTTCAGGGAAAATGCTGAAAATGTTTCTGAACATTTTCTATTTTCTCTGGAACAGTTTCACTAATCACACCATTAGGTGGATCAAATGAGCTCAAATGAATTTGAAATTTTTATGGTAGTTCAGGGATATTTTTTTGAACATCCCAGCAAAGTTTCAAAATTTTCCTCCAAGGGATTCTCCAGTTAAAATTCCCAACAGTTTAAACTTTGAGTAATTAAATCAGGAGAATTAAGGATTTTGTGTGAGGGGCCAACAAGCCCTCGACAGGATCTCGTTGGGTGGTGCCGTGATATGCGGCACCCAACAGCACAAGGGTTGAGAAAACACATCACATTACATAAATCATTTGCGGAAGCATTAAACATATCTTACAAATACTTATATCAAAATAAGCTACAGCGGAAGACTATAACTCTCACGACTCATTTCTAACTCAGCAACAAAGAAATAGTCCAGCCCGCGGACGTCTCTTACTAGCAGCACGAAGAAAAACCGCAGCGGCGAGAGTGCTCTAGAGTAATCACTCGGAGGTTTCCGAGTCTCATCGACATCCCTTCTCATAAGCTTCAAGTCAATTCTGCAAAACAACTCGGATAGCATCCGTGAGCACGAAGGCTCAGCAAGTCTTAACCGTCAACCCTAAGCATGAAACTCTACATGCAAGGATGTGTAAGGTAGGAAAGGAGTTTGCAATAAAGACATGCCTATAAGTTGATCCTTACTTTCAGTTTTATAGCAGCAGTTTAATGAGCCTTAGGCAGCCCCCACATCGAAAGTCCACAATCAAACAAGAAACGCTTTCCTCCGATGTGGTGATGCCAAAAGTGGAATATAAACTTAATTAGCTCTATAACTATAGCAATCAAGGTTTTTAAGACATTAATAGTTCAATACAGCATATTCAATTGGTTTATTTCACTTCTTACTACGTCAGAGCGCAGTGAAACAAGCAGGTACTCAAATAACCGCGAGGGACGGTGATTGCAATCAAGATACACCCGGATAACACGTTGCATACACCCACTTTCAGAAGCGTGATTCCACACCCCTTCCTACTCTGTTGTATGCAACAACCTTTCAAAGGCAACCCAAATGCCGAACCAGTCCATCCGTAACGGGTAGGAGGTCCCCGCGTGGAGCGTGACTGCCCACCAGCAGATTTACACCTTGCTACCCTCAACCCACTCCCATTTACGGTTGGGTAAGCCTCGGCACCCAGGTTAACAATTTACATCGGTTTCCTGGTTCCCATATGCCAGCATGCATCCAGTACTGTTCGATACTTGTCCAGCAGGGCTGCACACGGACGGTCCTCAACCGACACCAATAGAGCTATGCACATGATACCTCTGCTCACTGCATCCTATCCCCCCTGCTGGGTCTCATTTTTATAACTCAAGCCATTTTCTACCTCTTTTCATTTCGTGTGATAAGTATTATCTCGCGAGTAGCTTCCAACCACTGGACTTCTACCGAGATCCTAAACATTAGCATGGCATTCTCTACTCGTCGAGTTTGTAAACTACCCAACCCTTTATAGGATTTAAAAGGCTATGCAAGTGGGGTTTCAATCACCCTAACTCTAATGCATACATTTCAACCTAGACATAAGTGATACAAATGAAAAACTTTATAAAAGGTAGTTAAGTGCAAACCGGGGCTTGCCTGTTTTGCAGGGTAGTAGTATATAAGCAGTTAGTGGTCCTTGCTGTTCAACCCTTGATTCTCTGGAGTCTGATCCACTTGATGAATCACTCCTTCGAATCCCCTTCGTTGTGATTCCTATTGAATTGCATATGCACAAGTTTTATAGAATGTAACGGAAAGAAGTTAAGACATGATTTCTTAGGAACAGAGGTTGTGTGGAAAAGCCAAGAATGGCTTGGTTTGCCTCTGTTGTGCAAAGGAACAAGAATGAACAATATTGATCTTAGTGTTGTAGTTATACGCTAACTACTTTCCCTAATGAAACTAATAGATGAGCTGAAAAGAATTGGATGCCACTGGAGAACAATAACTCCAAGGGCCTCAAACTTTCACAGCAGGATCTATACTACCTAGGGATTTAACTTGCCAAATTGCAGCTAATGTGGAGTCAAATTGTGTTCTCCATAATTCTTATAAAGTCTCTCATGTATTTCCACCTATACATAAGTATGGAAAATAAGAACAGGGAGTTCTACTGCTCAACTTGAGCTGATAATTTACATGTGAGTTCCTGGTCACATAAAAGTAATTTGGTCCACAATTCAGCCCTTTTACTTGAGTATTTCTTCCAGAACAATTCTTTAAGCATTTCTATCAAAAGATTTAATTCTGAAGAAATGTGCATTTTCATGCCCAATTGAGTGAACTATAATATCAAGTATGTCTCAGAGAGCTTGCCTAAATTTTCTTATGATTTTTGGAGCTAGGGATTGCCCAGATTGGATTTTATAAGTGGGAAACATTTTTCTGAAAATGTTTCTGGACTCTCATGATCACAGCATATTGTATTCAGCAAATTCCTACTCAAATGATCTTCAAATGAGCTGAAAATTTGCTTGAAGGTCAAAAATATGCTAAAGAATATTCTGGAAAAATTTGAGGATTTTTAGATAAACCAAACTTTCTCAATAATTCTTTTTCAGAAAACCTTCAAAGAATTTTCCAGAATTATATATTGACTTTCATACAATTCTGAGGTCATATTTGGATAGACCTCTGGAAAATGAATCCAACCCAATTGGAATCACTTAATTTGGAGGTTTCTACAAAGAGCTAGGATTTTCCAAAGTTTGAACCATCTCTGGAATTATTTTCTCCCACTAAAATTCGGCTGGTCCCACTGTTTAAACGCCAGCCACTCAGAATTCAGCCACACCGGGCCGCAGCAGTTTGGCACGCAGCCACAACCGATCCCTGGGCCATGGTTGATCCCAGATTTAAAATTGAGTTGCTGACAAACGGGACCCACGGCTTTCTTCTACCTCCTGCCGCCCCTTCGCGCGTCCGCCGCCCAGCTCGCCGGCCCGACGTCGGAGCTCGCCGGCTTGCCGTTTCTGGCCACCGCCTGAGCTAAAACTCGCCGCCAGGGGGTTATTGACGTCAAGGAACACGATGGTGGGGCGTTCTAGGGCTGCCGGCGACCTGAAGATAGCTCGCGACGTGTGGCGGCCTCGGTTGCCCTTCGGCGCTGTCGGCCATGGTCTAGCCCGCCAAACACTCAACCAATGAGCTCTACAGCATCAGTGGATGATCGCAAGGCTCGACATGGCCCCCAAATGACTCTGGAACAGCCGCAAGCCGGTCGTCACCGTGCGCCCGATTTGGTCCGCCGGAGAAGTGCTCGGTAGACCTCAAAATACGTCGCTCCAAAGGGTTTTCATGCGACGGATGCTAAAGAGAATATGATCGCCGGCTAGTCCAGCTCCTACTCGCAAAGTTTGATTTGCTAAGAACGAATAGAAGTGGAGAATTTTGGATTCCCGTACCGGATGCTCGGGTTGAAGCCGCCGGAACCAAATCCCGAAATTCGCCGTCAATAGCTCACTGCACGGCTTGAGCTTTGGGTGAGAGCAGCACGGTGGCCGTGCTCTCCCGTTGCCGCCCTCGCTTGACCGTGAAAGCTCCTGTGGAGAGCTGTCCACGTGAAGCCGATCACCAATTTTCGTTGGGTTGCCGCGGTTGAGGTCGTTCTCGTGGAAGGAGGCCGGAGCTTGCGAGTTTTTGGGTCAGGGAGGTGAGCAACAGTTTCGCCATTCTGTTTTGCAGCTGAGAGGAGGGTAGCCGCGAGTTCTCTGCCGGTTTCCCGGAGAATCGCCGAGGAGCTAATGGTGAGGAGGCTCTGCTCGTGCGCTCGCGTGAAGGAGAAAGCGAAGGAGGCTTTGCTTCGGTCAGAGAGGAGTAGATCACGTCGAGAACGAATGAGCCACTCACACGGTGCCAGCGACCGAGAGAGGGGAGCAGAAGGTGGCGCAGCCGATCTCGGTGGCACCCAGGTGCAGTCCCCCGTGGATGAGAAGAAACAGAGAATTACTTAGTGGGTAAGGCACACATTTCAGCTCAATGACATGTGGGCCCTACCACAGTTTCATCTTATCCTCTAAAATATCTCCCAGAATTTGCAAATTGTAAAATCAAATTGTGGGAGTTCAAATCTGAGGTGCATTTTAAAATTGGACAAGTTTCATCCAAATTCAAATAAGTATTTGAATTCTTTGCAATTTAAAGTCCATTTTGGAAAAGGAGTTGCAAAACAATTCAACAAATCATGAAACTTTGCATACCCACTAATTTGGACTCAAGGAATTGAAATATGAAATCTGATTTTTAATTTAACTGCAGCAAATGAGATTTTTTGCACAACAGTTTTGGAATTCATTGTGTTGCTCTCATTTGAATTTTTTGGGTTTGAACAAATTTGTTCCAAATCTGCTTTCAGCTCTCTCCCACATATGGGAACTTCCCATCTTAGTTTTAGACCCCTATTGAGTTCCATGTCTTCAAACAATTGTTTGAACTTGTGTGAAGAGATCTCTCATGTGTGTTATCACATGTGGAAAAAGTTTTAACAAGTCCCATTTTTCTTGACTTTGCCACACATATGAATTCCAACCTTGGTTTATTCATATGCATTTTTGGGACTTTTACATTCCTCCCCCCTTAAAAAAATCTCGTCCCGAGATTCTAAAAGAAGAACGAGACGGGAGAGTTAATTACAAACTGCACAACGATGAAAGTTCTGAATAATTGGTGCGGAGGTAATCATCACTTTCCCACGTCGCCTCTTCCGCGGTATGATTACTCCATAGCACCATGTAAAATCTGATCGTCCGGTTCCGGTTTACCCGGGTCTTTTCATCTAAAATCTGAACCGGTTGCTCGGTGTAGGTAAGGTCCGGATTCAATTCATCGATTTCTTTGGTGCGGACTGCATCGGTAAATTTGAGGCACTTCCGCCGCTGTTACCCATGAAATATGTCATGGACACCCGCAAGACTTGCCGGTAATTCCAGCCGGTAGACCACGGGTCCGTGCTTCTCCGTGATAGCAAAAGACCTATAAAGTGGGGAGTGGGTTTCCCCTTTACACCGAACCGGTGAATTTCCTTCATCGGTAAGACACGAAGATAAACGTGCTCTTCGATGTCAGAATGCAATGGCCTACGCCTTTGATCAGCGTAGCTCTTCTGTAGGGATTGTGCAGCCTTCAAATTTTTCTTGTATCAACCGAACTCGGTCTTCTGCTTTGTTGACAAGATCAACCCCAAAAGACCGTTTTGCGGAACTCACATCAATTTAGCGGTGTGCGACACTTTCTTCCATAATTCCAGGTTGCGGGGTACGACTATCCTGTTCTCGAACCACAGGACACCGTCTCCGTCCATCTGGAAACCTTCCAGTTCCCCACTCTCTATACGTCTCCGCAAATGTGACATGTCCTTATCATGTTTCTGGGCTGCCACTCTCTCTTCACGGATGGTGGGGATAAAAGCTAAATTGTAAAGAGTTCTATGGGGAACCACACGTGATGGTGGCTCGCTCTTTTCCAACGGTGTGATGGTCAGATTATAAACGTGTGACATGCGTTTCAACGCATCCGCCCCACGTTTTGCTTTGCCGAGGCGATAATGGATCTCTATTTCGTAATCCTTTATCAAATCCAACCATCTTGGCCCCGCGAGTCCAAGGAATTTCCGTACCTTGTGAATAGACCCCGGGGACTTTCAAATGCAGCACTTGTGCGATCTTGCTCGGATCTACAGCAATGCCCTTCGCTGAGATAACATGCCCGAGACAGAGTACTTGTGATATCTAAAATTCGCACTTGCTGAATTTCGTGTATAGCTTGTGATCCTGTAGCTGTCACAAGACTATACGCAGGTGCTTCTCGTGTGCTTCCTCCGACTTGGACTAAACCCGTAGGTCGTCGATGAAGACCACGACACAGCTCCGGCATGAATACCGAGTTCATCAAGTATATGAACTGAGCTGGAGCGTTAGGGAGGCCAAGGAAACATGACAAAGTATTTATAAAGCCCGTACCTCGTCGAAAAGCTGTCTTCGAAATATCTTCAGCCCCTCTCTAAACCTGATTGTACCCAGATCTTAAATCAATTTTGGAACAAGATTTTCGTTTTGACCAACTGATCAAACAAAATGTTGATCCGTGGCAACGGGTACTTATTCTTGGTGGTCACAGTGTTGAGCAGAAGAACACCACATAAAATCGTAGTGTTTCGTCCCTCTTCCTTTACAAACAATGCTGAACAACCCCAAGGTAATGAACTTCGTCGCATAAAACCCTTGCTCCTAAGGTTATTCAGTAGTGTCTTCCAATCTGCCCATTCATTGGGTGCCATGTTGTACGGCCTTCGTGAACTCGGTGGTGTACCCAACGCAAGTTTCATCTGGGACTCTACGTCCCCTTCGGGCTGCATGCCCGGTAACAATTGGGAAACACATCCTGAGATTCACGTACCACCGGAATGTCCTCTATCTTAACAGTTTCCGAGTGGGTCAATATTGCAATTTGTTGCCGACTGGCGCCCAGAACTAATGTATGAAGACCGTGCTGAGGGGAGTTGACTTTAATGGTTCAAGAACTGATGTTGAGAACCGTATTGTGGTAATTCAACCACGACATCCCCAAAATAATATCAATCTTCAGACCCCCGAAAGACGTGAGGGTCATGGGTTATAGTCTAACCCCCAAACAAAGAGGTGCACGGAAGACAACATCACTGGTTGTAATGCTGCCCCGGGCGAAGACGTGAGGTATAGCCTCTTTGTAAAAGTAGTTTGGGGCTGATGTTGAGCCACAAAAGACTGACTAATAAAGCTAAGTGTGGCACCGGCGTCGAAGAGGATTAATACCGGTAGCTAATTAAGAGAAAGCATCTCTACTAACATGGCTTCTCCTTCCGGAACATCCACATTAATCACTATGTAGTGAATGTTGCTCCTTGTCTGCCCTCTTTTCTGCAGATATAGGTACGGGTCTGAATATTGAGAACATTATGACCCGCGTCCTTGAATTCCCTCCAAACAATACCTAGCATAATAGCTCATTCAATCACAAGTGAAGCACGGATTTCACCCTGGTGCCTTGCTGACCTGTGATTGGGAGCTAGGTACATATAGCTGCAGCGACGGAACACAAACCACCGTCTGACGCTGCTGTTGTGGAGGTGGTGCAAGTTGTGGTACTTGATGTCAACAGAATGGGAAAGTATATAGAACATGAACATGGTAAAACTTTATGGAATCATAACAAAATTTCATGTTTACACATCCTCCTAAAGTAACCACAATCAATCCCCTATTCTGTACAGGACATACCTTTCTGTACTTAGCCCAGAATTTGATCCGGTTAACAGCATTTTCATAATTCAAGTTGAATGCCAAAGTTAAAGTTGACTTCAGTATATTTTCAACGAGTACTCATATGCCCCTAGATCATTTCTGGATCAACAGTTATGATTGCCCATAGGTTGCCCGAACTGCTGAATAAAATTTGCCACCATCTCCTTTGTATGTGGCTGTTTTCATCACAGTTATACATAAAGATGGAATACAATTCTGAACAAACTCTGAACTACAAAGTTATTGCGAGTTTCATACACTTTTCAACGGTGTATCATATGACCCTTAGAAAATTTTCTACAGAATGTTATGGCCAATTTACAGCAACATCCAGAGAAGGTTACAGCTGTTCTGTTTTCTGGACAGTTTGCATTCAACTGGACATTCAACCAATTTGGTGTCTGATTTTGCTCTGGAGTTGTACAGAAAAGTTGTAGAGAACTTAAAAACCTTTCCAGAACTGTATCTTACACATCCATTGGGTCAATATACTCAGAGTTATGCTCTGTCAAATCCAGCAACAATTTCTGCCAGAACAGAGCACTCTGTTTTTGAGATCAAAAGAAGTCTAACAAGTCTCTTCTTGAAACTTAGTTCAAATGGAGAGCTCAGTACTAATATGTGCTTTTCAATATCCATTTTTAGTTTGAAAGTTAGTCATGAATGATTTCTTCATAGGAAAGAAAACTATCCAGTGTAGTACGGTGACGATGCACCATAAGACATATGACGGTACTACGTTGCCTCACCAAAGAAAAACTTAACCGGATTACACCGGCATATACGTATCTTTAGGTGGCACTAAAATGATCCCTCGCAAACGTGTTCTACACGTACTAAGGTTTTCGTGGTTAGTACCTACATAATACACACTCAATCATCAGGTTCGGCTGCACACCGAACCCGGTATCCATACAGTTTGTACACCCGTCCGTCATCACTCGCACAAGTGTTCTCAAGCCAAACACGCCTTGAGCTACGTGTTCACGTGACTGAACACGTGACGGGGTCTCCCATACTTGCCCGAAGCACGACAGGGAAAGGCGCTGCTCGAATACCCCAAACGACATGAAGAGTCGTAGAGGGTACTAAAGCGGGTCGGGTTACCTGCCACCTTTGGGGCTCCACCCTTCAGCTTGTGTGCACTGGTGGACAGCGCATACGTGCACCCCCCAAGACATAGACGTCCCGAGATGCACAATTTTCCGACATAACAAATAGGTTAGGTTGCCACCTTCATAATATGCTAATAGTACTCCTTATGTGGGCCTAATACTGTTATCTCACCGTATCCTAAGTTTTTAACATAATATGATGCTCAATCCGTGCTCTGTTCCCAACACAGCTCTAATACCACGCTGTGAGGGGCCAACAAGCCCTCGACCGGATCTCGTTGGATGGTGCCTTGATATGGGGCACCCAACAGCACATGGGTTGAGAAAACACATCACATTACATAAATCATTTGTGGAAGCATACAAACATATTTTACAAATACTTATATCAAAATAAGCTACAGCGGAAGACTATAACTCTCACGATTCATTTCTAACTCAGCAACAAAGAAACAGTCCAGCCCACGGACGTCTCTTACTAGCAACACGAAGAAAAACCGCAGCGGCGAGGGTGCTCTTGAGTAATCACTCGGAGGTTTCCGAGTCTCATCGACATCCCTTCTCATAAGCTTGAAGTCAATTCTGCAAAACAACTCGGATAGCATCAGTGAGCACGAAGGCTCAGCAAGTCTTAACCGTCAACCCTAAGCATGAAACTCTACATGCAAGGATGTGTAAGGTAGGAAAGGACTTTGCAATAAAGACACGCCTATAAGTTGATCCATACTTTCAGTTTTATAGCAGCAGTTTAATGAGCCTTAGGCAGCCCCCACATCGAAAGTCCACAATCAAACAAGAAACGCTTTCCTCCGATGTGGTGATGCCCAAAGTGGAATATAAACTTAATTAGCTCTATAACTATAGCAGTCAAGGTTTTCAAGACATTAATAGTTCAATACAGCATATTCAATTGGCTTATTTCACTTCTTACTACGTCACAGCACAGTGAAACAAGCGGGTACTCAAATAACCGCAAGGGACGGTGATTGCAATCAATACACACCCGGATAACACGTTACATACACCCACTTTCAGAAGCGTGATTCCACACCCCTTCCTACTCTATTGTATGCAACAACCTTTCAAAGGCAACCCAAACGCCGAACCGGTCCATCCGTAACGGGTAGGAGGTCCCCGCGTGGAGCGTGACTGTGCCCACCGGCAGATTTGCACCTTGCTACCCTCAACCCACTCCTATTTACGGTTGGGTAAGCCTTGGCACCCAGGTTAAACAATTACATCGGTTTCCTGGTTCCCATATGCCAGTATGCTTCCAGTACTGTTCGATACTTGTCCAGCAGGGCTGCACATGGACGTCCTCAACCGACACCAACAGGGCTGCGCACGTGAGACCTCTGCTCACTGCATCCTATCCCCCCTGCTGGGTCTCATTTTTATAACTCAAGCCATTTTCTACCTCTTTTCATTCCGTGTGATAAGTATTATCTCGCGAGTAGCTTCCAACCACTTGACTTCTACCGAGATCCTAAACATTAGCATGTCATTCTCTACTCGTCGAGTTTGTAAAATACCCAACCCTTTATAGGATTGAAAAGGCTATGCAAGTGGGGTTTCAATCACCCTAACTCTAATGCATACATTTCAACCTAGACATAAGTGATACAAATGAAAAACTTTATAAAAGGTAGTTAAGTGCAAACCGGGGCTTGCCTGTTTTGCAGGGTAGTAGTATATAAGCAGTTAGTGGTCCTTGCTGTTTAACCCTTGATTCTCTGGAGTCTGATCCACTTGATGAATCGCTCCTTCGAATCCCCTTCGTTGTGATTCCTATTGAATTGCATATGCACAAGTTTTATAGAATGTAACGGAAAGAAGTTAAGACATGATTTCTTAGGAACAGAGGTTGTGTGGAAAAGCCAAGAATGGCTTGGTTTGCCTCTGTTGTGCAAAGGAACAAGAATGAACAATATTGATCTTAGTGTTGTAGTTATACGCTAACTACTTTCCCTAATGAAACTAATAGATGAGCTGAAAAGAATTGGATGCCACTGGAGAACAATAACTCCAAGGGCCTCAAACTTTTACAGCAGGATCTATACTACCTAGGGATTTAACTTGCCAAATTGCAGCCAATGTGGAGTCAAATTGTGTTCTCCATAATTCTTATAAAGTCTCTCATGTATTTCCACCTATACATAAGTATGGAGAATAAGAACAGGGAGTTCTACTGCTCAACTTGAGCTGATAATTTACATGTGAGTTCCTGGTCACATGAAAGTAATTTGGTCCACAATTCAGCCCTTTTACTTGAGTATTTCTTCCAGAACAATTCTTTAAGCATTTCTAATCAAAAGATTTAATTCTGAAGAAATGTTCATTTTCATGCCCAATTGAGTGAACTAGAATATCAAGTATGTCTCAGTGAGCTTGCCTAAATTTTGTTATGATTTTTGGAGCTAGGGATTGCCCAGATTGGATTTTATAAGTGGGAAACATTTTTCTGAAAATGTTTCTGGACTCTCATGATCACAGCATATTGTATTCAGCAAATTCCTACTCAAATGATCTTCAAATGAGCTGAAAATTTGCTTGAAGGTCAACAATATGCTAAATAATATTCTGGCAAAATTTGAGGATTTTTAGATAAACCAAACTTTCTCAATAATTCTTTTTCAGAAACCCTTCAAAGAATTTTTCAGAATTATATAATGACTTTCATACAATTCTGAGTTCATATTTGGATAGACCTCTGGAAAATGAATCCAACCCAATTGGAATCACTTAATTTGGAGGTTTATACAAAGAGCTAGGATTTTCCAAAGTTTGAACCATCTCTGGAATTATTTTCTCCCACTAAAATTCGGCTGGTCCCACTGTTTAAACGCCAGCCACTCAGAATTCAGCCACACCGGGCCGCAGCAGTTTGGCGCGCAGCCACAACCGATCCCCGGGC
Source organism: Neostapfia colusana (assembly GCA_030760725.1). Taxonomy (NCBI): domain Eukaryota; kingdom Viridiplantae; phylum Streptophyta; class Magnoliopsida; order Poales; family Poaceae; genus Neostapfia; species Neostapfia colusana. The sequence goes on along the minus strand of JASWHV010000019.1, from coordinate 28,648,256 downwards.
CATGGTTGATCCCAGATTTAAAATTGAGTCGCTGACAAACGGGACCCATGGCTTTCTTCTACTTCCCGCCACCCCTTCGCGCGCCGGCCCAACGTCAGAGCTCGCCGGCTTGCCGTTTCCGGCCACCGCCTGAGCTAAAACTCGCCGTCAAGGGGTTATTGACATCAAGGAACACAATGGTGGGGCGTTCTAGGGCTGCCGGCGACCGGAAGATAGCTCGCGACGTGTGGCAGCCTCGGTTGCCCTTCGGCGCTGTCGGCCGTGGGTTCTAGCCCGCCAAACGCTCAACCAATGAGCTCTACAGCATCAATGGATGATCGCAAGACTCGGCATGGCCCCCAAATGGCTCTGGAACAGACACAAGCTGGTCGTCACCGTGCGCCCGATTTGGTCCGCCGGAGAAGTGCTCGGTAGACCTCAAAATACGTCGCTCCAAAGGGTTTTCATGCGACAGATGCTAAAGAGAATATGATCGCCAGCTAGTCCAGCTCCTACGTGCAAAGTTTGACGAGCTAAGAACGAATAGAAGTGGAGAATTTTGGATTCCCGTAGCGGATGCTCGGGTTGAAGCCGCCGGAACCAAATCCCGAAATTCGCTGTCAATAGCTCACGGCACGGCTTGAGCTTTGGGTGAGAGCAGCACGGTGGCCGTGCGCTCCCGTTGCCGCCCTCGCTTGGCCATGAAAACTCCTGTGGAGAGCTGTCCACGTGAAGCCGATCACCTATTTTCGTTGGGTTGCCACAGTTGAGGTCGTTCACGTGGAAGGAGGCCGGAGCTTGCTAGTTTTTGGGACGGGGAGGTGAGCAACAGTTGCGCCGTGCTGTTTTGCAGCTGAGAGGAGGGTGGCCGCGAGTTCTCTGCCAGTTTCCCGGAGAATCGCCGAGGAGCCAATGGTGAGGAGGCTCTGCTCGTGCGCTCGCGGGAAGGAGAAAGCGAAGGAGGCTTTGCTTCGGTCAGAGAGGAGTAGATCACATCGAGAACGATTGAGCCACTCACACGGTGCCAGCGACCGAGAGAGAGGAGCAGGAGGTGGCACAGCCGATCTCGGTGGCACCCGGGTGCAGTCCTCCCGTGGATGAGAAGAAACAGAGAATTACTTAGTGGGTAAGGCACACATTTCAGCTCAATGACATGTGGGCCCTACCACAGTTTCATATTATCCTCTAAAATATCTCCCAAAATTTGCAAATTGTGAAATCAAATTGTGGGAGTTCAAATCTGAGGTGCATTTGGAAAATTGGACAAGTTTCATCCAAATTCAAATAAGTATTTGAATTCTTTGCAATTTAAAGTCCATTTTGGAAAAGGAGTTGCAAAACAATTTAACAAATCATGAAACTTTGCATACCCACTAATTTGGACCTAAGGAATTCAAATATGAAATCTGATTTTTAATTTAACTGCAGCAAATGAGATTTTTAGCACAACAGTTTTGAAATTCATTGTGTTGCTCTCATTTGAATTTTTTGGGTTTGAACAAATTTGTTCCAAATCTGCTTTCAGCTCTATCCCACATACGGGAACTTCCCATCTTAGTTTTAGACCCCTATTGGGTTCCATGTGTTTAAACAATTGTTTGAACTTGTGTGAAGAGAGCTCTCATGTGTGTTATCACATGTGGAAAAAGTTTTAACAAGTCCTATTTTTCTTGACTTTGCCACACATATGAATTCCAACCTCGGTTTATTCATATCAATTTTGGGACTTCTACATTTTCATGAAGTGAAACTTGATTTGCTGGAAAGTACTCAGAGAGCTGAATCCAACAAAATTTGGTTCACTCGATTTGGAGCTTCCTAGCCAAAGTTATGAGGATTTGAAGTTTGAATGAAATCTGAGAATCGGTGAAAAGTCTAAATCTGCCAGTGGGCCACGGGGACATGTGTTGTGCGTTGAGGCGTCGGCACACCGGGGTCTACGGAGTTTTTTTGCGCCAGCACACAGGATCCAAGCCGCAGCCCGATCCCGATTAAAAATATGAGCCGCTGACAGCCGGGCCCCATGTTTTCTTCTTCCTCCCGCCCTCTTCTTCGCGCCCGCGCGATCCCCCCTCGCCGGAGCAGATGGCTGCTCGCCGGACCGACGTTTCCGGCCACCGCCCAGCTAGAGACTCGCCGCCAGAGGGTTTAGGGCACCGAGGAACACGATGGTGGGCTCTGCTTGGGCTGCTGGTGGCCTGAACCAGCTCGGCAACGTGCGGCGGCTACTGCTGTGGTTCGGCGCCGTCGCCCGAGGTCTCCAGCCCGCCAACACTTGCACCGATGGGCTCTACACCATCAGCGCAGCTCTAGGAAGACCGGCACAACCTAAGAGTAGCTCGGGAGTGGCCGCAAATATGGTTTCACCGTGCGACCGAATGGGTCCGCGGCGAACACCCCTAGTAGAGCTTGAATTCCGTCGCTCCGAGGCGTTTTCATAGGATGGATGCTAAAGGAGAATTGATCGCCGGCTAATCCAGCATACACGTGCAAAGTTTGATGACTTAAGGAGGAGTATAGAAGGATAATTTTAAGGAACGGTACCGGAAGCTCGGGTTGAGGCCGCCGGAGCAAAATCTCAGAATTCGACAGCGAGAGCTTACGACATGGCTTGAGCTTCAGGTGGAAGCAGCGTGGAGTCCGTGCGCTCCTTTTGCCGCCCTTGCTTGGCCGTGAAACTTGCTGTGGTGCGCTGCCCACGTGAGACCGATCACCGTTTTTGAACAAGGTCGTGGAGGTCGTCGTTGATCACGGGAACAGAGGCCAAAACTCGGTGGTCTAGGCGTTGGGAGAGTGACGCTTGAGCTCAGGGCGCTGCCTAGCAGCTCGGGGAGGCGAGGGTGCGATTGTTTTCTCTGTTTTCCCGATCGACCGAGAGCGCGGGGGAAGAGAATGGCGCTGTTCGATGTCGCCCGCGAGGAGATAAAGCAACCGGATCTTCGCTCGGGCTGAGGCGGTAAGGGTCGTGTGGAGGCACGAGAAGGCCGCCCTGGGCGCCAGTGCGCGAGGTAGGAAGCAGCTGGTGGCGCCGGCTTTTCTTGGTGGCACACCCGGCAGCTGCTCGGTGGAATTTCCCACCGAGGCTGTGACTTAGTGTGCAAGTCACGAGTTTTAGCTCTATGACATGTGGGTCCCACTTTTAATTTTAACCCCTGAACTTAACTCCAATTCACTGTTGTAAACAGTAGTCCCCACAAAGCCCATGGTGATTTGAATTATCTACCCTTGAGCCATTTGAATTAGTTAGAATTCAAATTGGGTTTGGTTTGAATAAATTTTAGCACATGTTCAGTTTGAAATTCAAATAAAGTTTGAATTTGCTCCACTTAGCTCATGTCAAGCTCAATTCCAAATGGAGTGAAAATTGGGGTGTGAGCTCACAAAAATGTGCTGAGTAAGAATATGCCTCCCACTTTTGAATTCGTGGGATAAAAACAGTTTGAATTTGAATTTGAGTTCAAACTACCCTCTTTCTAGCTATACCCAAAATGACCTCAAAAGGTTTTAAATTTGGGTGAAACTTGGCATGGACATTCCTAGCAATGTGTAGGAGTTTTCCCAATGCCCAGCCCCTATATGATATATGCGGGAAATGCCTTGCATCTTGTTAGTTTGTTTTCTAATGAGCATGTTGATGGTGGTTACTTGCTCTTCAAATGTGTTCATCAACTTGCTTCAAATGAGGTGTGTGTGTGGTGATGAACACTTCAAACATGTGTCAAAAACTGAGGCCCTTACATTCGCTCTGTGGCTCGCTGTCGCACGGTGGGGAGTCGGTCTGCCTGGTTACTTCGCATTGGGGGATGAAAAACAGAGACCAAACACTCCACAGTTGAAGATCTTTTGCAACTTTTAAATCCTTAATGACATGTGGATCCCAGCCCCTTCTTATCCCTCTGCAAAATATCTCCCAAAATTTGCAAATTGTGAAATCAAATGGTCGGAGTTCAAATTCTAGGTGCATTTGGATAATTGGGCAAGTTTCATCCAAATTCAAATGGGTGTTTGAATTCTTTGTTATTTAAAGTCCATTTTGGAAAATGAGTTGCATAACATTTCAACAAATCATGAAACTTTGCATAGACACTAGTTTGGACCTAAGGAATTCAAATATGAAATCTGATTTTTAATTTGGCACGACAACAGTTTGAAATTCATTGTGTTGCTCTCATTTGAATTTTGAGTTTGAACAAATTTGTTCTAAATCTGATTTTTGACCTTCTCACACCTATGGGACTTCCCATCTTTGTTTTGGACCCTCTTGGGTTCCAAGTTTTCAAATCAACATTTGAATTTGTGTGAAGAAAGCCCTCATGTGGGTTATCACATGTGGAAAAAGTTTTAACAAGTCCCAAATTTCATACATATGAAACCACCTTTTGCAAACAAGAGTTTCTTTGTATTCACATTTTTGGGACCTTTACAAGGACTATATTAGCATAGTTACTTAAAGTGGCAAGACTAACATATGTGTTATAATTCTAAATTTTAATTATCTAACGATGCACCTACGCTCAGGTAAAAATGGTAAGGAACACCACTGAAAGCGGTTCAATTTCGGTTAGCCCCCCTGACGAAGAAAGTGGTTCAGGGATAGGTCTCACAGCTTGGTGTGAGACATCAATATGAAACTCTTGGACTCTTCATGTTCCTGAGTTCATATGAAATGCTGATCCCTAGCGTGCATTAGGCAAGCAAGTGGAGACCTCATCGTGTGGTCAGTAACGCGATAGTGTGTTCGTCTGGAAATAGCCTAGGAGGACATACGCAGCGCCTTGCCATCAGCGTGCCCTGCAGGGAAGTAGGTAGTATCTGTTGGGTTGATAACATTCTCAACCATGACGACCCGTTTGCACTCTAATCGGGTTCACCGTCGTGTGGTGTTAAAACACGATCACTTACCTTCAGACGTGGCTTAACTCAAGGACGGTCGTATGACAATGATACGGGCGTTTGTATTTACTTTCAAATATGGACCTGCCTGAAATGAAAATAACCTTTGAGTGCATCTTTATTGTGTGTTCCTCTGCAGGCACTAACCACATATGTATCCCGTGTAGTATACGTGTGCGAGAGACCGTTTAGTGCCACAATTGAGACACATATGCCGGTATAATCCGGTTAGGATTTTCTTTTTGTGAGGAACGTAGTACAGACATATCATAGGCATGTGCATGAAAGATAATGATAATAAGGAACTAAAATCACCAAGTTTCAACATTTAGGACCCTGGTTGGGTAGAAAAACTCAGTAGTTGATCAGTGTAGTTCAAAGGGATTGAAAAACATAGTGCTCTGTTTTGGGCAGCAATTTTGCTGAAACTTGACAGAGCATAACTAACCGATTATTTAGCCAATGGATGTGTGGGATATAGTTCTAGATAGGTGTTTAAGTGCCCTACAACTTTGTTGTAGACTTCCAGAGCTTAATCACACCTTAAACTGACTGAAATTCCAGATGATTGTAAACTGTCCAGAACCAGGACAGATTCAAAACACTCTCTGGACTGTTCTGTTGTTCAAGCATAACTTCACGTAGAAAAATCTAAAATTGTCATATAATTCATTTTTGGAAAGGGTAGGAGATGTGTTACATCTTCGTAATTCAAAGTTTCTGCAATTTCAGCAAATAATTCAGTGGAAATTAGAGTTGAAAACAGCAACTTCCAAATGAGGTACTGTTGAAATTCTTCCAGAAATTCTGTTGACTTGGAATTACCATAACTTTTTAACCAGAGCTGATATTGTGGGGACCACCCCGTGGTTCACCCACTCCAAGATCGCATAGGGTGGTGCCGTGCGATGCGGCACCCAACAGCACACACAAAAAGATTAAAGAATAACATACAAACTTTTATTTGATATAAAGCAGCGGAAGTCTTTTACAAAATATAACTATACAGCGGAAGTAATGTACATTAGTAGCCTCTCATCCTAACTATGCAAAAGTGCAGCCGTCCAGCCCGGGGACGCTACACACTAGCAGCAAATAACCGGAGATCACGATGGCATGCAGGGCTCCAGCTCGGCCGTGTACCCCAACGGGGGCATCGCCTCATCCTCGGAACCTTCCTCATAACTCTCACCTGCACACAGCTCAAAATATTGCAACCGTGAGCACGATGGCTCAGTAAGTATTAACCGTCAACCCTAGGCATGGAACTCTACGTGCAAGGATGTGCAAGGTAGGAAAGGACTTTGCAATAAAGACACGCCTATAAGTTGATCCTTACTTTCAGTTTTATAGCAGCAGATTCATGTGCCTTAGGCAGCCCTCACATCGGAAGTGCACAATCAAACAAGAAACTCTTTCCCCTGATGTGGAGATGCCCAAAGTGGAATATAAACTTAATTTGCCCTATAACTGCAGCATACAAGGTTTCAAGACATTTAATAGTTCAATACAGCATTTTCAGTTGGCTTATTTCACTTCTTACTACGTCACAGCGCAGTGAACAAGCGGGTACTCAAATAACCGCGAGGGACGCTGATTGCAATCAAGACACACCCGGATAACACGTTGCGTACACCCACTTTCAGAAGCGTGATTCCACACCCCTTCCTACTCTGTTGTATGCAACAACCTTTGAAAGGAAACCCAAATGCCGAACCGGTCCATCCGTAACGGGTAGGAGGTCCCCGCGTGGAGCGTGACTGTGCCCACGGGCAGATTTACACCTTGCTACCCTCAACCCACTCCTATTAACGGTTGGGTAAGCCTCGACACCCAGGTTAACCAATTACATCGATTTCCTGGTTCCCATATGCCAGTATGCATCCGGTACAGTTTGATACTTGTCCAGCAGGGCCGCACACGGACGGTCCTCAACCAACACCAACAGGGCTAAGCACGTGAGACCTCTGTTCACTGCATCCTATCCCCCCTGCTGGGTCTCATTTTCATAACTCAAGCCATTTTCTACCTCTTCTCTTTCCGGGTGATAAGTACTATCTCGCGAGTATCTTCCAACCACTCGACTTCTACCGAGATCCTATACATTAGCCTGGCCTTCTCTACTCGTCGAGTTTGTAAACTACCCACCCCTTTATAGGATTTAAAAGGCTATGCAAGTGGGGTTTCAATCACCCTAACTCTAATGCATACATTTCAACCTAGACATAAGTGATACAAATGAATAACTTTATAAAAGGTACTTAAGTGCAAACCGGGGCTTGCCTGGTTGCTAGTTAAAGGGGAAGTCAACTTCAGGTGGCAGGACGTCCAAAGGCTCCGGCGTATCCTCAACTTCGGTCACTAAATGAAATGTAGCAAAATATATGTTTAAGCATTAAGGATTTATAAGAATTGAACTTCTATTCATAGCTATTTCTATTTAGAATCCTTAATTGGCTTTGGGGAATTTTACAGTGGATACTAGACTCTCTAAGGATGATATGAGCCAAATTTGGAGACATGTCATTGCACAATGTAGTCTTTAAAATTCCTACAAGTACAATGCTTCTCTGAATTTTTGAGCCCAATTCTGGAGTTTTGACATAGGTAATGGTGGAATATCTGATTAGGGTAAGTCTCCATGGTTCTAACAAAATTTGTTTCACCATTTTTGGAGCTACCATCAGAGAGATATGAATTTTTGAAGTTGGACCAGAGTCCTGAAAAAGCTTGTTTAAATTGGAATTTCTAATTAAGGCTGAACTTGGGAAGGCAGTTTAGCCTAGCAAATGAACTCCAATGAATCCCAAATTTTTACTGAAGATCAGTAACTATGGAAAGGATTTTCTGCCCAAATTTGGGACTATTTCATAAAGAATTGCTCCTGTAATAAATCCCTAAATATTTAATAAAACTAATTCTACAGAAATTCCTGGGCATTTTCATAGCCTAACGTTGGTTTCTATGTGAAGTACTCCTCATGAGGATTCCAACAAAATTAGTCTCACTCTTTTTGGAGTTTTCTACACAAAGTTATGGGCTTGCAAAGACCATCTAATTCCTGGAATTATTTCCCTAATAGAAACTTCAAATAATTGGGACTGGGCCCACTGTTTTAAATCGGACCAGTGAGATTTTGGCAACACTGGGGGCTACGGGGTTATTCCTGCGCAGCCACACCGGATCCGACGCCACAGGCCGATCCCCGCGCGTATACGGAGGCTGACCGGTGGGACCCAGCCCTCCTTCGTCTTCCTCGCGCTGCCCGCGCCTCCCGCGGCGGCGCACGCCGGCGAGGCTCGCCGGGACGGGGTTCCCGTGGTCTAAACTTCATCAAACTCACCACTCCCCCATATTTAACCGTGCTGAGCACTTTGGTTGGGTCGCCGGCGGCCGTAGTTCACCGGAAACCACCGCGCACCGGCGACAGCAATGTTTTGCACTCCGGTGAAATCGGGAGCCCTCATACCTCCACCAAATGATCGGTTCTCGGGCTCTAGAGCACCAGTGACAGCAGTAGAAGCTCGACATGGGGTCTAAACTGATCGAGGATCGCTGGAACCCTATCGGCACCGTGCGCCCAAGGTGGTCCGGCGGTGCGCCATGACCAAGACGTGGAAATTCTACCTCTACACCCCACGTCTAGGTCTAAAATTGAGGGAGGAAGTGCGCCAAGTGGTTAGGAAGCTTCGTGCACAGTTTTAATCAATGAGAACACGAATTAACGATGAATTTGGCAATTTCCTACCTCGGGGTCAGTTTGTACCGTCCGGGAGAAAAACACGGAATTCTTCTGCTGTGATCAACGTCCAGGGCTGAGCTTTGGGCTCGAGCAGCTGGGGTCGAGGATGCACCGAGGGGCTGACCTGCCTTGCCATGATCTTGCTCGGTGTGAGCTGTCCACGGTGACCTCCCTCGGTTCTTCCACGTTCACCCGAGGATCAAGGCTAATTTGCCAATTTCTGGAGCAATCATGCTCGGGGCAGGAAAGGGGAGGTGCTGGATGGCTAGAGCACTGGTGGGCGCAGCTCTCCGCTGTGGGGCGCTCGAGCAACCGAGCTCAGTAGCTGCGGCGTGATCGGGAGGAACGGCGGCGGTGTTTTGGCGAAAGAAATGGCGGAGGTGCGAGTTATAGCAGGGGAAGAAGTGAAACAGCTCCGGCGCACCCCTTGCCGTGATCCAACCGAGCCACCGAGGCAGCAGGAGGTGGCGCGGGCTCTCCCTCGGGCACGGGTTCAACCGGGAGCTGGCGCGCTCCCGCTGTTCGACCGCCGTCGGCTAAGGCGGTAACTCCAGTGGGTGGCTGACAATTGGGCCCCACCTCCCTCTTTTGTTTAGTCAAACTTTTTTGATATTTTTCCATCCAGCAACTCAACATTAAAGGCTTTACTTTATCCCAAAGTTAAGTTTGAATTTGCTGAATTCAACTGGTTTGAATTCTGGTGTAGAATTTGAATGGGGTTTGATCATTTGAATTTAAAAAGGGGTTTGAATTCTCCACTTTGTATTGCCTCAAAAATATAGGAAACCAGCTCCAAAATTTCCAACTTTTGGCATGGCTGCTCATTCAAAGGTGGAGAACACATTTGTGGAACCAAATTTTGAAATTGAGGGAATTGGAATTTGAAACTGAATTTGAAATTCAGATTAGAGGGCTTTTCCTTTTAATCCCAAACAAATATTGAAACTCCTCCAAATGAACTGAAATTTGGAAGGGTGAGTATTTGGGCTATGAAGATCCGAGTTATGAATTTAGATCTCCATGTTTGGAAGTTTTGGGCAGTCTAAACCCTCGTTTTGAACTTACACCATTATAATTCCAAGTTTTAATTCCCCTCATTTTTCATAAGTGTACATGAGCTAAATTTTCTTGCTACCACTTTTGGGGATTTTACAGATATGAGGGCAAATAAATACTAGTTTGAAAGATACTGAAGTTGAATTTAACTTTGGTATTCATCTTGAGGCATGAAAATGCCCAGCACCAGATCAAAATCTGGGTTATGTAGAAACTGGTCATTCTAGGCAGAGGAATGGACAGTTGAACTCATTCGAGAGAGTGTTGTACCCTAGGGGGTTTAAGTACTTCCAATGGGGTAGAACATACTCATGAGTGGTTATCTTCAACTAGTGAAAATTTTGAGTATATTTCCTGCTCAAGTTTCTTTTGCTAGAGACCATGTTGTGTTGTATTGAAGATAAAAGGGTAGTATACGTGATGACAAAGCGATATTAACGTCTCGTAGTGACCAAACCTAGTTGAGATGGACTTCCAAAGAGGAAGTCCGTCAAGCTGGATTTAACTAGCTTGTATTTGGTCTGGTAATGGTGTAGCTTCTGCAAAGTTATTACATTATCTGTATACAAGATGTATCGCATATTTTACTGTCATTATGATTTACGCCTATTTTATTGGACAGCATGAAGTATGTTGCGGGACTGATTTTTATTGTCGTATGGTTGCAGATGGTTCGCACTCGCGCCACGCATGAGGTCGGTGGCTCTAGACAGCAGGGCGGTGATGACTCCCAGCCACCTGCCTACGACAGCACCCCGCAGCAACAACCACCACCGCCGCCTCCGCTTACTCTAGTGGATGTGATCGCGGCCCTGGTGGGTAATCGTGAGGAGCAGACCGATCTGCTCCGCACGATCATGCAAAATATGTCCCAGGCGGGGGGGGGGGGGGGGGGGCGTCGAGAGAGGGGGCCTCATGAGCCCCATGTTGTGATGTACTCGCACTTCATGGGTACGCACCCTCCGGTGTTCACTGAAGCAGCAGAACCCCTGGAGGCCGACAACTGGCTGCGGACAATTGAGTCCAAGTTTGGGCTTCTCCAATGTACAGAGCGGCAGAAGACTCATTTCGCGGCACAGTAGCTTCACGGTGCGCTGGTGCATGGTGGGCGAATTATGTCGCCTCACTTCCGGCTGGCCATGCCGTGGAGTGGGGAGAATTCCAGGAGGCGTTCCATGCCTACCATATCCCTCCCGGGATAATGAAGCGGAAGTTCCAAGAGTTCTTGGAGCTGAAGCAGGGCAGGAGGAGTGCCCATGACTACTCCCGTGCCTTCAACCATCTGGCGCAGTATGCATCAGACTATGTCTCCACCGAGGAGAAGAAGCGAGTGCACTTCTATAGGAGATTAAATCCCGAGATGAAGACGCATCTCGTTTCAATGCAATCGCGGCACATTCAATGATCTCGTCAATGGCGCGATCATACAAGAAGACGCTCAGCGTGGATTGGCGGCTGAGCAGCGAAAGCGCAGCACTCCACCCAGCAGTAGGGGTGGAGCTCCCCAGAAATACTGCATGGTGTATCGGACACCATCCGGTCAGCAATGGCATCCACCGGCACGACCTCAGCAGTTCGGGGGTCGTTCTTTCCAGCCACCCCCGTTCCGACCGCCGATGCCACCACCGTGACCGCAACAACAGCAGCAGCAGCATATGGTACCTCGGGCGTTTCCACCGCCACAACGCGCCCCGGGTTTCCATCCGCCGATCAGCGGAGGACCACCTCGCTACACTTGCTTTACGTGTGGCTAGGCGGTCCATTTCTCGAACGACTGTCCTCAGGGGCAGCAGAGCAGCGGGCAAGCCCAGTATCAGGGCGGTGCTCGAGGCTGACCTCTGGTCAAGAAGGTTGGTCAGTGAACTGGGGGCTTTCGCAACCTCGAGAATGAGGACGCCCCAGAGGGAGAAAACGTGCTGGCGGGTACGTTCACTCTCAACGATGAAGCAATCATCATATTATTTTATTCTGGTGCAACCCACAACTTCATAAGTGCATCATATGTGGTTAAGCATCAACTGGAAGCCTTTCCAACCGAGTGCTCTTATATGATTTGCTCACCGGGAGGAAAGATTTCAGCAACTATGATGATTCCGAAAGCACCACTGTGCTTAGGTGGGAAAATATATCCCACCACTATGATTATTCTTGTGGGGCAGAAGATTGATGCAATCTTAGGGATGTCATGGCTAAGTTACCATGGCGCTGTCCTAGAAACATTATTACGGACAGTTCACCTCAACTCCCCACTACACCGTCCGCAGTCACTCATACTAGACCATCTAGCCTGGGAAGTTTCAGCAACTAATAATACTTAAGCTCTCAAATCAGAGGACATCCCTGTAGTCTGCGAGTATCCCGACGTGTTACCGGATGATCTCCCGTGCATGCCACCTGAACGGGATGTGGAGTTAAAGATTGTACTTGCACCAAGGACTACTCACAAATCACGGAGACCGTATAGAATGGCTCCGAACGATCTGGCTGAATTGAAAGAACAGCTCAATGATCTGTTGAGCAAAGGTTTCATTAGACCAAGTTCCTCGCCTTGGGGATGCTCGGCGCTGTTCGTCAAGAAGAAGGATGAAACCTTGAGGCTGTGTGTGGATTACCGGCCGCTCAACGCCGTCACTATTAAGAACAAGTATCCACTGCCCCGCATTGACATCCTGTGTTATCAGCTTGTGGGTGCAAGTGTGTTCTCCAAGATGGACCTTCGTTCCGGGTATCATCAAATAAAAATCCGGGCGGAGGATATCCCGAAAACGGCCTTCTTGACGAGATATGGCTTAAACGAATATCTTGTCATGTCTTTTGGTCTCACCAATGCTCCGGCACATTTCATTTATCTCATGAACTCGGTGTTCATGCCAGAGCTGGACAAGTTCGTTGTGGTGTTCATTGATGATATCTTGGTTTACTCCAAGACTGAAGCAGAACATACCAACCACTTGAGAATCGTTCTTCAATGATTGCGAGACCACAAGCTCTATGCCAAGTTCAGCAAATGTGAGTTCTGGATCAGCCAAGTGCCATTTTTGGGACATATCATCTCAGCGGAAGGCATTTCGGTTGACCGAAGCAAAATTGAGCAAGTGCTGAAATGGAAAGCCCCTACTTCTGTCCATGAAGTCAGAAGCTTCCTCGGTTTAGCAGAATATTACCGGAGATTCATTCCAAGTTTCTCCAAGCTTGCTAATCCAATGACAGAGTTACTGAAAAAGGGAACAAAGTCCTTTGACGTGTATTGTGATGCGTCCGACATTGGGCTCGGCTGCGTGCTGATGCAAGACGGACGTGTGGTCGCATACTGCTCACGCTAACTTCGAAACCATGAGCAGCACTCTCCGACTCATGATCTTGAGCTCGCTGCAGTGGTTTTGGCGCTGAAAATGTGAAGGCACTATCTTCTGAGAAATTTGGTGCATCTCTACACCAACCACAAGAGCTTGAAGTATATTTTCACCCAGAAGGAGCTGAATATGAGGCAAAGGGGGTGGTTAGAACTAATTAATGATTATGAGATTAAGATTCATTACCACCCCGGCAAGGCGAATGTGGTTGCCGACGCGCTGAGTCAGAAATCACATGTCCATAACCTCACCATTACACCGGTGGAGGAGGAACAGCCGAGTTTATACTTGGTTCCTTATGGATCGCTCTACAACCTTGCTCTCATCCCTACCATTAGGGAGGATATCATTGCAGCTCAGAAAGTTGATAAGGGCATAGCACACCTCCAGAGATGGATAGACAATGGGGAAATCAAATGTTTCCGGAAAGATGATGAGGGAACGCTGTGGTTCAATGACCGCATAGTCGTACCCCTGAATATGGAGCTCACTTGTCTAAATTCTCCATTCATCCGGACAGCAACAAAATGTACCAAGATTTAAAGAGAAGATTTTGGTGGACACGGATGAAGCGGGAAGTGGCTCAATACGTATCCGAGTGTGATAAGTGTAGACGAGTAAAAGGGGATCATATGAGGAAACTAGGGCTGTTGCAACCCCTGAAAATTCCAGCATGGAAGTGGGAAGATGTGAGCATGGATTTCATTGTGGGATTACACCTGACTTCCAATAAGCACGATTCCATTTGGGTAATCGTTGACCGGTTAACCAAGTCAGCTCACTTCATTCCCGTGCATACACATTTCCATGCCAGCAGATATGCGGAGTTGTATAGTGCAAAAATCCTATGCCTGCATGGAGTACCTAAGACCATAGTCTCAGACCGAGGGGCACTATTGTATCTCGTTTCTGGGAGAAGTTGCACGCTGCTTTGGGTACTAAGCTGATTAGAAGCTTCACCTATCACCCTCAGACAGATGGGCATACTGAGAGGGTGAACCAAGTTCTGGAAGACATGCTGAGAATGTGTGCCATCCACCACGGTAGAAACTGGGATGATCATCTACCACTGGCGGAATTCTCGTACAACAATGCTATCAAGCGAGTATCAAGATGGCACCCTATGAGGCTCTCTACGGTCGCAAATGCCGCACCCCATTAAACTGGTGCGAGTCCGGTGAAAGGGTCACGTTCGGGGTTGATGTGGTGAACAACACCGAAGAGCGTGTTCGGATGATTCAAGCCAACTTGAAGGCCGCTAAATCCCGGCAGAAAAGCTACGCTGATAAGAGGCATAGGCTGCTGCACTTTGACGTCGGGGAACACGTGTATCTCCGTGTATCTCCGATGAAAGGCGTGCACCGGTTCGGCGTGAAGGGGAAGCTCGCTCCCTGATTTATTGGGCCCTAAGATATCACCGAGAAGTATGGACCAGTGGTGTATAGACTGGAACTACCGGTATCTCTCACTGGTGTTCACGACGTTTTCCATGTTTCACAACTACGGAAATATCTGAAGTATAAGGATGCTGTTCCCACCGAAGACATTGGCGATCTGCAACCAGATTTGACGTATGCTGAACATCCGGTGGCAATTATTAATAAGAAGGCTCGGACCACACGTATCCGAACGTTGTGGTTCTACAAGATACTGTTGAGCAACCACACCGCTGAAGAAGCGAAGTGGGAGAGCGAGGAATTCCTTCGCACAATTTCATGGCATCTCATCGCGGGTAATTTCCTATTACATCGCGGTCTCTTCTTTTGTAATCTCGGGATGAGATTCTTTTAAGGGGGAGGGATGTAAAAGCCCAAGAAAGTGACTTGCAAAAGTGTTCTTTTCATCACCTCACAACACCACAGTTCGTTTTGTGGATAGCTCATGAACACTTGTCAAGAGCAGGTAAACACCATCAAAAGGGTGATTAGAGGGGAAAGCCCTAATTTCGAATAAGTAGGAGTCATACACATAAACATGAAAGGTTGAGCTCACCCCAAGACCTTAAATAGTGTTGGGAAGGCTCAGGACAAATTTCATGCAAATCCAATACTTTTTGAGGCACTTTTGGAGGAATTTGTAAAAAGGGCCAATTTGAATGCAAATTCAAATTGCAGCCACTTTCGTCACTTGAATTCAAAAGTTGACTTCATATTCAAACTCAGCACATATTTCTGAGTTAGTCCACAAATTTTCATCCCCATTGGACTTCATCTTGTTGGGAGCCAAATTTGCAATAATTCAAACTGAATTTGAATTAAATTCAAATGGGCAGCAAATTTAGCCCAAACAAATTTCAGTTGAGGAAATGAAATTTAAACCATAAATTGATGGCTAAGTCTTTCATTCAATTGTGAGTAGCTTGGATCTTTTCAGTGAAAACAGAAATGAAAAACAGAAAAGAATTAGAGGGGAGGGTCCCACTTGTCAGTAGCCTTCACACAGAAGTTTTCTCGGCACATCTTTCACTCGACCGAAGCTGCACGCGCCAGCTCTCTACCACCGGCGCCCGACTGCCTTGCCGTCGCCACCTCCTGCTCGAGGGAAACACCGAGTGCAGCACGTGATGAGCACGCTGGGCCACATGAATCTTCACTCCCTTCTCCACAGTCTCCCTCGCGCACCGAGGCATGAACTCGCACCAGCGCCGACCTCCTCTGCTCCCCGGCGTCCAAGAGCTAGAAGCCGTTTCGTGCCCGACGAGCTACACGAAAAAGTCGCTGAAGGCGAGGAGACCCTGGAAGTGCTCAACTTTCTTCTTCCGGACGAAGCCCTAACCACTGACCAGCAGCAACAAGGCAAGCCCCGGTGTGCATTAACATATTTTACAAAGTTTTGCTTTATGTATACTTAGTATGAGGTATGTATGTGCATTAGGTGTAGGATGGATGAAACTCAAGTGCATAACCAGAATTTTCCTACAAGAGTGAGGGCAGTGTCTAAGTCCTCGAATAGACAGGCTATGCTTGATGTTCATAGAAATTCGGTACAAGTCTAGTAGTTGGAATCTACTCGCAAGTTTAGGTTTTGGGGCACATGGGATTGGTTCGAGTTATGCGAGATCACTTTAGTAAGAAAATGAGACTAGGCAGGGGCTAGGGCGCAGCAAGAGGAAGTATTGTGTGCACAGCCCTGTCCGTGTCGATTGAGGACTGATCCGTGTGCGGCCCACGCTGATCAAGTTTGAACGTACCGAAGGCATATCAGATATATGGGCCCCAATAAATCGATTTATAGGTGTAGGTTGAGGGCAGCAAGGTGGAAATCTGGTAACGGGCATAGAGAGATGCTCCGTGTAGGGAACTTCCTGTCTGTTTCGGTGCGACCGGTTCGACGTTTGGGCTGTTTGGTGAAAGGTTATCCTGTATGACATCGAGTGAGCGTGCTGTGCAGCTCCACTTGTGGGCGTACGTGACGTGCTCTTTGGGTATCACTGCAGGTGTATATCGAGTCGATTCGCCATTCCTCACGGTGATGAGTACCACTTGGTCACTGAGTCTTGACGTAAGCTAATATATGAAATGTGATGATTGAATATTGCTGTTATGATAAGATTGTATTGCTACATGTGTGCCACCAAATACTGCTTACTAAATTTCAGATTCATGAACTGTAACTTGTGGCTAAAAGATAAAATAAGGAGGAACTTGTAGGCGTGTCCATTTGCTACAAATTACCATCCCATGTTCGTTGTAAACTGCATGTAGAGTTTCATGCCCAGGTGAGTCGGTTAAGTCTCGTTGAGCCATCATGCTCAAGGTTGTTTCGGTAAGTGTTTTTCAGGTGATGACTACCCCACGGACTCAGGTTACGAGTCCACCGGCGAGGGCTACCCTCTGTCGGGGACCACGGTTGAGTGGGAGCCGTACACGCTGCGCTGAGCTGAGGAGTGCAGCTAGTGTGGGTTGTCCCTAGGGCGGGGCAACCGACTTTTGCTAGATAGATGGGTGTGGGTTGTATATACTTAGCTTCCGCTGTTGTAATCTCAACAAGTAGTTTGTAACTGAAGTCTTGTACTACTTTGTACATATTCAGTTGGTTTTCTATGTAATACAATGACGTTCTTATGATGTGTGCTGTCAGGTGTCGCATCGTGCGGCACCACCCTCTGCGATCCTGGATGAGCGGATTCTGGTCCGCCACAGTGGTGCCCCACCACTGCTGCTTGTCAGCGTGCTGCGTTTCCTCTTATCAGAACCACGCTCGCACTGAGCATTTTCTTGTAAAATCGCGGCATTAACTAGGTCGTTCAATGTGCCGCGATTGCTTTGGGCGAGATGGACCTTCATCCTGGAATTCAGGCCCCGGAAGAATGCGTTCCGCTTGTCTTCCTCTGTTCTCACAAATCCTGGCGCATACTGCACCAGCCAGTTGAACGACTTGGAGTACTCATGAGCACTCTTCTCGCCTTGTTTCAGCGCCAGGAACTCCTGGAGCTTCCTCTACATAACACCGGGAGGTATATGATAGGCGTGGAACGCCTCCCGGAACTCCGTCCATGTGACGGCATGGCCAGCCGGTAATGAAGCGATGTAGTTCGCCCACCATGTACCGGCTTCTTGAAGCTGTTGTGCTGCATACAGCGCCTTTTGGTGTTCGGTGCACTGAAGTAAACCGAACTTTGCTTCAAGAGTGCGGATGAAGCTGTCCGCCTCCAGAGGCTCTTCGGCCTCCGTAAAGACCGGTGGACGGGTCGCCAGGAACTCTGAATAAGAACTTTGTTGGGGCTGGCGTTGCCCATTGTCTTGGCGTCGTCCTGGACAGGATGCATTCTGCTGCACCAGCATCCGCAGCAACTCGTTTGCCCATCGCGCGAGCCGAGTACTGCAGCAAGAACCTCCGAAAGATTTCTTGGAAGCTCTGGCAGTGGAGGAGGTGGTTTCTGCTGCATCGTGGTTTGCTCCGGAGGGGGAGACTCATCACCACGAACCTGACTTGGACCTCCCTCCTCTTGCGTGGACCGTGTACGTACCATTCTGCATTCATACCATTCAAACGATCAGCACATGTTGGTTTATTTCATCCAGTCTATACAATAGTAATGCGAGAATGGAATAAATAATACGCATAACAGTCACACATATGGATAAAGTATGAAACTTTATACAACATATACATCCCTGGACCATGTCACAAGATCAGGTTCCAAAGTAATGAACTTTAAGGATTAAAAGTTTATTTCGACCATCGTGGGTCGCCACGGGATGTTAAGTGTGTTAACATGCGTACTCCTCGCTATTTTACTGGACCCAAACATGTACCCGCTTGAAGTGATATGTCGAACGCATAACTTTTCGACTCAACTCGCTTTTTTACAATAGCCGCTGGATATCGAAAGGTGAAACTAAGTGTTTTAATTGAAGCACCTCAACATGGTGTTCACTGTCCGCTTCTGGTCCAGCAGACCAGTTGGAAGAATTTAACTGTTTTTGGCCACCTTGGAAGCAAAATCCGGACTAGAGTTCAACAACAAAGTTGTAGCAGACTCCACAAGGAATCCAGTATGTATTTATTTTCCTGTATAGCCTTCCTTGTTTGTGAGTTATGACTTCTACCAGTTGACAGAATTTTCTTAGGAATTTTGACAGCACCTACTTTGCAAGTGGCTGTTCTGTTCACAAATTCCATTTATTTCTGCCCTCAGTCTAGGAAAACACTGAACTACAAAGTTGTAGAACATTTCCTATACTTTCCAACGATGTCTTACTTGACTCTTAGAAATTTTTCTACAGAAAGTTGTGCTCGAAATACAGAAAATTCCAGAGAGCATTTTAATCTGCCCTGTTTCTGGAGAGTGTATACTCATCTGAGATTTTCATCCATTTGGAAGGAGATTCTGTTCTGGAGCTCTACAGAAAAGTTATAGACGACTTCGAAAACTTTCCATAATGGTATCCCACACTTCCATTGGTTCAACCAATCCCATGTTATACCCTGTTTAAGTTCAGCAAAGTTTCTGCCGAAACAGGGGAGGTTGTTCCTAAGTCATAGAGATTGAATCTATACTCCCAATTGACTCTTAGTTCAATATGGGAGTTCAATAACCCCTAAATGGAATCCTAAACTTCATTTAACTCTTTTCTTTGAAAAAATATCCTTTTATGCAGTCCCGGTACTACGTTTCCTCACCAAAGAAAAATCCTAAGCCGGTATTCCGGCATATACGTGTCAAATGGTGGAACTAAGAACATCACTCACAAACGGTTGCTAAACGTCATGCACTAATGTGGTTAGTGTAACTGCAGAAGAACACAAAATAATTGTGCACACAAGGATTTTTGACATTTCATGCAGTTCCATATCATAGTAAAAACATACGGTCCGTATCATTGCGATACAGATCGTCCTTGAGTCAAGCCACGTCTCACGGTACATGGTCGTGTTTTCACACCACACGACGGGGAACCCGAGTAGAGCGCGAACAGGTCGTCATGGTTAGGAATTTTATCAACCCAATGGATACGACCTACTGCCTCATGACCGTTGAGGCACGCCGATGGCGAGCGCTGCGTAGGGCCCTTTGAACATTGAATGTTCAAGAGTTGCATACTATCGTGTTGCTTACCACATGATGGGGTATTCTCACTTTTGCCTAAAGCACGCTGAAGATCAGCATTTTCATATGCTCTCAGAACCATGGGAAGGGTCAGAGACTCATATTCACTACCGTGCCAAGCCACAGTATATCATTCCATACTATTGCTCGTATGGTGAGTTACCGCAATTGATCCGCCTGCTGTGGCGTACCTTACCTCTTACCTGACGTCGGAGCGTCGTTACAGAATGTATAACAAGTATGTTAGTATTTCCACCTTAGTAACTACTACTATCATCGACCTTATGTGGGCATAGTGACTAATCCTCACTCGACTACTTCTAAGTTTTCAAAATACGCTCTTTTTGAGCGTGCTATTCCCAATGCGACTCTGACACCACATCTGTGGGGACCACCCCGTGGTTCACCCACTCCAGGATCGCAGAGGGTGGTGCCGTGCGATGCGGCACCCAACAGCACACACGAAAAGAATTAAGAATAACATACAAACTTTTATTTGATATAAAACAGCAGAAGTCTTTTTACAAAACTTAATTATGCAGCGGAAGCAATATACATAACTACTCTCTACTCCTAACTAAGGAAAAGTGCAGCCGTTCAGCCCGGGGACGCTACACACAAGCAACATGTAACCGGAGATCATGGCGCCGTGCAGGGCTCCAGCTTGGCCGTTTACCCCGACGGAGATATCACCTCATCCTCGGACCTCTCCTCATAGCTCTCACCAGCACACAGCTCAAATATTTCAACCGTGAGCACGATGGCTCAGCAAGTCTTAACCGACAGCCCTAGGCATGAAACTCTACATGCAAGGATGTGTAAGATAGGAAAAAGAACTTTGCAATAAAGAACCGCCTACATGTTGATCCTTACATTAAATTTTATAGCAACAGTTTAATGAGCTTTAGGCAGCCCTCACATCAGAAGTCCACAATCAAACAAGACACGCTTTCCTCCGATGTGGTGATGCCCAAAGTGGAATATAAACTTAATTAGCTCTATAACTACAACATACAAGGTTTCAAGACATTAATAGTTCAATACAGCATATTCAGTTGGCTTATTTCACTTCTTACTACGTCACAACGCAGTAAATAAGCGGGTACTCAAATAACCACGAGGGACGGTGATTGCAATCAGGAGACACCCGGATAACACGTCACATACACCCACTTTCAGAAGTGTGGTGCTTCACACCTTCCTACTCTATTGTATGCAACAACCTTTCAAAGGCAACCCAAATGCCGAACCGGTCCATCCGTAATGAGCAGGAGGTCCCTGCGTGGAACGTGTCTGTGCCCACCGGCAGATTTACACCTTGCTACCCTCAACCCACTCCTATAAAACGGTTGGGTAAGCCTCGGCACCCAGGTTAACCAATTACATCGGTTTTCCGGTTCCCATATGCCAGTATGCATCCAGTACTGTTCGATACTTGTCCAGCAGAGCCGCACACGGCTCTGTCCTCAATCAACACCAACAGGGATACGCACGTGAGACCTCCGCTCACTGCATCCTATGCCCCCTGCTGGGTCTCATTTTCACAACGTAAGCCATTTTCTTCCTCTTCTCATCCTGTGTGATAAATACTATCTCGCGAGTAGCTTCCAACCACTCGACTCCTACCAAGATCCTAAGAACATTAGCACGGCAGTCTCTACTCGTCGAGTTTGTAAACTACCCAACCATCCATAGGATTTAGAAGATTATGCATGTGGGGTTTCATTCACCCTAACTCTAATGCAAGCATTCACCCTAGACATAAGTGATACAAATAAAGAATTTGCAAAAGTACTTAAATGCAAACCGGGGCTTGCCTGGTTGCGAGTTAAATGGGAAGTCAGCTTCTGGTGGGAGGACGTCCAAGGGCTCCGGTGCATCCTCAACTTCGGTCACTAAATGAAATATAGCAAAATATATGTGACACCCCCGGTTCCAAAAAAAGAACCGAGGTGATGCATATGTGTGCCCAGGATGTTCATCACACATATACATGTAATCTACAAACTGAATTCAGAATATAACCACGAATAATGGTGTTCAAGTACTTTATTACATCAATGTTCCTGCAGCGCAAGTCTCTAACTAAATCTAGCAGCGGAAGTCTTCTATGCAGTGGAAGTCTCTAGAGATTGCGGAAGCAACTAAGCACGGCAGCAGCGGGCTTCATCTCCATGTTCCACATGCAAGTTGACGGTGGATGACATGCCTAATACTCCATATGGTCTTCATAGTACTCCTCTCCTATTGCTGATGATGTATGATAATGCAATGGTGAGTACATGACGTACTCAGCATGTGCGGAAAGTATGACATGTACCTTACGACAAGGTAGGTATAAAAAGGCTCATTTGCAGAGAGCAAAGTTTATTTCATAAAACATGATAAAAACAGCAACTAGCTTTAAGTGAATGTAATCCCAACATGTATTTAAACATCAAAATACCTCCATAATGATTCACCACTTTTCATATCTCATCCGAACATTTATCTTTCTCAACTTTTTCACATGCTCATGAATACCATCTCGTATTCACTACCATCTCATTTCATATTCAATTCCATCTCATAACCGAGACCTAATCTCATTGCCATGACTCAACAGTCATGAAACCAATCTCATTACCAGGACTCAACAGTCCCGAAACCAATCCAAATACCAAACCATAACCATACCAATAACCAAACCAAAAACATCCCAATAACCATCCCATCTAATAATGGAAGTTGGCCAGGCGCTTGTGACCGGAAGCATGGCTATCATGATAGTTTTACACTCTGCAGAGGAGGCACCACTTTATCCACAAGTATGTGACTTCATCACCCATCGGCGACTGCAGAACCTCCATTATACCAGTACACAAGCGTCGGTGTATGGCAAAGAGATCACAAAATGTCCTTTACAAAGGGGCTACTAGATGTATGGACTCACTAAGGTTTCACTAGCAGGCTCGAATCACCATTCTCCCACCTACGGGCCCCCTCTTGAGCCTTGCGGTTCCCAGGGCAGTCCTCTCTTGACTCCCATTCCCTGCGCCTTCCACGGTCCATAACAATCTAGCAACTTACCTAATTATTCAGCTAAGCCGCACCCATACTTGGCCTTGTGGTGGCACTGTATTCCTGGCATGTGCTCGCATGAACTGGTCCTTAGATCTACGGCAAGTATACCACCATCAAATTCTACCTCATCCACAAACCAAGCTTGCCTAGATCTCCCCCGATTCATGTTTATTATCAACATCAAGTTCTCATTATCTTTATTCATATGAGTGCAGTAGCTAGACACATTCTATCGCTTCCCATATCCCATGGACTCATCGAAGCATAAAGCAAAAACGACCATACCCGACTCATAAACTTCCCTGGCGACAAGGGTGGTTAACAAAACTAGTAAACTCCTATAAAAGGGTTTCCCATCAAGTTGACTCAAGCATACACAGTTTTCACAAACAAAACGATTTCAAAACATGGAATCAATATGGTCAAGGGGCACTTGCTTTGTTCCTGTGGTTTCTTTTGCTCTTGGATCTCGAAGTCTTGGTGCTGAAATCCTTCGTAGGTAGCTCCTTGAGCTTACCCTTCTACTTACAATCACGCACATACAAGATTTACAGTAATCAATCATGATGCACAAACCTTATTCAAGATGCAATGGTGCGTATGCATGCTAATCCTATGGTGCTGTTTTTATTAGATCAGTTGGTACGTGCTTTTACATGTTCTTGCATGTTTTAAGTCTTGCATGGGGGTTTACGATGAACAATGGTGTAAGGATCAAATGTGGACGTGGTGATGATCTGGACTCAAGATCTAGATCAAACCGATCAACACGTGATCTGTCCACGAAAAAGCTTCTGTTCGAAGGGATCAAAGAAATAGATGCGAAGAAAACCGTGATGTCGTCGTAAGGTGGTAATGGAGACCTACCTTACTTCCTTCACGGCCTTCTTCCTAGCAATTGGCAACAAACAGATCGTCGGCTCTCTTCTAGCGACGGCGAGACGTGTCGGGCTCATCGGCTGTCTCACCTGCGGTTGAACTTCGGTGAAGGGGTTTAGCTCGGCAAGTTGGGGGCTAGGGCTCCAAGTCGTCGACTTGGGAGGTGGAAAAGAAGTGCGTGGTTGTGGCTAAAGGTTCTGGGTTCTATTTATAACCGGAAAAAGAAGAGTCCTACTCTGATTGGATTTCAAATAAGAGTTCTATTCGTTTTGTTTTGGGTCTTAACAACTTATCTCTAATCGTTTCGGTTGCAGTATTCAACATGGAAGAATTCGTGTCGGTTTCCTCAGTATCGGTTACTCGCGCACAGAGAAAAACCACTTCAGAAACTTGTCCTCCCGCAGGGATAAGCTCCGGAGGCTCCACGTGTCCAGCAGCGGCCTGGTCTCCCTTTTCTGCAGAGACGAGCTCCGGTTGCGCCGCGTGTCAGGCGGGCGGGACCTTCCATCTCCTCGGAGGCGAGCTCCGCGTGCGCCACGTGTCTTGGCGGGCGGGACCTCCCTCTCCCTCAGAGCTGAGCTCCACGTGCACCACGTGTCAGTGCCGGACCTAACCTCTCTTCGGAGGTGAGCTCCGAGTGTGCCACGTGTCAGTTTCGGACCTCCCCTCTCTTCAGAGGTGAGCTCCGAGACTGCCACGTGTCGAGCAGTCGCCAACTTTCTTTCTCCTCAGAGATGAGCTCCGAGAGCGACACGTGTCCATCAGCGTCGGACTTCCGGAGGTGACCTCCGGAGGTGACACGTGTCCAACAGTGTCGGACCTCCCGGAGGTGAGCTCCGAAGGTGACACGTGGCCAGTAGTGTCGGGCCTCCCGGAAGTGAGCTCCGAGAGCGACACGTGTCCCGCAGTGTCGGACCTCTCGAAGGTGAGCTCCGAGAGCGACACATATCCTGCAGTGTCGGACCTCTTGAAGGCGAGCTCTGAGAGGGACACATGTCCCGCGGGTTGGGCCTTACTTCACGCAGCGACTAGCTCCGGTAGCGACACGTGTCCTGCAGGGCTGGACTTCGCTTCTTCGCAGAGACAAGCCCCGGAGACAATACGTGTTCAGCGGGTCGGACCTTGCCCCTTCCATAGAGGCTAGCTCCGAGCATGCCATGTGTCTGGCGGTGCTGGACTTCTACCCACTACGCAGGTATGAGCTCCAAACACGCCACGTGGCCAGCAGGCCGTGGGAAGTGTCTACAGCGTTCCTCGGCGAACTGGAACTGGCTCTTTTTAGCTATCTTTTGATTCCTTCTCTGTTTCTACTTATTTTAAAATGTTTATCTATATGAAATTCTGAATGCATTCATGATTATGAAATTGGGGGTGTCACAAATCTACCCCCCTTAAATTGAATCTCGCCCTCGAGATTCGATAGAGTGGAGAATAGGTGAGGGAATTCTGCCTTGAGGTCTTACTCATGAAGCTCAAGCTCATCCATTGGTATTTGTTCTTCCGGAAACACGTCCGAGAATTCTCGAACCACCGGAATGCTTTCCAAGGTTGCTCCTTCGACGTGGTTCAATGTTGCCTTCTCGGTTGTAGGTTGGGCTGACTCAAACTCAATACGAGTACCATGCTCGTTTGTCAACTGCACGCTCCTCTCAGCACATTGGATCACTCCGTTGTGCTTGCTTAACCAATCCATTCCGAGTATTATGTCAAGCCCTTGGGAATCCAAGACAATGAGGTTGGCAAGGAAGTCTACCCCCCTTATTTTAAGGTTCACTTTCCAACATACTATATTACTCCTCATTTCTCCACCGGGAGAATTTACCGACATAGTATATTTCAAGTGTGATATGGGTAGATTATACTTGGCCACAAACTTGGATGATATGAATGAATGTGATGCTCTGGAATCAAATAAAATGGTGGCTGGGTTGGAGTTGGCAAGGAACATATCAATCACGATGTCCTCAGCTTGTTGTGCTTCCTCGGCAGAGACATGATTCACGTTGCCCCGAGCATAGTTCTGCTGCCCACGGTTGCCTTGATTAGCTCCTCCGTCTGGCCATGGGTTCTGCTTGAGCACGTTGCTCGTCTGTCCAGGACCTTTCTTTGGGCACTGACTCGCAAAGTGTCTTGTTTCTCCGCATGCAAAGCATGCCTTATTACCCAAGACAGCAGGGGCGTTAGGACGAGGGTGGTTTTGAGCATAAGCACCCATGTTGGGATTGGGTGCAGGAGGCAAGGGCACACGAGGTGCTTGCGTAACGGGACGTTGCTGTGTTGGTTTGTTAGGGCAAAAAGTAGGAGTGGACAAGCCATACTGTAGTGCAACTGGGGGCATGTACAGGGGGCGTACGTTGCTCCCTTGTAGCTGGTATGGCATCTTTCTCTTGCCCTCCTGCTCGATTTCTCGGATCTTGCTCTCAACCACTATGGCTTTGTCAACTAGCTTCTTGAAGTTTGCATAGTCATTGTTGAGAAGTTGAACTTGGATCTCATTGTTCAACACTCTCATGAACAAGTACTGCTTCCTTTGATCTGAGTTGACATCCTCGGGGGCATACCTTGACAGCTGCGTGAACTTGTTGAGGTACTCATTCACGCTCTTCTTTCCTTGGCGGAGACCTTCAAAACCCCGCCTTTTGAGCATCATGACTCCAACGGGGACGAAATGAGAGCGGAAACTCTCCTTGAATTCAACCCAAGTGATAGTCTCTGGGTTGTCATGAGCGTTGCATAGAGCGTCCCACCAGTCAGTGGCTGCTCCCATTAGTTGGTGCGATGCGAAGAGAAATTTTTATCGGTCATTGCACTGAACTATGGCAAACTTCTTCTCCATGGATTTTAACCAGTCATCAGCCTCCATGGGATCATTAGCTTGTGCAAAAGTGGGCAGTATAGTCCTCATGAACTCTCCCCATCTGTTGTGAGCCGGCGGTGGTGGCGGCGGTGGTGGTGTAGGAACGGGGTTGTTGTTTTTGTTGGCTTGCAACTGACCCAAAGTTTGGATCATGGTTTGCATGAGCTGATTCTGCATAGCCATCAACCTTTCAAGATTGTTTCCACCAGCCTCGGGGTTGTCATTCTCAGGAACTTTGACGTGGTCATCCTCTTGGTTGCCACGGACGTTCCTCCTTTGTCGGTCAGCGTTTTCCCTCACCATCTGTGAGAGAGAGTTGGATAGAATAGAGGTTAGAAGGTTAGATGGATCCCCCCAACTATATGCATCAAGGTGTATAGACAATCTATCAATCTATATGAGAATGTGAACACATGCCGAAGCATCTCACATCTCTCTACTATGTGTGGATATGGACAACGCTGAAACGTGCCACAACTCACACTAAGCACACAAGCACAAGCAATCATCACACAAGTTTCAACACACAACTCCTATTCAAGGTTATTCAATGGGGGTCCTATGTGGTTTGGGGTGATACCATTCTGTGATCAATCCGTGACTTTGTCCTATGGTCAAGGTGATTCGATGCCAATATATGCATTCTGCCTAAGCTTGCGTCCTATGTTCAGCGTGGCTTCTAATAGCAATCTGTTACTAGGTCTGTGTCCTATGGTCATCGTGGCTCTAATGCTACTCTGTGATTTCTATCCAGACTTGCGACCTACGGTCAACCGTGGCTTCTAATGCCAATCGGTGACTAGGCATGCGTCCTACGGTCAACGTGGTATCTCTTATACCAATCTGTGACCTTATCTAGGCTTGTGACCTATAGTCAACCGTGGCTCTGATACCAATCTGTGACACCCCCGGTTCCAAAAAAAAACCGAGGTGATGCATATGTGTGTCCAGGATGTTCATCACACATATACATGTAATCCACAAACTGAATTCAGAATATAACCACGAATAATGGGGTTCAAGTTCCTTATTACATCAATGTTCTTGCAGCGGAAGTCTCTAACTAAATCTAGCAGCAGACGTCTTCTATGCAGCGGAAGTCTCTAACGATAGCGGTAGCAACTAAGCACGGCAGCAGCGGGATTCAACTCCATGTTCCACAGGCAAGTTGATGGTGGATCACACGCCTAATACTCCACATGGTCTTCATAGTACTCCTTTCCTGTTGCTGATGATGTATGATAATGCAAGGGAGAGTACATGACATACTCAGCAAGTGCGGAAAGTATGACATGTAGCTTACAACAAGGTAGGTATAAAAAGGCTCATTTGCAGAAGGCAAAGTTTATTTCAAAAAACATGATAAAAACACCAACTAGCTTTAAGTGAATGGAATCCCAACATTTATTTAAACATCAACATACCTCCATCATGATTCATCACTTTTCATATCTCATCCGAACATTTATCTTTCTCAACTTTTTCACATGCTGAAGAATACCATCTCGTATTCACTACCATCTCATCTCATCAATTCCATCTCATAATCGAGACCAAACCTCATTGCCATGACTCAACAGTCATGAAACCAATCTCATTACCAGGACTCAACAGTCCTGAAACCAATCCAAAGAACAAACCATAACCATACCAATAACCAAACCAAAAACATCCCAATAACCATCCCATCTAATCATGGAAGTTAGCCAGTCGCTTGTGACCGGAAGCACGGCTACCATGATAGCTTTACACTCTGTAGAGGTGACACCACTTTACCCACAAGTTTGTGATTTTTCACCCATCGACAACTGTAGAAGCTCCATTATACCAGTACACAACCGTCGGTGTATGGCCAAGAGATCACAAAATATCCTTTACAAAATGGCTACTAGATGTATGGACTAACTAAGGTTTCACTAGCAGGCTCGAATCACCATTCTCCCACCTACGGGCCCCCTCTTGAGCCTTGCGGTTCCCAAGGCAGTCCTCTCTCGACTCCCATTCCCCGCGCCTTCCACGGTCCATAACAATCTAGCAACTTACCTAATTATTCAGCTAAGCCGCACCCATACTTGGCCTTGTGGTGGCACTGTATTCCTGGCATGTGCTCGCATGAACCGGTCCTTAGATCTACGGCAAGTATACCACCATCTCATTCTACCTCATCCACAAACCAAGCTTGCCTAGATCTCCCCCGATTCATGTTCATTATCAACATCAAGTTCTCATTATCTTTATTCATATGAGTGCAGTAGCTAGACACATTCTATCGCTTCCCATATCCCATGGACTCGTCGAAGCATAAAGCAAAAACGACCATACCCGACTCATAAACTTCCCTGGCGACAAGGGTGGTTAACAAAACTAGTAAACTCCTATAAAAGGGTTTCCCATCAAGTTGACTCAAGCATACACAGTTTTCACAAACAAAACGATTTCAAAACATGGAATCAATATGGTTAAGGGGCACTTGCCTTGTTCCTGTGGTTTCTTTTGCTCTTGGATCTCGAAGTCTTGGTGCTGAAATCCTTCGTAGGTAGCTTCTTGAGCTTATCCTTCTACTTACAATCACGCACATACAAGATTTACAGTAATCAATCATGATGCACAAACCTTATTCAAGATGCAATGGTGCGTGTCAGTACCTGCGATATGGGTTACCCCCGCGCACAGGGGAAAATGCCTAAGGAACTCGCCCTTCTCCGCAGGGAGAACTCCGAAGGCGCCACGCGTCCAGCGGGGCCGGACCTCCCTCTCCTCAGAGGAGAGCTCCGGGCCCGCCACGTGGCATACAGAGGCCGGACCTCCCCCTCCGCGGGAGAGAGGTCCGAAGGTGCCACGTATCCGGTGGGGCCGGATCACCCTCTCCTCAGAGAGGAGCTCCGGGCCCGCCACGTGGCCGACAGAAGCCGAACCTCCCCCTCCGCGGGGAGAGGTCCGAAGGCTCCACGTGTCCCGCAGGGCCGAACCCCCCCTCTCCTCTGAGGAGGGCTCCGGGCCCGCCACGTGGCCAGCAGAATGGCGCTGACTGCCCCCGATCGATAGGCAGCGGGCGTAAAGACGCCCCATACATCGCCCGTACAAGGTATTCAAGGCCCGCGCCTTCCCAAGACGCGGAGACGTGGAGCACGCCTCTGTCAGGTGCCGTTGTGCCCAGTCGCATCACGGACTGGCGCGCGGTGTCAGAGCCTGCCAGCCAATAAATGCAGCGACAAGACATCCCATGCCGCTCCCGCTGTCATCAACCACTACGACTAGCATGCGGCATGGGCAGGGCTGCAAGAAGGAGACTCAGAAGCCTTCGCCAGAGAAAACTACCGGCATAACTGCGGATACCGTAGATGATAGACAATCTCCCCGGGACCACCTGTCGGGTCCCGGGCCCCCCTTGTAAGCCACCCGAGTCTTGGACTATAAAAGACTCGGGTAGGCGACGATAGCAAGGGTTCGCACCTCTGCAACTCATACGCTAGCCATTCACACCCAAGCTGTAACTCACCCCCAAGCTCAGGACTCCGGTGCTGAGCAGCAAGCAATACAGCGAGCTCCATAGCTCGCCGTGGACGTAGGGTTTTACCCTCCGGCGGCCTGAACCACGTAAAACTCACCGTGTCAAGCTCTTACTAACTCATCCATCCGCGCAAGCTCCCCGCAAGGGACTAGCCCCACCGAAAAAAGAACCTCCGCGGGCTGCCCAGTGCAGGCCCGGGGGAAGTGTCGACCGAACACTTCGACATTTGGCGCGCCAGGTAGGGGGCATATCCCCTTGCGCGACGAGTTTCCGCCGACAAATATGACCAAGCTTCCCTCGGCGGCAAACTCTCCCCCTCCTCGTTCACAGCGAACCGTGACCAGCAGGGAGTACATGTCGACGCACTCAGGACGGAGTGTGTCGGCACAAGCTGGTAGCCAGCAGCCGACTCCGGCAACGCCGACTCCTGCAATGCAGGCTCCGACCAGTGTGAGATCTTCTGCAGCACTGAGCGTACACCATGGGGGTGCGCTAGCTGCAGCAAGAGCACTGCTGCCCAACCCACCTGCTGGGGATGCGCCCCATTCAGCGACTCAACAGTGGGTCCGCGAAGTGGACCGCCTCATCGTCGCCGCTGCGAACCCTCGGTTTCGGCGAGGGTGACGCCCCGGTCAACCGGCTGTGTCGCTGACGCGCACGCCAACGGTTGACGGACAAACGGCGGATACCAGCTCCTCCAGGCTCCCGTCGACGGACCTGAGAAGGGAGCTGGAACGGTGCCACTTGGGCCAGGATGCCCGGGTGTACCTCGAGCGACGTCGAGAAAGGCGTCGCAACCATGAGGCTGGCGACAGCGTGACGTCGGCCTCGACACAACCTGGAGGTCAGATCTTCGCCACGCGAGTCCTGCCTCAGGCATACGCCGCGCAGCATATGCCACAACCATATGCGCCGCAAGCAGCGCCCCCGGTCTATGGTACAGCCTTGCCCATGCCGGGGTACACGGTGCCAAGTGTGAACCAAGCGTTCGCAGCGCCAATACCTGCAGCAGCAGGAGCAGGATGTGCGGCCCTTGCACCCCACCTTCGCTTCGCGAGGTGGCCGCGCAAGTTTCGGTCGCTCCTGCCCGAGAAGTACGACGGTAGCGTCAACCCGGCGGAGTTCCTCCAGATCTACTCCACTGCCGTACTTGCCGCAGGTGGGGATGAGGCTGTCATGGCCAACTACTTCCCCGTCGCCTTGACCGGCCCAGCTCGGTCTTGGCTCATGAATCTCCCTCAGGGGTCCATAACCTCCTGGGGAGAGCTCTGCCGGCAGTTCGTCGCCAACTTCGGCAGCTCCTACACCCGTCCCGGCACGGAGCTTGACCTCCACGCCGTCAAGCAACAACCTGGGGAGTCGCTGCGCTCTTTCATCCAGCGGTTCTCCCTGGTACGCAACACCATCCCGCATATTCAAAGTGCTTCTGTGGTGTTGGCGTTCCGACAGGGTGTCCGGGACGAGAAAATGCTTGAGAAGCTCGCGACCAGAGAGGTCCGCGACGTCTCTGAGCTCTTCAGCCTAGCGGACAAATGCGCCAGAGCGGCTGAAGGGCGGAACTGGCACTCTCTGCCAACCCCCGAGTCAGGAGGACAGCCCGGGTCCGGCGCTGCTGCCTATGGGGGTGGCAAGAAGGCCAAGAACCGGGGGAGTGGCAAGATGAAGTCATCGTTCACGGCTCCCGTCGCCGCAGCAGCGACGACTAGTGGAGCACGGGGGCCACGCCCCGACAAAAGGCAGCGGCAGTCACCAGCCCCAGGTAGTGACCCGGGCGGGCTATGCCCCGTGCATGGCGCCGGCAACCATACTGCTGCCGAGTGCTGGGATATCCAGAGGCTCGCAGAGCGCTTCCGCAAAGGAAGACAGCAGAGAGCTGAAGCACCGCCCTACCCTCAGAGGTATGGCAAGCAGAAGGTCGATGCCCCAGTCACCGCCGCCCATCAGGTGGGGTTTCAGGAGCCTCAGCGTGTCATAAAGACAGTGCATAACGGTGAGGACTCCAGCTCCGACAGTGACGGGCCAGGGCGGTAGCCGGCTGCGGCAGCCGTCCTGGGTCAGTGGAGGCTGCACTGCTGCGGCGTCAACCTTGGAGAAGCCCCAAGTAGTCGCAGCAGCCCAAGTACCGACCACAATGGTGCAAGGTCGGGCCAGCCTCACCCGAGAGCATGCCTCTGTGCCTCGGACATACCTCCCGGGGGCCGCCCAAGGTCTGTCAACCCCTTGAAGGTCTTGCCAGAAGGGGAAGATGCCTTAGGTCATCCAAGACGAGCCCGGGTCCACCTACCCCTTGAAGGCCTTAGCCAGAAGGGGAGAACTCCCCGGGGGCCCCCAGGAGAAGCCGCGCAGGACCTGATCCAGCGTGAAGATAACAACCTCGTCGACGAGACTCGGCTGCAGGTAACACCCCACAACGCAAGATCTCGGCTGATGCTCTAAGCATTACTGCCAAAGAACCAAACGCGTCAGGGACCTGCAGAAGGGCAACCTGGTGTCGCGGCACGCTCTTTCCCAAGAAGGACCCATAAACTCTCCCCCAGCAGGGAATGTCCCTTCCGAATCATGGAAGCTGCCGCCCCAGGTACACATGCCTTTCAACCGAGTGTGGGATCCGTTCCCAAAATCCTTGGCATGAAGCAACACTGTAAGTCCTGCTCCCCGAGCATCAGTAGAACAGGGTCATTCCCTTCTGTAATGAGTCCCATAGAATCTAGGAACAGAGCTTGGGGCAGCTAAGTCTCAAGGGATGGTACAGGACTACGTCCAGTTTAGCATGGTTCCGACCCTAAGCGCGTAGAGTCTTGCTTCCCTTGTAGATGAGGCGGAATGTTGCCTCCATGTACAGCCAGAATTCCGCCTATGGGCATGAACACAGAAACCTGTTCTACTTAGCTCTCCCTCATGCGCTCATTTAAATTATGCATTAATTTTTATGATCGCACTATCTATGCATGTTCATCATACATCTAGCTCCCTCTCTCCCACGCTCATCCATAGTCAGAATTCACTATCCTACCGAGGGCGGCCGCGCTTGAGGCACCTGCCGATGGCCGAGTGAGTCTCTCGGGCCTCCCCCAGTCAGGTGTTGCGGTGCCAGTTGGTCACCTCCAGGAAAGGCCTGCGTTGTGCATGGGGGGTCAAGGGTGCGTATCCCGCTTAGCAGGCCATGAGCCCAAGGCGTGCGCATCCTACCCTTCGGAGGTACAGGGGAGTACAACCGCTTTGCCTGCTCATGAACCCAAGGCACATGCACTCTGCTTCCCCAGCGCACGGACCGGTACTAGGGATCGGATGACCGTACCCGGACCTCGGAGGGAGCCGGAGCTCCGACGCCTCGAGCACAGAATTGCCCAAGCCCCGTATAACGGATAAGGTTCGTAAGACGAATAAGACTAGGAGACGGGAGGGGAGGACCCTCCGAGGAGAATTATGTTTCCTCTACCTGTGTGCAGGACCTCCAGGTTATGGCAACAACTGCATGAAGCGGGGGGAAAGGAGCTATCAACTACTCCGGCCTAGGACTGGAAGGACCGGGTCCCGCCCCTTCAGTAGGGGCGAGGCCCGAAGGCCCCACGTGTCCAGCGGGCCCGGAGCTCCCGCCTCCCCTGAGGGGGGCTCTGGACTCGCCACATGGCAGGCGGAAACCGGACCTCCCCCCCGGTGGGAGGGCTCCGAAAGCCCTACGTGTCCAGCAGGGCCAGAGCTCCCGCCTCCTAAGTTGGGGCTCCGGACCCACCACGTGGCAGGCAGATTTGGAGCTCCCCATAGGGCGAGATCCGGAGACCCCCGGGGGCCCCTAACATGGTTAGGACCCGGGGAAGGTGTCTGTGCAGAGCTCCGAGATTGGAGAAGGCCTCTGGGTACCCTGCAGAGCTAAGGACTCAGTCAGGCAAAGCCAAGAAGGAGAGAAAAGGCATCATAGACACAAATATCTAAAAGAGTCAAACTATGCGAGGCTCCATGAGCTGGACTACAGACTCGATAAAAAGGGAGAAACAAGTCCTAAGGACCTCCCGGCTCCCGCCGGAACCTGGCGGCTACAAGGGCGGCCACATCCTCGACTTCAGCCCTGGCAGCCTCCTCCCGCTCCGTGGCTGGGCCCTCTCTCGCTGGTTCTAGCGAGAAAGAGGGGTCGCGGCTCTTGAAGCATGCCAGCACATGTGAGGCGACCTCTAAGGCTAGGTCGTGTCCCTCGGCCTCAAGCTCGCTGGCGACCACCGAGTCTAGCCTGTCCAGCTTGGCGCCGATCGACTCCAGCGCGGGGATTACCTCCGCCACCTTCAACGCAGGAGCCGCTGCCCTCATCGGACTGAAGCCAAGAGGGATCAGGGCGGACCCCGCTCGATCAACGAAGCTTGAGACCGCAAGAGCCTCGGAGGACCGCAAGGCCGAGAGCTCCTCCACCTCGCGGCGGGCTGCCTGCAGGGCCTCTAGGTTTCTCTCGGAGAATTCCTTCTCCTTGGCCGCCAGGGAGCTCTCCCGAAGGTGGAGAGTCTTGGCCAGCCGCTCCAACTCAGAAGCCTTGAAGTCGGCGGCCAACTCCCGTTCCAAGACCGCCCGGCGTTCGCGGGAGACCTGTTCCTCCCTCAGGTCGAGGTCTGCCTTCAGAATCTCTAGCTCCTCGATCCGAGCTCGAAGGTCATCCTCGCCCGCCGCCAGCTGCGCGGCGACCCTCTCCGCCTCGGCTTCCGTGGAATGCTCCCGTTCCTCAACGGCGAGTCTACGACGATCCATCCGCTGCCATATCTCCTCAGCGGCAGAGAGCCTCTCCTCGGCCCGGGCGTGTGCCTCCAAGGCCTCCCTGTTGATCCGCCGTGATTCGGCGTCCATACGGTTGACAGCCCGCTTCAGCCGGTCGAGGAGCACTTCCCTGAAGTCGAGCAACTCCTGCCTGGAGTCGAGCTCGCTTTTTACCTTCGTGGTCCGCTCCCGCAAAAGGTTCCCCCAGGTGAGGAGGAGATCCCGTTCAACTGTGTACTCCTCCCGCTCGCGACCTAGTGCAGCCAAGACCTGTCGGACGCTCGTCTCAGCAAGCGCGAAGGCATCTGCCAGGGGCAATGGAGCAACAGAGGCCGGGGCAGTTCCCCCGACCTCCTCCATCATCTCGTCCTCAAGAGGAGTCGAAACACCAGCAACCAAGACGAGACGCCGGTCAGGAGAAGCTGGCGCCGGGGCTCTGGCAGCCGGACCTGCCGGGCCCTCTTTAGCTTCTGGCTTCTTGACCTGTGGAGAGGGGCGAGCCGGGGAAGGCGGCGCTGGAATAAAGGCCGGGCCGCCTGGTGCAGGGCCGACCTGCGCTGGCTTGGGGGGCCGCGGCGGCCATCTCGGCAAGAAGAGATGACGCCGCCACGGAGTCCGGGCACACCAGAACAGGAGAAGCTCGCACTGGCTTGGGGGCCGCGGCAGTTGTCCCGGGTTCCGAGCGCAATGGCACAGACTCCCCGCTAGTCGGGGATGGCCGGGAAGCGCGGACACTCCAGCGGGCTCTGAACCCCGACTTCCGAGCAGGGGTAGGACTCCCCAGAGCCCGCTGCCGTCACTGACGGTCGCTCCGCAGTCGCTTGAACTGGCGGAGCAGGGGACGCCCCAGAAGCTCCCCTCAACGCATCAGCCCGGGGCCTCTTTGAGTCGCCACCGGAAGGAGTGCCAGGCACCCCAGATTCCTGACTTGGCACAAACGCCGCCGCTGGAGGAGATCGAGCGCGCTTCTTCTCTGGTGGCGGGCGGGAGGCGATGGCGAGGGAGGACTCAAGGGCAAGAGGGCAAAAGCACAAGAGTCCAAGAAGAAACGCTGGGAGGTGCGAAGGGAAGCCGCAATGCGGGTAAGATCAACTCTAAAAACCTTCCCAGGTGCAATTCCAGGCGATTCGGAACTCTTCGAATACGCCGCATCGGCAACCGCTTTGGCTCCTAGACCGAGCGCCGATGACAGGTGGACCCAGGCCTCCTGACTGAAGTGGTGGGTCAAGGAGTCAGTCTCCTAAGAAGACAGGCCGGCAAGGCACTTCGGCGGTTCCTGAAGATAGCGCCGCAACGTACAGAAGTGGCAGTCTTGGGAACCGCCGCAGTAAAAGCAACCATCAAGTGGGCGCACGCTCCCACGATCCCGTGGCCGTTCGTGCTCCGGCAGCGGTCAATGCGGGACTTAGAGAAAGTGCGCGGATCAGAAGAGACGGAGGTCCCACCTCGGTCTCGCTATCTCCCCCGAGATGGGCCCGGCGGCCACTGTCGGTACCTGCGATATGGGGTACCCCCGCACACAGGGGAAAACGCCTAAGGAACTCGCCCTTCTCCGCAGGGAGAGCTCCGAAGGCGCCACGCGTCCAGCAGGGCCGGACCTCCCTCTCCTTAGAGGAGAGCTCCGGGCCCGCCATGTGGCATACAGAGGTCGGACCTCCCCCTCCGCGGGAGAGAGGTCCGAAGGTGCCACGTATCCGGCGGGGCCGGACCTCCCCTCAGAGAGGAGCTCCCGGCCCGCCAT
Source organism: Neostapfia colusana (assembly GCA_030760725.1). Classification (NCBI taxonomy): domain Eukaryota; kingdom Viridiplantae; phylum Streptophyta; class Magnoliopsida; order Poales; family Poaceae; genus Neostapfia; species Neostapfia colusana. Next base: position 28,611,892 of record JASWHV010000019.1, on the reverse strand, counting down.
GTGGCCGACAGAAGCCGAACCTCCCCCTCCGCGGGGAGAGGTCCGAAGGCTCCACGTGTCCCGCAGGGCCGGACCCCCCCTCTCCTCTGAGGAGGGCTCCGGGGCTGCAACGTGGCCAGCAGAATGGCGCTTCCTGCCCCCGAGCCATAGGCAGCGGGCGTAAATATGCCCCATACCTTGCCCGTACAAGGTGTTCAAGGCCCGCGCCTTCCCAAGACGCGGAGACGCGGAGCACGCCTCTGTCAGGTGCCGTTGCGCCCAGTCGCATCACGGACTGGCGCGCGGTGTTAGAGCCTGCCAGCCAATAAACGCAGCGACAAGACATCCCATGCCGCTCCCGCCGTCATCAACCACTACGACTAGCATGCGGCATGGGCAGGGGTGCAAGACGGAGACTCAGAAGCCTTCGCTAGAGACAACTACCGGCATAACTGCGGATAGCAAGATGATAGACAATCTCCCCGGGGACCACCTGTCGGGTCCCGGGCCCCCCTTGTAAGCCACCCGAGTCTTGGACTATAAAAGACTCAGGTAGGCGACGATAGCAAGGGTTCGCACCTCTGCAACTCATACGCTAGCCATTCATACCCAAGCTGTAACTCACCACCAAGCTCAGGACTCCGGTGCTGAGCAGCAAGCAATACAGCGAGCTCCATAGCTCGCCGTGGACGTAGGGTTTTACGCTCCGGCGGCCTGAACCACGTAAAACTCACCGTGTCAAGCTCTTACTAACTCGTCCATCCGCGCAAGCTCTCCGCAAGGGACTAGCCCCACCGAAAAAAGAACCTCCGCGGGCTGCCCAGTGCAGGCCCGGGGGAAGTGTCGACCGAACACTTCGACAGTGCGTATGCATGCTAATCCTATGGTGCTGTTTTTATTAGATCAGTTGGTACGTGCTTTTACATGTTCTTGCATGTTTTAATGCTTGCATGCGGTTTTACGATGAACAAGGGTGTAAGGATCAAATGTGGATGTGGTGATGATCTGGACTCAAGATCTAGATCAAACCAATCAACACGTGATTTGTCCTCGAAAAAGCTTCTGCTCAAATGGATGAAAGAAATAGATGCGAAGAAAACCGTGATGTTGTCGTAAGGTGGTAATGGAGACCTACTTTACTTCCTTCACGGCCTTCCTCCTAGCAATTGGCAACAAATAGATCGTCGGCTCTTTTCTGGCGACGGCGAGACGTGTCGGGCTCATCGGCGGTCTCACCGGTGGTTGAACTTCGGCAAAGGGGTTTAGCTCGGCAAGTTGGGCGCTAGGGCTCCAAGTCGTTGACTCGGGAGGTGGAAAAGAAGTGCGTGCTTGCGGCCAAAGGTTCTGGGTTCTATTTATAACCAGAAAAAGAAGAGTCCTACTCTGATTGGATTTAAAATAAGAGTTCTATTCGTTTTGTTTTGGGTCTTAACAACTTATCTCTAATCGTTTCGGTTGCAGTATTCAACGTGGAAGAATTTGTGTCGGTTTCCTCAATATTGGGTACTCGCGCACAGAGAAAAACCGCTTCAGAAACTTGTCCTGCCGCAGGGATAAGCTCCAGAGGCTCCACGTGTCCAGCAGCGGCCTGGTCTCCCTTTTCCGCAGAGACGAGCTCCGGTTGCGCCGCGTGTCAGGCGGGCGGGACCTTCCATCTCCTCGGAGGCGAGCTCCGCGTGCGCCACGTGTCTTGGCGGGCAGGACCTCCCTCTCCCTCAGAGCCGAGCTCCGCATGCACCACGTGTCAGTGCCGGACCTAACCTCTCTTCGGAGGTGAGCTCCCAGTGTGCCACGTGTCAGTTTCGGACCCCCCCCTCTCTTCAGATGTGAGCTCCAAGACTGCCACGTGTCGAGAAGTCACCAACTTCCTTTCTCCTCAGAGACGAGCTTTGAGAGCGACACGTGTCCGTCATCGTTGGACCTTCCGGAGGTGACACGTGTCCAGCAGTGTCGGACCTCCCGGAGGTGAGCTCCGGAGGTGACACGTGGCCAGTAGTTTCGGGCCTCCCGGAAGTGAGCTCCGAGAGCGACACGTGTCCCGCAGTGTCGGATCTATCGAAGGCGAGCTCCAAGAGCGACACATATCCCGCAGTGTCGGACCTCTTGAAGGCGAGCTCCGAGAGTGACACATTTCCCGCGGGTTAGGCCTTACTTCGCGCAGCGACTAGCTCCGCTAGCGACACGTGTCCTGCAGGGCTGTACTTCGCTTCTCCGCAGAGACAAGCCCCGGAGGCAATACGTGTTCAGCGGGTCGGACCTTGCCCCTTCCACAGAGGCTAGCTCCGAGCCTGCCACGTGTCTGGCGTGCCGGACTTCTCCCCACTACACAGGGATGAGCTCCAAATACGCCACGTGGCCAGCAGGCCGCGGGAAGTGTCTACAACGCTCCTTGGCGAACTGGAACTGGCTCTTTTTAGCTATCTTTTGATTCCTTCTTTGTTTCTACTTATTTTAAAATGTTTATCTATATGAAATTATGAATGCATGCATGATTACGAAATTGGGGGTGTCACAAATCTACCCCTCTAAAATAGAATCTCGCCCTCGAGATTCGATAGAGTGGAGAATAGGTGAGGGAATTCTGCCTTGAGGTCTTCCTCATGAAGCTCAAGCTCATCCATTGGTATTTGTTCTTCCGGAAACACGTCCGAGAATTCTCGGACCACCGGAATGCTTTCCAAGGTTGCTCCTTCGACGTGGTTCAATGTTGCCTTCTCGGTTGTAGGTTGGGCTGACTCAAACTCAATACGAGTACCGTGCTTGTTTCTTAACTGCACGCTCCTCTCAGCACATTGGATCACTCCGTTGTGCTTGCTTAACCAATCCATTCCGAGTATTATGTCAAGCCCTTGGGAATCCAAGACAATGAGGTTGGCAAGGAAGTCTACCCCTCTTATTTTAAGGTTCACTTTCTGACATACTATATTAGTCCTCATTTCTCCACCAGGAGAATTTACCAACATAGTATATTTCAAGTGTGATATGGGTAGATTATACTTGGCCACAAACTTGGATGATATGAATGAATGTGATGCTCTGGAATCAAATAAAATGGTGGCTGGGTTGGAGTTGGCAAGGAACATACCAATCACGATGTCCTCAGCTTGTTGTGCTTCCTCGGCAGATACATGATTCACGTTGCCTAGAGAATAGTTCTGCTGCCCACGGTTGCCTTGATTAGCTCCTCCGTCTGGCCGTGGGTTCTGCTTGAGCACGTTGCTCGGCTGTCTAGGACCTTTCTTTGGGCACTGACTCGCAAAGTGTCTTGTTTCTCCGCATGCAAAGCATGCCTTATTGCCCAAGACAGCAGGGGCGTTAGGACGAGGGTGGTTTTGAGCATAAGCACCCATGTTGGGATTGGGTGCAGGAGGCAAGGGCACACGAGGTGCTTGCGTAACGGGACGTTGCTGTGGTGGTTGGTTAGGGAAAAAAGTAGGAGTGGACGAGCCATACTGTGGTGCAACTGGGGGCATGTACCGGGGGTCTACGTTTCTCCCTTGTGGCTGGTATGGCATCTTTCTCTTGCCCTCCTGCTCGATCTCTCGGATCTTGCTCTCAACCACTATGGCTTTGTCAACTAGCTTCTTGAAGTTTGCATAGTCATTGTTGAGAAGTTGAACTTGGATCTCATTGTTCAACACTCTCATGAACAAGTACTGCTTCCTTTGATCCGAGTTGACATCCTCGGGGGCATACCTTGACAGCTGCGTGAACTTGTTGAGGTACTCATTCACGCTCTTCTTTCCTTGGCGGAGACCTTCAAACCCCCGCCTTTTGAGCATCATGACTCCAACGGGGACGTAATGAGAGCGGAAACTCTCCTTGAATTCAACCCAAGTGATAGTCTCTGGGTTGTCATGAGCGTTGCATAGAGCGTCACACCAGTCAGCGGCTGCTCCCATTAGTTGGTGCGATGCAAAGAGAAATTTTTATCGGTCATTGCACTGAACTACGGCAAGCTTCTTCTCCATGGATTTTAACCAGTTATCAGCCTCCATGGGATCATTAGCTTGTGCAAAAGTGGGCAGTCGAGTCCTCATGAACTCTCCCAATCTGGTGTGAGCCGGCGGTGGTGGCGGTGGTGGTGGTGCAGGAACGGGATTGTTGTTGTTGTTGGCTTGCAGCTGACCCAAAGTTTGGATCATGGTTTGCATGAGCTGATTCTGCATAGCCATCAACCTTTCAAGATTGTTTCCACCAGCATCGGGGTTGTCGTTCTCAGGAACTTCGACGTGGTCATCCTCTTGGTTGCCACGGCCGTTCCTCCTTTGTTGGTCGGTGTTTTCCCTCACCATCTGTGAGAGAGAGATGGATAGAATAGAGGTTAGAAGGTTAGATGGATCCCCCCAACTATATGCATCAAGGTGTATAGACTATATATCAATCTATATGAGGATGTGAACACATGTCGAAGCATCTCACATCTCTCTACTTTGTGTGGATATGGACAACGCTGAAACGTCCCACAACTCACACTAAGCACACAAGCACAAGCAATCATCACACAAGTTTCAACACACAACTCCTATTCAAGGTTATTCAATGGGGGTCCTATGTGGTTTGGGGTGATACCATTCTGTGATCAATCCGTGACTTTGTCCTATGGTCAAGGTGATTCGATGCCAATCTATGTATTCTTCCTAAGCTTGCGTCCTATGTTCAGCGTGGCTTCTAATACCAATCTGTTACTAGGTCTGTGTCCTATGGTCATCGTGGCTCTAATGCTACTCTGTGATTTCTATCCAGACTTGCGACCTACGGTCAACCGTGGCTTCTAATGCCACTCGGTGACTAGGCATACGTCCTACGCTCAACGTGGTATCTCTTATACCAATCTGTGACCTTATCTAGGCTTGTGACCTATAGTCAACCGTGGCTCTGATACCAATCTGTGACACCCCCGGTTCCAAAAAAAGAACCGAGATGATGCATATGTGTGCCCAGGATGTTCATCACACATATACATGTAATCCACAAACTGAATTCAGAATATAACCAAAAATAATGGGGTTCAAGTACTTTATTACATCAATGTTCTTGCAGCAGAAGTCTCTAACTAAATCTAGCAGCGGAAGTCTTCTATGCAGCGGAAGTCTCTAGCGATAGCGGAAGCAACTAAGCACGGCAGCAGCGGGATTGAACTCCATGTTCCACAGGCAAGTTGATGGTGGATCACACGCCTAATACTCCACATGGTCTTCATAGTACTCCTCTCCTGTTGCTGATAATGTATGATAATGCAAGGGTGAGTACATGACGTACTCAGCAAGTGCGTAACGTATGACATGTAGCTTACAACAAGGTAGGTATAAAAAGGCTCATTTGCAGAAAGCAAAGTTTATTTCACAAAACATGATAAAAACAACAAGTAGCTTTAAGTGAATGTAATCCCAACATGTATTTAAACATCAACATACCTCCATCATGATTCACCACTTTTCATATCTCATCTGAACATTTATCTTTCTCAACTTTTTCACATGTTGGAGAATACCATTTCATATTCACTACCATCTCATCTCATATTCAATTCCATCTCATAATCGAGACCAAATCTCATTGCCATGACTCAACAGTCATGAAACCAATCTCATTACCTGGACTCAATAGTCCCAAAACAAATCCAAAGAACAAACCATAACCATACTAGTAACCAAACCAAAAACATCCCAATAACCATACCATCTAATCATGGAAGTTGTCCAGGCGCTTGTGACCGGAAGCACGGCTACAATCATAGTTTTACACTCTGTAGAGGTGGCACCACTTTACCCACAAGTTTGTGATTTTGTCACCCGTCGACGACTGTAGAACCTCCATTATACCAGTACACAACCGTCAGTGTATGGCCAAGAGATCACAAAATAGCCTTTACAAAGGGGATACTAGATGTATGGACTAACTAAGATTTCACGAGCAGGCTCGAATCACCATTCTCCCATCTACGGGCCCCCTCTTGTGACTTGCGGTTCCCAAGGCAGTCCTCTCTCGACTCCCATTCCCTGCGCCTTCCACGGTCCATAATAATCTAGCAACTTACCTAATTAGTCTGCTAAGCCGCACCGATACTCGGCCTTGTGGTGACACTGTATTCCTGGCATGTGCTCGCATGAACCGGTCCTTAGATCTACGGCAAGTAATCCACCATATCATTCTACCTCATCCACAAACCAAGCTTGCCTAGATCTCCCCCGATTCATGTTCATTATGAACATCAAATTCTCATTATCTTTATTCATATGAGTGCAGTAGCTAGATACATTCTATCGCCTCTCATATCCCATGGACTCAGCGAAGCATAAAGCAAAAACGACCATACACGACTCATAAACTTCCCTGGCGACAAGGGTGGTTAACAAAATTAGTAAACTCCTATAAAAGGATTTCCCATCAAGTTGAATCAAGCATACACAGTTTTTGCAAACAAAACAATTTCAAAACATGGGATCAATATGGTCAAGGGGCACTTGCCTTGTTCCTGTTGCTTCTGTTGCTCTTGGATCTCGAAGTCTTGGTGCTGAAATTCTTCGTAGATAGCTCCCTGAGCTTGTCCTTCAACTTACAATCATGAACATACAAGATTTACAGCAATCAATCATCATGCGCAAACCTTATTCAAGATGCAATTGTGCGTATGCATGCAAATCCTATGGTGTTGTTTTTATTAGATCAGTTGGTACGTGCTTTTGCATGTTCTTGCATGTTTTAAGGCTTGCATGGGGTTTTATGATAAATAAGGGTGTAAGGATCAAATGTGGACGTGGTGATGATCTCGACTCAAGATCTAGATCAAACCGATCAACACGTGATCTGTCCACGAAAAAGCTTCTTTTCAAAGGGATCGAAGAAATAGATGCAAAGAAAACCGTGATGTCGTCGTAAGGTGGTAATGGAGACCTACCTTGCTTCCTTCGGGCCTTCCTCCTAGCAATTGGCAACAAACAGATCATCGGCTCTCTTCTAGCGACGGCGAGATGTGTCGGGCTCGTCAGCGGTCTCACCGGCGGTTGAACTTCGGCGAAGGGGTTTAGCTCGGCGAGTTGGGGGCTAGGGCTCCAAGTCGTCGACTCGGGAGGTGGAAAAGAAGTGAGTTGTTGCGGCCAAAGGTTCTGGGTTCTATTTATAACCAGAAAAAGAAGAGTCCTACTCTGATTGGATTTAAAATAAGAGTTCTATTCGTTTTGTTTTGGGTCTTAACAACTTATCTCTAATCGTTTCGGTTGCAGTATTCAACGTGGAAGAATTCGTGTCGGTTTCCTCAATATCGGGTACTCGCGCACAGAGAAAAACCGCTTCAGAAACTTGTCCTGCCGCAGGGATAAGCTCCGGAGGCTTCACGTGTCCAGCAGCGGCCTGGTCTCCCTTTTCTGCAGAGACGAGCTCCGGTTGCGCCGCGTGTCAGGCGGGCGGGACCTTCCATCTCCTCGGAGGCGAGCTCCGCGTGCGCCACGTGTCTTGGCGGGCGGGACCTCCCTCTCCCTCAGAGCCGAGCTCCGCATGCACCACATGTCAGTGCCGGACCTAACCTCTCTTCGGAGGTGAGCTCCCAGTGTGCCACGTGTCAGTTTCGGACCTCCCCTCTCTTCAGAGGTGAGCTCCGAGACTGCCACTTGTCGAGCAGTCACCAACTTCCTTTCTCCTCAGAGACGAGCTCCGAGAGCGACACGTGTCCGTCATCGTCGGACCTTCCGGAGGTGACACATGTCCAACAGTGTCGGACCTCCCGGAGGTGAGCTCCGGAGGTGACACGTGGCCAGTAGTTTCGGGCCTCCCGGAAGTGAGCTCCGAGAGCGACACGTGTCCCGCAGTGTTGGATCTATCGAAGGCGAGCTCCGAGAGCGACACATATCCCGCAGTGTCGGACCTCTTGAAGGCGAGCTCCGAGAGCGACACATTTCCCGCGGGTTGGGCCTTACTTCGCGCAGTGACTAGCTCCGGTAGCGACACGTGTCCTGCAGGGCTGTACTTCGCTTCTCCGCAGAGACAAGCCCCGGAGGCAATACGTGTTCAGCGGGTCAGACCTTGCCCCTTCCACAGAGGCTACCTCCGAGCCTGCCACGTGTCTGGCGGTGCCGGACTTCTCCCCACTACGCAGGGATGAGCTCCAAATACGCCACGTGGCCAGCAGGCCGCGGGAAGTGTCTACAGCGCTCCTTGGCGAACTGGAACTGGCTCTTTTTAGCTATCTTTTGATTCCTTCTTTGTTTCTACTTATTTTAAAATGTTTATCTATATGAAATTATGAATGCATGCATGATTACGAAATTGGGGGTGTCACAAATCTACCCCCTTAAATTGAATCTCGCCCTCGAGATTCGATAGAGTGGAAAATAGGTGAGGGAATTCTGCCTTGAGGTCTTCCTCATGAAGCTCAAGCTCATCCATTGGTATTTGTTCTTCCGGAAACACGTCCGAGAATTCTCGAACACCGGAATGCTTTCCAAGGTTGCTCCTTCTACGTGGTTCAATGTTGCCTTCTCGGTTGTAGGTTGGGCTGACTCAAACTCAATACGAGTACCGTGCTCGTTTCTCAACTGCACGCTCCTCTCAGCACATTGGATCACTCCGTTGTGCTTTCTTAACCAATCCATCCTGAGTATTATGTCAAGCCCTTGGTAATCCAAGACAATGAGGTTGGCAAGGAAGTCTACCCCCCTTATTTTAAGGTTCACTTTCCAACATACTATATTAGTCCTCATTTCTCCACCAGGAGAATTTACCAACATAGTATATTTCAAGTGTGATATGGGTAGATTATACTTGGCCACAAACTTGGATGATATGAATGAATGTGATGCTCTGGAATCAAATAAAATGGTGGCTGGGTTGGAGTTGGCAAGGAACATACCAATCACGATGTCCTCAGCTTGTTGTGCTTCCTCGGCAGAGACATGATTCACGTTGCCCCGAGCATAGTTCTGCTGCCCATGGTTGCCTTGATTAGCTCCTCCGTCTGGCCGTGGGTTCTGCTTGAGCACGTTGCTCGGCTGTCTAGGACCTTTCTTTGGGCACTGACTCGCAAAGTGTCTTGTTTCTCCGCATGCAAAGCATGCCTTATTGCCCAAGACAGCAGGGGCGTTAGGACGAGGGTGGTTTTGAGCATAAGAACCCATGTTGGGATTGGGTGCAGGAGGCAAGGGCACACGAGGTGCTTGCGTAATGGGACGTTGCTGTGGTGGTTGGTTAGGGCAAAAAGTAGGAGTGGACGAGTCATACTGTGGTGCAACTGGGGGCATGTACCGGGGGTGTACGTTTCTCCCTTGTGACTGGTATGGCATCTTTCTCTTGCCCTCCTGCTCGATCTCTCGGATCTTGCTCTCAACCACTATGGCTTTGTCAACTAGCTTCTTGAAGTTTGCATAGTCATTGTTGAGAAGTTGAACTTGGATCTCATTGTTCAACACTCTCATGAACAAGTACTGCTTCCTTTGATCTGAGTTGACATCCTCGGGGGCATACCTTGACAGTTGCGTGAACTTGTTGAGGTACTCATTCACGCTCTTCTTTCCTTAGCGGAGACCTTCAAACCCCCGCCTTTTGAGCATCATGACTCCAACGGGGACGTAATGAGAGCGGAAACTCTCCTTGAATTCAACCCAAGTGATAGTCTCTGGGTTGTCATGAGCGTTGCATAGAGCATCACACCAGTCAGCGGCTGCTCCCATTAGTTGGTGCGATGCAAAGAGAAATTTTTATCGGTCATTGCACTGAACTATGGCAAGCTTCTTCTCCATGGATTTTAACCACTTATCAGCTTCCATGGGATCATTAGCTTGTGCAAAAGTGGGCAGTCGAGTCCTCATGAACTCTCCCAATCTGTTGTGAGCCGGCGGTGGTGGCGGCGGTGGTGGTGTAGGAACGGGATTGTTGTTGTTGTTGGCTTGCAGCTGACCCAATGTTTGGATCATGGTTTGCATGAGCTGATTATGCATAGCCATCAACCTTTCAAGATTGTTTCCACCAGCCTCGGGGTTGTCATTCTCAGGAACTTCGACGTGGTCATCCTCTTGGTTGCCACGGACGTTCCTCCTTTGTTGGTCGGTGTTTTCCCTCACCATCTGTGAGAGAGAGATGGATAGAATAGAGGTTAGAAGGTTAGATGGATCCCCCCAACTATATGCATCAAGGTGTATAGACTATATATCAATCTATATGAGGATGTGAACACATGCCGAAGCATCTCACATCTCTCTACTTTGTGTGGATATGGACAACGCTGAAACGTCCCACAACTCACACTATGCACACAAGCACAAGCAATCATCACACAAGTTTCAACACACAACTCCTATTCAAGGTTATTCAATGGGGGTCCTATGTGGTTTGGGGTGATACCATTCTGTGATCAATCCGTGACTTTGTCCTATGGTCAAGGTGATTCGATGCCAATCTATGTATTCTGCCTAAGCTTGTGTCCTATGTTCAGTGTGGCTTCTAGTACCAATCTGTTACTAGGTCTGTGTCCTATGGTCATCGTGGCTCTAATGCTAATCTGTGATTTCTATCCAGACTTGCGACCTACGGTCAACCGTGGCTTCTAAGGCCAATCGGTGACTAGACATGCGTCCTATGGTCAACGTGGTATCTCTTATACCAATCTGTGACCTTATCTAGGCATGTGACCTATAGTCAACCGTGGCTCTGATACAAATCTGTGACACCCCCGGTTCCAAAAAAAGAACCGAGATGATGCATATGTGTGCCCAGGATGTTCATCACACATATACATGTAATCCACAAACTGAATTCAGAATATAACCAAAAATAATGGGGTTCAAGTACTTTATTACATCAATGTCTTGCAGCGGAAGTCTCTAACTAAATCTAGCAGCGGAAGTCTTCTATGCAGCGGAAGTCTCTAGCGATAGCGGAAGCAACTAAGCACGGCAGCAGCGGGATTGAACTCCATGTTCCACAGGCAAGTTGATGGTGGATCACACGCCTAATACTCCACATGGTCTTCATAGTACTCCTCTCCTGTTGCTGATAATGTATGATAATGCAAGGGTGAGTACATGACGTACTCAGCAAGTGCGGAAAGTATGACATGTAGCTTACAACAAGGTAGGTATAAAAAGGCTCATTTGCAGAAAGCAAAGTTTATTTCACAAAACATGATAAAAACAACAAGTAGCTTTAAGTGAATGTAATCCCAACATGTATTTAAACATCAACATACCTCCATCATGATTCACCACTTTTCATATCTCATCCGAACATTTATCTTTCTTAACTTTTTCACATGTTGAAGAATACCATTTCGTATTCACTACCATCTCATCTCATATTCAGTTCCATCTCATAATCGAGACCAAATCTCATTGCCATGACTCAACAGTCATGAAACCAATCTCATTACCAGGACTCAACAGTCCCGAAACCAATCCAAAGAACAAACCATAACCATACTAGTAACCAAACCAAAAACATCCCAATGACCATCCCATCTAATCATGGAAGTTGGCCAGGCGCTTGTGACCGGAAGCACGGCTACAATCATAGTTTTACACTCTGTAGAGGTGGCACCACTTTACCCACAAGTTTGTGATTTTGTCACCCGTCGGCGACTGTAGAACCTCCATTATACCAGTACACAACAGTCGGTGTATGGCCAAGAGATCACAAAATAGCCTTTACAAAGGGGCTACTAGATGTATGGACTAACTAAGATTTCACCAGCAGGCTCGAATCACCATTCTCCCATCTACGGGCCCCCTCTTGTGCCTTGCGGTTCCCAAGGCAGTCCTCCCTCGACTCCCATTCCCTGCGCCTTCCACGGCCCATAATAATCTAGCAACTTACCTAATTAGTCAGTGTAAAAGCCCAAGAAAAGGGACTTGCAAAAAACTTTTCTTCACCTCACAACACCACAGTTTTTATTGTGGACACCTTAGGAAATGTTGTGAAGAGCATGTAACCTCCATCAAAATAATGATTAGAGGGGAAAGCCTTCACTTTCACAAAGTAGGGTTTCTACACATGAACATGAGAGGTTGAGCTCACCCCTAGAATTTAAAAAGTCTTGGGAAGGTTCAGTCCAAAGCTCATGCAAATTCAACACTTTTTGAGGCACTTTTGGGTTATTTCAAAAAGAGGCCAATTTGAATGTAAATTCAAATTGCAGCAACTTTCATCACCCAAATTCAAAAGTTAGCTTCATATCTACACTCAGCACATTTTTCTGAGTAAACCCACCAATTTTCATCCCCATTGGAGTTCATCTTGTCAAGAGCTAAATTTGCAAGAATTCAAAACTGAATTTGAATTTCAGTTTAAATAGGAAGCACATTTAACCAAACAAAGTTTGAATTTGAGAATTCAAATTCAAACAAAGACTTGGGAGCTAAGTCTCACATTAAATTGTGAGTAGCTGGTGGGATAATTAACAAAAACAGAAAAGAAATATTAGGGAAAAAGGAGAAAGGGGGAGGCCCACAGGTCAGTGGCACACAGGAGGGGCAGTCGGTTGCTGCAGCCGACCCCGACTTCACGCGCAAGCCAGGGAACGGCGGCGAGCTACCGAGGCAGCAATCGGCCACCTCACGGTGCCAAACCGCGGCTTAAAGGCCAGCGCACAGCCCACGCCGCCTTCCTCCTGCTTTCCAAACGAGAACCCCCCCTACTGAGCTCCTTCCTCGTTTCCGCGCGAGCACAGAAACGCCGCCCTCTCTGATCGCCGGCGTCCGGCCAGCACAGGCGCGCTCGTGCCCGATGAGCCACACAAGAAAGGACCGCCTTAAGGTGCTGATTCTTCTAGTCCCTACCGTTCTTCATTTCATGGGCTGTCGAGGGAGTATTTCGCCGGGAAAGCTTCGGGTGTCTTGAGACCGAGTCCCCACAAAATCCCAAAATTCGTGTGGGTTAGCTCATCACCGGGCAAACCGAGTCATGCACACGCTCTATACACGGCCACGACCACCTAGGATCGAAAACCAGTAAAAACCGTGGGCTAGGTTGACGGTTCTTTGAAGTTTCTGAAGCACAGCCGATATCCGGCCTAGGTCGCCGGTGAGGTCGTAGTTACCGCCGTTTTCACGGGGATCGGTGTCCATGTCCGTGACCAGCAGGTGTCAGCGGAGCTCCCCGAGCAAACCGCATCGAAAACGGTGCGTGGGATGCCGAGTTGGACGTCGCCGGTGAGCTCCCGGCCGCTGTTGCGGTCGGGAGCACTGTTCCGGTGGTTGTCAAGTTCTGGGGAGGGCACCACCGTGTTCCTCAGTCCGAGATAGGCACTGGCGGCGAGATTCAGCAAGCTCCGAGGACAGGAACCCGTCTCCGGCGAGAGCTCCGGCGAGCTTGGCGGCGGGGTCGCGCGGGTGGCCGGAGGAGGACGAAGGGGTAGGCCCCACGCGTCGGCGGCTGGAAATAAAGGGGTGGGATTTTCTGTGGTCCGGAATCCAGTGCGGCCGCGCGGGAAGGAGTCTGTGGCCCCGTGTGGCTCGGATCCAGCGGTCGACACGTGTACGTGGACCCAACCGCAGGATTTAAACATTTCTGAAGTTTCCAGTTTTAGTGCAAACTTTAGAACCCCATAACTTTTGCTAGGAAGCTCCAATTTTAGTGATTCAAATTGGGTTGGATTCATCTTGCCTAGCTCTATCCAGACATACAACCCAATTTGTATGAAACCCATTAATTAATTCTGGAAAATTCTTTAAACTTTTCAGCAAAAGAATTTTAGAGGGAGTTTGGTTCATCCAAAAATCCCCATATTCTGCCAGAATGTTCTTTAGGACATTAGTATACCCCTGTAAAAGTTTCAGACCATTTGGAGTTGATTTGGTCAGAGCAATTCAAATTGGAAGGTGCTGTGTTCATTTGAATACAGAAACATTTTCAGAGAATTTCCAAAACTTGGAAATTAAGTTCTGGGCAATTCTTAACCCCGAAAATGTTAGGAAAATTCAGGCAAACTCTATGAGCTATAATTGAAATTGTAGTTCATTAAGTTGAGCATGAACAGGGGTATTACCTCAGAATGAAATTCTTCCTTGTTGATTTGCCAAGAGAATTATTCGGAGCAAACCACTCCATGAAAAGTGCTTATGTTTGGTCCAGAGAGTTTTCTTGTGACAAGGATCTCACACAAAAATTCTCAGCTCCATTGGACCTCTAGATCACCCCTGTCCTGTTTAACCACTTAAGGGATTAATGTGGAAAAGGGGGGAAAACCACTTAGCATTTAACCATGTGATTAAGTCCAAGCCAAACCACCAACACCAGTTCATCTTTAAATTCTTAAACAAAGTTCCAGGTGTTAGAGGCTGGTTATTAGAACTAATAGTAGAAGTCTTACTCAAAAACTCACATTTGCATCTAAATTAACATGTAGTATTTCATTAACGTGTAGTCGTTGAAGAAGAGACTCCGGAAGTGCTGGACTTCCTTCTTCCGGACGAGGAACTAACTACTGACCAGCAGCAACAAGGCAAGCCCCGGTTTGCATTAACCTTTTTATAAGTTTTCTTTTGTTTACATGAGTCATGTGAAGTATGATTGTGCATTAGGTATAGGATGAATGAAACCCCACTTGCATAACCAAAGGTTCCTAAAAGAGTGAGGGTAGTGTCAAGGACCTCGAGTAGACAGGCTATGCTTAATGAGTCATAGGACTTCGGTACAAGTCGAGTAGTTGGAATCTACTCGCGAGATAGGCTTGGGACACACGGGTTCGGTTGAGTGATGTGAGATCACTATAGTAATGAAAATGAGACTAGGCAGGGGCTAGGGCGCAGCAAGAGGAAGTCTTGTGTGCGCAGCCCTGTCCGTGTCGATTGAGGACCGATCCGTGTGCGGCCCTGCTGAACAAGTATTGAACGTACCGAAGGCATATCGGATATATGGGCCCCGATAAACCGATGTAGCCTAAGCCTCCGGGCGTCGAGGCATAGCACACCGATTTATAGGTGTAGGTTGAGGGCAGCAAGGTGGAAATCTGCCAACGGGCATAGAGAGATGCTCCATGTGGGGAACCTCCTGCTGGTTTCGGTGCGACCGGTTCGACGTTTGGGCTGTTGGGTGAAAGGTTGTCCCGTACGACATCGAGTGAGCGTGCTGTGCAGCTCCACGGGTGGGCGTACGTGACGTGCTCTTTGGGTTTTCCCTGCAGGTGTATATCGAGTCGATTCGCCGTCCCTCGCGGTGACGAGTACTGCTTGTTCACTGCATCGTAACGTAGACTAATGGATAAAATATGTTGATTCAATGATGCTGATTGATATAATTGTATTGCTACATGTGTGCCACCAAATACTGCTTACTAAATTTCAGATTTCATGAACTGTTAACTTGTTGCTAAAAGATGAACTAAGGATGAACTTGTAGGCGTGTCCTGTTGCTGAAATGTTACTAACCTATGTCCATTGTACACCTCATGTAGAGTTTCATGCTTAGGTGAGTCGGTTAAGCCTTGCTGAGCCTTCGTGCTCCCGGTTGCTGCTTAAGTGTTTTTCAGGTGAGGAGCCACCCACGGACTCGGAGTACGAGTCCACTGGCGAGGGTTACCCTCCGTCGGGGACCACGGCTGAGTGGGAGCCGTACACGCCGCACTGAGCTGAGGAGTGCAGCTAGTGTGGGTTTCCCTAGGGCTGGGCAACCAACTTTTGCTAAATAGGCGGGCGTGAGTTGTATAGTGTAGACTTCCGCTGTGTAATATAAACAATAGTTGTAACTGAAATTTGTACCTGTTTGTACAGTTCAGTTGTTTTTCCCATGTAATATATTATGTTCTTATGACGTGTGCTGTCGGGTGTCGCATCGCGTGGCACCACCCTCTGCGATCCTGGATGAGCGGATTCCGGTCCGCCACAGCCTGGTATCAGAGCTGCAGTGGGGATAGCACAGTACTAAAGGACTGCATTATGGGAAAAACTTAGGTATACGGTGAGGATTCGGTAGTTGCCCAAGTAAGGACTATATTAGCATAGTTACTTAAAGTGGCAAAGACTAACTTATGTGTTATAATTCTGAATTTCAATTATGTAACGACACACCTACGCTCTGGTAAGTATGGTAAGGAACGCCACCGAAAGCGGTTCAATTTCGGTTAGCTCCCCCTGACGAGGAACGTGGTTCAGGGATTGATCTCACAGCTTGGTGTGAGATGTCAATTTGAATCTCTTGGACTCTTCATGTCTCTGAGTTCATATAAAACGCTGATCCCTAGCGTGCATTAGGCAAGTAAGCGGAGACCCCATCGCGTGGTCAGTAACGCGAGAGTGTGTTCGTCTGGAAATAGCCCAGGAGGACATACGCAGCGCTTGCCATCGGCGTGCCCTGCAGGGCAGTAGGTGGTATCTGTTGGGTTGATAACATTCCCAACCGTGACGACCCGTTCATGACATACTAGGGTTCCCCGTCGTTTGGTGTTGAAACACGATCACGTGCCTTGAGACGTGAGTTAGCTCAAGGACGGCCGTATGACAATGATACGGGCGTTTGTATTTACTTTTAAATATGGAACTGCCTGAAATGAACAACCTTTGAGTGCACCATCATTGTGTGGTCTTCTGCAGGTACTAACCACGTATGTATCCGTGTAGAAAACGTGTGCGAGAGACCGTTTAGTGCCACACTCGAGACGTATATGCTGGTATGATCCGGTTAGGATTTTCTTTTGTGAGGAACGTAGTACCGAGATATTGTAGGCATATGCATGAGTATAATGATAACAAAGAATTAAAATCTATAGGTTCAACATTTAGGACCCTGGTTGGGTATAAGAATGGGATAGTGATGATTGTAGTTCCAAAAAGACTGAAAAACAGAGTGCTCTGTTTTGGGCAGCATGTTTGCTGATCTTCAACAGGGCGTAACTCATCGGTCTTTTAGCCCAGAGGGGGTGCTATATAGTTCTGGAAATTTATTCAAGTACTCTACAACTTTGTTGTAGACTTCCAGAGCTGAAACTCGCCTTAAGATGGCTAAAATCCCAGAGGAATGTAAACTGTCCAGAACCAGGGCAGAGTAAAACATCCTCTGAACTGATCTGTTTTTCAAACATAACTCCCAGTAGAAAAATCTAAAATTGTCATATAATACATCCTTAGAAAGAGTAGAAGATGTGTGATATCTTTGCAATTCAAAGTTCCTGAAATTTCAGTACAGAATTTAGTGGAAATCAGGGTTGAAAACAGCCACTTCCAAGGGAGGTGCTGTTAAAATTCTTCCAGAAATTCTGCTAACTTTGAATTAGCATAACTTTTTAATCAAAGCTGATCTGGGGGCAAATAAGTACTTGTTGGAAAGATACTGAAGTTAACTTGAACTTTGGTATTCAACTTGAGTCATGAAGATGCACAGAACCAGATCAAAACTTGGAATAGGTAGAAACTGGTCATTCTGACAGAAGAATGACAGTTGAGCTCATTGGAGAGGGTGTTGTACCCTAAGGGTGGTATGTGTAATGACAACGCGATAGTAATGACTCGTAGTGACCAAACCTAGTTATGTTGAGCTTCCAAAGTGGAGGTTCATCAAGTTGGATTAAACTAGCTGGTGTTTGGTCTGGTAATGGTGTAGGTTGTGCAAAGTTATTACATTATCTGCTTACGAGATATATCGCATGTTTTGGTTGTCATAATATTTTTACGCCCATTGTAATGGAACTGCATGCAAGTGTTGCGGGACTGATGTTATTTTCGTATGGTTGCAGATGGTTCGCACTAGGACCACGCACGAGGTAGGTGGCTCTAGCCAAGGGGGAGGCGATGACTCCCAGCCACCGGCCTACGACAGCACCCCGCAGCAGCAGCCACCACCGCCGCCTCCGCTTACTCTAGCGGATGTGATAGCGGCATTGGTGGGAGGTCGTGAGGAGCAGACCGACCTGCTCCGCACGATCGTGCAGAATACGTCCCAGGCGGGAGGACGTCAAGAGCGAGGGCCTCGTGAGCCCTGCGAAGTGTCGTACTCGGATTTCATGAGTACGCACCCTCCAGTGTTCACCGAAGCTGAAGAACCACTGGAGGCGGACAACTGGCTGCGGACTATCGAGTCCAAGTTCGGGCTGCTCCAGTGTACGGAGCGGCAGAAGACACTGTTCGCAGCACAGCAGCTCCACGGTGCCGCTGGTGCGTGGTGGGCGAATTATGTCGCCTCACGTCCGGCTGGCCATGCCGTGGAATGGCAAGAGTTCCGGGAGGCGTTCCGCGCCTATCACATCCCTCCCGGAATAATGAAGAGGAAGTTCCAAGAATTTTTGGAACTGAAGCAGGGCGGGAGGAGTGCCCACGACTACTCCCGTGCCTTCAACCATCAGGCGCAGTATGCGTCAGACTACATCTCCACGGAGGAGGAAGAGCCAAGTTTATACTTGGTTCCTTATGGATCGCTGTACAACCTTGCCCTCATCCCTACTATTAGGGAGGACATAATTGCAGCTCAGAAAACGGATAAAGGCATGGCACATCTCCGGAGACGGATAGACAATGGAGAAATTAAATGTTTCCGGAAAGATGGTGAGGGGACGCTGTGGTTCAATGACCGCATAGTCGTACCCCGAGATATGGAGTTGAGGAAAAAGATCCTCGATGAAGCTCACATGTCCAAATACTCCATTCATCCGGGCAGCAACAAAATGTACCAAGATTTGAAAAAGAAATTTTGGTGGACACGGATGAAGCGGGAGGTAGCTAAGTACGTATCCGAGTGCGATACGTGTAGATGAGTGAAAGCTGATCACATGAAGAAATCAGGGCTGCTGCAACCCCTGAAGATCCCGGCATGGAAATGGGAAGATGTGAGCATGGATTTCATTGTGGGATTACCCCTAACAGCCAACAAGCATGATTCCATATGGGTAATCGTTGACCGGTTAACCAAGACGGCTCACTTCATTCCGGTGAATACACGTTACAATGCCAGCAAATATGTGGAGCTATACATAGCGAAGATTCTATGCCTATACGGGGTACCCAAGACCATTGTCTCAGATCGAGGTGCATTATTTGTATCTCGCTTTTGGGAGCAGCTACACGCTGCATTGGGTACTAAGTTGATCAGGAGCTCCGCCTATCACCCTCAGACAGATGGCCAGACAGAGAGGGTGAATCAAGTCCTGGAAGACATGTTGAGAGCATGTGCCATCCACCATGGTAGGAACTGGGATGATCACCTACCATTGGCGGAATTCTCGTACAACAACGGTTATCAGGCGAGTATCCAGATGGCACCCTATGAAGCTCTCTACGGTCGTAAATGCCGCACCCCATTAAATTGGTGCGAGTCCGGTGAAAGGGTCACACTCGGAGTTGATGTGGTGAACGACGCCGAAGAGCGCGTTCGGACAATTCAAGCCAATTTGAAGGCCGCTCAATCCCGACAGAAGAGCTACGCTGATAAGAGGCGTAGACCGTTGCACTTTGACGTTGGGGAACACGTGTACCTCCGCGTGTCTCCAATGAAGGGTGTGCACCGGTTCGGTGTGAAGGGGAAGCTCGCTCCCCGTTTTATTGGACCCTACGCTATCACCGAGAAGTGTGGACCAGCGGCGTATCGATTGGAACTACCGGCATCTCTGGCTGGTGTCCATGATATTTTCCATGTTTCGCAACTGCGAAAATGCTTGAAGCATACAGCTGCTGTTCCTACTGAAGACATCGGCGAGCTGAAACCGGATTTAACATATGATGAATATCCGGTGGGAATTCTTGATGAGAAAGCCAGGACCACACGCAGCAGAACGTTGTGGTTCTACAAAATACTCTGGAGTAACCACACCGCCGAAGAAGCGACGTGGGAGAGCGAGGAGTTCCTTCGCTCAAATTACCCGGAGTTCATGGCTTCTCAACACGGGTAAGTCCCTATTACATCGCTATCTCTTCTTTTGTAATCTCGGGACGAGATTCTTTTAAGGGGGGAGGGATGTAAAAGCCAAAGAAAAGGGACTTGCAAAAAACTTTTCTTCACCTCACAACACCACAGTTTTTATTGTGGACACCTTAGGAAATGTTGTGAAGAGCATGTAACCTCCATCAAAAGAATGATTAGAGGGGAAAGCCTTCACTTTCACAAAGTAGGGTTTCTACACATGAACATGAGAGGTTGAGCTCACCCCTAGAATTTAAAAAGTCTTGGGAAGGTTCAGTCCAAAGCTCATGCAAATTCAACACTTTTTGAGGCACTTTTGGGTTATTTCAAAAAGAGGCCAATTTGAATGTAAATTCAAATTGCAGCAACTTTCATCACCCAAATTCAAAAGTTAGCTTCATATCTACACTCAGCACATTTTTCTGAGTAAACCCACCAATTTTCATCCCCATTGGAGTTCATCTTGTCAAGAGCTAAATTTGCAAGAATTCAAAACTGAATTTGAATTTCAGTTTAAATAGGAAGCACATTTAACCAAACAAAGTTTGAATTTGAGAATTCAAATTCAAACAAAGACTTGGGAGCTAAGTCTCACATTAAATTGTGAGTAGCTGGTGGGATAATTAACAAAAACAGAAAAGAAATATTAGGGAAAAAGGAGAAAGGGGGAGGCCCACAGGTCAGTGGCACACAGGAGGGGCAGTCGGTTGCTGCAGCCGACCCCGACTTCGCGCGCAAGCCAGGGAACGGCGGCGAGCCACCGAGGCAGCAATCGGCCACCTCACGGTGCCAAACCGCGTCTTAAAGGCCAGCGCACAGCCCACGCCGCCTTCCTCCTGCTTTCCAAACGAGAACCCCCCCCCTACCGAGCTCCTTCCTCGTTTCCGCGCGAGCACAGAAACGCCGCCCTCTCTGATCGCCGGCGTCCGGACAGCACAGGCGCGCTCGTGCCCGACGAGCCACACAAGAAAGGACCGCCTTAAGGTGCTGATTCTTCTAGTCCCTACCGTTCTTCATTTCATGGGCTGTCGAGGGAGTATTTCGCCGGGAAAGCTTCGGGTGTCTTGAGACCGAGTCCCCACAAAATCCCAAAATTCGTGGGGGTTAGCTCATCACCGGGCAAACCGAGTCATGCACACGCTCTATACACGGCCACGACCACCTAGGATCGAAAACCAGTAAAAACCGTGGGCTAGGTTGACGGTTCTTTGAAGTTTCTGAAGCACAGCCGATATCCGGCCTAGGTCGCCGGTGAGGTCGTAGTTACTGCCGTTTCCACGGGGATCGGTGTCCATGTCCGTGACCAGCAGGTGTCAGCGGAGCTCCCCGAGCAAACCGCATCGAAAAAGGTGCGTGGGATGCCGAGTTGGACGTCGCCGGTGAGCTCCCGGCCGCTGTTGCCGTCGGGAGCACTGTTCCGGTGGTTGTCAAGTTCTGGGGAGGGCACCACCGTGTTCCTCAGGCCGAGATAGGCACTGGCGGCGAGATTCAGCAAGCTCCGAGGACCGGAACCCGTCTCCGGCGAGAGCTCCGGCGAGCTTGGCGGCGGGGTCGCGCGGGTGGCCGGAGGAGGATGAAGGGGTAGGTCCCACGCGTCAGCGGCTGGAAATAAAGGGGTGGGATTCTCTGTGGTCCGGGATCCAGTGCAGCCGCGCGGGAAGGAGTCTGTGGCCCCGTGTGGCTCGGATCCAGCGGTCGACACGTGTACGTGGACCCACCCGCAGGATTTAAACATTTCTGAAATTTCCAGTTTTAGTGCGAACTTTAGAACCCCATAACTTTTGCTAGTAAGCTCCAATTTTAGTGATTCAAATTGGGTTGGATTCATCTTACCTAGCTCTGTCCAGACATACAACCCAATTTGTATGAAACCCATTAATTAATTCTGGAAAATTCTTTAAAGCTTTTCAGCAAAAGAATTTTAGAGGGAGTTTGGTTCATCCAAAAATCCCCATATTCTGCCAGAATGTTCTTTAGGACATTAGTATACCCCTGTATAAGTTTCAGACCATTTGGAGTTGATTTGGTCAGAGCAATTCAAATTGGAAGGTGCTGTGTTCATTTGAATACAGAAACATTTTCAGAGAATTTCCAAAACTTGGAAATTCAGTTCTGGGCAATTCTTAACCCCAAAAATGTTAGGAAAATTCAGGCAAACTCTATGAGCTATAATTGAAATTGTAGTTCATTAAGTTGAGCATGAACAGGGGTATTACCTCAGAATGAAATTCTTCCTTGTTGATTTGCCAAGAGAATTATTCGGAGCAAACCACTCCATGAAAAGTGCTAATGTTTGGTCCAGAGAGTTTTCTTGTGACAAGGAACTCACACAAAAATTCTCAGCTCCATTGGACCTCTAGATCACCCCTGTCCTGTTTAACCACTTAAGGGATTAATGTGGAAAAGGGGGGAAACCACTTAGCATTTAACCATGTGATTAAGTCCAAGCCAAACCACCAACACCAGTTCATCTTTAAATTCTTAAACAAAGTTCCAGGTGTTAGAGGCTGGTTATTAGAACTAATAGTAGAAGTCTTACTCAAAAACTCACATTTGCATCTAAATTAACATGTAGTATTTCATTAACGTGTAGCCGTTGAAGAAGAGACTCCGGAAGTGCTGGACTTCCTTCTTCCGGACGAGGAACTAACTACTGACCAGCAGCAACAAGGCAAGCCCCGGTTTGCATTAACCTTTTTATAAGTTTTCTTTTGTTTACATGAGTCATGTGAAGTATGATTGTGCATTAGGTATAGGATGAATGAAACCCCACTTGCATAACCAAAGGTTCCTAAAAGAGTGAGGGTAGTGTCAAGGAACTTGAGTAGACAGGCTATGCTTAATGAGTCATAGGACTTCGGTACAAGTCGAGTAGTTGGAATCTACTCGCGAGATAGGCTTGGGACACACGGGTTCGGTTGAGTGATGTGAGATCACTATAGTAATGAAAATGAGACTAGGCAGGGGCTAGGGCGCAGCAAGAGGAAGTCTTGTGCGCGCAGCCCTGTCCGTGTCGATTGAGGACCAATCCGTGTGCGGCCCTGCTGAACAAGTATTGAACGTACCGAAGGCATATCGGATATATGGGCCCCGATAAACCGATGTAGCCTAAACCTCCGGGCATCGAGGCATAGCACACCGATTTATAGGTGTAGGTTGAGGGCAGCAAGGTCGAAATCTGCCAACGGGCATAGAGAGATGCTCTGTGTGGGGAACCTCCTGCTCGTTTCGGTGCGACCGGTTCGACGTTTGGGCTGTTGGGTGAAAGGTTGTCCCGTACGACATCGAGTGAGCGTGCTGTGCAGCTCCACGGGTGGGCGTACGTGACGTGCTCTTTGGGTTTTCCCTGCAGGTGTATATCGAGTCGATTCGCCGTCCCTCGCGGTGACGAGTACTGCTTGTTCACTGCGTCGTAACGTAGACTAATGGATGAAATATGTTGATTCAATGATGCTGATTGATATAATTGTATTGCTACATGTGTGCCACCAAATACTGCTTACTAAATTTCAGATTTCATGAACTGTTAACTTGTTGCTAAAAGATGAACTAAGGATGAACTTGTAGGCGTGTCCTGTTGCTGAAATGTTACTAACCTATGTCCATTGTACACCTAATGTAGAGTTTCATGCTTAGGTGAGTCGGTTTAGCCTTGCTGAGCCTTCGTGCTCACGGTTGCTGCTTAAGTGTTTTTCAGGTGAGGAGCCACCCACGGACTCGGAGTACGAGTCCACCGGCGAGGGTTACCCTCCGTCGGGGACCACGGCTGAGTGGGAGCCGTACACGCCGCGCTGAGCTGAGGAGTGCAGCTAGCGTGGGTTGCCCTAGGGCTGGGCAACCAACTTTTGCTAAATAGGCGGGCGTGAGTTGTATAGTGTAGACTTCCGCTGTGTAATATAAACAATAGTTGTAACTGAAGTTTGTACCTGTTTGTACAGTTTAGTTGTTTTTCCCATGTAATATATTATGTTCTTATGACGTGTGCTGTCGGGTGTCGCATCGCGTGGCACCACCCTCTGCGATCCTGGATGAGCGGATTCCGGTCCGCCACAGTCAGCTAAGCCGCACCGATACTTGGCCTTGTGGTGACACTGTATTCCTGGCATGTGCTCGCATGAACCGGTCCTTAGATCTACGGCAAGTAAACCACCATATCATTCTACCTCATCCACAAACCAAGCTTGCCTAGATCTCCCCCGATTCATGTTCATTATCAACATCAAATTCTCATTATCTTTATTCATATGAGTGCAGTAGCTAGATACATTCTATCGCCTCCCATATCCCATGGACTCAGCGAAGCATAAAGCAAAAACGACCATACACGACTCATAAACTTCCCTGGCGACAAGGGTGGTTAACAAAATTAGTAAACTCCTATAAAAGGATTTCCCATGAAGTTGAATCAAGCATACACAGTTTTTGCAAACAAAACAATTTCAAAACATGGGATAAATATGGTCATGGGGCACTTGCCTTGTTCCTGTTGTTTCTGTTGCTCTTGGATCTCGAAGTCTTGGTGCTGAAATTCTTCGTAGATAGCTCCCTGAGCTTGTCCTTCTACTTACAATCATGAACATACAAGATTTACAGCAATCAATCATCATGCACAAACCTTATTCAAGATGCAATGGTGCGTATGCATGCTAATCCTATGGTGTTGTTTTTATTAGATCAGTTGGTACGTGCTTTTGCAGGTTCTTGAATGTTTTAAGGCTTGCATGGGGTTTTACGATAAACAAGGGTGTAAGGATCAAATGTGGACGTGGTGATGATCTCGACTCAAGATCTAGATCAAACCGATCAACACGTGATCTGTCCATGAAAAAGCTTCTTTTCAAAGGGATCTAAGAAATAGATGCGAAGAAAACCGTGATGTCGTCGTAAGGTGGTAATGGAGAGCTACCTTGCTTCCTTCGGGGCCTTCCTCCTAGCAATTGGCAACAAACAGATCGTCGGCTCTCTTCTAGCGACGGCAAGACGTGTCGGGCTCGTCAGCGGTCTCACCGGCGGTTGAACTTCGGCGAAGGGGTTTAGCTCGGCGAGTTGGGGGCTAGGGCTCCAAGTCGTCGACTCGGGAGGTGGAAAAGAAGTGAGTTGTTGCGGCCAAAGATTCTGGGTTCTATTTATAACCGGAAAAAGAAGAGTCCTACTCGGATTAGATTTCAAATAAGAGTTTTATTCGTTTTGTTTTGGATCTTAACAACTTATCTCTAATCGTTTCGGTTGCAGTATTCAACGTGGAAGAATTTGTGTCGGTTTCCTCAGTATCGGGTACTCGCGCACAGAGAAAAACCGCTTCAAAAACTCATCCTCCCATAGGGATAAGCTCCGTAGGCTCCACGTGTCCAGCAGCGGCCTGGTCTCCCTTTTCTGCAGTGACGAGCTCCAGTTGTGCCATGTGTCAGGCGGGTGGGACCTCCCCTCTCCTCGGAGGCGAGCTCCGCGTGCGCCATGTGTCTTGGCGGGCGGGACCTCCCTCTCCCTCAGAGGCGAGCTCCGCGTGCGCCATGTGTCAGTTCCAGACCTCCCCTCTCTTCGGAGTTGAGCTCTGAGTGTGCCACGTGTCAGTTCCGGACCTCACCTCTCTTCGGAGGTGAGCTGCGAGAGTGCCACGTGTCGAGCAGTCACCAACTTCCTTTCTCCTCAGAGACGAGCTCCGAGAGCGAAATGTGTCCATCAGCATTGGACCTCCCGGAGGTGACAAGTGTCGAGTAGTGTCGGACCTCCCGGAAGTGAGCTCCAAGAAGCGACACGTGTCCCACAGTGTCGGACCTCTCGAAGGCGAGCTCCGAGAGCGACACATATCCTGCAGTGTCGGACCTCTCGAAGGCGAGCTCTGAGAGCGACACGTGTCCCGCGCGTTGGGCCTTACTTCCCCACAGCGACTAGCTCCGGTATCGACACGTGTCCTGCGGTGCAGGACTTTGCTTCTCCGCAGAGAGAAGCCTCGGAGGCAACACGTGTTCAGCGGGTCGGACCTTGCCCCTTCCACAGAGGCTAGCTCCGAGTCTGCCACGTGTCTGGCGGTGCCGGATCTCTCCCCACTATGCAGGGATGAGCTCCAAACACGCCACGTGGCCAGCAGGCCGCGGGAAGTGTCTACAGCGCTCCTCGGCGAACTGGAACTGGCTCTTTTTAGCTATCTTTTGATTCCTTCTCTGTTTCTACTTATTTTAAAATGTTTCTCTATATGAAATTATGAATGCATGCATGATTACAAAATCGAGGGGTCACAATATATGTATAAGTATTAAGGACTTATAAGAAGTAAACTTCTATTCATAGCTACTTCTATTTCGGATCCTTAATTGGATTTGGGATTTTCCCAGTGGATACTAGACTCTCTAAGGATGATCTGAGCAAAATTTGGAGAAATGTCATTGCACAATGTAATCTCCAAAATCCCTACAAGTACAAGGCTTCTCTGAATTTTGAGCCCGTATCAGGAGCTTTGACATAGGTAACAGTGGAAGATCTGATTAGGGTAAGTCTCCATGGTTCTAACAAAATTTGTTTCCCCATTTTTGAGTTACCAACAGAGAGATATGAATTTTTGAAGTTGGACAGCAGTTCTGAAAAGTTTCTGTTTAAATTTTAATTTTAAAATAAAGGCGGAACTTTGGAAGGCAATTTAGTCTAGCAAATGAACTCCAATGAAGCTAAAATATTTGCTGGAGGTCAGTAACTATGAAAAGGATTAGCTGCCCAAATTTGGGAATGCTTCATAAAGAATTGCTCCTGAAATAAATCTCCAAAAGATTTATTAAAAACAATTCTACAGAAATTCTGGGCATTTTCATAGCAAGCAATTTGTTCCTTTTGGAAGTACTCCTTATGAGGATTCCAACAAAATTGGTTTCACAATTTTTGGAGGTTCTTACACAGGGTTATGGCTCTTCAAAGTTTGAACCGAATTAGGAAAATATGGAAAAAGTTTAAACACTGTCCGTGGGTCCCACTCTCCAGTCCTCGTCTTCTACCTCGCGCCAAAACAGAGAACCCGGCGGCTTGCTCTGGCGAGGGTCACCGGAAGCCATTTTCCGGCCACCTCCCGGCCTCCTAGTCTCCGCTCCCCCCTGTTACAACCCACTGAACTCTCTGGGAGGGTCGCCGGCAGCCGTAGATCACCGGAAATCACCGCGTACCAGCAACAGTGATACCAAGGTCTCCGGCGAGGTCGCGACGGCCCATTCCTTCACCAATTGATCGGGTTTTGGCTCTAGAGCATCAGGGAGTCGTGTGGTCGCTTGACATGGAGCCCAAACAGATCGGGGAGCGCTGCAAACCCATCGGCACCGTTCGCCCGATGGGGTCCGGCAGTGCGCCATGATCAAAACACGGAAATTCTCCCTCTACACCCCATATCTAGGTCTAAAATAGATGGAGGAAGTGCGCCAAGTAGTTAGGAAGCTTTGTGCACAGTTTGAATCAACAAGAACACAAATTAACAAAGAATTTGGCAAATTCCTACCTCGGGGTCGGTTTGTACCGCCCGGGAGAAAAACTCAAAATTCTCCTTCCGTGATCAACGGCTAGGGCTGAGTTTTGGGCTTGAGCAGCTAGGGTCGAGGGTGCACCGAGGGGCTGGCTTGCTTTGGCGTGACCTTGCTCGGTGTGAGCTTGGTGACCTTGCTCGGTTTTTCAGTGTTTACCTGAGAACCGCAGCAACTTCACCGTTTTCCGGTGCAAACAAGCTTGGGACCGTGGAGGAGAAGGGCTGGCCGGCTAGAGCACTGGTGGGCGCAGCTCTTTGCTGTTGGGAGTTCGAGCAATCGAGCTCGAGGTGGCTGAGACTAGCACGAGAAGAGATGGCACAGAACGAGCTCGTGCGTGCGGGAGGAAACACAGCCCGGCGAACTGAGGAAACGAAATGGTGCTGTGGCACTCGATGGGGTGATCAGGACGAGCAGCTGCGAGGGAACCAGGAGGTGGCGCAGTGGAGGGCCTCAGGAGCAGGTCGCGCTGGTAGCTGGTGGCGCCTCAGCGACCGGCTGAAGAAAACAGAGGCGGTAGCGCTGTTGTGAGGCTGACCACTGGGTCCCACCTTCTTCTCTTTTAATCAAATTTTTGTATGATATTTTACCCCAGCTACTCAGAATTGAAGTCAATACTTCCACCCCAAGTCATGGTTTAAATTTGCTGAATTCAAATGGTTTGAAATCTGGTGTGGAGTTTAAATTGTGTTTGATCATTTGAATTTGAAATGGTATTTAAATTCCCCCTTTTGTATTGTTCCAAAAACATAGCAAACCAACTCCAAGGTTTCTGAATTTTGGCATGGCTGCAGATTGAAATGTGGAGAAGACATTTGTGGAACCAAATTTGCAAAATCAGGAAATTGGAATTTCAAACTGAAATTCAAATTCAGATTAGAGGGATTCCTCTTTTAATCCCAAACAAATATTAAAACTCCCCCAAATGAGCTGAAATTTGGAAGGTTGAATATTTGGAATATGAAGATCCAAGTTATGCATTTAGATCTCCATGTTTGGAAGTTTTTGGGAAGTCTAAATCCTCACTTCGAACTTACACCGTCATAATTCAAAGTTTTAATTCCTCTCATTTTTCCTAAGTGTACATGAGCTGAATTTTTCTTGCTACCACTTTTGGGGATTTTACACCACCGCTACCGACGCCCCCACAGCTACCGACGTCTCCATCGATACCGGTGCTTCCACAACTTCCTGCTGTTGGAACACAGGTAATATATAGTCGTAATGTTGTTTTCACTTTTATAGACTATTAATATACTTATAACATGTATCGTTATTTATTGTTAGGGATCATCCTCAAGACCGCAAAATTTTCACAGTTCTGTTGTAAATTTCCCCACATCGTCTACAAGAGAACGGTGTCAAGGAGAAGACTTCGTCGATCAGTTGTTCGCTCCGAGTGGTAGCAACTAGGTAAGTTGTTGAAACAAACTAAGATGCATTTAGAGTCCTTGTGTCACAAATCTGTTTCCGCTTCTGTTTTCCAAAACGATATCATGTTACTTTTCATTTACATCTCATCAAATTGGTTGTAATGTATAAATTGGTTGATATAGGAAGAACGGCGAGCGGGATGAGATGATGAGTTGTGAGTTGCAATTATTGTGAGCCATGTAATGACGTTTCAATCTGAATTGAACTCGTTGTGAGTTGTAATGTGATTATGTAATGACTTCTGTGTATTAAACTTGTTGTGACGATGTCATGAACGTTTTCATGTGAATTGAAATTGGTTGTGAGTTCAGTTTTGAAAAGTAATATGTGTTGTTTATATTTTGATTTAAACTATAATGTTATTTATGTGCTGGAAGTAAACAATTAGGTTATATTTTAAAACTGTATACACATATTTTTGTGGGTTTTTTGCCCACGAAAATAATTAGGTCTTATTTTCGTGGGTTTTCTGTCACCGACGAAAGTAAGACCTAATTATTTTCGTGGATTTTTTCCTGGCCCACGAAAATAAGGGGCTCTATTTTCGTGGGTCTTTTCCTGGCCCATGAAAATAAGGGCCCTTATTTTCATGGGTTTTTATCCAGGTCCACGAAAATAAAGTGGCTTATTTTCATCGGATTTTATCCAGGACCACGAAAATAACATGGCTTATTTTCATGGGTTTTTTCTGGCCCACGAAAATATAGTGCTTTATTGTCATGGAATCTAATCCTGGCCCATGAAAATATTGTGGTTTATTTTCATGGGTTTTTATTCTGGCACACAAAAATAAGTATTTTTGTGAGCCAAAAATGGCTGACGAAAATACATATATTTTTGTCGTTGGTTTTTTTCAGGGGCCAAGAACCCATGAAAATAATTATTTTCGTGGGTTCATTATATATTTTCGTGGGTTCCTAGCCTACGAAAATAAATCGGGACCGTAAAGAAGACCTCAAGATGGAATTTCCACATCTTCTCTGCACTCTATCGAATCTCGAGGGTGTGATTCATGTTAAGGGGGTAGGTTTGTAACACCATCATTTCCATCATAATACATTGCATCCATTCTCATGTAGAGATCACTTAAAAAGAGAAGAGAAATAGGATAAAACCCTGGCCGCACATTAGAGATAATGCTTCTAGAAGAATTTTAGAGATAAAGTTTCTAGAAGAATTTTAGAGATAAAGCTTCTAGAAGAATCTTGGGGATAACGCTTCTAGAAAAATCTTGGAGATAAAGTCCCTAGAAGAATCTTGGAGATAAAGCTTCTTGAAGAATCTTGGAGATAAAACTTAGAGATAAAGCTTCTAGAAGAATCTTAGAGATAAACCTTAGAGAAAAAACTTCTAGATGAACCTTAGGGATAACACTTCTAGATAACCTTAGAGAAAGAGCTTAGAGATAAAGTTTTGGAGATAAAGCACACTATTGGCCGCTCTCTTAGGGATAGAGTCCTTCTCCTCCTCCAAACTGAGTAGGAGATTGCATCTCTTGGAGATAGAGTCCTTCTCCTCCTCCAAACTGAGTGGGAGATCTTCCCCTTTATAAAAATAGCCTTCCCTGGCCACCACCCCTGCCAAAACAAGCCTGTCGCCCCCTGCTGCCAAGCCCTAGTCGCCACCCCCTTTGCTGCTGCTCTTGGCTGCCGTCGAAACTCTTCCCCGCCTCGCCGTTGCAAGAAAAGAAGACATCTGCTGCCAAGCCCTGGCCGCATCCCTATTATTCTCCAAAGTAAAACCCCAGCTGCTGCCATTGCAAGGGAAAAAGTCCAGCTGCAAGGAGGAGAGGAGGAAGAAGAGAGGTAGGTCCCCGTTACCCCTCTTACCACGTCGCCGCTGTTTCTACGCACCCGTTTTCTCTACCCCTGCGAGCAGAAATTTCTGCGTGTGGACAGACCATGTTTTGGTCAAATTTTGATGGTGGAATTGATCTACAAATTGTGTCAAGATCATAACTACGTCTATACTTGATCTAAGTAGCCTTGTTCATCATAAAACCCATGGAAACCTACAAAAACTTGAGAGAACACGTGCAAACTGATTTTTATAAACTGCACCATAGGAATTGCATTCATCCACCTCATTGCATCTTGATTAAGGTTTGTGCATGATAATTGATTGCTGTAAATTTTGTATGCGCGTGGTTGTGAGTAGAAGGACACGCTCAAGAGGCCGTCTACGAGGAAATACAGCACCAAGACTTCGAGACGCTTGAGCAACACGAACCGCGGGAGCAAGGTAAGTGCCCCTTCACCATATTGAACCTAAGTTTTTGAAACTGTTTTGTTTGTAAAAATTGCATGCTCATGTCAAATTGATGGGAAAACCTTTTATAGGAGTTTACTAGCTTTTTTAGCCACCCTTGTCGCTGGGAAAATTGTTGAGTTGGGTATGGTTGTTTTCCTTTTTGCTTCGCTTAATTTACGGGATACGGGAAAACTGAAATAAAACATGGTTAGCCACTGCATTCATAAGATTAAAGATGATGAGAGCATGACGATGTTAATGAGCATGGAATCAGGAAGATCTAGGCAAGCTTGGTTCATTTATCTTGCTGGATGAGATGGTGGTTTGCTTCCCGTGGATCTAAGGACCGGTTCATGCGAGAACATGCCAGGAAAACACTGCCACCACAAGGCCAAATATGGATGCAGCGTAGCTAACTAATTAGGTGTTTTTCTAGCTTGTTATGGACCATTGGATGGCGTGGGGAATGGGAGTTGAGGAGGACTGCCCTGGGAACTGCATGGCATAAGAGGGGGCCATGGGTGAGATAATGGAGATTCGAGCCTGCCGGTGAAACCTTAGTGGGTGCTTACATTCTGGTAGCACCTTTGTAAAGGCTATTTTGTGATCTCTTGGCCATACACAGATGGTTGTGTAGTGGGCTAACTGAGGTTTCTCTAGTCATCGACGGGTAACGAAATCACAAACTTGTAGGTAAAGGGTGCCACCTCTGCAGAGTGTAAAACTATAATTATAATCATGCTTCCTGTTACAAGCACCTGGCAAACTTCCATGATTAGAGGCCAAACTTGGGATGGTTATTTGAGTATGATCATTGGGACTGGTTTTTGGGACTGTTTTGGGTCATGATAATGAGTTTGGTTTCGGTTCTATGAAAATGCGATGTTCATGAGTACTTATGAGTATGAGATGAACTTGAGAAAGATTATTGGCTGGTTGAAGCTTGATAAATGGTGAATTATGATGAAAGAATGTTGCTGAATTACTTTGTTATGTTGGGATTTAACTCACCTAGAGATAGTTACTGTTTTTACCTTGTTTGTGAAATAAAATTTGCTTGCTGCAACGAACCTCTTTATTTCCCTACCTTGTTGTAAGCTACATGTCATACTTTTCCCGCATTTGCTGAGTATGACATGTACTCACCATTGCATTCCCACATATACTTCAGCAACAGGAGAAGAGTACTTTGAGGAACAGGTGGAGTACTAGGCGCGCGCACTACCGTCAACATGCCTGTGGAGTCGGAGTGGAGCCCATCATCTTTAGTGATTTTCTGATGTCGTTTAGAGTCTTCTGCTGCAAGAATAAGTTAGATATTCATGAGTGAGATAATGAGTCAATGTAGTAAGGTACTTAAACATTATTTGTACGTGGTTATATTCTGAATTTAGTTTGTGGTAAAGCTGTTGTGAAAGCCCAGTTTTACACGGTTGGTGTAGCATCCAAAAAGGTGGAGGAAATTCAAAATTTTAAAACTTGGTGGAAACTAAGCACTCCCATATGATACTAGTGCAAATTCAAGTTGAGCTTGCCAACTGGTTTCCAAATAATTCAAAAAGACCTCATGCAAAATTCCACAATTTTGGAAGCATGTTTGCTATTTAATTCTAGGGTGACACCGAAACCATTGGAATTTAAATTTGAATTTGGAATTTGAACCAAACTTGATCAAATGCAGCATTGAAGTCCAAAATTGAATTCAACATATTTGATTTTTCTACCCTGCAAATATCTATAATTTTTGGACAAAGTTTGGTGGGAGAATTAGATGATCAGAAACATTAAGAGGGGAAGAGAGAGGATGACATGTGGGGCCAGCTAGTCAGTCTCTCACAAGCACGTCGGTTTCCTGGTTTCTCTGTGTGGCTGACACCGCAATGCAGC
This sequence comes from Neostapfia colusana, assembly GCA_030760725.1. Taxonomy (NCBI): domain Eukaryota; kingdom Viridiplantae; phylum Streptophyta; class Magnoliopsida; order Poales; family Poaceae; genus Neostapfia; species Neostapfia colusana. The sequence goes on along the minus strand of JASWHV010000019.1, from coordinate 28,579,037 downwards.
AGGCCACGGCGACGCCGTAGTCTTAGCGCTGAAGTCACTGTTTTTCCACGTTGCAGTCGAATCCGAGCCGAACGGCGCAGCAGCTAAGTCGTGTCGTGCTCACTCGGTGAAGAAAACGTGCACGCCTCCTCTGTTTTCGCTGCCGAACGAGAAATCACCATTCACTCTGCTCCCTCTGTGTTAGACCGAGGGTTTTTCGGCTGAGCAGGGTCGCCGGCGGTACCGGGTGCTACTGTCCAGGCTAGGGGCAGCCACGTTTCCTCTCCAGCTGTGATCGCAGTCCGTTTTCTCCGAGCTACCGAAAGAACTGCCGTCCGTCTACCCCAAAATTCAGTTCCAAGGTGAGGTCATAGTCTAATCATGTAGGATCGAAGAGCACGTGAAAAGCTACCAGAGGGGGGGTGAATGGTAGATTTTAACTTATTAGCGGAAGCAACAAAATCCTCTCGGCAGAAAATCGATCTGTTAAAGAAACCATGCATGCGACTGAGCTAAATGTGTTAAACCATGACAAAAGTGGTATATGTTATATAGAATCAAGTCACGAAGATACGACAACAAGAATCACGGAAATCCGTCAAAAAAAACTCACGTTATGATCGAAAGATCAAACAAGGGTCAATCTGTTCTACTCGAGTAAAAACCAGATCTGCAACACTGCAAAGAAACTATCAGAAACTACAAATCCAATGAGCGTGAAATTCTTATAGAAGATAGATAATAAAGTTGTGAAGACAACCCAAAAAGAATCACGTCAATTGGATCTGTAAAACTCGAGTTATGATCAAAACACCGAAGCACTGTCGTGCTGTCCAGAAAATCGACGAGAAAGACTTGACAAAAACAAGTCGGACGAAAAAGGCACAAAAGCACCTCTAAATTACGAATTTTATTGATCAAAACATAAGAGGAACAGCCCAAATTCAACTACCACGAGATATGGCCCCCCTTGCTTATATAACCAGCCCGGAGGCCAACCCAATTCAAACTAGGAGTAATCCTACTCAGTTTCTGAATCGAAACTTTCCATAACTGCTAAAGACTCTTCTATACGCAGATAGAAGCAATCTTAAGACTTCCAAACACCTTAATAACGTATCCAACATTTCTAAAATAACTCAACTTTATGTCCCACACGAAATCCTATCATAACCAACTCAAATCTTTCCATATTTGAGCCATAACCGACTCAGCCGCAGCCTGAGTCCATAATCCAGCTGGTTGGACTTTTCCTACCAATTCTTTAGGTCCACATCTCTTCATCACGCCTTGGAACCATGTTGTCACGTCCATGCACTCCTTGCACACATGCAAACACCTTCCAACGACGTCCATGATACCTTCATATGCATTGTTCTTGATCCAAACACGCTGCGCGACCTCCCGATCAACTCAACCACAATTCCTCCCGAACTTGGTTGTTGAACCTCATCTACTCCAGAACACTAGTTCATTGGATCCCGTCACCAGCCATATATTGAACTCAAGCAACACCTGCACATGAATAAACAACCAATACTTTCGAGCACAAGTCCGCGACTTGACTCACGTTAGTTCCGAAAACCATAACACCTTACATGAATACCTCACATAAGCATGTTGCAAACCATAGCAAAATGTTAACCACCGTAAACAGCCATAACACTTCAAAAACTTAGTAAAAGAATACTAAGCAAACTTTCCATAGATGTAAAGCAAGTTCGAAACATTTGCATGGTAAAAACATAATCATTGCGATTAGCTGCAGACCTTGCCAAAGCTAACCGGACCTTGAGCTGGAGCTTACCAAAGCTAGGAGAACCTAGCACCGGAACTTACCAAAGTTAGTCGGACCTACCGATGGAGCTAACCAAACACATGTCGGACCTAGCCATAGCAAGTCGGACCTTACGTCGGATCTTGTCGGAGCTCGGACGTAGAGTCGGACCTTGACAAAAAGAGTGTTTTGGCAGAATTCAAAACTTTTATCCTCATAGAAAATGTATTCAGCACACATAGGTCTCACAAATTGCTTTAGCCCGATGGTTCTACACAACCTAGCGCAGCTCCTCGACAAAAAATCATCGGAAACCATCGAGAAATGAAGCCGTAGGCTGAGTTTTTTCGGCCACCGACGCAAAACCCTAGCCGCACCGTCGAGCTATACTTTGCACGTGTTTTTACCCATTTTAGGATGCAAAAACGTGCTCCTCACATGACCCTGGTTCTTGTGGTGCTCTCCCTAACCAGAATACTCTTCTCCCATGCGAGAACGACGGCGTCGTGGTGGAGTTTGCCACTGCCGCCATCGGGGAGGTATTTCTGGCCACTTAGCACCGCCACCGAGCTTCCCAGAGTGTTCCTCATCGAGTTTTGGGCACAGGTGGCGAGATTTGAGTCATTTTTGGCACGGGGCAGCCATTCCGGTGAGTCACCGCCGCTGCTCCGGCGTGGGGACCGTTCTGGCGCGAGGAAGACGGTGAGGGAGGCATGTCCCACCTGTCAGTGACGCAGCCAGGCGTGGGATCGAGGTGCGGCACGGGATCCGGTGTGGCTGCGTGGGTTAACTCCATAGCCCCCGGTGTTTCCGAAATTCCACTGGCCCGATTTAAAACAGTGGGCCCGGAAGCAGTTATTTGAAATTTCCTATTAGCAAATAATTCCAGGAATTACCTCATCTTCTAAATTCAGTTACGCCTACTAGAATTGCTCCAAAAATTCCAAATAAATTCTGGTAGAATACTCATGTTCTAATCTTTGCAGTGATGCAATTTCCTAAACATGAAAGTCCCAAAATTTCTGTAATTAATTCCTTTGAGCTAATTGCTTTGAAATTAGTTACCACTGTTCCTGTAATGGGAAAATTCCCAATTTTGGTCAGACACTTCTTCAAATATCCTTGACCATCAGTAAAAGTTTGAAGTTCATTGCACTTTATTTGCTGGGTCAAATAGCCTTCTAATCCTCAGACTTCAATGAACCCCCCCCCCCCAAAATAAACAGGACCTTCTCAGCATTTCATATCAACTTCAAAAATTCATATCTCCTTGTAGGTAGCTCCAAAAATGGTGAAACCAATTTTGTTAGAACCATAGAGACCTGATATAATTAGATCTTCCACTGTTAGACATGTCAAAACTCCAGATTTGGGCTCAAAATTCAGAGAATCCTTGTACTTGTGGAAATTTTAGAGACCACAAGGTTCAATGAATTTCTCCAAATTTTGTTCAGATCATACTTAGAGAGTCTAGTATTCACTGGAAAAATCCCGAAGCTAATTAAGAAACCTAAATAGAAGTAGCTATGAATAGAAGTTTATTTCTTATAATTCCTTAGCACTTATACATATATTATGTTACATCTCATATAGTGACCGAAGTTGAGGACATCCTGGAGCCGTTGGTCGTCCTCCCACCAGACGCTAACTTTCCCTTTGACTCGCAACCAGTCAAGCCCCAATTTGCGTTTAATTACCTTTTATAAAGTTTTTCATTTGTATCACTTATGTCTAGGTTGAAATTTTGCATTAGAGTTAAGGTGTTTGAAACCCCACTTGCATGACTTTAAATCCTATGAAGGGTTGTGTAGTTTACAGACTCAACGAGTAGAGAATGCCATGCTAATGTGCTTAGGATCCGGTAGAAGTCGAGTAGTTGGAATCTACTCGCGAGGTAAGGGTATGGAAAAGAGTAGAGTGGCTTAAGAATGTGAAACTGAGACCCAGCAGGGGGGATAGGATGCAGTGAGTGGAGGTCTCATGTGCGTAGCCCTGTTGGTGTCGATTGAGGACCGAGTCGTGTGCGGGCCTGATGGACAAGTATCGAGTCGGATCTTGTCGGAGCTTGGACCTAGAGTCGGACCTTGACAAAAAGAGAGTTTTGGCAGAATTCAAAACTTTTATTGTCATAGCCAATGTATTCAGCACACATAGGTCTCACAATCTCCCCATTGATGAATACATTGGCAACACCACTTAAAACCCGAACATTGGCTTATTCACATGAAAAGTTTTGAAAACAATCAAATGAGAAAGAAACTTTGAAACGAGAATTTCTCCGCCTATGCATATTTCTCCCCCTTTGTAAATCGGAAATGAAATGAGAAGAAAAACAAAAATTCTCTCCCTAAGAAGAATCGTGCCAAAACACTTGTGAATCGTGCAGTGTATGATCAATATCTCCCCCTTTGACAATGTATTCAGCAAGGTTTGTTCAAAAGAGAAATTTTAATTGTTATGAGCATATTTATAACATATACATATAAAATAAAGCTCATCCAAGCCATACTATCAAGTAACATACACTATCACATCAATGAGATACATGAAGTAGCGTAAGCCATGCTAGAGATCAAGTGTAATTTTCAATTTAAGCAAGTCATGATCTCGCAAACTTAACTATGTCAAGACCTGAAAGCATGACACTTGTTGCTGCATTTTAATTATTTTCAAAGCACAAATTCAGATCATATGACATTTGCAAGAGATTATATGTCGCATCAACCTTATTCTAACCAACCAAGCCAAGCCTATGTCATTTCACAATCAGAAGCTTAAGGGCATGGTTTTAGTCATACAGAACTTCTTCCAAGTTCATATCTAAGTGCAATGATAAGCCACATCAAAAGAAGAAGTGTGATGCATGCATATTCTCTTGATCTTTTTTTCAATTTTTCATTTGAACATAAAAGCTCAACATGTGAATAGTTAATTGATTATTTTTTCATTATTAAAAGAACTTGTGAGCATGCAACAAGTTTAAAACAGCAAGAAAGTTTGATCATGACCAGATTTAGTGTAAATAATTATTCCAATTACTAGCCATGGCAAAAACTACAAAATGTATAACCTGAGTAATGTAGTAAGAACTTTCACTATATAAAAGGACTCACAAAGTCATATATGTATGAAATACTATACTCATATTATTTTAAATTCAGATTCACACATAGACTTCCCAAGTTTCAAAACTGAAAGTGCATCTAGGCAGTCCCGTGTGGGTTTTGGACGATTGATGACAAATGAATTGAGATCCTAATGAACTTGTTGAGATGAATGCAGATTAACTCGTGTAAGGTAGAAGTAGTGTACTAAAAAAGGTGAAAAATCAAGTGATGAAGAAAAAGGAAAAGAACAGATTCATGAACCAAGAGTAATGTAGACATACTTGTATAAGATGTGTGTGAGAGACACCTCTCAAGATCTCAAAATCCTTACATTGGGGTAAGAGATTAAAACATATCCCAATCACTCACAACACGGTGCACCGGACTAGTCCACTCAGAAACTGGACTAGTCCGTTCAACATTCTGTTGCCTCACAACACGTGCATTGGACTAGTCGGCTTAGAAACCGGATTAGTCCGATCAACTCTCCGGAACCAACATTCACCTTGCCCCAGACTAGTTTTCTCAGAAACCGAACTAGTCCGATCAACTCTCTGGAACCAACATTCACCTTGCACCGGACTAGTCCAATCAACTCTCTGAAACCAACATTCACCTTGCACCGGACTAGTCCGCTTAGAAACCGGACTAGTCCGATCAACTCTCCGGATCCAGCATTCACCTTGCACCGGACTAGTCCGCTCAGAAACCGGATTTTTCCGTTCAACTCTCTGGAACCGGCATTCACATTGCACCGGACTAGTCTGCTCTTGGACCGGAATAGTCTGTTCAACTTTATGTAAACACATTAAAATAGGGTTCCACTGTTCCGCATGCAACACGAAAATTGTACACGGCACACCGGACTAGTCCGGCCGCCAGGGTTTTTGGAAACCTTATATAAATGGAGGTGCACGGCCACACAAACAACTCTCTTGATTCCCAACGCCGCCGCACGCCCCAAGAGCACAAAAAGTACCTATCTCCACTCATTCTAAGCCCAAAAAGATTAAGTATTTGAGCATTAGAGATTGGATCAAGGAGAGAGTCGTTCTTCTCAACATTGAGCTCTTGGTTTATCTTCTCTCACACAATAGCTGATCGTTGTTCTTTGTTTGTGTGTGTGGGAGGAAGAATCACTCTCTGTAATCTTGTGGGAGCTCTCAGATTGTGAGAATGCCCCACGTACAATTGTTTACCCCTGTGTATGGATAGTGGAATTGATTCGGCCTTTGTGGCGATTCAACGAGGGAAGGGTTGGTGAAGACTCGGTCCTTGGTGGACTCCTCAACGGGGATGTAGATTTCTAGGTGGAATTGAACCTCGGGATAAAACTTTGTCTCGTGTCTTCTTGATTTTCCTTCAATTGTTAATTATGTGTGTTAGTCATCATTTGATTCACAACCACACATAGCCTTAAAATTGAGAGTTATTGTGTCTTACTTCACTATACTTAAATAAGCATTTATTTTCCGCTGCACAAATACCTGAAGTAGGAACAAGTCTCACTTTCATCTGTTAATTATGATCATACCGGACTAGTCTGCACCATACCGGACTAGTCCGGCCCACCTGGAATTAATCAGTTTGCTAAGTGTTTCAGGAAACCGCCTAAAAATTCAAAGAGCCTATTCACCCCCCTTTAGGCTACATTCAATTGGTATCAAAACCAAACTCTTCAAAAGAGAATCACCGCTCGAAGAGACGATGCTGGAAATCAAGGGTGAATCCAAGGGCTTCCATTATGAAAGTGGTGGTGACGAAGGGAACCAAAAGTTGGAGAAGCTCCTCAATGCCATCAAGGACTGCGAGGATGATGAGGAGGAGATGCTCCAACTAAAGGCGCTTATGCGGAAGAGGGCACTCTACCCCAATGGGAAGGAAATCGAAGACAAAAAGCAAAAAGGGGATAGTCACGAAGACTACTCCCAATATCCTTTTAATTATGAGCGTTTAAATTCAAATAATAATTATTTGTCAATTCCATTAGGCAAACCACCTTACTTTGATGGAACTGATTATACAATGTGGAAACAAAATATGAAAATGCACCTTATATCTCTTAACCCAAGTCGTTGGCATATAGTGTGTACAGGTTTAGATATACCTGATGACGGTGAAGAGCTAACCCTGGATCAAGAACAAGCTATTCATTGGAACGCTCAAGCCGCAGCAGTAATCACCTCATCATTGAGCCGAGACGAGTTCACCAAGGTGTATGGACTCGATATTGCTAAAGAAATATGGGACACTCTCAAAACCGCACATGAAGGTGATCATCATGTGCGTGAAGCTAAGATTGAAATGATAGAAGGTGAATTGGGAAGGTCTGCCATCGAAGAAGGAGAATCACCTCAAGAGATGTACAATAGACTGAAGTCTCTCATCAATAAGGTCCGAGCCTATGGTAGCAAGAAGTGCACGGATCATGAGGTGGTCAAGTTAATTCTTAGAGCATTCATGCCTCGGAACTTCACAAATTGAACCTGTACGAGATTCTTGGCAAGATCATCAACATTGAAATGATGGAGAAGGAAGCCAAGCATGTCAAGGAACTTGTCGACCTCACCTCGGCAAAGAAGAGGGGAGTTGCACTAAAGGCAACATGCAAGCCAACATCAAAAGAATCTCCAGAAGCTCTTGGGGACGATGATGGTCATGATGATAGCACTGATATCGATGAAGAAGACATCATCCTGTTCATCTAAAACTTCAAGAAAATGGTGAGAAGAAAAGACAGTGGCAACTCAAATGAAAGAAGATACAAGGACAAGCAAAGATCCAAGATGAGGCGCGCATGCTACAATTGTGGAGAATATGATCATTTCATGGTTGATTGTCCACATGAAGACAACAAGAGGAAGATTAAAGACAACAAGACTCAACAAAATAAAATATTCAAGAAAAAGAAGCAATATGGCCAAGCTATCTAGGGAAGGAATGGGACTCCAACGATTAGTCCTCATCTGAAGAAGAAGAGGAGATGGCCACTATAGCTATCAAGAAGCCTACCATGAAGTCTACCCTATTCCCAACCATGGGAGCATGGAAGGACACCAACCACACATGCCTAATGGCCAAGGAAGGAAAAAGAAAGGTTAAAACCAAATCTCCCTCCTTACATTGTTTTACTAGTGATACTGATAATTCTAGTGATGATGAAGACATACTTAGAGGTTTAGATAAAAACACTATAGCTAAAATGAAAATTCTAATGGATGAGATAGTTGATAAGGAGGAGCTAGTCAATCAACAAGAAGATATGATCATGCTCCAAAAAGAGAAATATGTTAAGATTGAAGGGCTTCTTGAGATTGAAAGGGAGCGAAGTGAATCACTTGAGCTTGAGTTAGCTTCAAGCAAGGAGACTTGTTTGAAGCTAAAAGACTCAAACATTGCACTTGATGCTAACTTAACCAAGGTTAACAAGATTCTTGAGGCGCATGCTGAGTCACTCAAGCAAAGTGGTTCTTCATCCTATTTAAGCTCACCTTCTCAACATGTTGAATCCAAAACTCTTGTAACTTGTACATGTACTAAAAATGACACCCACATAAAAAAAGTCAAACTTGACAAAAAAAACAAGCATCCCTCTCAAAGTGACATGTTTGACAAGGAGAAGGTCAAGTATGCACGTAGTGCATACTTGGTCACAAGACCTTCCAATGTCAAAAATGGTATTGGGTACTCTTATGGTGAAAGGCAAAACGCTAGAAGCTACAAGGATAACAAGAAGATCATTGTCTTTGTCAAAGGAAATTCCTCCAAAGTTGGAAAACATAACAATGTTGATAAAATTAACATTGAAAACTCATATGAACAACAAATCTTGTTTAGAGCTTTTGATGCTTCATATGTGCTTATGAAAAACAGTCTTGGAAAAGTTCATGCCAAATATGTTGGGCCACGCCATGAGAACACCATGTCTCACGTGTGGGTTCCCAAGTCACTTGTCACTAACCTCAAAGGACCCAAGCAAGCTTGGTTACCTAAAGCCAAAGCATCACTTCTTTCTTGCAGGCATATGCATCTGGTGGAGCGAAACGGGTGCTAGATAGTGGATGTACCAATCATATGACCGGAGAAAGAAAAATGTTTGTGGAGTACAAACAAAATGAAGACTCAAGTGAAGGCATCTGTTTTGGTGACAATAGTCAAGGAAAGGTACTAGGTACCGGTAAAATATCTATTTCATCACGAGACACACTTTGTCATATTTTACATGTTGATTCCTTATATTATAACCTCCTGTCCATATCTCAACTATGTGACAAAGGCCATAATTGCTTGTTCACTAATGAGGGTGTGATCGTCCCTTGAAGAAGTGATGACTCTATTGCTTTCAAGGGTGTGTTAAAGGGAAAACTTTATCTAGTTGATTTCAACAAAGATAAAGCCGAACTTGACACATGCTTGATTACAAAGACTAACATGGGTTGGCTGTGGCATAGACGGCTAGCGCATGTTGGTATGAGGAATCTACAAAAACTTCTAAAAGGCGATCACATCCGAGGTTTGAAGAACGTTGTTTTTGAGAAAAACAGGCCTAGTAGCACGTGTCAAGCCGGCAAACAAGTAGGAGCACTCCTTCCAGCGAAGAATGTCATGACTACAACAAGACCACTCCAGCTCCTCCACATGGACCTATTCGGTCCAATTGCTTACATAAGCAACAGTGGTAATAAATATGGTTTAGTTATTGTCGATGATTTTTCACGCTTCACGTGGGTTTCTTTTTGCATGATAAGTCAGAAACTCAAGGAACACTCAAGAAGTTTCTCAGGCGAGCTCAAAATGAATTCTCATTGACAATCAAGAACGAAAGAAGTGACAATGGAACAGAATTCAAGAACACACAAGTTGATGAGTATCTAGATGAAGAAGGAATAAAGCATGAACTTTCTGTACCCTACTCCCCACAATAAAACGGGGTAACTAAAAGGAAGAACCGGACGCCGTTGAGATGGCAAGAACAATGCTTGACGAATACCAGACCTCTGACCACTTTTCGGCTGAAGCTATCAACACTTCTTATCATGCAACAAACCGACTGTACCTTTATCACCTACTCAAGAAAACCTTATATGAACTACTCACTGGTAACAAGCCAAATATTTCATACTTTCGAGTTTTTGGTTAAAAATGTTATATTCTAAACAAGAAGCCTAGGACCTCGAAGTTCGCTTCGAAGTCTGATGAAGGTTTCTTGCTCGGCTATGATTCGAACTCCTACGCTTATCATGTCTTCAACAAGGTCTCCGGACTTGTTGAAGGCTACCAAACAGAGCAGGTTGATAAGTGTGTGCTAGATCAAGAAGAAGCCCCATGTCAAGCATTGAGGAGAATGGCACTTGGTGATATTCGACCTCAAGAACAATCACAAGAATCAGGTGCTCAAGATGAACCTCAACAGGAGAGCTATGATCAACGGGGAGCCCATGAACAAAATCAAGATCACGAAGACCAACAAGATAATCAAAGCATTAATGACGGCAATGATCCAGTGGGAGCCGAAGAAGATGATGATTATGAGAACACAACATCACAAGTGCCACATCTAAGAGTACACCAAAGCATACAAAGAGATAACCCCATCGACAACGTAATTGGTGATATACAAAAGGGAGTGACAACCCGATAACGCATAGCTAACTTTTGTGAATATTAGTCCTTTGTATCCTCTTTAGAACCATACAAGGTCGAAGATGCGCTAAAAGATCCGGACTGGGTGATGGCAATGCAAGAAGAATTAAACAACTTCGAGAGGAATGAAGTACGGGAACTTGTTGAAAGACCAAAGTCCAATATCGTCGGCACTAAATGGGTCTTCCGCAACAAGCAAGATGAACACGGAGTTGTAACAAGAAACAAGGCACGACTTGTGGCTAAAGGTTACTCACAAGTCGAAGGTTTGGATTTCGACGAGACTTTTGCTCCCGTAGCTAGACTTGAATCAATTCGTATATTACTTGCATATGCTACTCACCATAATTTCAAGCTCTATCAAATGGACATCAAAAGCGCCTTCCTCGACGGACCTATCAAGGAGGAGGTGTATGTGGAGCAACCCCCTGGTTTTGAAGATTGAGAGTACCCCGACCATGTGTTTAAACTGCGTAAGGCTCTCTATGGCCTCAAACAAGCTCCTAGAGCTTGGTATGAGTGGCTCAGAGATTTTCTAATTAAAAATGACTTTGAAATTGTTAAAGCTGATTACACCCTGTTTACGAAACACTTCAATGATGATCTATTTATTTGTCAAATCTATGTTGATGATATCATATTCGGTTCAACTAACAAATCTTTTTGTCAAGAATTTAGTAAAATCATGACAGTTAGATTCGAGATGCCCATGATGAGGGAATTGAGATACTTTTTGGGATTCCAAGTAACAACTAAAGAAAGGAACGTTCATAAGCCAAACAATGTACACTCAAGACGTTCTCAAGAAATTTAGCATGGACAAAGCGAAGCCCATAAAGACTCTCATGGCAACAAATGGACATTTAGACCTTAATGAAGATGGACCTAACGTGGATCAAAAGGTATACCGTTCTATGATTGGATCTCTACTTTATCTTTGTGCATCTAGGCCTGATATCATGTTGAGTTTTTGTATGTGTGCAAGATTTCAAGCTAACCCTAAGGAATGTCATTTGACAGCCGTAAAGAGAATCTTGCGATATTTAGTCCATACACCCAACCTAGGCCTTTGGTACCCTAAAGGTTCAAAGTTCAATCTCATTGGATACTCCGATGCAGATTATGCAGGATGCAAAGAAGATAGAAAATATACCTCCGGAACTTGCCAATTCTTGGGTAGGCCCCTAGTTTCCTAGTCCTCCAAAAAGCAAAACTCCATTGCCTTGTCCACAACCAAAGCGGAGTATGTTGCAGCCGCGAGTTGTTGTGCACAACTCCTTTGGATGCGACAAACTCTAAGGGAATACGGTTACAATATGAACCGTATTACACTCCTTTGTGACAATGAGAGTGCGATTAAGATTGCACATAACCCTATTGAGCACTCTATGACCAAACACATTGATTCGGCACCATTTTTTGAGAGACTACTGAATCAAAGGAGACATAGCCATTTTCCATGTCCAAACCGAGAAACAAATAGCTGATATCTTCATCAAGCCACTGGATGAAAAACAATTCTATGAACTTAGGAATGAACTAAATATACTTGACTCTCGGAACGTGGCTTGAAACACTGCATACCTGCTTGAATTCTCAAATTCTTACTTACTTTGCAATAAACTATCCCTTATCTTGATTTTCTCTTAAAAACTATTTAAATTAATGAATCTTGATGAATAATGACCATTGTATGATTGTTGATTGCTTACGGGGCATGTTCATAAAGATTATTTGTGAAAATTATGTCCTTAGATCACTATTAGATCAAATTCCCAATATTTCCCTGACTTTGACTCTTACTTGTCGAGTTGACCCAGACTAGTTCGGACAGATCTGGCATACCGGACTTGTCCGGTCCTCCAACCGGACAAGTCCGTATGTCCGAGTTTAAGAGTCTATAGACGCGCCAACCTCAGCCCTCTTCACCTCACAAACACTCCTTTGCCTCTCACTCCTCAAACCCTAGCCCCCAAAAGTGATTTTTGACTTCAGCCAACGAAGTCGAAGTCCTCTTCACGGGAAAGCTTCTCCTCGATGTGTGGTCACCTCTCCTCCGGACTAATCCGGATCAGACCTCACGCTTTGACTCATATCCTCATTTTTCAGTTAAATTTCTCTCAACTCAAGTTCTCATCTTTTCAATACTTTAGCTCAATTTTCCTGATTTCTATATACACTACCTGCTCATGAAGGCTGAAGGGCGTCGAAGCCTACACCTACTCCTATCCCTCCACCTTCTAGAGAGTCCTCCAGTGGTAAGCTCAATATGCTCTCCTCTATCTTTGACTATTGTCGCAAAATTGAACTTATGCAACACAAGGAGAGTTTGGCCAGAGAAAGACATCAAAGATCCATGAAGGCCAATATCAAAGCCATATGTGAGAAGCTAGAGATTGAGCCAGTTGGATCACTACAGGTCTCTGAGGACTCTGAAGAAGACTTCACTGAAATGGCTTTACTCACCGAACAAGAATTTAGGTCTTTTGGACTTGCAGGTGTCTTCGCTCCTCCTCCTCAGCATGGTCATGAAGACGATGATGAAGATGACGATGAAGATAGAACCGAGAGTGAGGGACAGAGCGGCGATGAGTGATTCCACTCAATTTTTTCCTTTTTGGTGCCTTGATGCCAAAGGGGGAGAGACTGAGATTTATCTTAAGTTATCTTATTGTAAACCTTAAGGATGTGTGATGGACATGGACATGTATTTTGAAGTTTCAGGTAATTTTTATTTTGAAGTCTCATGGATGTGTGATGCCTATTCGATATCGATGTGATGACTACCTTGACTTTTGATATGATCTTATCTTCTTGTGGCATGTCACATTCTGCTTCATAATCTTTTAGGCATCCCACCATAAAGGCTGCATATATGTGAGAGGTTCTTGTTACTCATTTGTCAATCTCATATATGCACACTTTATGAAAATCGAATTTTATCATTAATTATGTAATCTCAGTTGGTTGTCATCAATCACCAAAAAGGGGGAGATGGAAAGTGCATCTAGGCAGTCCCCTGTGGGTTTTGGACGATTGATGACAAATGAATCGAGATCCTAATGAACTTGTTGAGATGAATGCAGATTAACTCGTGTATGGTAGAAGTGGTGCACTCAAAAAGGTGAAAAATCAAGTGATGAAAAAAAAATGGAAAAGAACAGATTCATGAACCAAGAGTAATGTAAACATACTTGTATAGGATTTGTGTGAGAGACACATCTCAAGAGCTAAAAATCCTTACATAGGGATAAGAGATTAAAACATATCCAAATCACTCACAACACGGTGCACCGGACTAGTCCGCTCAGAAACCGGAATAGTCCGATCAACTTTCTATTGCCTCAAAACACGTGCATTGGACTAGTCGGCTCAGAAACCGGACTAGTCCGATCAACTCTCTAGAACCAACATTCACCTTGCACCGGACTAGTCCGCTCAGAAACCGGACTAGTCCGATCAACTCTCTGGAACCAACATTCACCTTGCGCCGGACTAGTCCGCTCAGAAATTGGACTAGTCCGATCAACTCTCTAGAACCAACATTCACCTTGCACCGGACAAATCCGCTCAGAAACCAGACTAGTCCGATCAACTCTCTGGAACCAGCATTCACCTTGCACTGGACTAGTCCGCTTAGAAACCGGATTAGTCCGTTCAACTCTCTGGAACTGGCGTTCACATTGAACCGGACTAGTCTGCTCTTGGACCGGAATAGTCCGTTCAACTTTCTGTAAGCACATTAAATTAGGGTTTCCACTGTGCCGCATGCAACATGAAAATTGTACACGGCACACCGGACTAGTCCGGTGAACAGAGCGGACTAGTCTGGCCGCCAGTGTTTTTGGAAACCTTATATAAATGGAGGTGCACGACCACAAAAACAGCTCTCTCGATTCCCAGCGCCGCCGCACGCCCAAGAGCACAAAAAGTACCTCTCTCCACTCATTCTAAGCCCAAAAAGATATAGTCATTGAGGATTAGAGATTGGATCAATGAGAGAGTCGTTCTTCTCGACATTGAGCTCTTGGTTTGTCTTCTCTCACACAATAGCTGATCGTTGTTCTTTGTTTGTGTGTGCGGGAGGAAGAATACCTCTCTGTAATCTTGTGGGAGCTCTCAGATTGTGAGAACCGTACAATTGTTTACCTCTGTGTGTGGATAGTGGAATTGAATTGGCCTTTGTGGCGATTCAACGAGGGAAGGGTTGGTGAAGACCCGGTGCTTGGTGGACTCCTCAACAGGGACGTAGATTCCTGGGTGGAATCGAACCTCGGGATAAAACTTTATCTCGTGTCTTCTTCATATTACTTCAATTGTTAATTAAGGGTGTTAGTCATCATTTGATTCACAACCACACCTAGCGTTAAAATTGAGAGTTATTATGTCTTACTTCACTATACTTCAATAAGCATTTATTTTCCGCAGCACAAATACCTGAAGTAGGAACAAGTCTCACTTTGATCTGTTAATTACGATCATACTAGACTAGTCCGCACCATACCGGACTAGTCCGGCCCACCTCGAATTAATCAGTTCGCTAAGTGTTTTAGGAAACCGCCTAAAAATTCAAAGAGCCTATTCACCCCTCCTATAGGCTACATTCAAACCCCCCCTCAATTTAAGCCATGAGGATGCATAACCCCTATTTCACTATGAATGAAACAAAAACCAGTGAAATCCAAAGGTGTGGTGGACCACAGGACCTCGTCGGGTGGTGCCGTGTTATGCGGCACCCAACAGCACACGGGTCGATGAACACACATCATTTTACATAAAGAGTTTGCGGAAGCGTACAAGATTGTTTTACAAATAAGTATATCAGAGTAAACTACAGTGGAAGACTATCACTCTCACGACTCATATCTAAACTAGCAACAAAGAAACGGTCCAGCCCGCGGACGTTTCTTACTAGCAACACGAAGACAATCTGCAGCGGCGAGGATGCGCTTTGAGTAAGCACTCGGAGGTTCCCAAGTCTCATCGGCACCCCTTCTCATAAGCATCGAGTCAATTACCTGCAAAACAACTAGGATAGCATCCGTGAGCATAACGCTCAGAAAGACTTAACCGTCACCCTAAACATGAAACTCTATGTGAGGTTATGAACCTAACATAGGATGGCATAAGCATAATTAAACTTGCCTAAAAGTGATTCCTTACTTTCAGGTATTTATGGCAGCATTTTAAGTAACCCTGGGCACGCCACATCGGGAGTCCACAATCAAACAACAAACGCTTTCCCCCGATGTAAATTGCTCATGGCATAAAAGAATCGAGTTTGCACTAGCCTATTCATCAAGATCCAATACAACGCTAGTATAATACTTCACATCAATATGATTAGTTCCTTTCTCATGCAAGTTCTTACTACGTCACGACTGTGAGAACAAGTATGCTCGGTCCATTCCGCGAGCGACGGTGATTCGAATCAATAACACCCGGACTACACGACACGTACGCCCGTACTCGACGTTGCCTACAACAACCATCACTGACGTCGTACGTGGCAGCCTTTCCCCCGATTCACCCTCGCTGAATCGATCAAGTCGCCCCGTCCAGTAGCTACTCTCATGGTGCACCTTCCGACGTGAGATGTCATGAGAATATTCCCCACATACTGCACACCGGCTGTCCACCTGAGGCGACCCGAAAAGTCCCAACGACAGCTTCCCGAGGTACATCGGTTTACTGGGTCCCATAGCCAGCATGAGTCCAGTACACAACTCAAACTTGTTCAACAGGACCGCATACGGATCGGTCCTTGACCGACACGGACAGGTCTACAGCACCCAGGCCCCTATGTCCTGCTACTCCTACAACCTTCCGGTCTCAACTTTAACTTGCTAATTCAATTACGAACCAATCCCGTATGCCCCTGTTGTTCCTAAATCTGCGAGTAGCATCTCACCACTCGACTTCTACCGAACCGTACTTAAGCATGGCAGTTCTACACGGTGAAAGACACCTACCCAATACTCCATGGGTCATTTGGCTATGCAAGAGGAGTATCAAACACTAGACAAAATGCACAGTTCATATCTTGACCGAAAGTTAATACAAAAAAAAACATAAAGATGTTATATGCAAACCGGAGCTTGCCTGTTTTGCAGGGTAGTCGTATATAACAGTTAGTGTCCTTGCAGATCCACCCTTGATTCTCCGGAGCTTGATCCACTTCGATGAATCACTCCTTTGAGTCCCCTTCGTTGTGGTTCCTTTTGAAATGCATATGTATATGTTTCATGGAATGTAATGGAAAGAAGTTATAGAATTACTTTTTTAAGAACAGAGGTGTTGTGGAAAAGCCAAGCATGGCTTGGTTTGCCTCTGTTGTGCAAAGAACAGAAATAACTAAATTGACCTTAAGGCCTTAGCTATATACTAACCCTTTTCTCTAATGAACAAAATAGATAAGCTGAAAAGATTTGAGTGCAACTGAAGAACAAGGACTCCAATGGCCTCAAAACTTTTACGGCAGGTTCTATACTACCTAAGGATTTAGCTTACCAAATTGCAGCTAATGTGAAGTTATATTGTGTCCCCATAATTCTCACAACATCTCTTATGTATTTTTCCCTTATACATAAGTATGGAGGATAACAACAGGGAGTTCAAGGACTCATCTTGGGCTGATAATTTACATGTGAGTTCTTGATCATATGAAAGTAATCTGGTCCAAAATTCAGCCCTTTTACTTGAGTAGTTCTCCCAGAACAATTCTTTAAGCATTTGTACTTAAAAGAATTAATTCTGAGGTAATGTGCATTTTCATGCTCAATTAAGTGAACTACAATTTCAAGTATTTCCCAGAGAGCTTGCCTAAATTTTCCTATGATTCTTGGAGCTAAGGATTGTTCAGAATAGATTTTTGAAGTGGGAAACATTTTCTGAAAATGTTTCTGGACTCTTTTGAACACAGTAGTTTGCATTTAGCAAATTCCTACTCAAATGACCTTCAAATGAGCTGAAAATTTACTACTAGGTCAATACTATGCTAAAGATTATGCTGGCAAAATTTGGGGATTTTTGGATAACCCAAACTCCCTCAATAATTCTTTTTCAGAAAACCTTCCAAGAATTTTCCAGAATATAATATTAACTTTCATACAAATCTGAGTTCAAATTTGGATATAACTCAGAGAGACGAATCCAACCCAATTGGAATCACTCAAATTGGAGTTTTCTACAGAGAGATATGAATTTCTAAAGATTGAGCTAAGCCTAGAATTATTTTCCTATTGAAAATCCGGCTGGACCCACAGTTTTGAATTCCAGCCAATAGAAACGAAGCCACACCGGGCCACGGCATCTCTGCGCGCCAACACATGGGATCCCGGCCACACCTGATCCTGGGTTTTAAATTTGAGCTGCTGACAGGCGGGGCCCACGCTCCGTCTTCTTCCTCCAGCTTCCTCCCCGCGCCCGCGCTGCCCCTCGCCGGCCCGACGCCGGAGCTCGCCGGCTCGCCGTTTCCGGCCACCGCCTGAGCTGAAACTCGCCGCCAGGGAGTTTGTGACACTGAGGAACACGGCTGTGGGGTTGGCTAGGGCTGCCGGCGGCCGGAAACTGGCCGGTGACGTGCGGCAGCCACTGTGGAGGTTCGGTAGCATTGCCTAGGGTTTCCAGCCTGCCAAAACCTGCGCCGACGAGCCCTACAGCATCAGCGCATCTCTAGGAAGATCGGCACAGTCTCAAAGTAGCTCGGAAGTGGCGGGAACTAGGTTGTCATCGTGCGACCGAATGGGTCCGCCATGAACAACCCAAGAAGAGCTCGAAATTCGCCGGTCTGAGGCGTTTTCATGCGCTGGATGCAAAAGGGAAAATGATCGCTGGCTAATCCAGATGCTACGTGCAAGATTTGAGGACCTAGGAAGGATTCGAGAGCGGGAATTTGTTGGATCCATACCAGAAGCTCGGAATGAGGTCGCCGGAGCAAAATCTCGAAATTCGCCGTCGACAGCTCACGGCACGGCCTGAGCTTCGGCTGAGAGCAGCACCGCACCCGTGCGCGTCCGTAGGTGTGATCGCTCGGCCGTGAAACCCGCTGTGGAGGATTGTCCACGAGCGCCCGATCACTTTCTCGGATTAGGTCGCCGCGGCTGCGGTCGTTCTCGGGCACCGGTGGCCGCAGCTCACTTGCTCGTGGGTCAGGGAGGTGGAGGCTGATCTCAGGGAAAGGTTTAGCAGCTCGGGGGAGGGAAGAGCGCGGTGGTTTCGCCGTTCTTCCGATCGGACCGAGAGTGGAGGGGAGAAGCTCGGGTTGCTCGGTGTTCTCGCGAGAGAGGAAGGCAACTACGCTTTGCTTCGGCCAGGGGCCACGTGATCACGTTGAAGACGCGGTCAGGACCGACCCCGGGGCGCCAGCGCGCGGAGACCGGCAGCAGGAGCTGTCGCCGGCAAGCTGCTCGGTGGCGCTCGCGAGCTGCTCGGGAAAAGTGCCCACCGAGAGTAAAACTTAGTGAGTAAGGCTCCTCCTTTAGCTCTATGACATGTGGGTCCCACCCCACATTTCTTCCCCAAATATCTTCTCAAGCTGATCTTTTCAATCCCCAGAATGCTAAGTTTAAAAAGGTGGGCTAGAATTTGAATTCTTCAAATTCAGTTTGAATTTGCAAGACTAAATCTGAATTTGGTTTAGAATTTGCAATTTCTTCTCTTTAGCTCTCCTTTTAGCCCACCCTACAATTGAAAAGTTTGTGAGCAAACTTTTCTCTATAATTCCAACTATAGGGCTGCATGTTTATTCAAAGTTTTTGGTCACTACATGTGTGAACTTTGAATTTCAAATCTGATTTTTAAACTTACATGCAAAGAGGTATTTAACTCCTTATTGGTTCAACACTTCTAAATAGAAAGGTGAACCTCATGTTGGATGTCCATCCATGTATTACCTTGCATGAAGAAAAGTTTTAGAAAGTCCCATTTTCATGTCTTTGCCACACATATGAACTCAAACCTTGGTTTTTATTCATACACATTCTTGGGACTTTTACATTCCCCCCCTTAAAAGAATCTCGTCCCGAGATTACAAAAGAGGAACGAGACGGGAGAGGCAATTACAAACTGTACAAAGCTAAAAATTCCAGATAGTTGGTGCGGAGGTAATCTTCACTTTCCCACGTCGCCTCTTCTGCGGTGTGATTACTCCACAGCACCTTGTAAAATTTGATCGTCCGGTTCCGGGTTACCCGGGTCTTTTCATCCAAAATCTGAACCGGTCGCTCGGTGTAGGTCAGGTCCGGTTTCAATTCGTCGATTTCCTCGGTGCGAACAGCAGCGGTGAATTTTAGGCACTTCCGCAGCTGTGAAACATGAAATATATCATGAACACCCGCTAGACTTGCCGGTAACTCCAGCCGGTAGGCTACGGGTCCGCACTTCTCCGTGATAGCAAAAGGACCAATAAAAGGGGAAGCGAGTTTCCCCTTTACACCGAACCGGTGAATTCCCTTCATCGGAGATACCCAAAGGTACACATGCTCTCCGACGTCAAAATGCAATGGCCTATGCCGTTGATCAGCGTAGCTCTTCTGTCGGGATTGTGCAGCCTTCAAGTTCTCTTGTATCAACCGAACCCGGTCTTCGGCTTCTTTCACAAGATCAATCCCAAACAGAACTCTTTCGCCGGACTCACACCAATTCAACGGTGTGCGGCATTTCCGGCCGTAGAGAGCTTCATATGGTGCCATTTTAATACTCGCTTGATAACCGTTGTTATATGAAAACTCCGCCAGCGGTAGGTGATCATCCCAATTCCTACCGTGGTGGATGGCACACGCTCTCAACATGTCCTCAAGTACTTGGTTCACCCTCTCAGTTTGTCCATCGGTTTGAGGGTGATATGCGGAGCTTCTAATTAGCTTGGCGACCAACGAGGTATGCAGCTGCTCCCAAAAATGAGCAACAAACAGCGCACCTCGGTCGGAGATGATGGTCTTCGGGACACCATGTGAGCAAATAATTCTGGAGATGAATAACTCCGCATATTGCCTTGCTCGATAATGAGTGTTCACCGGTATGAAATGAGCCGACTTTGTCAACCGGTCGACGATCACCCATATCGAGTCATGCTTCCTGGATGTGAGCGGTAATCCGACGATGAAGTCCATACTCACATCCTCCCATTTCCACGCCGGAATTTTCAAAGGTCGTAGCGGTCCGGCTTTCCGCATATGATCAGCCTTGACCCGTCTACACGTATCGCATTCGGATACATATTTGGCAATCTCCCTCTTCATCCTTGTCCACCAAAATTTCTGTTTCAAATCTTGGTACATCTTGTAACTTCCGGGATGAATGGAAAACTTAGACAGGTGGGCTTCATCCAAGATCTTCTTCCGGAGTTTCATATTGCGCGGTACCACTATACGGTCGTTAAACCATATCGTACCGTTCTCATTCTTCCGGAAACATTTCACCTCTCCGCTGTCCAGTCTTCTCCGTATGTGAGACATACCTCTGTCTCTTCTTTGAGCCTCAACAATCTCTTCACGGATTGTTGGAATGAGCGCGAGATTATAAAGCGTGCCATACGGACTGACACGGAGGCTTGGTTCTTCTTCTTCCAACTCAGCAGCCGCTAAGTTGTGAATGTGGGCTTTCCGACTAAGCGCGTCGGCAACCACGTTGGCTTTTCCCGGATGATAGTGGATCTCAATTTCATAATCTTTGATGAGCTCCAACCATCTCCATTGTCTCATATTCAGCTCTTTCTGCGTGAAGATATACTTCAGGCTTTTATGGTCGGTGTAGAGGTGAACAAGATTACCAAGTAGGTAATGCCTCCACATTTCTAACGCCAACACCACTGCAGCAAGCTCAAGATCATGAGTTGGATAATGCTGCTCGTGGTTTCGCAGTTGACGATACCCATAGGCGACTACACGCCCTTCTTGCATTAGAACACAGCCGAGACCGATGCCGGATGCATCACAGTATACATCAAATGGCTTCATCGTGTCTGGCTGAGCAAGAACTGGAGCTGTGATGAGATGTCTCACCAAAGTTTTGAATGCGGCTTCACATGTTGCATTCCATATGTATTTAGTGCCCTTCTTCAGCAGCTCCGTCATTGGTTTAGCAATCTTTGAGAAGCTCGGAATAAACCTCCGATAATACCGCGCTAAACCTAGGAAACTTCGGACCTCATGGACTGATTTGGGAGATTTCCACTTCAGCACTTGTTCAATCTTGCTGGGGTCCACGGCGATACCTTCTGCTGAAATAATATGGCCTAAGAAAGGCACTTTATCAATCCAAAATTAGCACTTGCTGAACTTGGCATATAATTGGTGCTCCCGCAACCGTTGTAGCACGATACGCAGATGTTCAGCGTGCTCTTCTTCAGATTTGGAGTAAACCAATATGTCGTCGATGAATACCACGACGAACTTGTCTAACTCCGGCATGAACACAGAATTCATCAAGTACATGAAGTGTGCCGGAGCGTTGGTTAACCCAAATGACATGACGAGGTACTCGTAGAGTCCGTATCTCATCGAGAAAGCTGTCTTCGGTATGTCCTCCGGTCGGATCTTGATTTGATGATATCCCGACCGAAGATCCATCTTCGAAAATACCTTTGCACCCACAAGTTGATCGAACAGGATGTCGATGCGGGGCAAAGGATACTTGTTCTTGATTGTGACAGCATTGAGAGGACGGTAATGAACACATAGTCGTAGGGTTTCGTCCTTCTTCTTAACGAACAGCGCTGAGCAACCCCAAGGTGAAGAACTTGGTCGTATGAAACCTTTGCTCATGAGTTCATTCAGTTGCTCTTTCAACTCCGCTAGCTCGTTAGGTGCCATATTGTAAGGCCTTCGTGAGATAGGCGTCGTTCCCGGCGCCAGTTCGATCTTGAACTCGACGTCCCGTTCGGGCGGCATGCCCGGTAAGTCATCGGGAAATACGTCGGGATAATCACGTACCACCGGAATATCTTCAAGCTTTAGCGCTTCCGTGTGGTAGGCCTCTACCATATCTGGGTCTTCGCTGTCTAAAAAAAGCGTGTGCTGTCCGTGAATCGGCGAGTCAATCTGGACAGTCCGGTTATGGATATTGAGAATGGCACCGTGACGATTTAACCAAGACATCCCCAATATGATGTCTATATTCTGCCTATCCAACATAATCAGCAATGTTGGGTATATTTTTCCGCCCAAACACAAAGCTGCTCGGGACACAATCTGATTGGCAGAGATATTTCCTCCCGGTGATCGTATGAGAAAACTCGTTGTGGGAGTATTGGTGGATAATTGGTGCTGATCCACGCATGATTTGCTGATGAAATTGTGGGTTGCACCAGAATCAAAAAGTACCAGCAGGGGCATGTTTTTGAGAGCAAACATGCCTGCTAACACCGGTGCTCCCTCCGGGACATCCTCAATCGCAAGATGTTGCACACTCCCAGATTGCAATGCTGTTATGTTGACTTGAGCAGGTGGCGGCATACCACCTGATGATGATGGCTGTCTGGTGTTCACCAACTTCTCCCGGCATTCCTGCCTAAAATGCCCAAAACGGTGGCAATTAGAACACGGAGGTTTCCCCGGTTCTTCGTTGACTTGTGGTTGAGAAGTTGATGTACTTGGTTGCAGCAATGATGTGACAGGTGTCATTCGTTGCTGCGACAAAGGTGTTGCTTCAAGACATGATTCTTGAGCAGGAAATCTATACGGCGTTGATCTTACTAGTGCTTGCCATATTTCATCAGATGGTGTGTGATACACCACACGGTATTTGCGAGGAACAACTGGTGTGTCTTCTTGCACATCATCCCGGTTCCTCTTCTCTGCTTGACACTCAAGTGTCGCTTGTTCTTGCAGCAGAGCAGCACTGACCAACTCGGTGTAACTGCCTTGATTGAACAAAGCTAACTTCTCTTTTAGTATGGCACTCAAGCCATAGAAAAAGTAGTCACACATTGCAGCTTCGCTCGTCGCATAAGCAGGAGCATATTGTGCCAGAAGGTTGAATCGTCTGACATAATCGAGGACACTCATGTCCCCCTGCTTCAAGTTCCTAAATTCTTGCTGTTGGGCCTTGATAAAACCAATAGGAATGTGACGAGCACGGAATGCTTCACGAAATTCCGTCCATTCCACTTGATGGCCTTCCGGAACGGTGGCGAGATAAGCAAACCACCAATTTCCGGCGGCTCCATGGAGCTGTTGAGCTGCAAATGATGCCTTCTGATATTCGTCGCACTCAAACACTCCAAACTTGGACTCCATAACTCGAAGCCACTGATCAGCTTCCACTGGTTCATTGGCTTCCGTGAAGATTGGCGGTTGTGTTGCCAAGAAGCCCAAATAGGCGTTCCGAGGTGGAACTTCATGTTGTGCACGTTGGAGTAAACCTTGTTGTACCAAGGCTTGGAGTAGCCTCGTGTTCTCTTGACTTGACTCGACCATCTGAGCCATGACATCCGCCCATACCGTTGATGGCGGTGCCCGTGGTGGAGTCGAGTCATCACTGTCTTGGCGAGAACTTTCAGCCCTACTCGGAGAATGAGTACGCACCATACTGCAAAAGCGTAAACATGAACATGCTAAAACTTTATGAAAGCATAACAAAATTTCATGTTTACACATCTTTTTAAAGCAAACATATTCAGTCCCTCATTCTGTACAGAACAGACCCTTCTGTACTTAACCCAGAATTTGATCCAGTTACTAGCATTTTCTTAACTCAAGTTGAATACCAAAGTTAAAGTTAACTTCAGTATCTTTTCAACGAGTACTCATATGCCCCTAGATCATCGCTTAACCAGAAGTTATGATCATTCAAAGTCGATAGAATTTCTGGGTAAATTTTGCCAGCACCTCCTTTGTATGTGGCTGTTTTCATCACAGTTTTACATACAAATGGGGTACAATTCTGAACAAACTATGATCTACAAAATCGTTGCAAGTTTCATAACTTTCCAACGGTGTATCATATGACCCTTAGAAATTTTTCTACAGATTGTGACGGCTAATTTACAGCAACAGCCAGAGAAATTTGCAGCTGCTCTGTTTTCTGATCAGTTTGCATTCATCTGGACATTCAACCAAGTTGGTTTTGGATTTGGCTCTGGAGTTCTACAGAAAAGTTGTAGAGCACTTAATAACCTTTCCAGAACTGTATCCAACACCTCCATTGGGTCAAGCTAAACAGAGTTACGCTCTGTTAAAGCCCAGAAAAATTTCTGTCTGAACAGAGCACTCTGTCTTTGAGATCAAAAGAAACCTAACAAGTTTCCTCTTTGAAACTTAGTTCAAATGAAGAGCTCAGTAACTAATATGTGCTTTATCACATCCATTATTTTAGTTTGGAAGTTAGTCATGAATGATTTCTTCATAGGTAAGAATACTATCCAGTGTAGTACGGTGACGATGCACCGTAAGACATATGACGGTAGTACGTCGCCTCACCAAAGAAAAACCTAACCGGATTACACCGGCATATACGTATCCTTAGGTGGCACTAAAACGGTTACTCACAAACGTGTTCTACACGCACTATGGTTTTCGTGGTTAGTACCTACATAAGCCACACTCAATCATCAGATCCGGCTGCACACCGAACCCGGTATCCATAACAGTTGGTACACCCGGCCGTCATCACTCGCCCAGGTGTTCTCAAGCCAAACACGCCTTGAGCTACGTGTTCACGTTACGGACCACGTGACGGGGTCTCCCAAATTGCACCACGCACGCCTGGGACAGACACTGCTCGAATACCCCAAATGACATGAAGAGTCGTAGAGGATACTAAAGCGAGTCGGGTTACCTGCCACCCGTGGGGCTCCACTCTTCAGCTTGTGCGCACTGGTGGACAGCGCATACGTGGACCCCCCAAGACATAGATGTCCCGAGATGCACGGTTTTCCGACATAACAAATAGGTTAGCTTGCCACCTTCATAATATGCTAATAGTAGTCCTTATGTGGGCCTAGTACCGTTAACTCACCGTATCCTAAGTTTTTGACATAATATGATGCTCAATCCGTGCTCTGTTCCCAACACAGCTCTGATACCATGCTGTGGGGGACCACAGGACCTCGTCGGGTGGTGCCGTGTTATGCGGCACCCAACAGCACACGGGTCGATGAACACACATCATATTACATAAAGAGTTTGCGGAAGCGTACAAGATTGTTTTACAAATAAGTATATTAGAGTAAACTACAGTGGAAGACTATCACTGTCATGACTCATATCTAAACTAGCAACAAAGAAACGGTCCAGCCCGCGGACGTTTCTTACTAGCAACACGAAGACAATCTGCAGCGGCGAGGATGCGCTTTGAGTAAGCACTCGGAGGTTCCCAAGTCTCATCGGCACCCCTTCTCATAAGCATCGAGTCAATTACCCCTTCTCATAAATGGAGGTGCACGACCACAAAAACAGCTCTCTCGATTCCCAGCGCCGCCGCACGCCCAAGAGCACAAAAAGTACCTCTCTCCACTCATTCTAAGCCCAAAAAGATATAGTCATTGAGGATTAGAGATTGGATCAATGAGAGAGTCGTTCTTCTCGACATTGAGCTCTTGGTTTGTCTTCTCTCACACAATAGCTGATCGTTGTTCTTTGTTTGTGTGTGCGGGAGGAAGAATACCTCTCTGTAATCTTGGTGGAGCTCTCAGATTGTGAGAACCGTACAATTGTTTACCTCTGTGTGTGGATAGTGGAATTGAATTGGCCTTTGTGGCGATTCAACGAGGGAAGGGTTGGTGAAGACCCGGTGCTTGGTGGACTCCTCAACAGGGACGTAGATTCCTGGGTGGAATCAAACCTCGGGATAAAACTTTATCTCGTGTCTTCTTCATATTACTTCAATTGTTAATTAAGGGTGTTAGTCATCATTTGATTCACAACCACACCTAGCGTTAAAATTGAGAGTTATTATGTCTTACTTCACTATACTTCAATAAGCATTTATTTTCCGCAGCACAAATACCTGAAGTAGGAACAAGTCTCACTTTGATCTGTTAATTACGATCATACTAGACTAGTCCGCACCATACCGGACTAGTCCGGCCCACCTCGAATTAATCAGTTCGCTAAGTGTTTTAGGAAACCGCCTAAAAATTCAAAGAGCCTATTCACCCCTCCTATAGGCTACATTCAACCCCCCCCTCAATTTAAGCCATGAGGATGCATAACCCCTATTTCACTATGAATGAAACAAAAACCAGTGAAATCCAAAGGTGTGGTGGACCACAGGACCTCGTCGGGTGGTGCCGTGTTATGCGGCACCCAACAGCACACGGGTCGATGAACACACATCATTTTACATAAAGAGTTTGCGGAAGCGTACAAGATTGTTTTACAAATAAGTATATCAGAGTAAACTACAGTGGAAGACTATCACTCTCACGACTCATATCTAAACTAGCAACAAAGAAACGGTCCAGCCCGCGGACGTTTCTTACTAGCAACACGAAGACAATCTGCAGCGGCGAGGATGCGCTTTGAGTAAGCACTCGGAGGTTCCCAAGTCTCATCGGCACCCCTTCTCATAAGCATCGAGTCAATTACCTGCAAAACAACTAGGATAGCATCCGTGAGCATAACGCTCAGAAAGACTTAACCGTCACCCTAAACATGAAACTCTATGTGAGGTTATGAACCTAACATAGGATGGCATAAGCATAATTAAACTTGCCTAAAAGTGATTCCTTACTTTCAGGTATTTATGGCAGCATTTTAAGTAACCCTGGGCACGCCACATCGGGAGTCCACAATCAAACAACAAACGCTTTCCCCCGATGTAAATTGCTCATGGCATAAAAGAATCGAGTTTGCACTAGCCTATTCATCAAGATCCAATACAACGCTAGTATAATACTTCACATCAATATGATTAGTTCCTTTCTCATGCAAGTTCTTACTACGTCACGACTGTGAGAACAAGTATGCTCGGTCCATTCCGCGAGCGACGGTGATTCGAATCAATAACACCCGGACTACATGACACGTACGCCCGTACTCGACGTTGCCTACAACAACCATCACTAACGTCGTACGTGGCAGCCTTTCCCCGATTCACCCCCGCTGAATCGATCAAGTCGCCCCATACAGTAGCTACTCTCATGGTGCACCTTCCGACGTGAGATGTCATGAGAATATTCCCCACATACTGCACACTGGCCGTCCGCCTGAGGCGACCCGAAAAGTCCCCACGACAGCTTCCCGAGGTACATCGGTTTACTGGGTCCCATATAGCCAGCATGAGTCCGGTACACAACTCAAACTTGTTCAACAGGGCCGCATACGGATCGGTCCTTGACCGACACGGACAGGTCTACAGCACCCAGGCCCCTATGTCCTGCTGCTCCTACAACCTTCCGGTCTCAACTTTAACTTGCTAATTCAATTACGAACCAATCCGTATGCCCCTGTTGTTCCTAAATCTGCGAGTAGCATCTCACCACTCGACTTCTACCGAACCGTACTTAAGCATGGCAGTTCTACACGGTGAAAAACACCTACCCAATACTCCATGGGTCATTTGGCTATGCAAGAGGAGTATCAAACACTAGACCTAATGCACAGTTCATATCTTGACCGAAAGTTAATACAACACAAAAACTTAAAGCTGTTCAATGCAAACCGGAGCTTGCCTGTTTTGCAGGGTAGTCGTATATAACAGTTAGTGTCCTTGCAGATCCACCCTTGACTCTCCGGAGCTTGATCCACTTCGATGAATCACTCCTTTGAGTCCCCTTCGTTGTGGTTCCTATTGAAATGCATATGTATATGTTTCATGGAATGTAATGGAAAGAAGTTATAGAATTACTTTCTTAAGAACAGAGGTTGTGTGGAAAAGCCAAGCATGGCTTTGTTTGCCTCTGTTGTGCAAAGAACAGAAATAACTAAATTGACATTAAGGCCTTAGCTATACACTAACCCTTTTCTCTAATGAACATAATAGATAAGCTGAAAAGATTTGAGTGCAACTGAAGAACAAGGACTCCAATGGCCTCAAAACTTTTACGGCAGGTTCTATACTACCTAAGGATTTAGCTTGCCAAATTGCAGCTAATGTGGAGTCATATTGTGTCCCCCATAATTCTCACAACATCTCTTATGTATTTTTCCCTTATACATAAGTATGGAGGATAAGAACAGGGAGTTCAAGGACTCGTATTGGGCTGATAATTTACATGTGAGTTCTTGATCATATGAAAGTAATCTGATCCAAAATTCAGCCCTTTTACTTATTTAGTTCTCCCAGAACAATTCTTTAAGCATTTGTACTTAAAAGAATTAATTCTGAGGTAATGTGCATTTTCATGCTCAATTAAGTGAACTACAATTTCAAGTATGTCCCAGAGAGCTTTCCTAAATTTTCCTATGATTCTTGGAGCTAAGGGTTGTTCAGAACAGATTTTTGAAGTGGGAAACATTTTCTGAAAATGTTTCTGGACTCTTTTGAACACAGTAGTTTGCATTTAGCAAATTCCTACACAAATGACCTTCAAATGAGCTGAAACTTTACTAGTAGGTCAATACTATGCTAGAGATTATGCTGGAAAAATTTTGGGATTTTTGGATAAACCAAACTCCCTCAATAATTCTTTTTCAGAAAACCTTCCATGAATTTTCCAGAATATAATATTACCTTCCATACAAATCTGAGTTCATATTTGGATAGAACTCAGAGAGATGAATCCAACCCAATTGGAATCACTCAAATTAGAGTTTTCTACAGGGAGATATGAATTTCTAAAGATTGAGCTAAGTCTGGAATTATTTTCCTATTGAAAATCCGTCTGGACCCACAGTTTTGAATTCCAGCCAATAGAAACGAAGCCACACCGGGCCACAGCGTCTCTGCGCGCCAACACACGGGATCCCAGCCACACCCGATCCCGGGTTTAAAATTTGAGCTGCTGACAGGCGGGGCCCACGCTCCGTCTTCTTCCTCCGGCTTCCTCCCCGCGCCCGCGCTGCCCCTCGCCGGCCCGACGCCGGAGCTCGCCGGCTCGCCGTTTCCGGCCACCGCCTGAGCTGAAACTCGCTGCCAGGGAGTTTGTGACACCGAGAACACGGCTGTGGGGTTGGCTAGGGCTGCCGGCGGCCGGAAACTGGCCGGCGACGTGCGGCAGCCACTGTGGAGGTTCGGTAGCGTTGCCTAGGGTTTCCTGCCCGCCAAAACCTGCGCCGACAAGCCCTACAGCACCAGCGCATCTCTAGGAAGATCGGCACGGTCTCAAAGTAGCTCGGAAGTGGCTGGAACTAGGTTGTCATCGTGCGACCGAATGGGTCCGCCATGAACAACCCAAGAAGAGCTCGAAATTCGCCGGTCTGAGGCGTTTTCATGCGCTGGATGCAAAAGGGAAAATGATCGCTGGCTAATCCAGCTGCTACGTGCAAGATTTGAGGACCTAGGAAGGATTAGAGAGCAGGAATTTGTTGAATCTATACCGGAAGCTCGGAATGAGGTCGCCGGAGCAAAATCTCGAAATTCACCGTCGACAGCTCACGGCACGGCCTGAGCTTCGGCTGAGAGCAGCACCGCACCCGTGCGCGTCCGTAGGTGTGATTGCTCGGCCGTGAAACCCGCTGTGGAGGGCTGTCCACGAGCGCCTGATCACTTTCTCGGATTAGGTCGCCGCGGCGGCGGTCGTTCTCGGGCACCGGTGGCCGCAGCTCACTTGCTCATGGGTCAGGGAGGTGGAGGCTGATCTCAGGGAAAGGTTTAGCAGCTCGGGGGAGGGAAGAGCGCGGTGGTTTCGCCGTTCTTCCGATCGGACCGAGAGCGGAGGGGAGGAGCTCGGTGTTCTCACGAGAGAGGAAGGCAACTACGCTTTGCTTCGGCCAGGGGCCACGTGATCCCGTTGAAGACGCTGTCAGGACCGACCCTGGGGCGCCAGCGCGTGGAGACCGGCAGCAGGAGCTGTCGCCGGCAAGCTGCTCGGTGGCGCTCGCGAGCTGCTCGGTAAAAGTTCCCACCGAGAGTAAAACTTAGTGAGTAAGGCTCCTCCTTTAGCTCTATGACATGTGGGTCCCACCCCACATTTCTTCCCCAAATATCTTCTCAAGCTGATCTTTTCAATCCCCAGAATGCTAAGTTTAAAAAGGTGGGCTAGAATTTGAATTCTTCAAATTCAGTTTGAATTTGCTAGACTAAATCTGAATTTGGTTTAGAATTTGCAATTTCTTCTCTTTATCTCTCCTTTGAGCCCACCCTACAATTGAAAAGTTTGTGAGCAAACTTTTCCATATAATTCCAACTATAAGGCTGCATGTTTATTCAAAGTTTTTGGTCACCACATGTGTGAACTTTGAATTTCAAATCTGATTTTTAAACTTACATGCAAAAAGGTATTTAACTCCTTATTGGTTAAACACTTTTAAATAGAAAGGTGAACCTCATGTTGGATGTTCATCCATGTATTACCTTGCATGAAGAAAAGTTTTAGAAAGTCCCATTTTTCATGTCTTTGCCACACATATGAACTCAAACCTTGGTTTTTATTCATACACATTTTTGGGACTTTTACAAAAGGTTTTGTAAAAATGTCAGCCAATTGTTTTTTGGTATCTACATAGTGAAGCACAATGTTCCCTTTTTCGACATTATCACGGAGAAAGTGATACCTAATGTGAATGTGCTTTGTTCTTGAATGTTGCACGAGGTGTTTAGCAATGCAAATGGCACTAGTGTTATCACAAAATAGTGGAACACTATCTGGATCAACCCCATAGTCCTTAAGTGTTTGAACAATCCAAAGAATTTGTGAGCAAGCGCTAGCAGCAGCTACATATTCAGGTTCGGCTGTGGATTGTGCAACTGAATTTTGTTTTCTAGAGGACCAAGCAACAAGTGAATTACCAAGAAAATGACAAGCACCCAAAGTACTTTTCCTATCAATTCTACAACCCCCAAAATCAGCATCCGAAAAAGCTTTCAAAGTAACGGTTGAGGAAGAAGGAAGAAAAATCCATGTAAGTACCTGAGAATTCTTTTGACGGTGTAACATCCCAAAATATGTAAACTCAAATTTCAGAACAAATGGACGTGATGCATGTGAAGAAATTTCAAAATTCGAATCAGAATTTAAATTTGAAACAAAAACAGAAAGGAAAAAGAGTGAAAAAGGAAAAAGGGGCCAGTGGGCCGAAAATTCCCCCAAACCAGCGAGCTGGCCCAGCAACCGCGGCCCCCTTTCCCCCCCTCCCCCTCTCTTTGTCGCGTGGGCCCCACCTGTCATCCCTGTCCTCCGCCTTTCCCCAACCGCCTGCATTATTCCCGCCGAGCAACTGATCGCCTCTCCTCCTCAAATTTCCCGCACTCGCCCCACGATCTGCGGCCCCTTCCGGTGCGGCACGAACTACACTCACCCCCCCCCCGTCCATTTAAACGTAGAGGCTGCGCCCCTTTCCTCCCTGCTTGACCCAACTTCATTTCCAGTGAAGACCGAAGCTTCCGTCGCCGTTTTCTTTCAAATTTCATCCGATTTCTCTGATCTAACGTGCGTAGTGTGTTCCACCGCCGCTGTGGAGTCTTGCAGGTGAAGAAGGCACCGTGTGTCGCGTGCTAGCCACAGCTCCGGTGAGCACTGCCGAGCTCCACCTCGGACACCGTCGCCGACTGATTTCCAGGGCCTCCGAGTGCAAGAAAACCACCGAGGTGAGGTCCCCTACTTCCCCTCCTTAGAATTGTGCTAAGAAAACGTGAGTTTGTGGCCGATAGATCAGTATTCACGAGAATCTGACAAGATCGCAGGCAAACTTCGTCGTGCGCCGCGGGGCCGCGCCGCTAGCTATGGGGACCACCCCGTGGTTCACCCACTCCAGGATCGAATAGGGTGGTGCCGTGCGATGCGGCACCCAACAGTACACGCGAAAAGATTAAAGAACAACATACAAACTTTTATTTGATATAAAACAGCGGAAGTCTTTTTACAAAACTTATTTATACAACGGAAGTAATATACATAAGTAGCCTCTCATCCTAACTATGCAAAGGTGCAGCCGTCCAGCCCAGTGACGCTACACACTAGCAACATGGAACCGGAGAATCACGGCGGCGTGCAGGGCTCCAGCTCGGCCGTGTACCCCGACGGGGGCATTGCCTCGTCCTCGGACTCCTCCTCATAGCTCTCACATGCATACAGCTCAAATATTGCAACCGTGAGCATGATGGCTCAGCAAGTCTTAACCGTCAACCCTAGGCATGGAACTCTACATGCAAGGATGTGTAAGATAGGAAAAAGGACACTGCAATAAAGACACGCCTACATATTGATCCTTACTTTCAGTTTAATAGCAACAGTTTATTGAGCCTTAGGCATCCCTCACATCGGAAGTCAACAATCATACAAGAAACGTTTTCCTCCGATGTGGCGATGCCCAATGTGGAATATAAACTTAATTAGCTCTATAACTATAGCAATCAAGGTATTCAAGACATTAATAGATCAATACAGCATTGGCTTATTTCACTTCTTACTACGTCACAGTGCAGTGAACAAGCGGGTACTCAAATAACCGCGAGGGACGGTGATTGCAATCAAGACACACCCGGATAACACGTCACATACACCCCTTTTCAGAAGCGTGATTCCACACCCCTTCCTACTCTGTTGTATGCGACAACCTTTCAAAGGCAACCCAAATGCCAAACTGGTCCATCCGTAACGGGCAGGAGGTCCCCGCATGGAGCGTGACTGTGCCCACCGGCATATTTACACCTTGCTACCCTCAACCCACTCCTATTTATGGTTGGGTAAGCCTTGGCACCCAGGTTAACCAATTACATCGGTTTCCTGGTTCCCATATGCCAGTATGCATCCGATACTGTTCGATACTTGTCCAGCAGGGCCGCACACGGACGGTCCTCAACCGACACCAACAGGGCTACGCACGTGAGACCTCTGCTCACTGCATCCTATCCCCCTGCTGGGTCTCATTTTCACAATTCAAGCCATTTTCTACCTCTTCTCATCCCGTGTGATAAGTACTATCTCGCGAGTAGCTTCCAACCACTCGACTTCTACCGAGATCCTAAACATTAGCATGGCATTCTCTACTCGTCGAATCTGTAAACTACCGAACCCTTCATAGGATTTAAGGTTATGCAAGTGGGGTTTCAATCACCCTAACTCTAATGCAAGCATTCACCCTAGACATAGGTGATACAAATGAAAAGCTTTATAAAAGGTACTTAAGTGCAAACCGGGGCTTGCCTGGTTGCGAGTTAGAGAAGAAGTTAGCTTCTGGTGGAAGGACGTCCAAGGGCTCCGGTGCATCCTCGACTTCGGTCACTATTATGAAATGTAATAAAATATATGTGTAAGTATTAAGAATTTATAAGAATTGAACTTCTATTCATAGCTACTGCTATTTAGAATCCTTAAATGGCTTTAGGATTTTTACAGTGGATACTAGACTCCCTAAGGATGCCCTGAGCAAAATTTGGAGAAATGTCATTGCAGATAGTGGTCTCCAAAATTCCCACAAGCACAAGGCTTCTCTGAATTTTTGAGCCTAGATAAGGAGCTTTGACATAGCTAACAGTGGAAGATCTGATTAGGGTAAGTCTCCATGGTTCTAACAAAATTTTTTTCACCATTTTTGGAGCTACCAACAGAGAGATATGAATTTTTTAAGTTGGGCAGGAGTTCTGAAAAGTTTCTGTTTAAATTTGAATTTCCAAATAAAGGCTGAATATTGGAAGGCAGTTTAGCCTACCAAATGAACTCCAATGAAGCTCAAATTTTTACTGGACATCAGTTACTATGAGAAGGACTAGCTTCCCAAATTTGGAAATATTTCATAAAGAATAGCTCCGGTAATAAATTCCTAAATTATTTAATAAAAACAATTCCACATAAATTGCTGGGCATTTTCATAGCTTGCAATTTGTTTCTCTGTGAAGTACTACTCATGAGGATTCCAACAAAATTGGTCTCACCCTTTTTGGAGTTTTCTACACAAAGTTATGGGTCTCCAAAGTTTGAGCTGCATTAGGAAAATCTGGAAATGTTTAAATCTTGTCTGTGGGTCCCACCCGTCAGCTCTCTCTTCTTCCTCGCGCCACACAGAGGAGTCCGCGGCGTTTGCTCCGGCGAGGGTGGCGGGAACGGCTTTCCTGGCCATCTCCCGGGCCTAAACTCGCCGCTCCCCCATATTTGACCGCGCTGAACACTCTGGGAGGGTCGCCGGCGTCCGTAGCTCAATGGAAACCACCTCGCACCGGTGACAGCAAGGTTTTGAACTCTGGCGAGGTCGGGAACCCTTATTCCTCCACCAAATGATCGGCTCTCAGGCTCTAGAGCACCAGTGCGAGATGTGGGAGCTAGAACAGACTTCCTAACTTGATGAAACGGCCGGCAAACTAAGGTTCAACGGTGAGCCAAAGCGTTTTCCCATGGCGGCGCGAAAATCGACTAGAACACGGCCAACAATTGATGGTTTTCCTTGGTTATTTGTTGGGTACGGGCGCTAGAGAGTGCAGAAGCTATGTGCACGTGAGCTCGAGGCGTGGTTTGACACGACCCCATTGGTCCTGTCGAGCCAGGATCACGCTGAGGGGTGCTGCGCTGCACAGCACCGAATAACACACGTCAAAGGTACAAAGCGGAAGCGGAAAATTTTATTACATAAACCAGTTATGAACATGTTTACATCAAAATAAGTTCAGTCTACACTCGCGGGCATAGACTAAGCATCAAGTGCACGTTCAGCCCTTGAACGTGTCCTTGCTAGCACACACGCACACTAACTCTGCGGCGTGCACGACTCCCACTCGACGGGGTTCCCCTCCGGGGGTTCCGTCTCCTCTTCGGGAGTCCCTTTCTCATAGAACCCTGCAAAAGCTTCAAACACAAGCAGTGAGCACGAAGGCTCAGCAAGTATGACCCGTCTCACCTAAACATGGAACTTCTATATGAGGGGTGATGGGTTACATGAGGTAAAAATCATTTGCAAGGGACTCGCCTAATTAGTAGAACCTTACTTTCAAGTTTTAGAAGCAGGTTGTGGAGAACCTTACGCTAAGGTACATGAGAGAGCCGCAATCAAACAAGAAACACATTTCCCTCATGTACTTTGCCAAAAGTTGAAATGAACTTTAGTTAGCTCTAAACTACAGCATATCATTAACAATCAGAGTCCATCTTTCAATCAGCAACATTTTAACATGTAACTAGCCTATTCTTTCTACGTCACGGTACAGTGAACAAGTGGTACTCACTGACCGCGAGGGACGGTGATTATAATCGATTTACACCTGCAGGGTTATCCAAACTACCCGTCACGTACGCCCGTACTCGATGTTGCCTACAACAACCATCACGGACGCCGTACGCGACTACCTTTCACCCGTCAGCCAAATATTGAACCGGTCCCATCGTCCCGAGCAAGAGGTCTCTGCATGCGCATCTCTGTGCCGCCAGCCGATTTACACCTCGAGCTCTCAACCTACCCTCTGAACGACGGGCAATGCCTCAATACCCAGCTACCCGAGTTACATCAGTTTCCCGGTTCCCATATAGCCGGTAGGTCTTCGGTACTGTTCTAGCTTGTTCAACAGGCCCGCACACTGCTCGGTCCTCAATCGACACAAGCGGAGCTACAGCACACAGGCCCCAAAGTTCTGCTGCCCTTACCCTCCGCTTGGTCTCATTTTCTTGCCATGTGTTCCATGTGCTATCACTACCCGAGTCGAGTGCCTCTAGCCTATGCTCGCGAGTAGTTCCAACTACTCGACTTGTACCGAATCCTACTCTATCCTAGCAATGCAGTAGCTAATGGGGTTTGCAATCCTAAACCCAACCCATGGTTCTCTTGGCTATGCAGTGGGGTTCCTAACAAGACTCTAATGCAAAGAATAAAGGAAAGAAGTATGTGCTCAAAACAATAAAAATTTGTAAAAAGGTTAATGCAAACCGGAGCTTGCCTTGCTGTTCTTGGTCGTAGGCTAACTGTTCCTCCGGAGTAACGAAGTCTAGGACTTCGGGTTCCTCCTCGACCTTAGCGACTACATGATAAGAGCAATATATGTATCAATTTAAATGCATTTGTATTAACTTTGAAGTTGTGAAGTCTATAACCCTTGCTAGACAGACCTAATGACTGTGAAACTTTTACTGTGGCTTGGTTACAACCTAAACAGAGACTTGGTCAAGTTTTAGTTGCAGTAAAGCTCATTTGAGCCCCCCACAATTAATTATGTCCTTGACCTTAATTGGAACTCTTAGGGTGTTCTAAGGATCTTCATGAAACAAACTATGACTTTCTGAAAACTAGATTTTTAGAGGGTTCTAATGGAGTTGGTCTCACTTAATTTGAAGGTTCCTACCTAAAGTTATGAGCTAAACAATTCCAGAGAAAATTCTAAAAATGTTTCTGAACATTTTCTATTTTCTCTGGAACAGTTTCACTAATCACACCATTAGGTGGATCAGATGAGCTCAAATGAATCTGAATTTTTATGGTAGTTCAGGGATATTTGGATGAATATCCCAGCAAAATTTAAGGATTTTCCTCCAAAGGATTCTCCAGTAAAAATTCCTAACAGTTTAAACTTTGAGGAATTAATTCTGGACAAATAAGGAATTTCATGAAGTGAAACTTGATTTTCTGGAAAGTACTCAGAGAGCTGAATCCAGAAAAATTTGGTTCACTCAATTTGGAGCTTTCTAGCCAAAGTTATGAGAATTTGAAGTTTGAACTGAAACTGAAATTCGGGAAAAAGTTTAAACTCTGGCTTGTGGGCCCCGCACACAGTGCGTCGTCTCCCTCCTCGCGCCAACTGTGTGGTGGCGGCGATCTCCGGCGACCCTCGCCGGAACTGAGTTCTCGGCCACCCCCCTGCCCGAAACTCGCCGCCTGCCCCTTTACCGACCCTCTGGACTCGATGGTGGGGTCGCAGGCCACCGGCGATGACCGGAAACCCGTGCGCACCGGTGACAGCACTTGCTAGGGTTCCGGTGAGGTCGGTCCCGCTCTCCCGTGCACCAAATCGACCGGGAATCGGTCGGAGAGCATCAGTAGAGCGTGGGAAACATGAACCCGGGCTGGGTGGAAGCTAGGAATACGGGCAACTATGCTCTCGACGGTGAGCCGAGGTGTTCAGCCATGGCGGCGGGAAAAACAGGCATAACATGGCCGATTCTCGATGGTTTTCTCTAATTCCAGTTCGGGCGTGGGCGCTATCGTGCGTAGAAGCTACTAGGTAACGAGCTCGTCCAACCCTCGTGTATCGAGCACGAATTTCACCCGAAGGTGAGCTCGGTCCTTATGAACTGATCACGAGTAAACTTGGAAATTCTCGGCCGAGGTTTGATCAATCGCCAAACGGCTTTCGGCTACTCCATCTACATACAATCACGCACCTTCCTTGTGTAGAGAAGAGGACGTGACAGCGGCTGTGTTGTGCTGTCCACAAGAGCCCGATCGGCGCCGATGCTCGGCTCGCCGGAGAAACGGCTCGGTACAGCTCGAGAACGCTTGCTCACTGGCCAACACGGTGCCTAGGAGGTTGCTTACGATCTCCTGGTGCCGTTTTGCTGTGGAGGAGGCTGTGCTCGCGAGTGATCGGGCTTGATCAAACGTGAGCTCGGGCGGCGGCGATGGCAGTGGAAGAACAGGTCGCGCACGTCGGCAGCTCGGGGAATGGGTGATCGAAGCACGTCGGGGAGGGGATAAGTAGCCCGGCGACCGGTCTCCGGCTTGGGGCGCGCAGCAGGAGCTGGCGCCGGCTGCCCCCCCCCCCCCCGGTGGCGCGCGCACACTGCACCCGGGAACCGATGGAGCTGCGTTTCAGTCGGTTTGTGTTGAAGTAGAGGCTGACATGTGGGTCCCACTCCCCATTTTAACCTCTGAAATTTACTCCTAATCACTGTTGTAAACAGTGAACCCTATACTACCCTTGGCAATTCAAATTATTCACCCATGAGCCATTTGAATTGATCAGAGTTCAAATGAGGTTTGGTTTGAATGAATTTCAGCACAAGTTCAGTTAATTCAAATAAAGTTTGAATTTCTCCCACTTAGCTCATGTCAAGATCAACTCCAAATGGAGTGAAAATTTGTGTGTGAGCTCACAAAAATGTGCTG
Source organism: Neostapfia colusana (assembly GCA_030760725.1). Classification (NCBI taxonomy): domain Eukaryota; kingdom Viridiplantae; phylum Streptophyta; class Magnoliopsida; order Poales; family Poaceae; genus Neostapfia; species Neostapfia colusana. The sequence continues at coordinate 28,540,467 of JASWHV010000019.1, read as the reverse complement.
AGTAAGAATATGCCTCCCACTTTTAAATTCATGGGATAAAAACAGTTTGAATTTGAATATGGTTTCAAACTGCCCTCTTCCTAACTATACCCAAAATGACCTCAAAAAGGTTTTGAATTTGGGTGAAACTTGGCATGGACATCCTTAGTAAAGTGTAGGAGTTTTCATATGTCCAGCCCATCTATATCACATGTGGGAAATACCACTTTTGCAATGTGTGAGTTTGTTCTCAAATGAGCATGTTGATAATTGTTAGTTGCTCTCATTTGTGTTCATCATCCTTCCTCAAATGAGGTGTGTGGTGTGGTGATGAACACTGCCAATGTGTGTCAAAAACTGAGGCCCTTACATTCCTCCCCCCTTAAAAGAATCTCGCCCCGAGATTATAAGGTGAAAATGAGAGAGAGGACGGTGGAAAATTACCGGATGTGCGACGTGAAAAATTCGGGGTAGTTAGTGTGAAGGAATTCTTCGCTCTCCCATGTCGCTTCGTCCATGGAGTGATTACTCCATAGAACCTTGTAGAACCACAACGTACGGTTGCGTGTGGTTCGGGCCTTTTCATCAATAATCTGCACCGGTTCCTCCCGATAGGTGAGATCCGGTTGCAGTTCTTCAATGTCTTCTAGCTGAACGGTAGTTGATAGCTTGAGACACTTCCTCAGCTGGGCAACGTGAAAGACGTCGTGCACACCGGAAAGTGCTTCTGGTAATTCCAGCCGGTATGCCACTGATCCACATCTTTCGGTAATCTGGAATGGACCGATGTATCGGGGTGCCAACTTTCCTCTCACCCCAAATCTGTTTACGCCATTCATTGGAAACACCCGTAGGTATACGTGATCTCCAACTTCGAATATGTATCGGGGCGCCTTCTCCGGTCCGCATATTGTTTCTGACGGGATTGAGCGGCTTTTAGATTTGCTTGAATCAGTCGAACCTTTTCTTCCGCGTTGTTGACAAGGTCAATCCCGAAGGTAACCCTTTCGCCAGACTCACACCAGTTCAATGGTGTGCGGCATATCCTACCGTATAGCGCCTCGTAAGGTGCCATCTTGATGCTGGCTTGGTACCAATTATTGTACGAGAACTCAGCTAACGGCAAGTGATCATCCCAATTCTTGCCGTGGTTGATAGCGCAAGCTCGTAGCATGTCTTCTAAGATTTGATTTACCCGCTCCGTTTGCCCATCCGTCTGCGGGTGGTAGGCTGAGCTACGGATCAGCTTCGTCCCCAAGGCAGCGTGTAGCTGCTCCCAAAAACGGGATACAAATAAAGTGCCCCGGTCCGATATGATGGTACGGGGTACGCCGTACAAGCATAGGATCAGTGAGATGTACAGTTCAGCATACTTCTTGGCGTTGTAGTTGGTGTTGACCGGGATGAAATGGGCAACTTTGGTGAGCCGATCGACTATCACCCACACAGAATCATGCTTTTGGAGAGTTGTGGGTAAACCGACGATGAAGTCCATGCTCACGTCCTCCCACTTCCAGGCAGGAATGCCCAGTGGTTGTAGCAGTCCTGGTTTCCGCATGTGGTCTGCCTTCACCATTCGACATGTATCACACTCGGACACGTATTTTGCAGTCTCTCGCTTCATCTGTGTCCACCAAAACTTGCTTCTGAGTTCTTGATACATTTTGTTGCTGCCGGGGTGAATAGAAAACTTTGGTAAGTGAGCCTCATCAAAGATTTTCTTCCGTAATTCCGGGTTACGGGGTACGACGATCCGGTCCTTGAGCCATAGGACGCCGTCTCCGTCTTTCCGGAAGCATTTCAGCTCCCCACTATCTACACGTCTCCGCAAATGTGACATGCCCTTGTCATTCTTCTGGGCTGCCGCTATCTCTTCACGGATGGTGGGGATCAAAGCTAGGTTGTAGAGAGCTCCGTGTGGAATCACATGTAGTGGTGGTTCGCTCTCTTCCAACGGTGTGAAGGTCAGATTGTTGACGTGTGACTTGCGGCTCAGCGCATCTGCCACTACGTTTGCTTTGCCCGGATGATAATGGATCTCTATTTCGTAATCCTTTATCGTTTCTAACCATCTTCGTTGCCTCATGTTCAGCTCCTTCTGAGTGAATATGTACTTGAGGCTTTTGTGGTCGGTATATAAATGTACGAGGTTACCGAGTAGGTAGTTCCTCCACATTTTTAGTGCAAGTACCATGGCAGCGAGCTCCAAGTCGTGAGTTGGATAATTTTGCTCATGGTTTCTAAGCTGCCGTGACCCGTACACGACCACCCTTCGGTCTTGCATCAGCACACATCCGAGCCCAATGCCGGATGCATCGCAGTACACATCGAACGGTTTTGTTGTGTCTGGCTGCGCCAAAACCGGTGCTGATGTCAGGTGCTTGACTAACGCCTTGAATGCTGCTTCACATGCTGGACTCCAAACATATTTGGTAGCCTTCTTCAGCAGCTCTGTCATTGGCTTGGCAATCTTCGAGAAGTTCGGAATGAACCTCCGATAATATCCCGCGAGTCCGAGGAAACTCCGTACCTCGTGAACAGTTCTCGGGGGTTTCCAATTCAGCACTTGCGTGATCTTGCTCGGGTCCACAGCGATACCCTCCGCTGAGATGATATGCCCGAGGAAAGGCACTTGCGATATCCAAAACTCGCATTTGCCGAATTTTGCATATAACTTGTGATCCCGCAGCCGTTGCAAGACTATACGCAGATGTTTCTTGTGATCTTCCTCCGACTTGGAATATACCAGGATGTCGTCGATGAAGACCACGACAAACTTGTCCAGCTCCGGCATGAATACCGAGTTCATCAAGTACATGAAGTGAGCTGGAGCATTGGTGAGGCCGAAGGACATGACCAGGTACTCATAAAGTCCGTACCTTGTTGAGAAAGCTGTCTTTGAAATGTCCTCCGCCCTTATCTTAATCTGATGGTACCTGGATCTTAAGTCCATCTTGGAAAAGATCTTTGCTTCGACCAACTGATCAAACAACATGTCGATCCGTGGCAACGGGTACTTGTTCTTGATGGTTACGGCATTTAATGGACGATAGTCCATGCAAAGCCGCAACGTCTCATCCTTCTTCTTGACAAATAACGCCGAACAGCCCCATGGCGAGGAGCTCGGCCTAATAAAACCCTTCTCCAGAAGGTCCGTGAGCTGAGTCTTCAGTTCAGCCAACTCCTTGGGCGCCATCTTGTACGGCCTTCGGGATATTGGCGTGGTTCCCGGTGCAAGTTCAATCTTGAACTCTACCTCTCTATCAGGCGGCATCCCCGGCAAATCGTCCGGGAATACATCAGGGAACTCTCGGACCACCGGAATATCCTCCAATCTGATGGTTGTGGCTTGATAGACACTTGGAAGTTTTATTTCTGGACTGTCCAGAAATAATGAGTGAGAACCGTGCACCTCTGAGTTTAAGTGCACGACTCGAAGGACGGTGTCTAAAACAGCGCCGTGGCGGGTTAACCACGACATCCCTAGGATGACATCGACCTTCTGTCCCTCTAAGATAATGAGAGACGTGGGGTACACTCTACCCGCTAAGCATAATGGTGCTTTGGAGACCATTACGCTTGCTGAAATCTTCCCACCCTGTGAACAAATTAAATATGGACTATTGGTGGGTAGTATTGGCAAACAGTGTTTAGCAATGAAAGCTTGGCTAATAAAATTATGTGTGGCGCCTGAATCAAACAGTACTATAGCGGGATGCTGGTGGAGTTGGAACATACCCGCAAGGATTGGCTCGCCCTCCGGCACATCCTCAATGGCAAGTTGGTGGACAGTGCCGGGCCTAGGGTTTGCCCGCCGCGCATTAGTAGGGTTCCGGGGTTGATTCCTCCCCGGAAACTGTGGTGCCACTCCGTCGCCTTGCCTCTCCGGGCAACTGCTCGCGAAGTGTCCTGGACGACCACACTTGTAACATGTGGCCGCTGCTAGTGGAGTGCTCGGTGGATGAAAGCCCGGCATGTGTTGCTGAGGCGCAAACGCACGCGGCATCGCCCGCTGCTGCTGTTGTTGTTGCGGTGGTACTGGCAGTGCTGGCCTGAATGCCGGTGAAGAGTACGGCCGACTGCGGAACGGCATCGACCGCTGTGGTGGTTGCCAGCGTGGACCTGATGGTGGGCGATTCACCATCCGAAACTTCTGAGAAGGACCGCCTCCTTCTCCACTGCTCTGCGGCACGCTTCGCTTTCTCTCCGCCGCCGCTAACTCCTTGCCGGAGTCCTCCTGAACAATCGCAGCATCAATGATGTCGTTGAGGCTGCCGCGATTGAACATCGCCAATTTGTCCTTCAGGAGCGGGTTAAGCCCCTGGTAAAAGTGGTCTCGCTGCTTCTCGTCGGTATCAGCATGATACGACGCATATAGCGCGAGATCGTTAAACGCCCTGGAGTATTCCAGCGCGTTCCGGCTCCCTTGTTGCAGGTGTAAGAACTCCTGCGTCTTCCTCTTCATCAGACCTGGCGGTATATGATAGGCCCTGAAGGCCGTCCGGAACTCCGTCCAGGTCATCACTCGGTTGGTGGGTTGTGAAGCACAGAAGTTGGCCCACCACGCGCTCGCGGATCCTTGGAGCTGCTGGATAGCGAACTGAGTCTTGCGCTGCTCGCTGATTTGGAGCAGCCCGAACTTCATCTCTATGGCGCGGAGCCAGTTGTCCGCGTCAAGTGGTTCATCCACCCTTGAAAATACTGGGGGATGAGTTGCCAGGAAGTCGGAGTAGGAGCTCTGTTGGCGCTCCTCACGATCTTGACGTCTCTCTGGGCGAGACGTATTGGCGATAAGAGTCTGCAGCAACTCCGTGTGCTGCTGATGCGAGCCCGCCATTGCCGCGACGATGTCGGACAATGTAACCGTTGGCAGTGGCGGTGGCGGTGTTTGCTGTTGCTGTTGTTGTCCCGAGGAGTCCTCGGGAGGTGGTTGGGAGGTCTCTCCCCCTTGACTGGTACCCCCAACGTCAGGGTTGGCACGAGTACGCGTCATTCTGAAATTCACAACAGCAGCGATTAGCACATGTCTTACTTAAAATTTCCATAAGCAACAGTAGGTATTGAAGCGACGCATGATTAATTTGCACAACATTAACATATATTGATAAAGCATAAACTTTATACAAGATACATTATTCTCGGATCTCCGAGAAGTCGTGCTCATGTCGTCACTACCTATACATATGCTACTGTCTACACGACATGTCACCGATTACAAAAGTTGGGTTACGCTACCCTAGCTGCCCTACTTGGTAACCGTAACCCCCTACTCGGAGTAGAACTCGACCTCCTGTGGGTCGTCCTCCTCCGGTACCTCTACTGGTGGCTCTGGATCTACCACCTCTTCTCCCATTCCAGGTTCTCCCATTGCTGGAAGACCCAAGACCACCGGTACACCCAATACCGGAGGTACGAGGTCCTGCAAAGCATGCACCTCGTCCATAGCCTGGTTATAATCTTCTTCCCAGCCTTGCCCTTCCTCAATAGCGTCGTCCCGCTCTTGAGTAAGTTCCTCGTTCTGCTGGGTCATATTTTGTACCAGTTCTTGTAACGCCACGATGTCGACACGGCTTTTTCTCTTCACCTTCTTCAGCCGATGCAACTGATTATGCTGTTCATTCAGTCGCTTGATCGTCGGAAGGAGCACATTGCGGAGTGTGCTGTGAGCACTCTCGAAATGGTCTCCACGGCTCGTGCTCTCCTTGAGCTTTGTGGCGAGATGCTCCGTATGAACAGCTTGGCTGTCCATCACGGCGTTTCCCGCCCTTATCTGGAGGCTAAGGTTTGCCTCCGCGGGGTTGTACCTTGGGCAACTCGGGTCCGTTGCCCCCAGGTACCTCTCTTCCCACACATGCTGAGCCCGTCCCCCCACCGGAACGAGCGCGTACGGAGTGCCCTCCATAGCCTGCACGTGTAGTTGGCAGAAGCGTGACATAGTGTCACCGGCTGCCACTTGCCACATCCCTTCCGGTTGTCTTCCTCTCACCGTGACGGTGAACGGCACCCAACCGGGTGGCGTAGGTCCTGCAGGGACTTCGACATGGATCGTCCACGTCTTGTTCCCCTCTTCGCCTTCTTCCTTGGCGAAGTATTGCGGCATCTGGTTGTACCCGAAATATTGGAGTATTTGCCATAATGCTTCCGGGTAGCCGCTGATCTGCTGTTCCCATGACAGCCCCGACCAGTTTCTATTTCAACCTGATTTAGGCCATGTTAACGGCAAAACTAATTATGGAGCTCAACATCAAAGTTAAAGCAAACTACAATAGCTTTCCAGAAAGTATTTGTTTGGCCTAATATCTGTCCTGGTTCAAAAGTTATGAGATGTCAAAGTTAACAGAATTTCTGGAAACAATTGGACAGCACCTCCCTGCCTTAGGTACTGATTTGATCCAATAATCCCAGTTACTTCTGTTCCGAATCTGACAAAACTTTCTGTTACAAAGTTGTAACCTATCTCATCAGCTTTCCAGAATTACCTCATTTTCTATTTTTGGATTTTTATGCAGGAAGTTATGCTTAATTTACAGAGAGTCTTTACTCTGTCCTGTTTTCTGGACAGTTTTAACTCTACTGCTTTTTTTTTTCGATTGGTTAAGTGATGAAACACCTCTGGACCTCAACAGAAGAGTTGTAAAGCTCTTCCAAAGCTTTCCAGAAATGTATCATATGTCCCCAACCTCAAAAGAACTCAACTTCTAACCTCTGATTAACTTCAGCCTTGATTCAGCTGAAAACAGAGTGCTCTGTCCTTAACAACCTATAAGTTGAAAACTTGTTAACTTTGAATATCCTGTTCAAGGGAAGGAGTTACATCAAGTTTTACTACTTTGGATCAAAACCTTCAAGTTTTTAAATGATTTTGTTCATTTAATGGGGTGTGACGTCGATGCGTCACCACATTATGTCGGTACTACGTCCTCACAAAGGAAAAACCTATACCGGACTTAGCCGGCTTCGTTATTTCAGTGGCACTAAACGTCACTCGCACACGGATGCTACACGTCTACCGTTTCGTGGTCAGGCTACCTGCAGAAACTCAAACAATCATCAGACTCAGCTGCACACCGAGCCCGGAATCCATACAGTTCGTACACCTGGCCGTCATCACTCGCCCGGATGTTCTCAAGCCAACCACGCCTTGAGTTACGTGTTCACGTCTCAGACCACGTGACGGGGTCTCCCAACTTGCACCACGCACGCCAGGGACAGACGTTGCTCGAATACCCCAAACGACATGAAGAGTCGTAGAGGATATCAAAGCGGGTCGGGTTACCTGCCACCCGTGGGGCTCCACCCTTCAGCTTGTGCGCACTGGTGGACAGCGCTTATGTGTACCCCCCAAGACATAAACGTCCCGAGATACACGATTTTCCGACATAACAAATAGGTTAATATGCCACTTTCTATAGGCTAATAACGTCCTTATACGGGCTACTAACTCGTTCCTCACTGGATTTTTGAAAAAGAAGACCTTTGTACTGTGTTAAACCTCAAGCGAGCTCTGATACCAACGCTGACACGACCCCATTGGTCCTGTCGAGCCAGGATCACGCTGAGGGGTGCTGCGTTGCACAGCACCGAATAACACACGTCAAAGGTACAAAGCGGAAGCGGAAAATTTTATTACATAAACCAGTTATGAACATGTTTACATCAAAATAAGTTCAGTCTACACTCGCGGGCGTAGACTAAGCATCAAGTGCACGTTCAGCCCTTGAACGTGTCCTTGCTAGCACACACGCACACTAACTCTGCGGCGTGCACGACTCCCACTCGACGGGGTTCCCCTCCGGGGGTTCCGTCTCCTCTTCGGGAGTCCCTTCCTCATAGAACCCTGCAAAAGCTTCAAACACAAGCAGTGAGCACGAAGGCTCAGCAAGTCTGACCCGTCTCACATAAACATGGAACTTCTATATGAAGGGTGATGGGTTACATGAGGTAAAAATCATTTACAAGGGACTCGCCTAATTAGTAGAACCTTACTTTCAAGTTTTAGCAGCAGGTTGTGGAGAACCTTACGCTAAGGTACATGAGAGAGCCGTAATCAAACAAGAAACGCATTACCCTCATGTACTTTGCCCAAAGTTGAAATGAACTTTAGTTAGCTCTAAACTACAGCATATCATTAACAATCAGAGTCCATCTTTCAATCAGCAACATTTTAACATGTAACTAGCCTATTCTTTCTATGTCACGGTACAGTGAACAAGTGGTACTCACTGACCGCGAGGGACGGCGATTATAATCGATTTACATCTGCAGGGTTACCCGAACAACCCGTCACGTACGCCCGTACTCGATGTTGCCTACAACAACCATCACAGACGCCGTACGCGACTACCTTTCACCCGTCAGCCAAATATTGAACCGGTCCCATCGTCCCGAGCAAGAGGTCTCTGCACGCGCATCTCTGTGCCGCCAGCCGATTTACACCTCGAGCTCTCAACCTACCCTCTGAACGACGGGCAATGCCTCAATACCCAGCTACCCGAGTTACATCAGTTTCCCGGTTCCCATATAGCCGGTAGGTCTTCGCTACTTTTCTAGCTTGTTCAACAGGCCCGCACACGGCTCGATCCTCAATCGACACAAGTGGAGCTACAGCACACAGGCCCCAAAGTCCTGCTGCCCTTACCCTCCGCTTGGTCTCATTTTCTTGCCATGTGTTCCATGTGCTATCACTACCCGAGTCGAGTGCCTCTAGCCTATGCTCGCGAGTAGTTCCAACTACTCGACTTGTACCGAATCCTACTCTATCCTAGCAATGCAGTAGCTAACGGGGTTTGCAATCCTAAACCCAACCCATGGTTCTCTTGGCTATGCAGTGGGGTTCCAAACAAGACTCTAGTGCACAGAATAAAGGAAACAAGTATGTGCTCAAAACAATAAAAATTTGTAAAAAGGTTAATGCAAACCGAAGCTTGCCTTGCTGCTCTTGGTCGTAGGCTAACTGTTCCTCCGGAGTAACGAAGTCTAGGACTTCGGGTTCCTCCTCGACCTTAGCGACTACATGATAAGAGCAATATATGTATCAATTTAAATGCATTTGTATTAACTTTGAAGTTGTGAAGTCTATAACCCTTGCTAGACAGACCTAATGACTGTGAAACTTTTACTGTGGCTTGGTTACAACCTAAACAGAGGCTTGGTCAAGTTTTAGTTGCAGTAAAGCTCATTTGAGCCCCCCACAATTAATTATGTCCTTGACCTTAATTGGAACTCTTAGGGTGTTCTAAGGATCTTCATGAAACAAACTGTGACTTTCTGAAAACTAGATTTTTAGAGGGTTCTAATGGAGTTGGTCTCACTTAATTTGAATGTTCCTAGCTGAAGTTATGAGCTAAACAATTTCAGAGAAAATTCTGAAAATGTTTCTGAACATTTTCTATTTTCTCTGGAACAGTTTCACTAATCACACCATTAGGTGGATCAGATGAGCTTAAATGAATCCGAAATTTTTATGGTAGTTCAGGGATATTTGGATGAATATCCCAGCAAAATTTCAGGAATTTCCTCCAAAGGATTCTCCAGTAAAAATTCCTAACAGTTTAAATTTTGAGGAATTAATTCTGGAGAAATAAAGAATTTCATGAAGTGAAACTTGATTTTCTGGAAAGTACTCAGAGAGCTGAATCCAGCAAAATTTGGTTCACTCAATTTGGAGGTTTCTAGCCAAAGTTATGAGGATTTGAAATTTGAACTGAAACTGAAATTCAGGAAAAAGTTTAAACTCTGGCTTGTGGGCCCCGCACACAGTGCGTCGTCTCCCTCCTCGCGCCAACTGCGCGGTGACGGCGATCTCCGGCGACCCTTGCCGTAACTGAGTTCTCGGCCACCCCCCGGCCCGAAACTCGCCGCCTGCCCCTTTACCGACCCTCTGGACTCGATGGTGGGGTCGTCGGCCGCCGGCGATGACCGGAAACCCGTGCGCACCGGTGACAGCACTTGCTAGGGTTCCGGTGAGGTCGGTCCCGCTCTCCCGTGCACCAAATCGACCGGGAATCGGTCGGAGAGCATCAGTAGAGCGTGGGAAACACGAACCCGGGCTGGGTGGAAGCTAGGAATACCGGCAACTATGCTCTCGACGGTGAGCCGAGGTGTTCAGCCATGGCGGCGGGGAAAACAGCCATAACATGGCCGATTCTCGATGGTTTTCTCTAATTCTAGTTCGGGCGTGGGCGCTATCGTGCGTAGAAGCTACTAGGTAACGAGCTCGTCCAACCCTCGTGTATCGAGCATGAATTTCACCCGAAGGTGAGCTCGGTCCTTATGAACTGATCACGAGTAAACTTGGAAATTCTCGGCCGAGGTTTGATCAATCGTCAAATGGCTTTCGGCTACTCCATCTACATACAACGATCTGTCTGCGGGTGATATGCGGAACCTCGGATCAGTTTGGTCCCCAACGATGCGTGCAGCTGTTCCCAAAACCGAGAGACGAACAGCGCACCGCGATCTGAAATAATGGAGCGGGGAACACCGTGCAAGCATAAGATCCTTGCAATATACAGCTCCGCATATTGCTTGGCCACGTACTTTGTATGTACGGGAATAAAATGAGCCGTCTTGGTTAGTCGATCGACTATTACCCAAATCGAGTCATGCTTGTGAGACGTGCGATGTAAACCAACAATGAAATCCATGCTGATATCCTCCCACTTCCACGCCGGAATGTTCAATGGTTGCAGCTGTCCGGCTTTACGCATATGGTCGGCTTTCACCCGCCGACACGTATCACATTCAGATACGTACTTTGCGATTTGTCTTTTCATCCGTGTCCACCAAAACCTGATTTTCAGATCCTGGTACATCTTGTTGCTGCCTGGATGAATAGAATACTTGGACAAATGAGCTTCATCCAAGATTTTCTTCCGAAGCTTCATATCACGGGGTACCACTATACGGTCTTTAATCCATAAAGTGTCGTGTTCATCTCTCCGGAAGCATTTCATTTCGCCATTCTTCATCCTCCTCGGAACGTGCGACATTCCCATGTCTTTCTTCTGCGCTTCCATAATCTCCTCTCGTATTGTAGGGATGAGAGCAAGATTATACAATGCCCCATATGGAACCAAGTAAAGACTCGGCTCCTCTTCTTCAAGTGGGGTGATGGACAGACTGTTGACATGGGATTTGCGGCTTAATGCATCGGCAACCATGTTTGCCTTCCCAGGATGGTATTGAATCTCGATCTCATAGTCTTTAATCAGTACTAGCCATCTCCATTGCCGCATATTCAACTCCTTTTGAGTGAATATATATTTCAGACTTTTGTGGTCGGTGTAGAGGTGCACTAAGTTCCCAAGCAAATAGTGCCTCCACATCTTCAAGGTCAATCACTACAGGAAAAATGATCATTGACGACGGCCAAATTTATTGTCGACGGGGCCGTCGTCTTTAATTTTATTAACGACGGCTTTGTCTAGCCGTCGTCAATAACACTTTTATTGACGACGGCCAGACGAGCACCGTCATCAATAAATAATTGACGACGGCGCCTGCCGTCTTTAACTTAATTCGGGCCCACCCGAGGAGTTATTGACGATGGTGACCTAGCACCGTCGTCAATAACACAGTTATTGACGACAGCTGAACGAGTACCGTCGTCAATAAATAATTGACGAAGGTGCCCGTCGTCTTTAACTTAATTCGGGCCCACCCGAGGAGTTATTGACGACGGTGACCTAGCACCGTCGTCAATAACACAGTTATTGATGACAGCTGAACGAGTAACGTCGTCAATAAATTATTGACAACGGTGCCCGTCGTCTTTAACTTTTATTGACGATGGTGACCAGGCACCGTCGTCAATAACGGGACATATAACCCGTACGCGAGCTGGGAGGCGGCCAGTGCCGCCTCCCGACTCGCACTGAGGTCTCGTCGCCGCCGCCCTCCCCGCCGGTCCCCGCCGCCGCCTACGCCGGTCCCCGGCGCCACCGCCTGAGGTAAGTCCCCCTCTCCCTCCGGCCCTCCCCCTGCTCTCCCCCTCCCCCTCCGGCCTTACCCCCGCTCTCCCCCTCCCCCTCCCCCTCCGGCCCTCCCCCCGGTCTCCGCCTCCACCTCCGGACCTCCCCCCGCTCTCCCCCTCCCCCTCCGGCCATCCCCCCGCTCTCCCCCTCCACCTCCGGCCTCTCCCCCCGCGCGCTCTCCCCCTCCCCCTCTGCCCCCCCCCCCCGCTCTCCCCCTCCCCCTCCGGCCTCTCCCCGAGGAATTGTAAGATGCTACCATAACTTCATGAACTAAAATAAATTACAATGAGCTTTCTGTGTCGTAGCCACATCTACGTCCGGAGGTTGTACGTCCGGAGAAACCGACCTCCATGTATACCTAGCTAGCAGGAAAAGTAACAGATTTAGCCGGGCACTCGAAAAAGTGGTATGGTATTCGCATCGTATGACGGTGACGCGCATGACAAACAGCGGTTCAGCTTGTTCTTCTCCGACGACGACAACTACAAGGACGTGACATGCTTGAATTTACAAGTCTAAGCCTATGTGCCCCTGTTCGTAACTGCTGGGATTCGTGGTTGTTGCTTTCGGCATGGACGAATTGCAAAATAGAGAGAGCACGTGCACATCCAGCCAACAACTTTAATCGACTAGTGCTTGGCTATTGCTTTTCCTGCATGCACCTACTAAACCTCTTCTGTCTTGGGTTTCTTGCTGGCCATGCACACTAATCAACAGACTAATAAACACACACATACACACTAATCAAGATTAATATTAACCACAACAGGATTCCCATCAGCCCCCGCACGCTCTCCCCCTCCCCCCAGGCCCTCCCCCCGCTCTCCCCCTCCCCCTCCGGCCCTCCCCTCACTCTCCCCCTCCCCCTCCGGCCCTCCCCCCGCTCTCCCCCTCCCCCTCCGGCCTCTCCCCCCGCTGCTATGAATTCGGGTCTATCAAAGATTGCCAAGTTTGAGAATGAATGCACATTTTCCTACTGGGGCACATATTGGATCAGATTTTGTGGATTCCCGCCAGTGAGTGCGAGTGCAAACATTTTCTATGTTTTTCGTATGCGCCTTCAGAAACGTTGACCTTTCAATCCTGTTTTATTGTTCTATTGCTTACTGTATGGTTGTATTTGCTTAACTGCTCGTAATTGACATAAGTATATAAAATCATAGCGTGTTTGAAATGTCCAAATACTTAGTTGTGGATGAGTACTGCAATCACAGAGTTTAGTGACTGGACGAGAGTATTGCAATCGCTAACTTTGGCGGATGCATCATGCCTTTTTGTATTATTTACCTTAGTAGGATTTGCAATTGGGTTCCGAAAATTATATTCTTATGAGAACAGTTTCGATATCATCTTCACAAGAGACAACTTGCCATTTTGCCATATTTGTTTCTTTAGGAAGAAATATCACCTTTTTATGTTGGTATCGTTGCCTTGTCAATGAAAGTATAGAATGCACAACACCTTCTACACTAACTGTGTATGTACAGTGTATTCACATCATCAGTGCAGTTGTCAGTTATTACATACCCTCCCCGCGCTCTCCCCCTCCCCCTCCGGCCCTCCCCCCGCTCTCCCCCTCCCCCTCCGGCCTCTCCCCCGCGAGGCCGAGGAGGAGCGCGACAGTATGTAATATGCTTAGAACTAGAAGCAATATGAATCTAACTCAATCTGAAAGTGGAGCGGGCCTGTCCACTAGCCCACTTAGACCACCTCACTGAAAACATGCTAACGACCATCACAACGACCCGCAACTTTGCTAGCGGGTTGAAGTGGGTCTCATCCACGCGCCCGCTGGATACTGTGGATGCGCCACACAAACCCGCTAATCCCACATATATCTGCAAGTCCTGCTTTCAGAATTCGTTCCTCTACTGTTCAAATCAACGTATCGAGCTCTAAGACAGCACCACCTGTGAGCCGCCGCCAGCCAGCCAATGACGCTGGACAGGGAGGACATTTTGGAGGACGTGTGCTAGTAGAATCGCAACGGACCTGCCGATAATCAGTGTAGGTTCACCCTGGCCAAAGCACATCAATCCACCCATCGATCTCATAAGATGGCACTCGTGCCGTTTCCTTTCTCTCCTTTCGCCGCGCCCTGCCCCGAGCACCGCCCTGCTGTGCCACCCTGCCCCGCCCCAAGCCCCGCCCTGCCACGCCGCCCGACCTTAGTTGATTAATTGTTTAATTAGTATTGTAATTGATTATTGTTTAAATAATACTTTGATTGATTGCGTGATTAGTTACTATATGTAAATAAATGGGTTTCGACCCGGTCTGGCCTGACACGACCCATTTAGGGTCTGTCACGGCCCATTTATTGGTAATGTATTAGTCGAGACAGGCACGGAGGATGGCAAGCTCCCAAGCTTGGACGGCGGGCCCCGACGGTGCGGTTTCATCTTTGACCCACTTACGACGGGGCATAACGTACGACAGCTAACCCTAGGCATCGTAAGATAATGGCAGGCCCCAACAGGGCATAACTTAGGACGGCTGACCCACTTCTTTGTCTCTTGTTCGTTCCTTCTCTCTCGTTCTTTCCTCTCTCTATTTTAAATGACTCAAAAAAGAAAGATTGACGTAAACCTATACAACATGCATCACCCGTTTCGAACGGACCCGTCTCACATGTGTTACACATGTGAGGCGTGTACGTTCGGAATTGTCCCTTTTTGGACAGACTGGGAGTGACCGAGGGGGCGTGGCATGTGATGAGACGCGGGTTTAGATCTAGACGAGATTTCGACTTCATAACCTTGTTGTTCTCTGCTGCACCATTTTCGGGCGTGCAGTGGAGAACAGCGGGGTTATGTTGCCGAAATTTCGTTCGGATCCATACCACGCGTCTCGTCATGAGCACGCTCCGCTCACTCTTGGGTGGGTTTAGGACCTATCCTTTCCAATAGATGTAGGGCCGTGACATAGATAAATTATAAAGTAACTATAATTTCCTTGACATTAAACTGCAGATTCAAACATGGGTGAGGATCATAGTTGGATGTATACCGGTTGGAAGAACAATTCTGGTGGTCACTCGGATGAGTGGTTCGCAAAGATAGATGCTTTTGTAGATCGAGCTTTTTCATTGTCAAAGATCGATAAGGTGCGGTGCCCATGTACGAAATGTCAAGGTGCAAAGTGTTGGGACAAAGTGAATTTGGCGTTTCACTTATGTCGATACGGTTTCATGCAAGATTATGAGGTATGGATCTTTCACGGTGAGACATCTTCTCAACCCATACAAGTTTTAGATGAGGATGACAACACGGGGGTCGATAGGATGGACGAGATGCTTGATGACATAAATCCTGAATTGATGGAGGATCCTCCTCCAACGGAGGTTGAAGCGTTTTTCACGCTTCTCAAAGCTTTAGAAGAGCCGTTGCATGAACACACCGAAGTGACGCTCCTTACTTTCATGACTAGATTTATGGCCATTAAGTCTAAGTATTTCTTATCCAATAACTGCTACAACGATCTTATCAAATTGATCAGCGATATCCTTCCACAACCACATAAAGTGCCTAAAGATATGTATCAGTCTAAGAAGTTGATTTCTGGTCTAGGTATGAAATATGAGAAGATTGATATGTGTCTAGACAATTGCATGTTTTTTTGGAGAGAGCATGCCAACGAGAACAAGTGCTTAAAATGTGGTAAAGCGAGATTTGTCGAAGTTGTTAATGACGACGGTTCAAAAGTAATGACTCAAGTCGCACAGAAGCAGCTTCGCTACTTGCCTGTCACACCTAGGTTCAAGCGTTTGTTTCTATCTAAAAAAACAGCTAGACACATGAGGTGGCATAAAGAAGGTGTACGTGAGAACAACAACATGATGGTGCACCCGTCGGACGGTGAGGCATGGAAGGCGCTTGACCACTTCGATCTAGATTTCGCCAATGACGCGAGAAATATTCGCTTTGGGTTGGCGACAGATGGCTTCCCACCGTTTAGTACAAACGCCACACCATACTCTTGTTGGCCCGTGTTCGCTATTCCGTACAACTTACCACCATCGCTTTGTATGAAGTTTGAGTTCATGTTCCTATGCCTTATTGTACCTGGACCGGATCATCCTGGTTCACGACTGAACGTGATGATGCAGCCATTGATTGAAGAGTTCAAAATGTTATGGACAGGAGTCGAAGCGTACGACTGTTATAGAAAACAGAAATTCAACCTTCGAGCTGCGTACTTGTGGTCTGTTCATGATTTTCCAGCTTACGGCCTGTTTTCTGGCTGGAGCACTCATGGTCGATTGACATGTCCAATATGTGCTTCGGACACGGATTGTTTTCGTCTAAGTCACGGTGGCAAGATATGCTACTTTGATTGTCATAGACGTTGGTTACCGACAAATCACGTGTTTAGGCAACAGAGAAATGCCTTCAGGAAGGGTACCATTGTAAAAAAGGGACCACCACAACGTCTGAACGGGTCGGAAATTGTTAAACAGCTCAACAATCTAGTGCCAGATGAAGGTCGTCCTGGATATTTTGTTGGTTACGGAGAGGATCACAATTGGACTCATATATGTGCACTATGGGAGTTACCGTATATGAAGTCTTTAATTCTAATGCATAACATTGATGTCATGCACCTGGAACGTAACATGGGCGAATGCATCATAAGCACGTGCTTGGATATGACGGGGAAAACAAAAGACAATATAAAAGCTCGGAAGGATTTGGCAGAGGTTTGTAACCGACCAAGTCTTGAGCTCTCCGAAGCTGGTGGCAAACCACGAGCTTCTTTCTGCCTTCGACCAAAAGAAAAGAAAGAAGTCTTCAAGTGGTTGAAACAGTTGAAGTTCCCAGACGGTTATGCTGCTAGCTTGAGAAGAGTCGTTAATGTTAAGACTGGAAATCTTACTGGTTTGAAGAGCCATGATTATCACATAATCATGGAAAGACTTTTGCCGGTTATGTTTCGAGGCTATCTTGACAATGAGGTATGGAAGGTGTTAGCTGAGCTTAGCTATTTTTATAGACAGCTTTGTGCTAAAGAAATCAAAAGGGAGATGATGGAGAAGTTGGAAAAATATATACCCGTGCTTTTTATGTAAGATGGAAAAAGTATTTCCTCCAGGGTTCTTCAATCCAATGCAACACCTTCTAATCCATCTTCCATATGAAGCTAAAGTAGGTGGCCCTGTTCAATATAGGTGGATGTACCACATTGAAAGAGCACTCAGATGTCTAAAATCAATGGTTCGTAATAGGGCAAGGGTTGAAGGATGCATCGCCGAAGCATTTACACTTCAGGAGATAGAATACTTTTCAAGTGTCTACTTTGCAGAAGAACACAATGTTAATGCATCGGTGTTACGGTACAATATGGCTGAAGCAACCTCTTGTAGCGAACTCTCACTTTTTCAAACGAGAGGCACCACTGTTGGTAGTGGCACGAGCTATGATGCTTCAGCAGATGAAAAGACAGCTGCTTTGTTATACATGTAAGCTAACATATATGGGATGGACAATTTTTTTCAGTAAGTGGTTGTTCAACATTTATACTAATTTGCGTGGTGTGTTATACATCTACACCAATAAATTTGTTTTGTCCTGATTTAGTGAGTTCGATCGACAAAATTGGAAGTCTAAGCAGCAACCTACTAGCAAGCAAATACAAACAATGCGACACTATGGAGTAAATGGAGGACCTAACTTCAAAACGTGGTTTCGAAATCATGTAACGTTTTCCTTGTCTTGTTCCTCTTAGTAATTATGTTCATAGCATAAAATAGTCTTCTTACTTCATATGTTGGACAGTGCAAGACACAAGCCGGTGTTCATGAAGATTTGCGACAACTGTCCAACGGATCCATTAAAGTTAAACTCTTTGGTCGATATGATGTCAATGGGTTCCGATTCCGTTCAACTCAATTTGAAGCTCAACGTCCTCTAAGGGCAACATCAAACACCGGAGTTGTGACGAGGGCCACCGATGCCGAAGGACATGAAACTAATTTCTATGGGATCATAAACAAAATCCTAGAATTTAGTTTTGCCGGGAGTAAAGACCTTAAAGTAGTCTTCTTTGACTGTGATTGGTTTGATAATAACAATGGAACTCGACAAAACCAATTTGGCATGGTAGAAGTCAAACACAAGGACCGACTACGAGGCTATGACACCTTTGTCCTTGCACACCAAGTCGAACAAGTGTACTATCTACAATATCCATGCGAAAAACTTAGTGCATGGTGGGTTGTACAAAAGGTGAATCCTCGTGAGCGGTTATATTCACCGGACAATACTGGTTACATTGATGAGGCAGATGTTGTTTACAAAGAAGAAGAGTTGCCAGATTCTTTTGTCGTTGAGCCTGGTCTACGACTCGATGAATTAGTTGGAGATGCACAAGATGTACAGACTCATAATGTGAAAAAACGAAAACGGCGAACAACCATGACAAAAGATCGATGGTCCGATTTACGAAGTAGAGTACATGATCGTGATACTGATGAATTTTGAAATTGAGTACAAGTATCGTTTCTTTCATCTCTTCTTTCGTCTTCTATATTTTCCTTTAAATTCATTATCAAATTTCCTTTCATCAGGATGTCATCGAGCAGTAGACGACGGGGGACGCGGGGCTTTCTGCCCCCGAGAGCAGACTCCGTTTTCCAGGGCTGTCAGTCTAGCAATGGTAGACTGTCTCAGCTGTTGGGCCTCGACAGAGGCCAGGGGTCACGAGAGCGGTCACGACAGGTAAAGAATATTAAATTACATAAATTATATAAATAACTTTCTTAAATCTATATTACCAATCTTCAAATTTTTAGGACGACTCTACGTCTGAGGAGACAGAGGCCAGGGGTCCTCTTCAGACACCACATGTTTCGGAGCCTGTTACAGATCCTGCTTCGGATCCTCTTCAGGTTCCAGCACCTCAGGATTCAGACCCTGCTTCAGAGCCTTCCACAGAGCCTGATGTGGAGTCGGCTCCACAGCAGCGTTACAGGAGGAGCCACTACGTGGCTCCTCCTCCGGTTCCTGCACGGCCAGAAGATCGGGTCGTTATTCGTTCGGTTGGCAATAGGTAAGTAAATCTATAACAAATCAATTTAGATATTTTAACACTTATATATGTACTAATTGAGAATCGTGTATTAGGTCTTGGGCCGATGACTCGTTCACGGGTCAAGGACGCCACCGCCAGGTCAACGCTGTCCTGGGCCAGCTCATCCGTTGTCACTACCCCGGTCTAGTGAACGGACGGGCTGCTACGTCTTGGGACGATTACGCTACGGCCCAGGACATTACCTACGGCAACCACCAGGAGCATGTGTGGCATGAATTCATGGTAAGTAAATCGTCTATTCGTTAAATGCGAACCTATTATATGTTAAATACATTAACTTGTATATTTCTACTTGTAGAAATATTACCGTTTGGAGGACGAGGCCCAGCTGGATCACGCTCGCCTGGTCTTCAACAACAACGCTAGGAAGCTCCTGACGCAGTCGATTTCAACGGCTCGCATTCAGGCTACGAAGGCGTACTATAAGTTGCATCCGGACGAGGGTGAGCCGGGGCAGTTTAGGGATGTGGCGGACAAGTACTTGACGGAGGCACAGTACGCAGAGGTAAATTCTTTATTTTACTTTGCTTCATTATCCAATTTTCATCAATATTTTCATCCAACAACAAATGTGTGCAGGTCAGCGTACCGTGGCTTGAGTCCTGTCCGGACGCCTACAGTTCCCTGTGTGCTCGTTGGGCGAGCCAGGGCTTCCAAGGCGTGTCGATGACCCGCCGACAGAGTCGAGGGACGGACGGGAAACACCGTCTTGGCGGGGACGGCTACGTACGCCTTGCTAAATGGATGGTAAGTGATACTCGAATTATATTCTAGTTAATTTCTATCGCTATCATTGTGCTAACACGTATCGATAGGAGCGCGAGATCGGTCAGGAGCCGACCGCTATCCAGGTGTGGAGGAGGGGTCACATGGGAAGTGACCCCTCGCAGCCTGATCAGCTGTCTTCTCAGACAGCGACAGAGACGTTGGTGAGTTCTTTAGTTGACTTAATTGTATTCTCTTTAAAACTTCTGATGACTTTAATTTTCTGTATTTTCAGGAAAAGTATGGGGAGGAGGTGCGGAGGCTTCGAGGCGACGATTACGATTGGAAGAACTCGCCGATCGTACCTGAAGCCGCCTATGCAAGCGGTGGCGGTAAACCTCATGGCCGGTGAGTTCTGTTGTTTTTCATTTACTTTCAATAACTTCGAGACACGAAACTTTAATACTCTTACTTCGTTGTGTAGGTTGGCCATCTTCGATGGAGTAGTAGACTCGAGGGAGGCGCGGTCTTACTCAAGGGCCTCTTCATCGCAGGGTGGATCCAACAGGTGTCGCAGCCGTGATCTGGAGCTCCAGAGTGTCCAAGAGGAGCTCCAGAGGACACAGGAAGCGCTGAGGCTCGCGAACGAGAGGCAGGCGGCCGAGCTCCGGGCTAGGG
Organism: Neostapfia colusana; assembly: GCA_030760725.1. NCBI lineage: Eukaryota > Viridiplantae > Streptophyta > Magnoliopsida > Poales > Poaceae > Neostapfia > Neostapfia colusana. The sequence continues at coordinate 28,520,041 of JASWHV010000019.1, read as the reverse complement.
ACGAGTATCAACACTCATGCATACTACAGCTGCAAGCTGCCATGCAGGTAAGTTTAGATCATTGTACTCAACGTTTCTAATATATAAATGACATGTATAATAATTTACTTCATATTTGCAGGCTATGGCCACAGGACAGCCCGTTGTCTTTCCTCAGTGGGCTCCGCCACCGATACAGCTACCACAGGGGCCGACGTCAGGAGCACAGGTACAAAATTTCTCATAATAGCTGCAACTAGTTAAATTTGCTCAAATTTAGTTGAATTTGATCAAACTTACTTAAACCTAGAGAAAACTAGTTAAACATCCTGAAACTGAGTAAAATATGGTACAACTTACTAAACTATAGTCAAATATGACCAAACTTACTCAAACATAGCCAAAACTATTTGAACTAGCTCAAACACAAACACTACTAGTCCATACTTCTCAAACTTAGTAAAATATGAGCAAACTTACTCAAACATAGCCAAATCTAGCTATGTTGCTCAATTTTAACTTGTAATGAGTTTATTTAATCATATACACATTTGTGAACTTCTAATTTGTCTAACTATACATGTACATCATAGGGATCGGCGACGCGGGCTCAGGAAACTCCATCCCCTCAGCAACCAGCGTTTGGACGAGCGCACGACGACTTTCTGGACTCCGGTGGCAGCGGTCGGGGTAGCGTAGGGTAGTGTGGCGTGCGTAAAGTGTTTTTATGCAATTCTGTGATGTATATTTTGATTGCCTGTGATCTGACCATCGAGCCAGGGCTGGCCTCGAAGCCAGGGCAGGATTTTCTGTTTTTTTTTTAAATTGGAAAGCTTATTGATGACAGTTTCTGGTACTTGGCCGTCGTCAATAAGCCATTAGTATTGACGACGGCCAGGTACCAGAAACCGTCGTCAATAAGCAATTGTTATTGACGACGTCCTAGTGTAAACCGTCGTCAATAAGCCACGGTTACTGACGACGGTTGAAATGCTGGCCGTCGTCAATAAGCATATTGACGACACCCTGATTTAGCTGTCGTCAATAAGCCATTGTTATTGACGACGGCCAGGTACCATAAACCGTCTTCAATAAGCCATCGTGACTGACGACGGTTTATATCATAGCTGTCGTCAATAAGTTTATTGACGACAGCTAGATTTAGCTGTTGTCAATAAGATTATTGACGACGGTTACCGTCGTCAATAAATTTATTGACGACTAATAATTGAAGACAGCCGAAAACCGTCGTCTATAAAGTTTTACCGTCGTCAATAACTAATTGACGACGGTAGTGTCCTTATTGACGATGGTTTCCGGCCGTCGTCTATTGTCCGGATTCCTGTAGTGAATACCATAGCAGCAAGCTCGAGATCATGAGTCGGATAGTGCTGCTCGTGGTTACGTAGTTGACGTGAGCCATAGGCGACCACCCTTCCTCCTTGCATCAATACACAGCCAAGCCCGATGCCGGACGCATCACAATATACGTCGAAGGGCTTGGTTGTATCCGGTTGAGCTAATACCGGGGCTGTTGTAAGATGCTTCACTAATGCTTGGAAAGCTTCTTCACAAGCTGAGCTCCAAACATATTTGATCCCCTTCTTCAACAGTTCAGTCATCAGCTTAGCAAGCTTGGAGAAGTTCGGTATGAATCTCCGGTAATATCCTGCTAACCCAAGGAAACTTCTGACTTCGTGGACTGATGTGGGGGACTTCCATTTCAGCACTTGTTCGATTTTGCTTGGGTCAACTGCAATGCCTTCTGCAGAAATAATGTGACCAAGAAATGGCACTTGGCTGATCCAAAACTCGCACTTGCTGAATTTGGCACAAATCTTATGGTCTCACAATCGTTGAAGCACAATATGCAAGTGTTTGGCGTGTTCTTCCTCAGACTTGGAGTAAACCAAGATGTCGTCTATGAAAACCACCACAAACTTGTCCAATTCCAGCATGAACACTAAGTTCATGAGATACATGAAATGTGCCGGGGCGTTGGTGAGACCAAAGGACATGACGAAGTATTCATACAACCCATATCTCGTCGAGAAGGCCGTCTTTGGAATTTCCTCCGCTCGGATCTTGATTTGATGATATCCAGAGCGAAGATCCATCTTTGAAAATACACTTGCACCCACAAGTTGATCGAATAAGATATCGATGCGGCGCAGTGGATATTTATTCTTGATGGTGACGGCATTGAGAGGCCGGTAGTCCACACACAACCTCAAGGTTTCATCCTTTTTCTTCACAAACAGCGCCGAGCATCCCAATGGCGAGGAACTCGGTTGAATGAAACCCTTCTTCATTAAATCATTGAGCTGCTCCTTCAGTTCAGCCAGCTCATTCGGAGCCATCTTCTACGGTCTCCGTGAGATCGGTGTCGTCCCAGGTACAAGTTCAATCTTGAACTCGACATCCTTTTCGGGTGGCATGCCTGGGAGATCATCCGGATATACATCCGGGTATTCACGGACCAACCGAATATCCTCAAGTTTTGTGGCTTCCGTATTATATGTGGCTGTAGCTTCTTGAACCGAAAGGTCAAGCATAAAAACATGTGGTTCATGAAGTGGAGAGTTTAAACGAACCACACGTGGAATCATGTCAAGAACAGCACCATGGCGATGTAGCCATGACATTCCTAAAATGACATCAATTTTCTGACTCTATAACATAATTAGAGAAGTCGGATATAGAATCCCACCCAATTGTAATGGTGCTCTATGGACCATCCTATCAGCTGTTATTTTCCCACCGGGAGAACATATCAAGTATAAATTATTTGTGGGAATGATAGGCAGTTGATATTTAATAACATAAGACTGACTTATGAAATTATGGGTGGCACCGGAGTCAAAAAGTATGACTACGGGGTGATCTAGGTAAGAGAACGTACCCGCGAGGAAGGGTTCGCCTTCCGGCACGTCTTCGATGGCTAAGTGGTGGACGTTGCCAGGTTTTGGTGCTGGTTTCTTCGGCTGATTACGGGGCTGATTAGCACCCTGATACGGTGCTGCACCCCTGCCCTGTCGCGGCTCGCGGCAGTCTCTTGAAATGTGCCCGACACGGGCACACGTGAAGCACGTGTAAGGTGTCAGGGTCCCGCCGACTTGAGGATGGAATCCCGGTGCACGCTGCTGAAACGGAGGAGCACGCGGAAGCATCCTTTGCTGCTGCTGTTGCTGTGGTGGATATGTCGGTCGAAAGCCCGGCGCATTATATTGCCGACCGTGGAACTGAGGCTGTCGCGCCGGTGGCTGCCATCTCTGACCGGATGGTGAGCGATACACCACGCGGTATTTTGTGGCGTCCTACCACTGCTGCACGTCAGCGCGCTGCGTTTCCTTTTGTCAGAACCGCGCTCGCGCTGAGCATTCTCTTGTAGGACCACGGCATTAACGAGATCGTTGAAGGTGCCGCGATTGCTTTGGGCGAGATGGACCTTCATCTTTGAATTCAGGCCCAGGAAGAACGCGTTGCGCTTGTTGTCTTCCGTTCCCACAAATCCTGGCGCATACTGCACCAGTTGGTTGAATAACCTGGAGTACTCATGAGCACTCCTCTCGCCTTGTTTCAGCGCCAGGAACTCCTGGAGCTTCATTTCCATATCCCTGGGAGGTATGTGATAGGCGTGGAACGCCTCCCGGAACTCCGCCCACGTGACGGCATGGCCAGCCGGTAAGGAGGCGGTGTAGTTCGCCCACCAGGTACCGGCTTCTCCCTGAAGCTGTTGCCCTGCATACAGCGCCTTCTGATGTTCGGTGCATCGGAGCAACCCGAACTTTGCCTTTAGAGTGAGGATAAAGCTGTCCGCCTCCAAAGGTTCTTCGGTCTCTGTAAAGACCGGTGGATGGGTCGCCAGGAATTCCGAATAAGAACTTTGCTGGGGCTGGCGTTGCCCATTGTCTTGGCGTCCTCCCGGATGGGACGCATTTTGCTGCACCAACATCCGCAGCAGCTCGGTTTGCTCGTCACGCGAACCAAGCGCTGCGGCAAGAACCTCCGCAAGATTACCTGGAAGCTCTGGCGGTGGACGAGGTGGTTGCTGCTGCATCGTGGTTTTCTCCGGAGGTGGAGACTCATCACCACGAACCTGACTCAGACATCCCTCCTCTTGTGTGGAACGTGTCCGCACCATTCTGCATTCAGACCATTCAAACGATCAGCACATGTTGGTTTACTTCATCCAGTCTATACAATAGTCACGCGAGAATGGAATAAACAGTACGCACAACAGTCACACATATGGATAAAGTATAAACTTTATGCAACATATACATCCCTGGACCGTGTCACACGATCGAGTTCCAAAGTATTGAACTTTATGGGTTAAAATTTCATTTCGACCATCGGGGTCACCACGGGATGTTAAGTGTGTCAGCATGCGTAATTCCTCGCTATTGTACTGGACCCAAACATGTCCTAACTCGAAATGATATGTCAAATGCATAAACTGTTTCAAGTGCTTTTGCCTTCTAGCGAGTGTGAGTTCCCCCTAGGTAGGGCTATAGACTGCATTGATTTTCCTTGAGCGGAGGAAATGGTGCTTTGTCGATCCGCTCGACATGAAGCCCTGGTAGTTCCTTCTATGGATTTCACTTAAGCATCTGAAGAGCTCTGTATCTGCTACCTGGGTGGTAGAGAAAAATAAGTTATCTGACAATCCTTCCTTTCGGTCAAGCAATCCTTCCGATAAATCCGATTTAGCGCTGGAACTTTTTGACTCCACTCGTTGTTTTACAACAGCCGCTGGATATCGAAAGGTGAAACTAAATGTTTTGGTTGAAATACAGAAAAATTCCAGAGAGCATTTTGGTCTGCCCTGTTTCTTGACAGTACCTACTCATCTGAGATTTTCATCCCCTTGGAGTGAGATTTTGTTGTGGAACTCTACAGAAAAGTTGTAGAGGACTTCAAAACCTTTCCAGAATGGTATCCCGCACCTCCATTGGTTCAACCAATCCTAAGTAATGCCCTGTTCAAGTTCAGAAAAATTTCTGCCAAAACAGGGGAGATTGTTCCTAAGTTTTTAAGATTGAATCTATACTCCCAATTGACTCTTAGTTCAATATAGTAGTTTACTAACCCCTAAATGAAATCCTAAACTTCATTTTTGACTCTTTTCTTTGAAAATAAACTTTTATGCAGTCTCGGTACTACGTTTCCTCACCCAAGAAAAATCCTAAACCGGTATTCCGGCATATACGTGTCAAATGGTGGAACTAAGAACGTCACTTACAAACGGTTTCAACACGTCATGCACTAATGTGGTTAGTGTACCTGCAGAAGAACACCCAATAATGGTGCACACAATGGTTTTAACATTGCAGGAAGTTCCATATCATAGTAAAAACATACGGTATGTATCAATGCCATACGGATCGTCCTTGAGTCAAGCCACGTCTCAAGGTACATGGTCGTGTTTTCACACCACACGACGGGGAACCCGAGTAGAGCGCGAACGGGTCGTCACGGTTGGGAATTTTATCAACCCAACGGATACCACCTACTTCCTCATGACTGTTAAGGCACGCCGATGGTGAGCGTTGCGTATGGCCCTTTGAACATTGAACGTTCAAGAGTTGTATACTATCGTGTTGCTTACCACACGATGGGGTATTCTCACTTTTGCCTAAAGCACACTGGAGATCAGCGTTTTCATATGCTCTCAGAACCATTGAGAGGTTCGGAGACTCATATTAACTACCGTGCCAAGCCACGGTATATCTTTCCATACTATTGCTCGTACGGCGAGTTACCTGTGGCAGACCGGAATCCGCTCATCCAGGATCGCAGAGGGTGGTGCCGCACGATGCGACACCCGACAGCACACGTCATAAGAACACAATATATTACATGGGAAAAACAAACTGAACTGTATAAAAAGGTACAACTTCAGTTACAAACTAGTCTTTATTTTAAACAGCGGAAGTCTACTCTGTACAACTCACGCCCGCCTATCTAGCAAAAGTCGGTTGCCCCGCCCTAGGGCAACCAACACTGGCTGCACTCCTCAGCTCAGCGCAGCGTGTACGGCTCCCACTCAGCCGTGGTCCCCGACATAGGGTAACCCTCGCCGGTGGACTCGTACTCCGAGTCCGTGGGTGGCTCCTCACCTGAAAAACACTTAAGCAGCAACCGTGAGCACGAGGGCTCAACAAGACTTAACTGACTCACCTAAGCATGGAACTCTACTTGAGGGGTACAATGGACATAGGATAGTAACAGTGCATCAATGGACACGCCTACAGTTCATCCTTAGTTCATCTTTTAGCCACAAGTTAACAGTTCGGAAATCTGAAATTTAGTAAGCAATGTTTGGTGGCACACATGTAGCCATACAATTATACCATAACAGCAATATTAAATCATAACATTCCATAAATTATCTATGTTACGACGCAGTGAACAAGCGGTACTCGTCACCGCGAGGGACGGCGAATCCACTTGATATACACCTGCAGGGAAACCCAAAGAGCACGTCACGTACGCCCACCCGTGGAGCTGCACAGCACGCTCACTCGATGTCATACGGGACAACCTTTCACCCAACAGCCCAAACGTCGAACCGGTCGCACCGAAATGAGCAGGAGGTTCCCCACACGGAGCATCTCTCTATGCCCGTTGGCAGATTTCCACCTTGCTGCCCTCAGCCTATACCTATAAATCGGTGCGTTATGCCTCGACGCCCGGAGGTTTAGGCTACATTGGTTTATCGGGGCCCATATATCCGTTATGCCTTCGGTACTTTCAATACTTGTTCAGCAGGGCCGCACACGGATTGGTCCTCAATCGACACGGACAGGGATGCGCACACAAGACTTCCTCTTGCTGCGCCCTAGCCCCTGCCTAGTCTCATTTTCATTACTAAAGTGATCTCACATCACTCAACCGAACCCGTGCGTCCCAAGCCTATCTCGCGAGTAGATTCCAACTACTCGACTTGTACCGAAGTCCTATGAAACATTAAGCATAGCCTGTCTACTCGAGGTCTTAGACTCTACCCTCACTCTTATTGAAAATTTCTGGTCATGCAAGTGGGGTTCCATTCATCCTACACCTAATGCACACTCATACATCACTCTAATTATGTGAACAAAGCAAAACTTGATAAAAGAGTTAATGCAAACCGGGGCTTGCCTTGTTGCTGCTGGTCAGGGGTTAGTTCTTCTTTCGGAAGTAGGAAGTCGAGTACTTCCGCAGCCTCCTTGCCTTCAGCGACTACACGTTAATAAAATACTACATGTTAATGAATATGCACATAAGTTTATTGTAATGCTTCTGCTATTAGTTCTAATAACCAGTCTCTAACAACTGGAACTCTGTTTAAGAATTTAAAGATGAACTGGGTGTTGGTGGTTTGGGCTTAGACCTAAGCACAGGGTTAAGTGCTAAGTGGTTTTTCCCCCTTTTCCATATTAATCCCTCAAGTGGTTAAACAGGACAGGGGTGATCCAGAGCTCCAATGGAGCTGAGAATTTTTGTGTGAATTCCTTGTCACAAGAAAACCCTCTGGACCAAACATTAGCACTTTTCATTGAGTGGTTTGCTCAGAATAATTCTCTTAGCAAATAAGCAAAGAAGAATTAATTCTAAGGTAACACCCCTGTTCTGTGGGGACCACCCCGTGGTTCACCCACTCCAGGAATCGCATAGGGTGGTGCCGTGCGATGCGGCACCCCACAGCACACACGAAAAGAATAAAGGATAACATACAAACTTTTATTTGATATAAAACAGCGGAAATCTTTTTACAAAACCTATTCATACAGCGGAAGTAATATACTATAAGGTCTCTCATCCTAACTATGCAAAAGTGCAGCCGACCAGCCCGGGGACGCTACACACTAGCAGCATGGAACCGGAGAATCACGGCGGCGTGCAGGGCTCCAGCTCGGCCGTGTACCCCGACGGGGGGCATCGCCTCGTCCTCGGAACCTTCCTCATAACTCTCACCTGCACACAGCTCAAATATTGCAACCGTGAGCACGAAGGCTCAGCAAGTCTTAACCGTAAACCCTAGGCATGGAACTCTACGTGCAAGGATATGTAAGATGGGACAAGGAATTTGCTATAAAGACACGCCTATAAGTTGATCCTTACTTCCAGTTTTATAGCAGCAGGTTCATGTGCCTTAGACAGCTCTCACATCGGAAGTCCACAATCAAACAAGAAACGCTTTCCCCCGATGTGGAGATGCCCAAAATGGAATATAAACTTAATTAGCTCAATATCTACAACAATCAAGGTATTCAAGACATTAAGATCAATACAGCATTTTCAGTTGGCTTATTTCACTTCTTACTACGTCACAGCGCAGTGAACAAGCGGGTACTCAAATAACCGCGAGGGACGGTGATTGCAATCAAGACACACCCGGATAACACGTCACATACACCCACTTTCAGAAGCGTGATTCCACACCCCTTCCTACTCTGTTGTATGCAACAGCCTTTCAAAGGCAACCCAAATGCCGAACCGGTCCATCCGTAACGGGTAGGAGGTCCCCGCGTGGAGCGTGACTGTGCCCACCGGCAGATTTACACCTTGCTACCCTCAACCCACTCCTATTTACGGTTGGGTAAGCCTCGACACCCAGGTTAACCAATTACATCGGTTTCCTGGTTCCCATATGCCAGTATGCATCCGGTACTGTTTGATACTTTTCCAGCAGGGCCACACACGGACGGTCCTCAACCGACACCAACAGGGCTACGCACGTGAGACCTCTGCTCACTGCTTCCTATCCCCCCTGCTGAGTCTCATTTTTATAACTCAAGCCATTATCTACTTCTTTTCTTCCCGTGCGATAAGTGCTATCTCGCGAGTAGCTTCCAACCACTCGACTTCTACCGAGATCCTATACATTAGCATGGCATTCTCTACTCGTCGGTTTGTAAACTACCCAGCCCTTTATAGGATTTAAAGAGGCTATGCAAGTGGGGTTTCAATCACCCTAACTCTAATGCAAACATTCACCCTAGACATAAATGATACAAATAAAAAGCTTTATAAAAGGTACTTAAGTGCAAACCGGGGCTTGCCTGGTTGCGAGTTAAACGGAAAGTCAGCTTCTGGTGGGAGGACGTCCAAAGGCTCCGGCGTATCCTCAACTTCGGTCACTATTATGAAATGTAATAAAATACATGTATAAGTATTAAGGATTTATAAGAATTGGACTTCTACTCATAGCTACTGCTATTTAAAATCCTTAATTGCCTTTGGGATTTTTACAGTGGATACTAGACTCTCTAAGGATGATTTGAGCCAAATTTGGAGATATGTCATTGCACAATGTAGTATTTAAAATTCCTACAAGTACAATGCTTCTCTAAATTTTGAGCCCAATTCAGGAGCTTGACATAGCTAATGGTGGAAGATCTGATTAGGGTAAGTCTCCATGGTTCCAACAAAATTTGTTTCACCATTTTTGGAGCTACCATCAGAGAGATATGAATTTTTGAACTTAGACAGGAGTTCTGAAAAGCTTCTGTTTAAATTTGAATTTTCAAATAAAGGCTGAACTTGAGAAGGTAACTTGACCTAGCAAATGACCTCCAATGAAGCCCAAATTTTTACTGGAGATCAGTATCTATGAAGAGGATTTGCTACCCAAATTTGGGAATATTTCATAAAGAATTGCTCCTGTAATAATTCCCTAAAGGATTTACTAAAAACAATTCTACAGGAATTCCTGGGCATCTTCATAGCCAAAATTTGGTTTCTCTGTGAAGTACTCCTCATGAGGAACCCAACAAAATTGGTCTCACTCTTTTCGGAGTTTTCTACACAAAGTTATGGCCTTGTAAAGATCAGCTAATTCCTGGGATTATTTCTCTAATAGAAACTTCAAATAATTGGGCTGGGCCCACTGGTTTAATTCGGACCAGTCAGATCTTAGCAACACCGGCGGCAACATGGTTATTCCCGCGCAGCCGCACCAGATCCGGCGCCACAACCCGATCCTCGCGCGAACCCGGAGGCTGACCGGTGGGACCGGCCCTCCTTCGTCTTCCTTGCGCTGCCCGCGCCTTCCGCGGCGGCGCACGCCGGCGAGGCTCGCCGGGACAGGGTTCCTTTGGTCCAAACTTCGTCAAACTCGCCGCCTGTGAGTTCTACACCGTGCTGAACACGATGGTAGGGTCGGGAGCCGATGACAACGGCCGGAAAGGTGCTTGCATCGGCGACCATGTCGAAGCTTACTTCGGCGACCTTGCTCTCCCTTAACAGTGGGTCATTCGGGCTAGGGTTTGCTCCAAAAGCACCAGTGTCCCATAGACATCCTCGACCCATAGCTCGCTCTCCCTGAAACCCACCGGAGAGAGGACCTCACCGGCGACCCGAGCCCTCAAAACTCCGGCGGCGACAAAAACTCGGTACCTAGCATCCCTACTTGCTCATTTGAGCTGCTAGAACTTCGGGGAGATGCGCAAGCCTGTGCTGGAGCTACTGTAAGCTTATCTAGCGCGGAGCTACCCCGAGCACAACGAATTTTTGGTTAGACCGCGCACTACCCGTCGGTGTACCGTTTGGGGAAACGGTGAAATTCTTGCCATCGGTCCTAGCAAACGCTAAACGGCCTCCGGCTACACGACCAGGACATGTCCACGCACCTTTCTTGTATAGGAAGTCAGGGAAGAGGGTGGCCGGTTGCTGCTGTCGACAGAGAGCCGAAACGGCGAGGTCCGGGCACCTTGAAGCTTTGGCGCCAATCCGCGTTTCTCGAGCAGTTCGGACCGGCAAATCTCGAAGGGGCTTTGGCAAGGGCTAGAGCACGTCCAGGCGATTCTCTTTGCTGTGGAGCGCTCGAGCTATTGAGCTTGGAGGGCTGTGGTCAAGCGGAGAGAGCTGAGCGGCGGTGTCCAGTGGAAGTGAGACGGTCGCGGCGCTGCACGAGCTGGGGAGGAGGAGAAGTAGCGCTGGGGTACTCGGGCGGCCGCTCTTATCGCCCACGAGCGCCGCCGACGTCAGCCAGCGAGAACCAGCTCGGTGGCTCGGTGAGGGCGTCGGGGGGGGGAGCGCTTTTCCGAGAGCTGTCGCGCCGCGATCAACCGGGAACATAGAGAGAGGGAAAACAGTCGGTTGTTTGCTTTAGGTGGCTGACAATTGGGCCCCACTTCCCCTTTTGTTTAGTAAAACTTTTCTAATATTTTTCCCTCCATCAACTCAACATTAAAAGCTTTACTTCATCCCAAAGTTTTGTTTGAATTTGCAGAATTCAAATGGTTTGAATTCTGGTGTAGAATTTGAATGGGGTTTGATCATTTGAATTTGAAAAGGAGTTTGAATTCTCCACTTTGTATTGCCTCAAAAATATAGCCAACCAGCTCCAAAGTTTCCAATTTTTGGCATGGCTGCTTATTAAAAGGTGGAGAACACCTTTGTGAACCCAAATTTTCAAATTGAGGGAATTGGAATTTGAAACTGAATTTGAAATTCAGATTAGAGGGCTTCTCCTTTTAATCCCAAACAAATATTAAAACTCCTCCAAATGAGCTGAAATTTGGAAGGTTGAATATTTGGACTATAAAGATCCAAGTTGTGCATTTAGATCTCCATGTTTGGAAATTTTGGGAAATCTAAACCCTCACTTTGAACTCACACTTATTATAATTCAAAGTTTTGATTCCCCTCATTTTTGATAAGTGTATATGAGCTGAATTTTCTTGCTACCACTTTTGGGGATTTTACATCCCTCCCCCCTTAAAAAGAATCTCGTCCCGAGATTCCAAAGGAAAAGTAAAGTGGGGAAAAACTTTACCGGGTATATGATGATAGCAAGTCCGGATAATATGTTCGTAAATAGTCCTCGCTTTCCCATGTCGCCTCATCAGCGGTATGGTTACTCCACAAGACCTTGTAGAACCATAAGGTTCGGTTTCTTGTGGCACGAGTCTTTTCATCGATGATCCGGGTTGGATACTCCGTGTACGTGAGGTCCGGTTGAAGAACTTCTATGTCTTCAGTGCGGATTTCAGCTGAGGTTTTGAGGCACTTCTGCAGCTGAGAGATGTGGAAGACATTGTGAATGCCTGCAGAAGACGCTGGTAACTCCAGGCGATAGGCCACGGGTCCGCATCTTTCAATGACGGCGAACGGACCAATGAACCGCGGCGCAAGTTTACCCTTCACTCCGAAACGGTGAATTCCCTTCATCGGAGACACATGGACATAAACATGGTCCCCGATGTCGAAGTGGAGAAGGCGGCGTCTCTTATCCGCATAGCTCTTCTGACGAGATTGAGCAGCCTTGAGATTGGCTTGTATTACTCGCACTCGTTCTTCAGATTCATTCACAAGTTCAATGCCGTAGATGACTCGCTCGCCAGACTCGCACCAGTTTAGAGGTGTGCGGCATTTCCGGCCGTAGAGAGCTTCATACGGCGCCATCTTGATGCTAGCTTGATAGCCATTGTTGTAAGAAAACTCCGCCAACGGCAAATGATCGTCCCAATTCTTGCCGTGGTGGATGGCACACGCGCGTAGCATGTCTTCAAGCACTTGATTCACCTGTTCAGTTTGACCATCTGTCTGCGGGTGATACGCGGAGCTTCGGATCAGTTTGGTCCCCAATGATGCGTGCAGCTGTTCCCGAAACCGAGAGACAAACAGCGCACCGCGATCTGAAATAATGGAGTGGGGAACACCGTGCAAGCATAAGATTCTTGCAATATAAAGCTCCGCATATTGCTTGGCCACGTACTTTGTATGTACGGGAATGAAATGAGCCGACTTGGTTAGTCGATCGACTATCACCCAAATCGAGTCATGCTTGTGAGACGTGAGAGGTAACCCGACTATGAAGTCCATGCTGATATCCTCCCACTTCCACGCCGGAATGCTTAATGGTTGCAGCTGTCCGGCTTTACGCATATGGTCGGCCTTCACACGCCGACACGTATCACATTCGGATACGTATTTTGCAATTTCTCTCTTCATCCGTGTCCACCAAAACCTGGTTTTCAGATCCTGGTACATCTTGTTGCTGCCCGGATGAATAGAATACTTGGACAAATGAGCCTCGTCCAAGATTTTCTTTCGAAGCTTCATGTCACGGGGTACCACTATACGGTCTTTAAACCATAGAGTGTCGTGTTCATCTCTTCGGAAGCATTTCATTTCGCCATTCTTCATCCTTCTCCGAATGTGCAACATTCCCATGTCCTTCTTCTGAGCTTTCATAATCTCCTCTCTTATGGTTGGGATGAGAGCAAGATTATATAACGCCCCGTACGGAGTCAAGTACAGACTTGGCTCCTCCTCTTCAAGTGGGGTGATGGACAGATTGTTGACATGGGATTTGCAGCTTAAGGCATCGGCAACCACGTTTGCCTTACCGGGGTGGTAGTGAATCTCGATCTCATAGTCTTTGATCAGTTATAGCCATCTCCGTTGCCGCATATTCAACTCCTTTTGAGTGAATATATATTTCAGACTTTTGTGGTCGGTGTAGAGGTGCACTAAGTTCCCAAGCAAATAGTGCCTCCACATCTTCAAGGCCAATACCACAGCAGCGAGCTCAAGATCATGAGTCGGATAGTGCTGCTCGTGGTTACGAAGTTGACGTGAGCCATAGGCGACCACTCTTCCTCCTTGCATCAATACACAGCCAAGCCCGATGCCAGACGCATCACAATATACGTCAAAGGGCTTGGTTGTATCCGGTTGAGCTAACACCGGGGCTGTTGTAAGATGCTTCACTAATGCTTGGAAAGCTTCTTCACAAGCTGAGCTCCAAACATATTTGATCCCCTTCTTCAACAGTTCAGTCATCGGCTTAGCAAGCTTGGAGAAGTTTGGTATGAATCTCCGGTAATATCCTGCTAACCCGAGAAAACTTCTGAATTCATGTACTGATGTGGGGGACTTCCATTTCAGCACTTGTTCGATTTTGCTTGGATCAACTGCAATGCCTTCTGCAGAAATGATATGACCAAGGAATGGCACTTGGCAGATCCAAAACTCGCACTTGCTGAACTTGGCATAAAGCTTATGGTCTCTTAATCGTTGAAGCACGATATGCAAGTGCTTGGTGTGTTCCTCTTCAGACTTGGAGTAGACCAAGATGTCGTCTATGAACACTACCACAAACTTGTCCAACTCCGGCATGAACACTGAGTTCATGAGATACATGAAGTGTGCCGGGGAGTTGGTGAGACCAAAGGACATGACGAGGTACTCATATAACCCATATCTCGTCGAGAAGGCCGTCTTTGGAATATCTTCCGCCCGGATCTTGATTTGATGATATCCGGAGCGAAGATCCATCTTTGAAAATACACTTGCACCCACAAGTTGATCGAATAATATGTCGATGCGGGGCAGTGGATATTTATTCTTGATGGTGACGGCGTTGAGAGGCTGGTAGTCCACACACAACCTCAAGGTTTCATCCTTCTTCTTCACAAATAGCGCCGAGCATCCCCATGGCGAGGAACTCGGTCGAATGAAACCCTTCTTCATTAAATCATTGAGCTTCTCCTTCAATTCAGCCAGCTCATTCGGAGCCATCTTGTATGGTCTCCGTGATATCGGCGTCGTCCCAGGTACGAGTTCAATCTTGAACTCGACATCTCTTTCGGGTGGCATGCCCGGAAGATCATCCGGAAAGACATCCGGGTATTCACGGACCACACGAATATCCCCCAGTTTTGTGGCTTCCGTGTTATATGTTGCTGGGGTTTCTTGAACCAAACGGTCAAGAATAAGAACATGTGGTTCATGAAGTGGAGAGTTTAAACGAACCACGCGTGGAATGATCTAAAGAACAGCACCATGGCGATGTAGCCATGACATTCCTAAAATGACATCAAGTTTTTGACTCTCTAACATGATTAGATAAGTCGGATATAGATTCCCACCCAACTGTAATGGTGCTCTATAGACCATTCTATCAGCTGTTATTTTCCCACCCGGAGAACATATCAAATATGAATTATTTGTGGGAATGATAGGCAGTTGATATTTAATAACATAAGACTGACTTATGAAATTATGGGTGGCACCGGAGTCAAAAAGTATGACTACGGGATGATCCAGGTAAGAGAACGTACCCGCGAGGACGGGTTCGCCTTCCGGTACGTCTTCGATAGCTAAGTGGTGGACGTTGCCGGGTTTTGGTGCTGGTTTCTTGGGCTGATTGCGGGGCTGATTAGCACCCTGATATGGTGCTGCACCCCTGCCCTGTCGCGGCTCGGGGCAGTCTTGAAATGTGCCCGACACGGCCACACGTGTAGCACGTGTAAGGTGTCGGGGTCCCGCCGACTTGAGGACAGAATCCTGGTGCACGCTGTTGAAACTGGGGCGCACGCGGGACCATCCTTTGCTGCTGCTGTTGCTGTGGTGGATACGTCGGTCGAAAGCCCGGCGCATTATATTGCCGACCGCGAAACTGAGGCGGTCGCGCCGGTGGCTGCCATCTCTGACCGGATAGTGAGCGATACACCATGCGGTATTTTTGTGGCGTTCCACCACTGCTGCTCGTCAGCGCGCTGCGTTTCCTCTTGTCAGAACCGCGCTCGCGCTGAGCATTCTCCTGTAGAATCGCGGCATTAACTAGGTCGTTGAATGTGCCGCGATTACTCTGGGCGAGATGGACCTTCATATTGGAGTTCAGGCCCCGGAAGAACGCATTGCGCTTGTTGTCTTCCGTGCCCACAAATCCTGGTGCATACTGCGCCAGCCGGTTGAATAATCTGGAGTACTCATGAGCACTCCTCTCGCCTTGCCGTAGCGCCAGGAACTCCTGGAGCTTCATCTCCATCACACCGGGAGGTATGTGATAGGCGCGGAACGCCTCCCGGAACTCCGCCCATGTGACGGCATGGCCAGCCGGTAAGGAGGCGGTGTAGTTCGCCCACCATGTACCGCCTTCTCCTTGAAGCTGTTGCGCTGCATACAGCGCCTTCTGGTGTTCGGTGCATCGTAGCAGCCCGAACTTCGCCTCCAGAGTGCGGATAAAGCTGTCCGCCTCCAAAGGTTCTTCGGCCTCCGTGAAGACCGGTGGATGGGTCGCCATGAACTCTGAATACGAACTTTGTTGGGGCTGGCGTTGCCCATTATCTTGGCGTCCTCCCTGATGGGACGCATTTTGCTAGACTAGCATCCGCAGTAACTCGGTTTGCTCGTCGCGCGAGCCGAGCACTGCGGCGAGAACCTCCGCCAGGTTTCTTGGAAGTTCTGGCGGTGGAGGAGGTGGTTGCTGCTGCGTCGTGGTTTGCTCCAGAGGTGGAGACTCATCACCACGAACCTGACTTGGACCTCCCTCCTCTTGCGTTGAACGTGTCCGCACCATTCTGCATTCAGATCATTCAAATGATCAGCACATGTTGGTTTAGCTCATCCAGTCTATACAATAGTAATGCGAGAATGGGATAAACAACGCGCATAACAATCACACATATGGATAAAGTATAAACTTTATGCACCATATACATCCCTGGACCGTGTCATACGATCGAGTTCCAAAGTATTGAACTTTATGTGTTAAAAGTTCATTTCGACCATCGGGGTCACCACGGGATGTTAAGTGTGTTAGCATGCGTACTTCCTCGCTATTGTATTGGACCCAAACATGTACTAACTCGAAGTGATATGTCAAATGCATAAACCCTTCGACTCCAACTCGCTGTGTTACAACAGCCACTGGACGTCAAACGGTGAAACTAAGTGTTTTGGTTGAAATACAGAAAATTCCAGAGAGCATTTGGTCCGCCCTGTTTTTGGACAGTACCTACTCATCTGAGATTTTCATCCCTTTGGAGGGAGATTTTGTTCTGGAACTCTACAGAAAAATTGTAGAGGACTTCAAAACCTTTCCAGAATGGTATGACACACCTCCATTGGTTCAACCAATCTGAAGTTATGCCCTGTTGAGGTTCAGCAAAATTTCTGCCGAAAACAGGGGAGATTATTCCTAAGCTTTTGAGATTGAACCTATATTCCCAATTGACTCTTAGTTCAATATAGGAGTTTACTGACCTCTAAATGAAATCCTAAACTTCATTTTGACACTTTTCTTAGAAAATAAACTTTTATGCAATCGGTACTACGTTTCCTCACCAAAGAAAAATCCTAAACCGGTATTCCGGCATATACGTATCAAATGGTGGAACTTAAGTCGTCACTCACAAACGGTTTCTACACGTCATGCACTAACGTGGTTAATGTACCTGCAGAAGAACACACAATAATGATGCACACAAAGGTTTTAACATTGCATGCAGTTCCATATCATAGTAAAAACATACGGTCCGTATCATTGCCATACGGATCGTCCTTGAGTCAAGCCACGTCTCAAGGTACATGGTCGTGTTTTCACACCACACGACGGGGAACCCGAGTAGAGCGCGAACGGGTCGTCACGGTTGGGAATTTTATCAACCCAACGGATACCACCTACTGCCTCATGACCGTTGAGGCACGCCGATGGCGAGCGCTGCGTATGGCCCTTTGAACATTGAACGTTCAAGAGTTGCATACTATCGTGTTGCTTACCACACGATGGGGTATTCTCACTTTAGCCTAAAGCACGCTGGAGATCAGCGTTTTCATATGCTCTCAGAACCATAAAGAGATTCAGAGACTCATATTCACTACCGTGCCAAGCCACGGTATATCCTTCCATACTATTGCTCGTATGGGGAGTTACCGCAATTGATCCGCCTGCGGTGGCGTACCTTACCTCTTACCTGACGTCAGAGCGTCGTTACAGAATGTATAACACATAAGTTAGCTTTTCCACCATAGTAACTACTACTATCATAGACCTTATGCGGGCTTAAAGACTAATCCTCACTCGACTACTTCTATGTTCTCAAAATAGCTCTTTTCGAGCGTGCTATTCCCAATGCGGCTCTGATACCACGGCTGTGGGGACCACCCCGTGGTTCACCCACTCCAGGAATCGCATGGGGTGGTGCCGTGCGATGCGGCACCCCACAGCACACACGAAAAGAATAAAGGATAACATACAAACTTTTATTTGATATAAAACAGCGGAAATCTTTTTACAAAACCTATTCATACAGCGGAAGTAATATACATATAAGGTCTCTCATCCTAACTATGCAAAAGTGCAGCCGTCCAGCCCGGGGACGCTACACACTAGCAGCATGGAACCGGAGAATCACGGCGGCGTGCAGGGCTCCAGCTCGGCCGTGTACCCCGACGGGGGCATCGCCTCGTCCTCGGAACCTTCCTCATAAATCTCACCTGCACACAGCTCAAATATTGCAACCGTGAGCACGAAGGCTCAGCAAGTCTTAACCGTCAACACTAGGCATGGAACTCTACGTGCAAGGATATGTAAGATGGGACAAGGAATTTGCAATAAAGACACGCCTATAAGTTGATCCTTACTTTCAGTTTTATAGCAGCAGGTTCATGTGCCTTAGACAGCTCTCACATCGGAAGTCCACAATCAAACAAGAAACGCTTTCCCCCGATGTGGAGATGCCCAAAGTGGAATATAAACTTAATTAGCTCTATATCTACAACAATCAAGGTATTCAAGACATTAAGATCAATACAGCATTTTCAGTTGGCTTATTTCACTTCTTACTACGTCACAGCGCAGTGAACAAGCGGGTACTCAAATAACCGCGAGGGACGGTGATTGTAATCAAGACACACCCGGATAACACGTCACATACACCCACTTTCAGAAGCGTGATTCCACACCCCTTCCTACTCTGTTGTATGCAACAGCCTTTCAAAGGCAACCCAAATGCCGAACCGGTCCATCCGTAACGGGTAGGAGGTCCCCGCGTGTAGCGTGATTGTGCCCACCGGCAGATTTACACCTTGCTACCCTCAACCCACTCCTATTTACGGTTGGGTAAGCCTCGACACCCAGGTTAACCAATTACATCGGTTTCCTGGTTCCCATATGCCAGTATGCATCCGGTACTGTTCGATACTTGTCCAGCAGGGCCGCACACGGACGGTCCTCAACCGACACCAACAGGGCTACGCACGTGAGACCTCTGCTCACTGCTTCCTATCCCCCCTGCTGGGTCTCATTTTTATAACTCAAGCCATTATCTACTTCTTTTCTTCCCGTGTGATAAGTACTATCTCGCGAGTAGCTTCCAACCACTCGACTTCTACCGAGATCCTATACATTAGCATGGCATTCTCTACTCGTCGGTTTGTAAACTACCCAACCCTTTATAGGATTTAAAGAGGCTATGCAAGTGGGGTTTCAATCACCCTAACTCTAATGCAAACATTCACCCTAGACATAAATGATACAAATAAAAATCTTTATAAAAGGTACTTAAGTGCAAACCGGGGCTTGCCTGGTTGCGAGTTAAACGGAAAGTCAGCTTCTGGTGGGAGGACGTCCAAAGGCTCCGGCGTATCCTCAACTTCGGTCACTATTATGAAATGTAATAAAATACATGTATAAGTATTAAGGATTTATAAGAATTGGACTTCTACTCATAGCTACTGCTATTTAAAATCCTTAATTGCCTTTGGGATTTTTACAGTGGATACTAGACTCTCTAAGGATGATTTGAGCCAAATTTGGAGATATGTCATTGCACAATGTAGTATTTAAAATTCCTACAAGTACAATGCTTCTCTAAATTTTGAGCCCAATTCAGGAGCTTGACATAGCTAATGGTGGAAGATCTGATTAGGGTAAGTCTCCATGGTTCCAACAAAATTTGTTTCACCATTTTTGGAGCTACCATCAGAGAGATATGAATTTTTGAACTTAGACAGGAGTTCTGAAAAGCTTCTGTTTAAATTTGAATTTTCAAATAAAGGCTGAACTTGAGAAGGTAACTTGACCTAGCAAATGACCTCCAATGAAGCCCAAATTTTTACTGGAGATCAGTATCTATGAAGAGGATTTGCTACCCAAATTTGGGAATATTTCATAAAGAATTGCTCCTGTAATAATTCCCTAAAGGATTTACTAAAAACAATTCTACAGGAATTCCTGGGCATCTTCATAGCCAAAATTTGGTTTCTCTGTGAAGTACTCCTCATGAGGAACCCAACAAAATTGGTCTCACTCTTTTTGGAGTTTTCTACACAAAGTTATGGCCTTGTAAAAATCAGCTAATTCCTGGGATTATTTCTCTAATAGAAACTTCAAATAATTGGGCTAGGCCCACTGGTTTAATTCGGACCAGTCAGATCTTAGCAACACCGGCGGCAACGGGGTTATTCCCGCGCAGCCGCACCAGATCCGGCGCCACAACCCGATCCTCGCGCGAACCCGGAGGCTGACCGGTGGGACCGGCCCTCCTTCGTCTTCCTTGCGCTGCCCGCGCCTTCCGCGGCGGCGCACGCCGGCGAGGCTCGCCGGGACAGGGTTCCTTTGGTCCAAACTTCGTCAAACTCGCCGCCTGTGAGTTCTACACCGTGCTGAACACGATGGTGGGGTCGGGGGCCGATGACAACGGCCGGAAAGGTGCTTGCACCGGCGACCATGTCGAAGCTTACTTCGGCGACCTTGCTCTCCCTTAACAGTGGGTCATTCGGGCTAGGGTTTGCTCCAAAAGCACCAGTGTCCCATGGACATCCTCGACCCATAGCTCGCTCTCCCTGAAACCCACCGGAGAGAGGACCTCACCGGCGACCCGAGCCCGCAAAACTCCAGCGGCGACAAAAACTCGGTACCTAGCATCTCTACTTGCTCATTTGAGCTGCTAGAACTTCGGGGAGATGCGCAAGCCTGTGCTGGAGCTACTGTAAGATTATCTAGCGCGGAGCTACCCCGAGCACAACGAATTTTTGGTTAGACCGCGCACTACCCGTCGGTGTACCGTTTGGGGAAACGGTGAAATTCTTGCCATCGGTCCTAGCAAACGCTAAACGGCCTCCGGCTACACGACCAGGACATGTCCACGCACCTTTCTTGTATAGGAAGTCATTGAAGAGGGTGGCCGGTTGCTGCTGTCGACGGAGAGCCGAAACGGCAAGGTCCGGGCACCTTGAAGCTTTGGCGCCAATCCGCGTTTCTCGAGCAGTTCGGACCGGCAAATCTCGAAGGGGCTTTGGCAAGGGCTAGAGCACGTCCAGGCGATGCTCTTTGCTGTGGAGCGCTCGAGCTATCGAGCTTGGAGGGCTGTGGTCGAGCGGAGAGAGCTGAGCGGCGGTGTCCAGTGGAAGTCAGACGGTCGCGGCGCTGCACGAGCTGAGGAGGAGGAGAAGTAGCGCTGGGGTACTCGGGCGGCCGCTCTTATCGCCCACGCGCGCCGCCGATATCGGCCAGCGAGAACCAGCTCGGTGGCTCGGTGAGGGCGTCGGGGGGGGGGAGCGCTTTTCCGAGAGCTGTCGCGCCGCGATCAACCGGGAACATAGAGAGAGGGAAAACAGTCGGTTGTTTGCTTTAGGTGGCTGACAATTGGGCCCCACTTCCCCTTTTGTTTAGTAAAACTTTTCTAATATTTTTCCCTCCATCAACTCAACATTAAAAGCTTTACTTCATCCCAAAGTTATGTTTGAATTTGCAGAATTCAAATGGTTTGAATTCTGGTGTAGAATTTGAATGGGGTTTGATCATTTGAATTTGAAAAGGAGTTTGAATTCTCCACTTTGTATTGCCTCAAAAATATAGCCAACCAGCTCCAAAGTTTCCAATTTTTGGCATGGCTGCTTATTAAAAGGTGGAGTACACCTTTTTGAACCCAAATTTTCAAATTGAGGGAATTGGAATTTGAAACTGAATTTGAAATTCAGATTAGAGGGCTTCTCCTTTTAATCCCAAACAAATATTAAAACTCCTCCAAATGAGCTGAAATTTGGAAGGTTGAATATTTGGACTATAAAGATCCAAGTTGTGCATTTAGATCTCCTTGTTTGGAAATTTTGGACACACACTTTGAACTCACACTTATTATAATTCAAAGTTTTGATTCCCCTCATTTTTCATAAGTGTATATGAGCTGAATTTTCTTGTTACCACTTTTGGGGATTTTACATGTTCTGTAAGGGCCTCAGTTTTTGACACCCATTTGTAGTGTTCATCCCCACACCACACACCTCAGTTGAGGAAGAATGATGAACACAAAAGAAGAGCAAGTAACAATTATCAACATGCTCATTAGGGAACAAACTTACACATTGCAAAAGTGGTATTTCCCACATGTGATATAGATGGGCTGGACATAGGAAAAACTCCTACACTTTGCTAAGGATGTCCATGCCAAGTTTCACCCAAATTCAAAACCTTTTTGAGGTCATCTTGGGTATAGATAGGAAGGGGGCAGTTTGAAAACATATTCAAATTCAAACTGTTTTTATACCATGAATTTGAAAGTGGAAGGCATATTCTTACTCAGCACATTTTTGTGAGCTCACACACCAATTTTCACTCCATTTGGAGTTGATCTTGACATGAGCTAAGGGGGAGAAATTCAAACTTTATTTGAATTTCAAACTGAACTTGTGCTGAAATTCATTCAAACCAAACCTCATTTGAACTTTGATCAATTCAAATGGCTCATGGGGGAATAATTTGAATTGCCAAGGGTAGTATGGGGTTCACTGTTTACAACAGTGATTAGAAGTAAATTTCAGAGGTTAAAAGGAAGGGTGGGACCCACATGTCAGCCTCTACTTCAACACAAACCGACTGAGACTTTTCACTCGGGTCGCCGAGCCGCAGCGGTGATCGCCACCGAGGCCAGCCACCGCGCCACCAGCTGCTTGCCCACGCGCGGGCATGAGGCGGTGCAGAGCCTTCTTAAGGCGCCTGCCCCCCTCCTCGGCCGAGGTACCGACGTGTTTTCCCGCAAGAAACCAGCACCGGCCGAAAGTTTCCGCAGTTCGGACTTGATCGGAGGACGCCGATCGCAGCTCCCTCCTTCCACTCCAGAGTCCCAGCAAGGTACTAGAGACCTTCCTCCATCCTCCCCATTGCTAGAATTCAGTTGAAACCGATTGATATCGGCTGTGCCGAAAGATCAAACTCGGAACTTGGAACCGCCGCACCTCGGGCTCTCGTGGACAGCCCAACCTGGGCGTTGTCACGCCCGAGCCAAGGCACCCTTGGACGCGCGGGTGACCGGTGCTGCTCATCCCCGAGCCACAGCTCGAGTGGTTGCTCACCGGCGGCGAATTTCCACTTTTCCCCTTTCTGTGTGCAGAACGACCTTCGGGTACGATTCTGTTTAATTCGTGCTCTAGAAAGGATTAGAGGGCCTCAGGCCACTCCCACACGAGCTAGACACGGTAACGCACAAGTTGCCTTCACAACTCTGGGCCAGAGAACCTCTGTGCCCGGCGTAATTTAAGGTCTACTAATGGCGGAACGAACGGGGGGTATCGGGCGCACGGTGAGGACCTATTTCGGGCCTTCCCCGAGCTGCCTCGAGCTCATGTCGACCTTCTCTGAGGTCCACTGATGCTCCCCGACCGATTTCCCAAGTAGCTGAGGTACTAGGGGAGTCAGCCGACATGGCCGAAGTCATTCCGATATGGCGGCTCGTCGCCGACCGTGCTCCGGCCGTTGTCATGAGCAGCTGACCCTCGGATCCTGTTCCCCAAGTAAAAGTAGGCAGGGGCGGCCAGAATCAAGAAGTTTGGAGCTGTACAGCAGCCGGCGGCGAGCTCTCTGGCGAGGTCCCTCGGCGGCGGGGCGCGGGTGTCGCAAGGTTGAAGAAGGGGGTGGACCCCAGCTGTCAGCGGCCGATATTTTGAATCGGGATCCGGCTGCGGCCGGGATCGGGTGTGCTGGCACGCAAAATCCTTGTGGGCCGCGGTGTGCCATCGCCTAGGCGTGCGACGCGTGTCCCCTGGGCCCACGCGCGAGTTTAAACTTTTCCCCGATTTTCAGATTTCCTTCAAACTTCAAATCCTTATAACTTTGGCTAGAAAGCTCCAAATTGAGTGAACCAAATTTTGCTGGACTCAGCTCTCTGCGTACTTTCCAGAAAATCAAGTTTCACTTCATGAAATTCCTTAATTCTCCAGAATTAATTCCTTAACGTTTAAGCTGTTAGGAATTTTAACTGGAGAATCCTTTGGAGGAAAATCCTGAAATCTTGCTGAGATGTTCACCAAAATATCCTTGAACTACCATAAAAATTTCATATCCATTTGGGCTCATTTAGTCCACCTAATGGTGTGATTAGTAAAACTGTTCCAGAGAAAATAGAAAATGTTCAGAAACATTTTCAGAATTTTCTCTGAAATTGTTTAGCTCATATCTTTAGTTAGAGACTTCAAAATTAAGTGAGACCAACTCCATTAGAACCCTCTGAAAATCTAGTTTTCAGAAAGTCATAGTTTGTCTCATGAAAATTCCTAGAACACCCTAAGAGTTCCAATTAAGGTCAAGGACATAATTATTTGTGGAGGGCTCAAATGAGTTTTGCTGCAACTAAAACTTGACCAAGTCTCTGTTTAGGTTGTAACCAAACCACAGTAAAAGTTTCACAGTCATTAGGTCTATCTAGCAAAGGTTATAGACTTCACAACTTCAAACTTAATACAAATGCATTAAATTAATACATGTAATGTTTCTATCATGTAGTCGCTAAGGTCGAGGAGGAACCCGAAGTCTAGACTTCGTTACTCCGGAGGAACAGCTAGCCTACGACCAAGAGCAGCAAGGCAAGCCCCGGTTTGCATTAACCTTTTTACAAATATTTATTGTTTTGAGCACATCTTTGAATATTGTTCTTTGCATTAGAGTCTTGATTGGAAACCCAACTGCACAGCCAAGAAAACCATGGGTTGGGTTTAGGATTGCAAACCCCGTTAGCCACTGCATTGCTAGGATAGAGTAGGATTCGGTACAAGTCGAGTAGTTGGAACTACTCGCGAGAATAGGCTAGAGGCACATTGCTCGGGTAGAGATAGCACATGATACACATGGCAAGAAAATGAGACCGAGTGGAGAGTAAGGGCAGCAGGACTTTGGGGCCTGTGTGCTGTAGCTCCGCTTGTGTCGATTGAGGACCGAGCCGTGTGCGGGCCTGATGAACAAGCTAGAACAGTACCGAAGACCTACCGGCTATATGGGAACCGGGAAACTGATGTAACTCGGGTAGCTGGGTATTGAGGCATTGCCCGTCGTTCAGAGGGTAGGTTGAGAGCTCGAGGTGTAAATCGGCTGGCGGCACAGAGATGCGCGTGCAGAGACCTCTTGCTCGGGACGATGGGACCGGTTCAATATTTGGCTGACGGGTGAAAGGTAGTTGCGTACGGCGTCCGTGATGGTTGTTGTAGGCAACATCGAGTACGGGCGTACGTGACGGGTTGTTCGGGTAACCCTGCAGGTGTAAATCGATTATAATCGCCGTCCCTCGCGGTCAGTGAGTACCACTTGTTCACTGTACCGTGACGTAGAAAGAACAGACTAGTTACATGTTAAAATGTTGCTGATTGAAAGCTGGCCATTGATTGTTAATGATATGCTGTAGCTTAGAGCTAATTAAAGTTCTTTTCAACTTTGGGCAAAGTACATGAGAGAAATGCGTTTCTTGTTTGATTGCGGCTCTCTCATGTGCCTTAGCGTAAGGTTCTCCACAACCTGCTGCTAAAACTTGAAAGTAAGGTTCTACTAATTAGGCGAGTCCTTGCAAATGATTTTTACCTCATGCAACCCATTACCCTCATGTAGAAGTTCCATGTTTAGGTGAGATGGGTCAGACTTGCTGAGCCTTCGTGCTCACTGCTTGTGTTTGAAGCTTTTGCAGGGTTCTATGAGGAAGAGACTCCCGAAGAGGAGACGGAACCCCAGGAGGGGAACCCCGTCGAGTGGGAGTCGTGCATGCCGCAGAGTTAGTGTGCGTGTGTGCTAGCAAGGACACGTTCGAGGGCTGAACGTGCACTTGATGCTTAGTCTACGCCCGCGAGTGTAGACTGGACTTATTTTGATGTAAACATGTTCATAAACTTGTTTATGTAATAAAACTTCCGCTTCCGCTTTGCACCTTTGACGTGTGTTATACGGTGCTGTGCAACGCAGCACCCCTCAGCGTGATCCTGGCTCGACAGGACCAATGGGGTCGTGTCAGCGTGGTATCAGAGCTCGCTTGAGGTTTAACACAGTACAAAGGTCTTCTTTTTCAAAAATCCAGTGAGGAACGAGTTAGTAGCCTGTATAAGGATGTTATTAGCATATAGAAAGTGGCATATTAACCTATTTGTTATGTCGGAAAATCGTGCATCTCGGGACGTTCATGTCTTGGGGGGTGCACGTAAGCGCTGTCCACCAGTGCGCACAAGCTGAAGGGTGGAGCCCCACAGGTGGCAGGTAACCCGACCCGCTTTAGTATCCTCTACGACTCTTCATGTCGTTTGGGGTATTCGAGCAACGTCTGTCCCTGGCGTGCGTGGTGCAACATGGGAGACCCCGTCACGTGGTCTAAAACGTGAACACGTAACTCAAGGCGTGTTTGGCTTGAGAACATCCGGGCGAGTGATGACGGCCGGGTGTACAAACCGTATGGATTCCAGGCTCGGTGTGCAGCCGAGTCTGATGATTGGTTGAATTTCTGCAGGTATCCTTACCACGAAACGGTAGACGTGTAGCATCCGTGTGCGAGTGACGAGTAGTGCCACTGAACTAACGAAGCCGGCTAAGTCCGGTATAGGTTTTTCCTTTGTGAGGACGTAGTACCGACATAATCTGGTGACGCCTCGACGTCACATCCAATTAAATGAACAACTTCATTTAAAAACTTGAAGGTTTTGATCCAAAGTAGTAAAACTTGATGTAACTCCTTCCCTGGAACAGGATATTCAAAGTTAACAAACTTTCAACTTATAGGATGTTAAGGACAGAGCACTCTGTTTTCAGCTGAATCAAGGCTGAAGTTAATCAGAGGTTAGAGGTTGAGTTCTTTCGGGGTTGGGGTCGTATGATACATTTCTGGAAAGCTTTGGAGGAGCTTTACAACTTTTCTGTTGAGTTCCAGAGGTGTTTCATCCCTTAACCACTCGAAAAATGCAGTAGAGTTGAAACTGTCCAGAAAACAGGACAGAGCAAGACTCTCTGTAAACTCTCTGTAAATTAAGCATAACTTCCTGCTTAAAAATCCAAAAATAGGAAATGAGGTAGTTCTGGAAAGCTTATGAGATGGGTTACAACTTTGTAACAGAAAGTTTTGTCAGATTAGGAACAGAATTAACTGGGATTCTTGGATCAAATCAGTACTTAAGGCAGGGAGGTGCTGTCCAATTATTTCCAGAAATTCTGTTAACTTTGACATCTCATAACTTTTGAACCAGGACAGATCTTAGGCCAACCAAATACTTTCTGGAAAGCTATTGAAGTTAACTTTAACTTTGATGTTGAGCTCCAGGACTGGTTTTGCTTTTAACCTGGCCTAAATCAGATTGATATGGAAACTGGTCAGGGCTGTCATGGTAACAGCAGATCAGCAGTCAAATTTGTTTAAAAATTTGAACTATGTTTCCAAGTGTTATGGGTTCAATGACATATCTTATGTTATAACTCAATGGTTTACTGTTTAAATAAATATTTGACATTTCTCAAATATATTCTTACAGATGGCAGCAGATAAACGGTTGGAGAACGGGTGGGTAGTTTCCCACTGCTCTGACCGTAGCGGCTACCCGGAAGCATTGTGGCAAATGCTCCAAATTTTCGGGTACAACCAGATGCCGCAATACTTCGCCAAGGAAGAAGGAGAAGAGGGGAACAAGACGTGGACAATCCATGTCGAGGTTCCCGCAGGACCTACGCCACCCGGTTGGGTGCCATTCACCGTCACGGTGAGAGGAAGACAACCGGAAGGGATGTGGCAAGTGGCAGCCCGTGACACTATGTCACGTTTCTGCCAACTACACGTGCAGGCTATGGAGGGCACACCATACGCACTCGTTCCGGTGGAGGGGCGAGCTCAGCATGTGTGGGAAGAAAGGTACCTGGAGGCAACAGACCCGAGTTGCCCAAGGTACAACCCCGCGGAGGCAAACCTCAGCCTCCAAATGAGGGCGGGAAACGCTGTGATGGACAGCCAAGCTGTTCATACGGAACATCTCGCCACCAAGCTCAAGGAGAGCACAAGCCGTGGAGATCAATTCGAGGGTGCTCACAGCGCACTCCGCAATGTGCTCCTTCCGACGATCAAGCAACTGAATGAACAACACAATCAGTTGCGTCGTCTGAAGAAGGCAAAGAAGAAGAGCCGTGTTGACATCGTGGCGTTGCAAGAGCTGGTGCAGACCCTAACCCAGCAGAATGAGGACCTTGCTCAAGAGCGGGACGACGCTATTGAGGAAGGACAAGGCTGGGAAGAGGACTACAACCAGGCTATGGACGAGGTGCATGCATTGCAGGACCTCGTGCCCCCGTTATTGGGCGTACCGGTAGTCTTGGGTCTTCCAGCCATGGGAGAGCCCGGAATGGGAGAAGAGGTGGTAGACCCCGAACCACCAGCCGAGGTACCGGAGGAGGACGACCCACAGGAGGTCGAGTTCTACTCCGAGTAGGGGGTTACGGTTTCCAAGTAGGGCAGCTAGGGTAGCGTAACCCAACTTTTGTAATCGGTGACATGTCGTGTAGACAGTAGCTTATGTATAGATAGTGACGACATGAGCATGACTTCTCGGAGATCCGAGAATAATGTATCTTGTATAAAGTTTATGCTTTATCAATATATGTGAATGTTGTGCAAGTTAATCATGCGTCGCTTCAATACCTACTGCTGTTTATGGAATTTTGAGTAAGACATGTGCTAATTGCTGCTGTGTTGAATTTCAGAATGACGCGTACTCGTGCCAACCCTGATGTTGGAGGTACTAGCCAAGGGGGAGAGACCTCCCAACCGCCTCCCGAGGACTCCTCGGGACAGCAGCAGCAACAGCAACAGCAAACACCGCCACCGCCACTGCCAACGGTTACATTGGCCGACATTGTCGCGGCAATGGCGGGTTCACATCAGCAGCACACAGAGCTGCTGCAAACGTTAATTGCGAATACGTCTCGCCCAGAGAGACGTCAAGATCGTGAGGAGCGCCAACAGAGCTCCTACTCCGACTTCCTGGCGACTCATCCCCCTGTATTCTCAAGGGCGGATGAACCACTTGACGCGGACAACTGGCTCCGCGCCATAGAGATGAAGTTCGGGCTGCTCCAAATCAGCGAGCAGCGCAAGACTCAGTTCGCGGTCCAGCAGCTCCAAGGATCCGCGAGCGCGTGGTGGGCCAACTTCTGTGCTTCCCAGCCCACCGACCGAGTGATGACCTGGGCGGAGTTCCGGACGGCCTTCAGGGCCTATCATATACCGCCCGGTTTGATGAAGAGGAAGACGCAGGAGTTCCTACACCTGCAACAAGGGAGCCGGAACGCGCTGGAATATTCCAGGGCGTTCAACGATCTCGCGCTCTACGCGTCGTATCACGCGGATACAGACGAGAAGCGGCGAGACCATTTTTACCAGGGGCTTAACCCGCTCCTGAAGGACAAGTTGGCGATGTTCAATCGCGGCAGCCTCAACGACATCATTGATGCTGCGATTGTTCAGGAGGACTCCGGCAAGGAGTTGGCGGCGGCAGAGCGAAAGCGAAGCGCGCCGCAGAGCAGCGGAGAAGGAGGTGGTCCTTCTGAGAAGTTTCGGATGGTGAATCGCCCACCATCAGGTCCACGCTGGCAACCACCAAAGCGGTCGATGCCGTTCCGCGGTCGGCCGTACTCTTCACCGGCATTCCGGCCGGCACTGCCAGTACCACCGCAACAACAGCAGCAGCAGCGGGCGATGCCGCGTGCGTTTGCACCTCCGCAACGCATGCCGGGCTTTCGTCCCCCGAGTACTCCACCAGAAGCAGCCACATGTTACAAGTGTGGTCGTCCAGGACACTTCGCGAGCAGTTGCCCGGAGAGGCAAGGCGGCGGAGTGGCACCACAGTTTCCGGGGAGGAATCAACCCCGGAACCCTACTAATGCGCGGCGGGCAAACCCTAGGCCCGGCACTGTCCACCAGCTTGCCATTGAGGACGTGCCGGAGGGCGAGCCAATCCTTGCAGGTATGTTCCAACTCCACCAGCATCCCGCTATAGTACTATTTGATTCAGGCGCCACGCATAATTTTATTAGCCAAGCTTTCATTGCTAAACACAGCTTGCCAATACTACCCACCGATAGTCCATATTTAATTTATTCACCGGGTGGGAAGATTTCAGCAAGCGTAATGGTCTCCAAAGCACCATTATGCTTAGCGGGTAGAGTGTACCCCACGTCTCTCATTATCTTAGAGGGGCAGAAGGTCGATGTCATCCTAGGGATGTCGTGGTTAACCCGCCATGGCGCTGTTTTAGACACCGTCCTTCGAGTCGTGCACTTAAACTCAGAAGTGCACGGTTCTCACTCATTATTTCTGGACAGTCCAGAAATAAAACTTCCAAGTGTCTATCAAGCCACAACCATCAGATTGGAAGACATTCCAGTGGTCCGAGAGTTCCCTGATGTATTCCCGGACGATTTGCCGGGGATGCCACCCGATAGAGAGGTGGAGTTCAAAATTGAACTCGCACCGGGAACCATGCCAATATCCCGAAGGCCGTACAAGATGGCGCCCAAGGACTTGGCTGAACTGAAGACTCAGCTCACGGACCTTCTGGAGAAGGGTTTTATTAGGCCGAGCTCCTCGCCATGGGGCTGTTCGGCATTATTTGTCAAAAAGAAGGATGAAACGTTGCGGCTTTGCGTGGACTACCGTCCATTAAATGCCGTAACCATCAAGAACAAGTACCCGTTGCCACGGATCGACATGTTGTTTGATCAGTTGGTCGAAGCAAAGATCTTTTCCAAGATGGATTTAAGATCCGGGTACCATCAGATTAAGATAAGGGCGGAGGACATTCCAAAGACAGCTTTCTCGACAAGGTATGGACTTTATGAGTACCTGGTCATGTCCTTTTGCCTCACCAATGCTCCAGCTCACTTCATGTACTTAATGAACTCGGTGTTCATGCCGGAGCTGGACAAGTTTGTCGTGGTCTTCATCGACGACATTCTGGTATACTCCAAGTCGGAGGAAGATCACAAGAAACATCTGCGTATAGTCTTGCAACGGCTGCGGGATCACAAGTTATACGCAAAATTCAGCAAATGCGAGTTTTGGGTATCGCAAGTGCCTTTCCTCGGGCATATCATCTCAGCGGAGGGTATCGCTGTGGACCCGAGCAAGATCACGCAAGTGCTGAATTGGAAATCCCCGAGAACTGTTCATGAGGTACGGAGTTTCCTCGGACTCGCGGGATATTATCGGAGGTTCATTCCGAACTTCTCGAAGATTGCCAAGCCAATGACAGAGCTGCTGAAGAAGGCTACCAAATATGTTTGGAGTCCAGCATGTGAAGCAGCATTCAAGGCTTTAGTCAAGCACCTGACATCAGCACCGGTTTTGGCGCAGCCAGACACAACAAAACCGTTCGATGTGTACTGCGATGCATCCGGCATTGGGCTCGGATGTGTGCTGATGCAAGACCGAAGAGTGATCGCGTGTGGATCACGGCAGCTTAGGAACCATGAGCAAAATTATCCAACTCACGACTTGGAGCTCGCTGCTGTGGTACTTGCACTGAAGATGTGGAGGCACTACCTACTCGGTAACCTCGTACATTTATATACCGACCACAAAAGCCTCAAGTACATATTCACTCAGAAGGAGCTGAACATGAGGCAACGAAGATGGTTAGAACTGATAAAGGATTACGAGATAGAGATCCATTATCATCCGGGCAAGGCAAACATTGTGGCGGACGCGCTAAGCCGCAAGTCACACGTCAATAATCTGACCATCACACCGTTGGAAGAGAGCGAACCACCACTACATGTGATTCCACACGGAGCTCTCTACAACCTAGCTTTGATCCCCACCATCCGTGAAGAGATAGCGGCAGCCCAGAAGAATGATAAGGGCATGTCACATTTGCGGAGACGTATAGACAGTGGGGAGTTGAAATGTTTCCGGAAGGACGGAGACGGCGTCCTGTGGTTCAAGGACCGGATTGTCGTACCCCGAAACCCGGACCTACGAAAGAAAATCTTTGATGAGGCTCACTTATCAAAATTTTCTATTCACCCCGGCAGCAACAAAATGTATCAAGAACTCAGAAGAAAGTTTTGGTGGACACGGATGAAGCGAGATACTGCAAAATACGTGTCCGAGTGTGATACATGTCGAAGGGTGAAGGCAGACCACATGCGGAAACCGGGACTGCTGCAACCACTGGGCATTCCTGCCTGGAAGTGGGAGGACGTGAGCATGGATTTCGTCGTCGGTTTACCCACCACCTTACAGAAACATGATTCTGTGTGGGTGATCGTCGATCGACTCACCAAAGTTGCCCATTTCATCCCGGTCAACACCAACTACAACGCCAAGAAGTACGCTGAACTGTACATCTCACGGATCCTATGCTTATACGACGTACCCCGTACCATCGTATCAGACCGGGGCACTTTATTTGTGTCCCGTTTTTGGGAGCAGCTACATGCTGCCTTGGGGACGAAGCTGATCCGTAGTTCAGCCTACCACCCGCAGACGGATGGGCAAACTGAGCGGGTAAATCAAATCCTAGAAGACATGCTACGAGCTTGCGCTATCGACCACGGCAAGAATTGGGATGATCACTTGCCGTTAGCCGAGCTCTCGTACAACAATGGGTACCAAGCCAGCATCAGGATGGCGCCCTACGAGGCGCTATACGGAAGAAAATGCCGCACACCATTGAACTGGTGTGAGTCTGGCGAAAGGGTTACCTTCGGGATTGACCTTGTCAACGACACGGAAGAAAAGGTTCGACTGATTCAAGCGAACCTAAGAGCCGCTCAATCCCGACAGAAAAAGTATGCGGACCGGAGAAGGCGCCCATTACAATTCGAAGATGGAGATCACGTATACCTACGAGTGTCTCCAATGAAGGGTGTAAACAGATTTGGGGTGAGAGGAAAGTTGGCACCCCGATTCATCGGTCCATTCCAGATTACCGAAATATGTGGATCGGTAGCATACCGGCTGACATTACCAGAAGCACTTTCCGGTGTGCACGACGTCTTTCACGTTTCCCAGCTGAGGAAGTGTCTCAAGCTATCAACTACCGTTCAGCTGGAAGACATTGAAGAACTGCAACCGGATCTCACATATCGGGAGGAACCGGTGCAGATTATTGATGAGAAGGCCCGAACCACACGCAACCGTACGTTGTGGTTCTACAAGGTTCTGTGGAGTAATCACTCCGTGGACGAAGCGACATGGGAGAGCGAAGAATTCCTTCGCACTAACTACCCCGACTTTCTCACGTCGCATATCCGGTAATTTTCCACCGACCTCTCTCTCATTTTCACCTTATAATCTCGGGACGAGATTCTTTTAATGGGGGAGGAATGTAAGGGCCTCAGTTTTTGACACCCATTTGTAGTGTTCATCCCCACACCACACACCTCAGTTGAGGAAGAATGATGAACACAAATGAAGAGCAAGTAACAATTATCAACATGCTCATTAGGGAACAAACTTACACATTGCAAAAGTGGTATTTCCCACATGTGATATAGATGGGCTGGACATAGAAAAAACTCCTACACTTTGCTAAGGATGTCCATGCCAAGTTTCACCCAAATTCAAAACCTTTTTGAGGTCATCTTGGGTATAGATAGGAAGGGGGCAGTTTGAAAACATATTCAAATTCAAACTGTTTTTATACCATGAATTTGAAAGTGGAAGGCATATTCTTACTCAGCACATTTTTGTGAGCTCACACACCAATTTTCACTCCATTTGGAGTTGATCTTGACATGAGCTAAGGGGGAGAAATTCAAACTTTATTTGAATTTCAAACTGAACTTGTGGTGAAATTCATTCAAACCAAACCTCATTTGAACTTTGATCAATTCAAATGGCTCATGGGGGAATAATTTGAATTGCCAATGGTAGTATGGGGTTCACTGTTTACAACAGTGATTAGAAGTAAATTTCAGAGGTTAAAAGGAAGGGTGGGACCCACATGTCAGCCTCTACTTCAACACAAACCGACTGAGACTTTTCACTCGGGTCGCCGAGCCGCAGCGGTGATCGCCACCCAGGCCAGCCACCGCGCCACCAGCTGCTTGCCCACGCGCGGGCATGAGGCGGTGCAGAGCCTTCTTAAGGCGCCTGCCCCCCTCCTCGGCCGAGGTACCGACGTGTTTTCCCGCAAGAACCCAGCACCGGCCGAAAGTTTCCGCAGTTCGGACTTGATCGGAGGACGCCGATCGCAGCTCCCTCCTTCCACCCCAGAGTCCCAGCAAGGTACTAGAGACCTTCCTCCATCCTCCCCATTGCTAGAATTCGGTTGAAACCGATTGATATCGGCTGTGCCGAAAGATCAAACTCGGAACTTGGAACCGCCGCACCTCGGGCTCTCGTGGACAGCCCAACCTGGTCGTTGTCACGCCCGAGCCAAGGCACCCTTGGACGCGCGGGTGACCGGTGCTGCTCATCCCCGAGCCACAGCTCGAGTGGTTGCTCACCGGCGGCGAATTTCCACTTTTCCCCTTTCTGTGTGCAGAACGACCTTCGGGTACGATTCTGTTTAATTCATGCTCTAGAAAGGATTAGAGGGCCTTAGGCCACTCCCACACGAGCTAGACACGGTAACGCACAAGTTGCCTTCACAACTCTGGGCCGGAGAACCTCTGTGCCCGGCGTAATTTAAGGTCTACTAATGGCGGAACGAACGGGGGATATCGGGCGCACGGTGAGGACCTATTTCGGGCCTTCCCCGAGCTGCCTCGAGCTCATGTCGACCTTCTCTGAGGTCCACTGATGCTCCCCGACCGTTTTCCCAAGTAGCTGAGGTACTAGGGGAGTCAGCCGACATGGCCGAAGTCATTCCGATATGGCGGCTCGTCGCCGACCGTGCTCCGGCTGTTGTCATGAGCAGCTGACCCTCGGATCCTGTTCCCCAAGTAAAAGTAGGCAGGGGCAGCCAGAATCAAGAAGTTTGGAGCTGTACAGCAGCCGGCGGCGAGCTCTCCGGCGAGGTCCCTCGGCGGCGGGGCGCGGGTGTCGCAAGGTTGAAGAAGGGGGTGGACCCCAGCTGTCAGCGGCCGATATTTTGAATCGGGATCCGGCTGCGGCCGGGATCGGGTGTGCTGGCGCGCAAAATCCTTGTGGGCCGCGGTGTGCCATCGCCTAGGCGTGCGACGCGTGTCCCCTGGGCCCACGCGCGAGTTTAAACTTTTCCCCGATTTTCAGATTTCCTTCAAACTTCAAATCCTTATAACTTTGGCTAGAAAGCTCCAAATTGAGTGAACCAAATTTTGCTGGATTCAGCTCTCTGAGTACTTTCCATAAAATCAAGTTTCACTTCATGAAATTCCTTAATTCTCCAGAATTAATTCCTTAAAGTTTAAACTGTTAGGAATTTTAACTGGAGAATCCTTTGGAGGAAAATCCTGAAATTTTGCTGAGATGTTCACCAAAATATCCTTGAACTACCATAACAATTTCAGATCCATTTGGGCTCATTTAGTCCACCTAATGGTGTGATTAGTAAAACTGTTCCAGAGAAAATAGAAAATGTTCAGAAACATTTTCAGAATTTTCTCTGAAATTGTTTAGCTCATATCTTTAGTTAGAGACTTCCAAATTAAGTGAGACCAACTCCATTAGAACCCTCTGAAAATCTAGTTTTCAGAAAGTCATAGTTTGTATCATGAAAATTCCTAGAACACCCTAAGAGTTCCAATTAAGGTCAAGGACATAATTATTTGTGGAGGGCTCAAATGAGCTTTGCTGCAACTAAAACTTGACCAAGTCTCTGTTTAGGTTGTAACCAAACCACAGTAAAAGTTTCACAGTCATTAGGTCTATCTAGCAATGGTTATAGACTTCACAACTTCAAACATAATACAAATGCATTAAATTAATACATGTAATGTTTCTATCATGTAGTCGCTAAGGTCGAGGAGGAACCCGAAGTCCTAGACTTCGTTACTCCGGAGGAACAGCTAGCCTACGACCAAGAGCAGCAAGGCAAGCCCCGGTTTGCATTAATCTTTTTACAAATATTTATTGTTTTGAGCACATCTTTGAATATTGTTCTTTGCATTAGAGTCTTGATTGGAAACCCAACTGCACAGCCAAGAAAACCATGGGTTGGGTTTAGGATTGCAAACCCCGTTAGCCACTGCATTGCTAGGATAGAGTAGGATTCGGTACAAGTCGAGTAGTTGGAACTACTCGCGAGAATAGGCTAGAGGCACATTGCTCGGGTAGACATAGCACATGATACACATGGCAAGAAAATGAGACCGAGTGGAGAGTAAGGGCAGCAGGACTTTGGGGCCTGTGTGCTGTAGCTCTGCTTGTGTCGATTGAGGACCGAGCCGTGTGCGGGCCTGATGAACAAGCTAGAACAGTACCGAAGACCTACCGGCTATATGGGAACCGGGAAACTGATGTAACTCGGGTAGCTGGGTATTGAGGCATTGCCCGTCGTTCAGAGGGTAGGTTGAGAGCTCGAGGTGTAAATCGGCTGGCGGCACAGAGATGCGCGTGCAGAGACCTCTTGCTCGGGACGATGGGACCGGTTCAATATTTGGCTGACGGGTGAAAGGTAGTTGCGTACGGCGTCCGTGATGGTTGTTGTAGGCAACATCGAGTACGGGCGTACGTGACGGGTTGTTCGGGTAACCCTGCAGGTGTAAATCGATTATAATCGCCGTCCCTCGCGGTCAGTGAGTACCACTTGTTCACTGTACCGTGACGTAGAAAGAACAGGCTAGTTACATGTTAAAATGTTGCTGATTGAAAGCTGGCCATTGATTGTTAATGATATGCTGTAGCTTAGAGCTAATTAAAGTTCTTTTCAACTTTGGGCAAAGTACATGAGAGAAATGCGTTTCTTGTTTGATTGCGGCTCTCTCATGTGCCTTAGCGTAAGGTTCTCCACAACCTGCTGCTAAAACTTGAAAGTAAGGTTCTACTAATTAGGCGAGTCCTTGCAAATGATTTTTACCTCATGCAACCCATTACCCTCATGTAGAAGTTCCATGTTTAGGTGAGACGGGTCAGACGTGCTGAGCCTTCGTGCTCACTGCTTGTGTTTGAAGCTTTTGCAGGGTTCTATGAGGAAGAGACTCCCGAAGAGGAGACGGAACCCCAGGAGGGGAACCCCGTCGAGTGGGAGTCGTGCACGCCGCAGAGTTAGTGTGCGTGTGTGCTAGCAAGGACACGTTCGAGGGCTGAACGTGCACTTGATGCTTAGTCTACGCCCGCGAGTGTAGACTGGACCTATTTTGATGTAAACATGTTCATAAACTTGTTTATGTAATAAAACTTCCGCTTCCGCTTTGCACCTTTGACGTGTGTTATACGGTGCTGTGCAACGCAGCACCCCTCAGCGTGATCCTGGCTCGACAGGACCAATGGGGTCGTGTCATGTTCATGCCCAACTTAGTGAACTAAAATTCCAATTATAGCTCATAGAGTTTGCATGAATTTTCCTAGCATTTTTGGAGCTAAGATTTACACAGAACTGAATTTCCAAGTTTTGGAAATTCTCTGAAAATGTTTCTGTATTCAAATGAACACAGCACCTTCAAATTTGAATTACTCTGATCAAATCAACTCCAAATGGTTTGAAACGTTTACAGGGGTTCACTAACATCCTAGAGAACACTCTATCAAAATTTGGGGATTTTTGGATGAACCAAACTCCATCTAAAATTCTTTTGCTGAAAAGCTTTAAAGAATTTTCCACAATTAACAAGTAGGTTTCCTACAAATTAGGTTGCATATTTGGATAGAGCTATGCAAGATGAATCAAACCCAATTTGAATCACTAAATTTGGAGCTTCCTAGCAAAAGTTATGGGGTTCTAAAGTATGAACTAAATCTGAAATCCTAAATAAACCGGGGAAAAATTTAAACTCTGACCGTGGGCCCGGCCCACACGTGTCACCGCTGGAGCTGAGCCACACGGGGCTACAGGCCCGTTTCCGCGCAGTCACACTTGATCCCGGGGCCGCAGTAGATCTGGGTTTTAAACTCTCCGACGCTGTCATGTGGGCCCCGCGGGTCGTCTTCTTCCCCGCGTTCCCGTGCCAGCGCGCCGCCGGGCTCGCCGGAGACACGCTGATACTTGCCGCCCGGCCGACTCTCGCACTCTCCCTCGCCGCCAGGGCCTAGTTCCACCTGCTGAAGATGTTGGCACCCTCTCCCCCGACCGGCGGTGGCTCTACCCTAGCCGGCGACGGTACAGCGGCTCGGCAACCCTTCGGTCATGTCGCCCGGGCAGTTTATCCCGCCAAAACATCGGTGGATCGGCGCTTTAGCACCATTGGGTGCTAGGGAAGCTCGTCATAGTTGTGAAACCGCCCGGAGATGGCTCTATCCTTGGTCTCATCGTGAGCCCAAGCCTCCGTGCCTCAATTACCGTAACGAAACCTAGAAATACCCGGCTTACGTGCGGTTTCAAGCCAGGGCCGTGAGGGTCTAACGAGCGTTGATGAGTGACGGTCCTGTGTGCCAGTTTTTCTGACCTAAGAACAAAGGTGGCGAGTGAATTCGACGTTACCGTGCTGGAAGGTCTGTTCGTGCCCGTCGGAGAACTTTCTCCAAATTCGAGCTCTATGGTCCAGGTCACGGTCTAAGCTTCGGATACGAGCACCACCGGTCCCTGACACGCTCGAAAGAGTTCTTGCTCATCCGTGAAAGGCCTTCTGTTTGGCTGTCACCGTGAGCCAAGCGGTTGCGGTTTCTCGGTTGTTGCTCGGAACCGTGGAGCTAGGGTTGGGGGAGGACCGAACTCGACTGCTCTCGTGCCGAGGAGGTAGAGGACGAGTAGCTGGTGTGGTTTTGTGGCTCGGAAAGGCGCTGCTCATGGTGGTTTGCCGGATTCTTGATCGAGCGCCAGCGACGGCGTGTACTCGGTCGTTTCTCGGGCAACAGAACACGGCGCCTTGGTTTGGCGGTGTGCGTAATGATCGGGCGGAAGAAGCTGGCCAGCGCGAGGGGGGAAGCAGGAGCTGGCTGCGTAGACTCACGCGGGGGCGTTCAGAGGATTGTCTCGGTGGCACGCCGGGAGCGATTGCTTGGTGAGAAACTGAGCCCGTTCGGCTGGAACAGCTCCCCCACTGATCTGTGGGCCCAACCTTCCCCCCTAATCCTCTCTTCCCCATTTCCTTTGTAAATATCCCAGATACTGAACATTGAATAAGAGACTTAGCCCCCAAGTATTGGTTTGAATTTGAGTTATCAAATTCAAACTTTGTTGGGTTAAATTTGCTTCATGTTTAAACTGAAATTCAAATTCAGTTTTTAATTATTGCAAATTTAGCTCCCGACAAGATGAATCCCCATGGGGATGAAAACTGGTGGGCTAGCTCAGAAAAATGTGCTGAGTTTGAATATGAAGCTAACATTTGAATTCAAGTGATGAAAATTGCTGCAATTTGAATTTGCATTCAAATTGGCCTCTTTTTCAAATACCTCCAAAAGTGCCTCAGAAAGTGGTGGATTTACATGAAACTTGGGATGAACCTTCCCAAGACATTTTAAGTTCTAAGGTGAGCTCAACCTCTCATGTTCATGTGTAGAAATCCTACTTTGTGAAAGTGAAGGCTTTCCCCTCTAGTCACTCTTTTGATGGAGGTTACTTGCTCTTCACAATATTTCCTAAGATATCCACAACAAGAACTGTGGTGTGTGAGGTGAAGAAAAGTTTTTGCATGTCCCTTTTCTTGGGCTTTTACATCCCTCCCCCTTAAAAAGAATCTCGTCCCGAGATTATAAAAGAAGAGGCAGCGATGTAATAGGGACTTACCCGTGCTGAGTGCCATGAACTCCGGGTAATTTGAGCGAAGGAATTCCTCGCTCTCCCACGTCGCTTCTTCGGCGGTGTGGTTGCTCCAGAGTATTTTGTAGAATCACAACATTTTGCTACGCGTGGTTCGGGCTTTCTCATCAAGGATTTCCACCGGATACTCATCATATGTCAAATCCGGTTTCAACTCGCCGATGTTTTCGGTAGTAACAGCAGCAGTCTGTTTCAGGCATTTTCTCAGCTGTCAGACATGGAAAATGTCATGAACACCAGCAAGAGATGCCGGTAGCTCCAATCTATACACTGCTGGTCCACACTTCTCGGTGATAGCATAGGGTCCAATGAAATGGGGAGCGAGCTTCCCCCTCACACCGAACCGGTGCACGCCCTTCATCGGAGACACACGGAGGTACACGTGTTCACCGACATCAAAGTGCAATGGTCTACGCCTCTTATCAGCGTAGCTCTTCTGCCGGGATTGAGCGGCCTTCAAATTAGCTTGAATCGTCCTTACGCGCTCTTCGGCGTCATTCACCACGTCAACCCCGAATGTGACCCTTTCACCGGACTCGCACCAATTTAATGGGGTGCGGCATTTGCGACCGTAGAGAGCTTCGTAGGGTGCCATCTTGATACTCGCCTGATAGCCGTTGTTGTACGAGAATTCCACCAACGGTAGGTGATCATCCCAGTTCCTACCGTGGTGGATGGCACATGCTCTCAACATGTCTTCTAATACTTGGTTCACCCTCTCTGTTTGCCCATCTGTTTGAGGGTGATAGGCGGAGCTCCTGATCAGCTTAGTACCCAATGCAGCGTGTAGCTGCTCCCAAAAGCGATATACAAATACTGCACCTCGACCCGATACAATGGTCTTAGGTACCCCATATAAACACAGAATCTTCGCTATGTACAGCTCCACATATTTGCCGGCACTGTAACGTGTATTCACCAGAATGAAGTGAGCCGTTTTGGTCAACCGATCAACGATTAACCAAATGGAATCATGTTTGTTGGCAGTTAGGGGCAATCCTACAATGAAATCCATGCTCACATCCTCCCATTTCCATGCCAGGATCTTCAGGGGTTGCAACAGCCCTGATTTCTTCATGTGATCAGCTTTCACTCGTCGGCACGTATCGCACTCGGATACGTACTTCGCTACCTCCCACTTCATCCGTGTCCACAAAAATTTCTTTTTCAAATCTTGGTACATTTTGTTGCTGCCCGGATGAATGGAGTATTTAGACAAGTGAGCTTCATCGAGGATCTTCTTCCTCAGTTCCATATCCCGGGGTACGACTATGCGGTCATTGAACCATAGCGTCCCCTCATCATCCTTCCGGAAACATTTGATCTCTCCATTGTCTATCCGTCTCCGGAGATGTGCCATGCCTTTATCAGTCTTCTGAGCTGCAATGATGTCCTCCCTAATAGTAGGGATGAGGGAGAGGTTGTAAAGCGATCCATAAGGAACCAAGTATAAACTCGGCTCTTCCTCCTCCACCGGGGTAATGGTGAGGTGATGGACATGTGATTTCCGACTCAGTGCGTCGGCAACCACATTCGCAATGCCGGGGTGGTAATGAATCTCAATTTCATAATCCTTGATCAGTTCTAACCACCTCCTTTGCCTCATGTTCAGCTCCTTCTGGGTGAAAATGTATTTCAAGCTCTTGTTGTCGGTGTAGAGATGCGCAAGATTCCGTAGGAGATAGTGCCTCCACATTTTTAGCGCCAACACCACTGCAGCAAGCTCAAGATCATGAGTCGGATAATGCTGCTCATGGTTCCGAAGTTGGCGTGAGCCATAAGCGACCACACGTCCTTCCTGCATCAACACGCAGCCGAGCCCAATACCAGACGCGTCACAGTACACGTCGAAGGGCTTTGTTGTATCCGGCTGAGCTAAGACCGGGGCTGTGGTGAGATGCTTCACCAATGCTTGGAACGCTCCTTCACACGCCGTGTTCCAAACATATTTTGTTCCCTTCCGCCTCATCTTTCTTTTGTAATCTCGGGACGAGATTTTTTTAAGGGGGGAGGATTGTAAAGGTCCCAAAAATGTGAGTACAAAGAAACATGAATTTGCACAAATGTTGGAGTCATGTGTATGAAAAAGGGGCTTAGTTGAAACTTTTTCCCACATATGATAACATAGGTGAGATTCTTCTAAACAAAATTAGGGTTACTGCATGGATGGACCTCATGTGGATTAAAACCACAGAAATGAAGAGCTCAAGTGCAATGGAAGGGTTTAAAAATCAGAGATGAACTAAATGTAAATTCAAACTTCAAGTGAGGGGATGACACAATGGAAATTCAAAACTGTTGTGTCCAAACTATTGTTTGCAGCAGCTAACACAAGAATCAAATTGCATATTTGGATTCCTTAGGTCCAATTTAGTGGGTAGGCAAAGTTTCATTAATTTTTGAAAAAGTTTGCTGCCCATTTTTTCAAATGGAGTTAAATGTGCAAGGGATTCAAATAAACATTGGAATTTGGACGGAATTTGTCCAAACTATTCAAATGAGCTCAGTTTCCAACTTTCAAACATTTGGGTTGGATAATATTCAAACTTTGGAGATCTTTTGAGGAGAAGGGGTACTGACTAGTGGGGCCCACATGTCATAGGAATGAGTAGACTTAATCCCTAAGTATTTGCTCTCTGTTCCTCACTCCACCGAGGCCCTGCCTCCGGCCGACACCCAGCTGCTGCTCCACGCCCCAAAGCTCCACCTCCTGCTCCAATTCACGCCGGTCTGATCCTTACCCGGGAGCCAACCGCAGCACGTCGCCCTCCTCCTTTGATCGCGCACCCGCTGTTGTTTCTCACGTACGAAACAGAAACCGAGCTCGCCTCCACTGCTCCCTGTCTCCCGGCCAGCCCAGCGCCTATCCGGCGTGCCCAAGATGCCACAGAGGTGCGCCAGGAGGTACTGATCCTCATCCTGTCGTTCCCCTGCTCTCCCCCGACACCGGCTCGCCGGAATTCGAGTTTTGGCACCGGCGCACGTATAGAACAGACCGTGTTTAATTCGTGAAATTCTCTCAAGCCGATTGATCATACCTCCTACAATTCAAACCACAGCAACTAGATGCCCTAGCGCCTTCCAACGCCGAGAACCAAAGAAAACCGACCCTCCTATGCCCCGGGCGACGAGAAATCGTCGCCGGCGGCCAAAACTGCCACGGTCCACGGTGACGACTAGTTTGCAGCCATGTTCTGCACGATTTGATCTCCGTTCCGTGTTCCTAGACCCATAGGGATGCTGTAGGACATCGTAGCTCGCCGGGAGATGCCTTGGACATGCTGGAACGCGTCCATGTCGAGCTCCCGAGCCGCCCCGCCAGTGCCGACCCACCTACAGCCGTTTTCAAGCGGGGAAACCTTGCCCGGCAGCTGCGCCACGTTCCCAGGAGCATGTAGGGCGAAACCGGAGCTCATTTGGTGGAGAAATGAGAGAGAACGAGCCATGCCAAGTTTTCTGCCGGTGTGCACCCGCGGGCTCTGGCGGGAGGTTGAAGAAGCACCTGACCCGTGGGACCCACGTGTGACTGTCCTGTTTAAAAATCAAACAGAGAGTTGTTCAAACTTGTAAAATGCATAACTTGGTGTAGCAGGCTCCAAAAATAGTGAAATAACTTTGTTAGATTCCTCTCAAATAGTACTATCCAGGGGTACAGCCCAATATTTATGAAAAGCCCTGGTTTTGGCTCATTAATTCATAGAAGGAAAATTTGTGGGAATTCTTCCAGGAGTTATGTGTATTTGAAAATCCCCAAATTTGGGAAGGGGATTCCTCCAAAAATACCTGAACTCCAGTAAAATTTTCAGAGGCATTGGACCTCATTTGCTTGGCCAAATGTGGTGTTAATTCTTTATGTCTCTGAAAATTGGAAAATAAATAGAGTTCAATTTCAGAATTTTTCCCCAAACTTTAGAACCTCGTAACTCTTGTTAGGAAGACCCAAATTTAGTGATTCAAATTGGGTTGGATTCGTATGGAACAGATCTGTCCAAATCTACAACCCAAATATTATGAAACTCATTATTTAATTCTGGAAAATTCTTTAAAGCTTTTCAGCAAAAGAATTTTAGAGGGAGTTTGGCAAATCCAAAAACCCTCAAATTTTGCCAGAATAGTATTTAGGGTATTAGTGAATACCTTTAAAAATTTCAGATCAATTGGAGATGATTTGATCAGAGCAATTCAGCTTTGAAGATGCTGTGTTCAATTGAATGCAGAAACCTTTTTCAGAGAATTTTCCAAGACTTGGAAAAATCAGTTCTGGGCAAATATTAGCTCCAGAAATGCTAGGAAAATTCACGCAAACTCTATGAGCTATAATTGAAGTTGTAGTTCACTAAGTTTGGCATGAACATGGGTGTGATCTCAGAATTAATTCTTCTTTGCTTAATTGCTTAGAAAATTATTCTGAACAAACCACTCAATGAAAAGTGCAAATTTTTGGTCCAGAGGGTTTTCTTGTGACAAGGAACTCACATGAAAATGCTCAGCTCCATGGGAGCTCTGGATCACCCCAATGCTGTTTAACCTCGTAAGGTGATCAATATAGAAGAGGGGGAAACCACCTAGCACTAATCATGTGTTTAGATCCAAACCTAAACCACTAGCACCAGTGTCATTTTAAATTTTAACCGGAGTTCCAGTTTTTAAAAACTTGTTATAGGAACTTGTAGCAAAGTCTTTACAATTAAACAATTGTGCATATGCATTACGTGTAGCATCTACGTGAAGGACTTCAAGTCATCGGAGGGGAGATCAAGGAAGGAGGACAGCACTTGATCAAGCCGAGTGATCTTCACTAACTGAATCTGCATATATATATATATATAAGTCCCCTGCAAAACAAAGGCAAGCCACGGTTTGCATCTAAATTT
This sequence comes from Neostapfia colusana, assembly GCA_030760725.1. Taxonomy (NCBI): domain Eukaryota; kingdom Viridiplantae; phylum Streptophyta; class Magnoliopsida; order Poales; family Poaceae; genus Neostapfia; species Neostapfia colusana. The sequence goes on along the minus strand of JASWHV010000019.1, from coordinate 28,475,399 downwards.
ACAAGCTTTTATTTGTATTCACTTTACTTGGTCTAGTAATTTGTTTATTGCATTAAGTCTAGATGGTATGAAGCCCCAAATGCATGACCCAGAAAACCATGGAGTTTAAATGTAGAATAGGTTATCAATTGATTATAACTGATGATCTCAAGTTAACAAAGTGGATTAAAAGAAGCAAAAACTCGAGTGGGCAGATTCCTACTCGTGAAACGGGGTTAAGGGGCATCAATCGGAAGAGTTGGGAATTGATCCTCATAGTTGGGAAGGGAGACCGGGCAGTGGATGAAAGGTCAAGGACGTGGTCCTGTGAGACTAGTCTATGTCTGAGTCGATTAAGGCCCGTTCTCGTGTGCGGCCCCGCTGGACAAGTTTGAGATGTGTACCGGATGCATACTGGCTATATGAGACCCAGGAAACCGATGTAACATGTTAACCTGGGTGTCGAGGCATACCTCACCGTCTGATGCAGATGCTGAAAGGATAGAGAAGTCGGCTCTACGAGGGTTTGCCTTAGAGAGACTTAATCCCAGTCGGTGGGACCGGTTCGATATTTGGGTGTCGTGTGAAAGGTGGCCATGTACGGCGTCAGTGACGGTTGCTGTGTGCAACGTCGAGTACGGGCGTACGTGTCGTGTCAGCCAGGTGTTTTTGAGTGCAATCACCGTCGCTCGCGGTAGTGAGCATACTTGTACACTGAGTCGTGACGTAGAAATAAACTAGGATACGTTTAAAAGGCTTCGTGAGTAATCCTCATAATGGAGATGAGGAACGGTCAACACTTCACTAAATTTAATTTCCACCTTGGGATAGTAGCGTTGAGGCAAAGCGTTTCTTGTCTGATTGTGGAGTCTCGACGTTGATGGTGCAAGGTCAGTATGAGTCTAGGATAGCTCACTAAAGTTACTTTCACCTCTGGCAAGTGACATCGAGATGAAGCGTTTCTTGTTTGATTGTGGAGTCTCGATGTAAGTTGCGCGAGGGCTATAAAAGTTGCTTAAAACTTGAAGTAAGGACCCTCCTTTAGCTCAAGTTCATCGTTTGTGCAAACTTCTATCATCAGCCCTCCATTTTCATCATGTAGAGTTTCATGACTAGGGTGACGGGTCAGTCTTGCTGAGCTTCGTGCTCACAGATACTGCATAAGTTGTTTTGCAGGTAATAACTGTACGCTGATATGTACGGGTGTCCGATGAGATTTGGAGCTCTCCGAGTGGTGAACTCATGGCAATCCTTGCCGCTGCCATTGTGATAGTGTTGCTAGCGAGAAGGGTCCGCGGGCTGGACACCTTCTCTGTTGCTTAGCATAGGTATGAGGCGTGAGTTGTAATAGTCTTCAGCTGTAGATTATTTTCAGAAATATTTGAAACATTTACACTTTGTAAGCTTCCGCATGATTTATGTAATATGATGCTTTATTATGTGTGCTGTTGGGTGCCGCATCGACGGCACCACCCAATGCGATTCCCGGGCAAGGTGCCCCATCCCCGTGAGTGATCGGGACGGCGGGCCCTCACAGCGTGGTATCAGAGCCGCATTGGTAATAACACACGGAATAAGGATCGTATTACGACAAAAACTTAGGATACGGTGAGGAAACGGTATTGGGCCCACATAAGGACTATAGTAGTAAGTTACTTAAAGTGGCAGCACTAACATAATTGTTATAATTCTGAAATTTTTATTACGTAACGACGCACCTACGCTCAGGTAAGCATGGTAAGGAACGCCACCGAAAGCGGTTCAATTTTGGTTAGCTCCCCTGACGAGGAAAGTGGTTCAGGGCTAGATCTCACAGCTTGGTGTGAGATGTTAATATGAAACTCTTGAACTCTTCATGTTCCTGAGTTCATATGAAACGCTGATCCCTAGCGTGCATTAGGCAAGTAAGTGGAGACCCCATCGCGTGGTTAGTAACGCGAGAGTGTGTTCGTCTGGGAGTAGCCCAGGAGGACATACGCAGCGCTTGCCATCGGCGTGCCCTGCAGGGCAGTAGGTGGTATCTGTTGCGTTGATAACATTCCCAACGGTGACGTCCCGTTCATGGTATACTCGGGTTCCCCGTCGTGTGGTGTTGAAACACGATCATGTACCTTGAGACGTGACTTAACTCAAGGACGGCCGTATGGCAATGATACGGGCGTTTGTATTTACTTTTAAATATGGAACTGCCTGAAATGAAACAACCTTTGAGTGCACCACTATTGAGTGTTTTTCTGCAGGTATTAACCACGTACATATCCCGTGTAGTACACGTGTGCGAGAGACCGCCTTAGTGCCACTGATCATATGTATATGCCAGTATAAGCCGGTTTAGGATTTTCTTTTGGAGAGGGAACGTAGTACCGACATTGCTCTTACGGTGCATCGACACCGTATAACCTCTTCCCTATGAAGAAATGATTCATGAGCTAAATTTCAACTAAACAGGGAAGTTTGAAACAAATATTAGTTACTGAACTCTTATTTTGAACTAAGACTCAAATGAGAGAGTGTCTAGGTTTTAAAGATTTCAAAAACAGAGTGCTCTGTTTCTGGCAGAAATTTTTGCTGGACTTTTACAGAGCATAACACTGAGTAGCTTTAACCAATTAAGGTGTATGATAAAGTTCTGGAAAGATTTTCAAGTGCTCTACAACCCTCTTGTAGATCTCCAGAGCAAAATCATAAGTTAAGTTGGTGAAAAGTCCAGTTGAAGGCAAACTGTTCAGAACCAGGACAGTAGCAAAACCTCTCTGGACCTTTCTGTTTTTAAGCCATAACTTCCTGTATAAAAATCCCTAGGGAGCCTGTGATACAGCGTTGGAAAGGTCATGAGATATGCAACATTGTTGTAGATCAATGGTTGTTCAGATTCTTGTTGTATTTTCATATAAAACAGTGATAAAGTCAGCCACATTCAAAGGAGATGCTGGCAAATTTTATCCAGAAAGTCTGTCAAATCTGCGAAATCATAACTTTTAATCCGGGAGTGATATAGAGGCATTTGGATACTCGTTGGAAAGATATTGAAGTTAACTTTAACTTTGGTATTCAACATGATTTATGAAAATGCTTTTAACTGGATCGAAATCTGGTTTGTTTAAGGACCGGTCAATCTGCTTTTAAATCCTTGCTGTTAGCTACATCAGTTTGCGATTAAATCATTTTGCTTACATGTTAAGAGTTCATTATCAGTGTTGCACTAATTTGTTTATGGAATAAATCAAGTGATAGTGTTGAGCTGATAATGAACTCTTGCAATTGCAGAATGGTGCGAACTCGTTCCACGGGTGAAGTGGGTGGTTCCAGTGGCGGTGGTGGTGATAACTCTCCACAGCGGGAGCAGCGAGCTCCGCAACCGCAGCCTCCACCAGGACCTTCACCCACGGTCATAATGGCGGACATTCTGGCTGCCATGACGGGTGCAAGCGATGAGCGAACCGACTTGCTCCGCACTCTGGTGATGAATACATCCCGTCAAGGGGGATGTCAAGACGAAGACTTGCGCCAACCTCAACTGAATTCCTATGTTGAGTTCTTGGCAACTCAACCACCGGTTTTCATTGAATCTGAGGATCCTATGGTGGCAGATAGCTGGATCCGTACCATTGAGTCTATGTTCGGGTTGCTTCAATGCACCGAACATCAGAAGGTGTTATACGCGGCGCAACAACTTCACGGGTCCGCCAGTGCATGGTGGGCAAATCAAGTCGCCTCCTTACCAGCTGGAAATGACTTTACATGGGCAGAATTCCAGAAGGCGTTTCTGGCGTATCATGTTCCGTCCATAATAATTCAGCGGAAACTCGAGGAGTTTCTGGCCTTAAAACAAGGAGGGAGGGGTGCATACGAGCATTCGTGAGTGTTCAACAAGCTGGCGCAGTATGCGCCTCAACATGTGAACACCGAAGCACAAAAGTGTGAATGGTTCTTCCGCAGCCTCAATCCCAAGCTAAAGGAGAGACTCGTTTTAGCTGATCGAAAGAACTTCAACGAATTGATGAGTGCTGCCATCATGGTTGAAGATGCTCAGCGGGAAGTTCAGGCTGAGAAAAGAAAGAACCATGTACCACCGGAGAGTACCAGTAGTGCTCCGCAGAAATACAGGGTGGTAGACAGTACCTTGAACTGTCAGCTAATGCAGCCGGCTCGACGACTCCAGCAATATTCCAGTCGATCCTCCCAATACTCTGATTTCGGACAGCTGCAACAACGGTATATGCAGCCACGTTATTCAGCTCCTCAAGTGTTCTTGCCGCAGCAGAATACCACTAATGTCCATGCACAGAGCAACCAGGGACCGGCGGAGAAACCGTGCTTCACGTGCGGGTACTTGGGTCACATCAGCAGGAAGTGTCCAGAAAGGATACACAGTAGAGAAACTACACCAGGGCGGGGTATAAATCAACCCCGTGTTCAGCTTCAAGGAACTGCACCAAAATCAGTGTGCATTTATCATACAGCTCTAGAGGATGTGCCAGAGGGGGCACCTGTGCTAGCGGGAATGTTCACCCTCAATGGACTGCCCGTATTAATTTTATTTGACTCTGGAGCTACACACAATTTCATCAGCAGGTTGTTTGTGTGCAAAGCTGAGCTCTCCACCTCTACACCGAAGGATCACTATCTTATCCGCTCACCGGGTGGAAATATAGCTGCTAATGAAGTAGTGATCAAAGCACCCTTGTGCTTAGGTGGAAACTTATACCCCACAACCCTCATTGTATTAGAGGGGCAGAAGATCGACGTGACTCTAGGAATGGCATGGATGAACTACCACGGGGCTGTTCTTGACATCGGTCCACGGGTAGTTAGTTTGGACTCTCGGATCTACGGTCTCCAAACGCTCATACTTGAAGCCGTGGATTCTAAAAATCCAGTGGTGTACCACAGTGTGACCACGAAGCTGGAGGATATTCCAGTGGTCCGTGAGTACCCAGATGTGTTTCCCGATGATCTTCCATGGATGCCGCCTGAGAGGGATGTGGTATTCAAGATCGATTTAGCACCGGGAACCACACCAATATCTCGGAGGCCGTACAAAATGTCTCCGAAGGAATTAGCTGAACTGAAAGAACAGCTAAAGGACTTAATGGACAAAGGGTTCATCCGACCAAGCTCATCGCCATGGGGCTGTTCATCCCTCTTTGTGAAGAAAAAGGATGAGTCACTTCGATTATGTGTGGATTATCAGCCGCTGAATGCAGTGACGATCAAAAATAAATATCCACTGCCACGGATTGATATATTGTTTGATCAGTTGGTGGGTGCCAAGGTATTCTCCAAGATGGACTTACGGTCCGGTTATCATCAGATAAAGATCAGAGCGGAGGATATACCGAAGACGGCCTTCTCGACTAGATACGGGCTCTATGAGTATCTAGTCATGTCTTTCGGGCTAACAAATACACCCGCACACTTCATGTATCTCATGAATTCAGTATTCATGCCAGAGTTGGATCAGTTTGTCGTGGTTTTCATCGACGACATTCTCGTATACTCCAAATCGGAGGAGGAGCACACCAAACATCTCCATATTGTGCTCCAACGGTTACGGGAACATAAGTTGTATGCCAAATTCAGCAAGTGTGAATTTTGGATCAGCAAGGTACCATTTTTAGGCCACATTATTTCAGCGGAGAGGGTGGCCGTGGATCCAACCAAAATTGAGCAAGTCTTGAAATGGGAGTCTCCAACATCGGTTCATCAAATCCGCAGTTTTCTAGGACTAGCGGGTTATTACCGGAGGTTTATTCCCAGCTTCTCGAAGGTGGCTAAACCAATGACAGAGTTATTGAAGAAGAGCAGCAAGTATGTGTGGACAGAGGCCTGTGAAGAGGCATTTCAAACCTTAAAGAAACATCTCACAATAGCACCGGTGTTAGCCCAACCGGATACAACAAAGCCATTTGATGTTTATTGTGATACCTCAGGCATTGGACTTGGCTGTGTCTTAATGCAAGATAGACGCGTGATCACGTATGGGTCTCGTCAACTCCGCAACCACGAGCAGCACTACCCCACTCATGACCCAGAGCTTGCTGCAGTGGTGCTTGCGTTGAAGATGTGGAGGCACTACTTACTTGGAAATTTAGTGCACCTCTACACCGACCATAAGAGCCTCAAATATATATTCACTCAGAAGGATATCAATATGAGGCAGCGGAGGTGGTTGGAATTGATCAAAGATTATGAGCTCGAGATCCATTACCATCCGGGCAAAGCTAACATGGTGGCTGATGCACTCAGTCGTAAGTCCCATGTTAATAATGTGTCAGTTGTTCCGGATGCGGATGAAGAACCAAGCTTGCGGGTGATTCCATATGGGGCGTTGTATAATCTTGCTCTTGTGCCTACCATTAGAGAGGAGATTGTGCAAGCCCAGAAGAGGGATAAAGGAATGCGGAAAATCCGGGCAAGAATCAATGAGGATAAAATGAAATGTTTCCGGGAAGATGATCAAGGTGTGTTGTGGTTTAACAACCGTATCGTGGTACCCCGGAACCTGAAACTAAGGAAGAAAATCCTCGATGAAGCTCATATGTCCAAGTACTCGATACATCCAGGAAGCAATAAGATGTATCAAGACCTTAAGACAAAATTTTGGTGGACTTGGATGAAGCGAGAAATTGCCAAGTATGTATCCGAGTGTGATACATGTCGGCGAGTCAAAGCTGATCATATTAAGAAAGCGGAAATGCTCCAACCGTTAAGTATTCCGGCATGGAAGTGGGAGGACATCAGCATGGACTTTATTGTCGGACTGCCTCTCACATCTAGAAAGCATGACTCCATTTGGGTGATTGTTGACCGCTTAACAAAATCAGCCCACTTCATCCCAGTGAATACGGGATTCCATACTAAACAATATGCAGAGTTGTATCTCTCTAGAATTGTGTGCTTGCACGGAGTCCCCAAGACCATCGTATCCGACCGTGGTCAATATTTGTTGCTCGTTTCTGGGAGCTACTACATGAATCTCTGGGAACAAAGTTAATCAGAAGCTCAGCATACCATCCTCAGACCGACGGTCAAACAGAGAGGGTGAATCAAATTTTAGAAGATATGCTGAGGGCATGTGCCATAGATCATGGAAAGAACTGGGATAACCATTTGCCATTAGCAGAGTTCTCCTACAACGATGGTTACCAATCCAGTATTAAGATGGCACCATACGAAGCACTTTATGGCAGGAAGTGCCGCACACCACTCAATTGGTGTGAATCTGGCGAGAGGGTGATTTTCGGTATTGATCTTGTAAAAGATGCCGAAGAGCGAGTCCAGCTGATTCAAGAAAACCTCAGGGCCGCTCAATCTCGCCAGAAGAGCTATGCGGACGAGAGACGCCAACCCTTGTATTTCGAAGTCGGAGATCACGTCTATCTCCGAGTATCCCTGATGAAGGGAATTCATCGATTCGGGGTCAAGGGAAAGCTAGCTCCTCGCTTTGTGGGTCCATTCCGTATTACAGAACGGTGTGGGCCGGTAGCCTACCATTTGGAGCTGCCGCCATCCTTATCGGGCATCCACGACATCTTCCATGTCTCACACTTGAGAAAGTGTTTGAAGCGACCGACGGAGATCTTTTCAGAAGACATGGAGATATTGCAACCGGATCTCACCTACGCCGAGCAGCCCATCAAGATTATCGACGAGAAGAGCCGGATCACTCGAAATCGGACTTTGAAATTTTACAAAGTCCTGTGGAGTAATCACACACCGGAAGAAGCGACTTGGGAGAGTGAAGATTACATCCACAAGAACTATCCGGAACTTTTGTCGTAATTGTTGTAATTACCTTCCGCCTCATCTTTCTTTTGTAATCTCGGGACGAGATTCTTTTAAGGGGGGAAGATTGTAAAGGTCCCAAAAATGTGAGTACAAAGAAACATGAGTTTGCACAAATGTTGGAGTCATGTGTATGAAAAAGGGGCTTAGTTGAAACTTTTTCCCACATATGATAACATAGGTGAGATTCTTCTAAACAAACTTAGGGTTACTGCATGGATGGACCTCATGTGGATTAAAACCACAGAAATGAAGAGATCAAGTGCAATGGAAGGGTTTAAAAATCAGAGATGAACTAAATGTAAATTCAAACTTCAAGTGAGGGGATGACACAATGGAAATTCAAAACTGTTGTGTCCAAACTATTGTTTGCAGCAGCTAACACAAGAATAAAAATGCATATTTGGATTCCTTAGGTCCAAATTAGTAGGTAGCCAAAGTTTCATTAATTTTTGAAAAAGTTTGCTGCCCATTTTTCCAAATGGAGTTAAATGTGCAAGGGATTCAAATAAACATTGGAATTTTGATGGAATTTGTCCAAACTATTCAAATGAGCTCAGTTTCCAACTTTCAAACATTTGGGTTGGATAATTGTCAAACTTTGGAGAACTTTTGAGGAGAAGGGGTACTGACTAGTGGGGCCCACATGTCATAGGAATGAGTAGACTTAATCCCTAAGTATTTGCTCTCTGTTCCTCACTCCACCGAGGCCCTGCCTCCGGCCGACACCCAGCTGCTGCTCCATGCCCCAAAGCTCCACCTCCTGCTCCAATTCACGCCGGTATGATCCTTACCCGGGAGCCAACCGCAGCACGTCGCCCTCCTCCTTTGATCGCGCACCCGCTGTTGTTTCTCACGTACAAAACAGAAACCGAGCTCGCCTCCACTGCTCCCTGTCTCCCGGCCAGCCCAGCGCCTATCCAGCGTGCTCAAGAGGCCACAGAGGTGCGCCAGGAGGTACTGATCCTCATGCTGTCGTTCCCCTGCTCTCCCCCGACGCCGGCTCGCCGGAATTCGAGTTTTGGCACCGGCGCACGTATAGAACAGACCGTGTTTAATTCGTGAAATTCTCTCAAACCGATTGATCATACCTCCTACAATTCAAACCACAGCAACTAGATGCCCTAGCGCCCTCCCACGCCGAGAACCAAAGAAAACCGACCCTCCTATGCCCCAGGTGACGAGAAATCATCGCCGGCGGCCAAAACTGCCACGGTCCACGGTGACGACTAGTTTGCAGCCATGTTCTGCACGATTTGATCTCCGTTCCATGTTCCTAGACCCATAGGGATGCTGTAGGACATCGTAGCTCGCCGGGAGATGCCTTGGACACGCTGGAACGCGTCCATGTCGAGCTCCCGAGCCGCCCCGCCGGTGCTGACCCACCTACAGCCGTTTTCACGTGGGGAAACCTTGCCCGGCAGCTGCGCCACGTTCCCAGGAGCATGTAGGGCGAAACCGGAGCTCATTTGGTGGAGAAATGAGAGAGAACGAGCCATGCCAAGTTTTCTGCCGGTGTGCACCCGCGGGCTCTGGCGGGAGGTTGAAGAAGCACATGACCCGTGGGCCCCACGTGTGACTGTTCTGTTTAAAAATCAAACAGAGAGTTGTTCAAACTTGTAAAATGCATAACTTGGTGTAGCAGGCTCCAAAAATAGTTAAATAACTTTGTTGGATTCCTCTCAAATAGTACTATCCAGGGGTACAGCCCAATATTTATGAAAAGGCCTGGTTTTGGGTCATTAATTCATAGAAGGAAAATCTTGTGGGAATTCTTCCAGGAGTTCTGTGTATTTGAAAATCCCCAAATTTGGGCAGGGGATTCCTCCAAAAATACCTGAACTCCAGTAAAAGTTTCAGAAGCATTGGACCTCATTTTCTTGGCCAAATGTGGTGTTAATTCTTTATGTCTCTGAAAATTGGAAAATAAACAGAGTTCAATTTCAAAATTTTTCCCCAAACTTTAGAACCTCATAACTCTTGTTAGGAAGCCCCAAATTTAGTGATTCAAATTGGGTTGGATTCGTATGGAACAGCTCTGTCCAAATCTACAACCCAAATTGTATAAACTCATTATTTAATTCTGGAAAATTCTTTAAAGCTTTTCAGCAAAAGAATTTTAGAGGGAGTTTGGCAAATCCAAAAACCCTCAAATTTTGCCAGAATAGTATTTAGGGTATTAGTTAACCCCTGTAAAAATTTCAGATCAATTGGAGATGATTTGATCAGAGCAATTCAGCTTTGAAGATGCTGTGTTCAATTGAATGCAGAAACCTTTTTCAGAGAATTTTCCAAGAATTGGAAAAATCAGTTCTGGGCAAATATTAGCTCCAAAAATGCTATGAAAATTCATGCAAACTCTATGAGCTATAATTGAAATTTTAGTTCACTAAATTTGGCATGAACATGGGTGTGATCTCAGAATTAATTCTTCTTTGCTTAATTGCTTAGAAAATTATTCTGAACAAACCACTCAATGAAAAGTGCAAATTTTTGGTCCAGAGGGTTTTCTTGAGAGAAGGAACACACATGAAAATGCTCATCTCCATTGGAGCTCTGGATCACCCCAGTGCTGTTTAACCTCTTAAGGTGATCAATATAGAAGAGGGGGACACCACCTAGCACTAATCTTGTGTTTAGATCCAAACCTAAACCACTAGCACCAGTGTCATTTTAAATTCTTAACCAGAGTTCCAGTTTTTAAAAACTTGTTATAGGAACTTGTAGCAAAGTCTTTACAATTAAACAATTGTGCATATGCATTACATGTAGCATCTACGTGAAGGACTTCAAGTCATCGGAGGAGAGATCAAGGAAGGAGGACAGCACTTGATCAAGCCGAGTGATCTTCACTAACTGAATATGCATATATATACAAGCAAAGGCAAGCCCCGGTTTGCATCTAAATTTACAAGCTTTTATTTGTATTCACTTTACTTGGTCTAGTAATTTGTTTATTGCATTAAGTCTAGATGGTATGAAGCCCCAAATGCATGACCCAGAAAACCATGGAGTTTAAATGTAGAATAGGTTATCAATTGATTATAACTGATGATCTTAAGTTAACAAAGTGGATTAAAAGAAGCAAAAACTCGAGTGGGCAGATTCCTACTCGTGAAATGGGGTTAAGGGGGATCAATCGGAAGAGTTGGGAATTGATCCTCATAGTTGGGAAGGGAGACCGGGCAGTGGATGAAAGGTCAAGGACGTGGTCCTGTGAGCCTAGTCTATGTCAGAGTCGATTAAGGCCCGTTCTCATGTGCGGCCCCGCTGGACAAGTTTGAGATGTGTACCGGATGCATACTGGCTATATGGGACCCAGGAAACCGATGTAACATGTTAACCTGGGTGTCGAGGCATACCTCACCGTCTGATGCCGATGCTGAAAGGATAGAGAAGTCGGCTCTACGAGGGTTTGCCGTAGAGAGACTTAATCCCAGTCGGTGGGACCGGTTCAACATTTGTGTGTCGTGTGAAAGGTGGCCACGTACGGCGTCAGTGACGTTTGCTGTGTGCAACGTCAAGTACGGGCGTACGTGTCGTGTCAGCCGGGTGTTTTTGATTGCAATCACCGTTGCTCGCGGTAGTGAGCATACTTGTACACTGAGTCGTGACGTAGAAATAAACTGGGAAACATTTAAAAGGCTTCGTGAGTAATCCTCATAATGGAGATGAGGAACGGTCAACACTTCACTAAATTTAATTTCCACCTTGGGCTAGTAGCGTCGAGGCAAAGCGTTTCTTGTCTGATTGTGGAGTCTCGACGTTGATGGCGCAAGGTCAGTATGAGTCTAGGATAGCTCACTAAAGTTACTTCCACCTCGGGCAAGTGACATCGAGATGAAGCGTTTCTTGTTTGATTGTTGAGTCTCAATGTAAGTTGCACGAGGGCTATAAAAGTTGCTTAAAACTTGAAGTAAGGACCCTCCTTTAGCTCAAGTTCATCGTTTGTGCAAACTTCTATCATCAGCCCTCTATTTTCATCATGTAGAGTTTCATGACTAGGGTGACGGGTCAGTCTTGCTGAGCTTCGTGCTCACAGATACTGCATAAGTTGTTTTGCAGGTAATAACTGTACGCTGATATATACGGGTGTCCGATGAGACTCGGAGCTCTCCAAGTGGTGAACTCATGGCAACCCTTGTCGCTGCCATTGTGATAGTGTTGCTAGCCAGAAGGGTCCGCGGGCTGGACACCTTCTCTGTTGCTTAGCATAGGTATGAGGCGTGAGTTGTAATAGTCTTCCGCTGTAGATTATTTTCAGAAATATTTGAAACATTTACACTTTGTAAGCTTCCGCATTATTTATGTAATATGATGCTTTATTATGTGTGCTGTTGGGTGCCGCATCGCACGGCACCACCCAATGCGATTCCCGGGAAAGGTGCCCCGTCCCCGTGAGTGATCGGGACGGTGGGCCCTCACATTCCATCATTGGCTTAGCGAGCTTAGAGAAACTTGGAATAAATCTCCGATAGTATCCCGCTAACCCAAGGAAGCTTCTGACTTCATGAACTGAAGTGGGAGATTTCCATTTCAGTACTTGCTCTATCTTGCTCGGGTCAACCGCAATGCCTTCTGCTGAGATGATATGTCCCAAGAATGGCACTTGGCTGATCCAAAACTCGCATTTACTGAACTTGCGTAGAGCTTGTGGTCTCGCAATCGTTGAAGAACAATCCTCAAGTGTTCGGCATGTTCGGCTTCTGTCTTGGAGTAAACCAAGATATCGTCGATGAACACTACCACGAACTTGTCCAGCTCCGGCATGAACACCGAGTTCATGAGATACATGAAATGGGCTGGAGCGTTTATGAGACCAAAAGACATGACGAGATATTCATGTAGTCCATATCTCGTCGAGAAGGCCGTCTTCGGGATATCCTCCGCCCGGATTTTTATCTGGTGATATCCAGAGCGAAGGTCCATCTTGGAGAACACACTTGCACCCACAAGTTGATCAAACAATATGTCGATGCGGGGCAGTGGGTACTTATTCTTGATAGTGACGGCGTTGAGCGGCCGGTAGTCCACACACAGCCTCAAGGTTTCATCCTTCTTCTTTACGAACAGCGCCGAGCATCCCCAAGGCGAGGAACTCGGCCTAATGAAACCCTTGCTCAACAGATTATTGAGCCGTTCTTTCAGTTCAGCCAGCTCATTTGGAGCCATTTTGTATGGCCTCCGTGATATGGGCGTATTCCCGGGTGCAAGTTCAATCTTGAACTCGACATCCCGCTCAGGTGGCATGCCCGGAAGATCATCCGGGAACACGTCGGAGTACTCCCGGACTACGGGGATGTCTTCTAACTTGAGAGCTTCAGCATTATTAACTGCTAAAACTTCCCGGACTGGAGTGTCTAATACCATGGAATGCGGACGGTGGAATGGAGAGTTTAAATGAACCGTCCGTGTCCGAGTCTCTAGGACAGCGCCATGGTATTGTAGCCATGACATCCCTAAGATTGCATCAATCTTTTGTCCCATTAGGATTATCAAGGTGGTGGGATATAGTTTCCCACCTAAGCACAGAGGTGCCTTTGGGATCATCATATTTGCTGAGATCTTCCCTCCTGGTGAGCAGATCATATAGGTGCAGTCGGTTGGGAAGACTTGCATTTGATGCTTAGCCACATAGGATGCACTTATAAAGCTGTGGGTTGCACCAGAATCAAACAATATGACGATGGCTTGATTGTTGAGAGTAAACGTACCCGCCAGCACGTTGTCTCCCTCTGGGGCGTCCTCATTGTCGAGGTTGCGGACGCCCCCAGTCCTCTGACCAACCTTTTTCACCGGAGGTCGGCCTCGAGCACCACCCTGGAACTGGGCTTGCCCGCTGCTCTGCTGCCCCTGGGGACAGTCCTTCGCGAAGTGGCCCGCCTGGCCACACGTGAAGCAAGTGAAACAGGGCGGTCCCCCGCTGATTGGTGGACGGAATCCCGGGGCGCGTTGTGGCGGTGGGAACGCTCGTGGTGCCGTCTGCTGCTGCTGCTGTCTTGGTGGTGGCATCGGCGGACGGAACGGAGGTGACTGAAAAGGACGTCCCCCGAACCGTTGAGGTCGCGCCGGTGGATGCCACTGCTGCCCGGATGGTGTCCGATACACCATGCGGTACTTCTTGGGAGCGCCACCACCACAGCTGGGCGGAGTGCTGCGCTTCCTCTGCTCAGCTGCCAACTCCCGCTGAGCGTCTTCTTGCATAATTGTGGCATTGACTAAGTCGTTGAAGGTGCCGCGATTCCACTGAACGAGATATGTTTTCATTTCGGGGTGTAACCCCCGATAGAAATGTTCCCGCTTCTTCTCTTCAGTGGATATGTAGTCTGACGCATATTGCGCCAGATGGTTGAAGGCACGGGAGTAGTCATGGGCACTCCTCCCGCCCTGCTTCAGTTCCAAAAATTCTTGGAACTTTCTATTCATGATCCCGGGAGGAATGTGATAGGCGCGGAACGCCTCCTGGAACTCTTCCCACTCCACGGCATGGCCGGCAGGACGTGAGGCGACATAGTTCGCCCACCATGCGCCAGCGGCACCGTGAATTTTCTTTGCTGCGAACAAAGTCTTTTGCCGCTCCGTGCATTGGAGCAGCCCGAACTTGGACTCGATGGTCCGCAGCCAGTTGTCAGCCTCCAGTGGTTCTTCAGCTTCGGTGAACACTGGAGGGTGCGTACTCATGAAATCCGAGTACGACACTTCCCGGGGCTCACGAGGCCCTCTGTCTTGATGCCCCCCCCCCCGCCTGGGACGTATTCTGCACGATCGTGCGGAGCAGGTCGGTCTGCTCCTCACGACCTCCCACCAGTGCCGCTATCACATCCGCTAGAGTAAGCGGAGGTGGCGGTGGTGGCTGCTGCTACGGGGTGCTGTCGTGGGCCGGTGGCTAGGAGTCATCACCTCCCTGTTGGCTAGAGCCACCAACCTCGTGCTTGGTCCTAGTGCGAACCATCTGCAACCATACGACAATAAACATCAGTTCCGCAACATATTGCATGCAGTCCAATAAAATAGGCGTAAAAACATAATGACAATAAAACATGTGATACATCTCGTATGTAGATAATGTAATAACTTTGCACGAGCTACACCATTACCAGACCAAATACAAGCTAGTTTAATCCAACTTGATGAACCTCCTCTTTGGAAGCTCACCACAACTAGGTTTGGTCACTACGAGATGTCACTATCGCGTTGTCATCACGTATACCACCCTTTTATCTTCAATACGACACAAACATGGTCTCTAGTAAAAGAAAATTGAGTGAGACTTATACTCAAATCTTTCACTAGTTGAAGACAAGCTCTCAGGAGTATGTTCTACCCCATGGGAAGTACTCAAACCCCCTCTAGGGTACAACAATCTCTCAAATGAGTGCAACTGTCATTCCTCTGTCAGAATGACCAGTTTCTACATATCCAAGATTTTGATCTGGTTCTGGGTATTTTCATGACTCGAGTTGAATACCAAAGTTAAAGTTAACTTCAGTACCTTTCCAACGAGTACTTATTTGCCATCAGATAAGCTCTGGTTAAAAGGTTATGATAATTCAAAGTCATCAGAAGTTCTGGAAGAATTTTAACAGCACCTCCCTTGGGAAGTTGCAGTTTTTCAACTCTGGTTTCCACTGAAATCTGTGCTGAAATTTCAGAAACTTTGAATTGCAAAGCTGTACCACATCTTATACCCTTTCTAAAGATGTATCGTATGAAAATTTTAGAATTTTCTACTGGTAGTTATGTTTGAAAAACAGAACAGTCCAGAGAGTGTTTAACTCTGTCCTGGTCCTGGACAGTTTCCATTCCTCTGGAATTTAAGCCATCTTAAGGTGTGTTTCAGCTCTGGAAGTCTACAACAAAGTTGTAGAGTACTTCAATACCTTTCCAGAACTATATACCACACCTCCCTAGGCTAAAAGACCTGTGAGTTATGCCCTGTTGAAGATCAGCCCACTTGCTGCCCAAAACAGAGCACTCTATTTTTCAGTCCTTTTGAAACTACACTCATCACTATCCAATTTGTCTACCCAACCAGGGTCCTAAATGTTGAACCTAATGATTTTAATTCCTTGTTATCATTATTTTCATGCATATGCCTATGCTATCTCGGTACTACGTTCCTCACAAAAGAAAATCCTAACCGGATTATACCGGCATATATGCCTCAAGTGTGGCACTAAACTGTCTCTCGCACACGTTTACTACCCGGATACATACGTGGTTAGTACCTTCAGAAGACCACACAATAATGGTGCACTCAATGGTTGTTTTCATTTCAGGCAGGATTCATATTTAAAAGTAAATACAAACGCCCATATCATTACCATACGGCCGTCCTTGAGTTAGGTCACGTCTCAAGGTAAGCGATCGTGTTTCAACACCACACGACGGGGAACCCGAGTATGTCATGAACGGGTCGTCACGGTTGGGAATGGTATCAACCCAACAGATACCACCTACAGCCCTGCAGGGCACGCCGATGGAAAGCGCTGTGTATGTCCTCCTGGGCTATTTCCAGATGAACACACTCTCGCGTTACTGACCACGCGATGGGGCCTCCACTTACTTGCCTAATGCACGCTAGGGATCAGCGTTTCATATGAACTCAGGAACATGAAGAGTCCAAGAGTTTCATATTAACGTCTCACACCAAGCTGTGAGACCTATCCCTGAACCACGTTCCTCGTCAGGGGAGCTAACCAAAATTGAACCGCTTTCGTTGGCGTTCCTTACCATGCTTACCAGAGGTGCGTCGTTACATAATTGAAATTCAGAATTAAAACACATAGGTTAGTCTTTGCCACTTTAAGTAACTATGCTAATATAGTCCTTACTTGGGCAAACTACCAGATCCTCACCGTAAACCTAAGTTTCCCCATAATACAGTCCTTAAGTACTGTGCTATCCCCAATGCAGCTCTGATACCAGGCTGTGGTGGACCGGAATCCGCTCATCCAGGATCGCAGAGGGTGGTGCCGCACGATGCGACACCCGACAACACACGTGATAAGCACACAATATATTACATGGGAAAAACAAACTGAACTGTACAAAAAGGTACAACTTCAGTTACAAACTAGTCTTTATTTTACACAGCGGAAGTCTACTCTGTACAACTCACGCCCACCTATCTAGCAAAAGTCGGTTGCCCCGCCCTAGGGCAACCAACACTGGCTGCACTCCTGACACGACCCCATTGGTCCTGTCGAGCCAGGATCACGCTGAGGGGTGCTGCGTTGCACAGCACCGTATAACACACGTCAAAGGTGCAAAGCGGAAGCGGAAGTTTTATTACATAAACAAGTTATTGAACATGTTTACATCAAAATAAGTTCAGTCTACACTCGCGGGCGTAGACTAAGCATCAAGTGCACGTTCAGCCCTCGAACGTGTCCTTGCTAGCACACACGCACACTAACTCTGCGGCGTGCACGACTCCCACTCGACGGGGTTCCCCTCCTGGGGTTCCATCTCCTCTTCGGGGGTCCCTTCCTCATAGAACCCTGCAAAAGCTTCAAACACAAGCAGTGAGCACGAAGTCTCAGCAAGTCTGACCCGTCTCACCTAAACATGGAACTTCTACATGAGGGTAATGGGTTGCATGAGGTAAAAATCATTTGCAAGGACTCGCCTAATTAGTAGAACCTTACTTTCAAGTTTTAGCAGCAGGTTGTGGAGAACCTTACGCTAAGGCACATGAGAGAGCCGCAATCAAACAAGAAATGCATTTCTCTCATGTACTTTGCCCAAAGTTGAAAAGAACTTTAATTAGCTCTAAGCTACAGCATATCATTAACAATCAATGTCCAGCTTTCAATCAGCAACATTTTAACATGTAACTAGCCTGTTCTTTCTACGTCACGGTACAGTGAACAAGTGGTACTCACTGACCGCGAGGGACGGCGATTATAATCGATTTACACCTGCAGGGTTACCCGAACAACCCGTCACGTACGCCCGTACTCGATGTTGCCTCCAACAACCATCACGGACGCCGTACGCGACTACCTTTCACCCGTCAGCCAAATATT
Source organism: Neostapfia colusana (assembly GCA_030760725.1). Lineage (NCBI taxonomy): Eukaryota > Viridiplantae > Streptophyta > Magnoliopsida > Poales > Poaceae > Neostapfia > Neostapfia colusana. The sequence goes on along the minus strand of JASWHV010000019.1, from coordinate 28,457,601 downwards.
GAACCGGTCCCATCGTCCCGAGCAAGAGGTCTCTGCACGCGCATCTCCGTGCCGCCAGCCGATTTACACCTTGAGCTCTCAACCTACCCTCTGAACGACGGGCAATGCCTCAATACCCAGCTAACCGAGTTACATCAGTTTCCCGGTTCCCATATAGCCGGTAGGTCTTCGGTACTGTTCTAGCTTGTTCAACAGGCCCGCACACGGCTCGGTCCTCAATCGACACAAACGGAGCTACAGCACACAGGCCCCAAAGTCCTGCTGCCCTTACTCTCCGCTCGGTGTCATTTTCTTGCCATGTGTATCATGTGCTATCTCTACCCGAGCAATGTGCCTCTAGCCTATTCTCGCAAGTAGTTCCAACTACTCGACTTGTACCGAATCCTACTCTATCCTAGCAACGCAGTGGCTAACGGGGTTTGCAATCCTAAACCCAACCCATGGTTCTCTTGGCTATGCAGTGGGGCTTCCAAACAAGACTCTAATGCACAGAATAAAGGAAACAAGTATATGCTCAAAACAATAAAAATTTGTAAAAAGGTTAATGCAAACCGGAGCTTGCCTTGCTGCTCTTGGTCGTAGGCTAGCTGTTCCTCCGGAGTAACGAAGTCTAGGACTTCGGGTTCCTCCTCGACCTTAGCGACTACATGATATAAGAAACATATGTATCAATTTAAATGCATTTGTATTAACTTTGAAGTTGTGAAGTCTATAACCCTTGCTAGACAGACCTAATGACTGTGAAACTTTTACTGTGGCTTGGTTACAACCTAAACAGGGACTTGGTCAAGTTTTAGTTGCAGCAAAGCTCAATTGAGCCCTCCACAATTAATTATGTCCTTGACCTTAATTAAAGGCTTTTAGGGTGTTCTAAGGATTTTCATGAAACAAACTATGACTTTCTGAAAACTAGATTTTCAGAGGGTTCTAATGGAGTTGGTCTCACTTAATTTGGAAGTCTCTAACTAAAGATATGAGCTAAACAATTTCAGAGAAAATTCTGAAAATGTTTCTGAACATTTTCTATTTTCTCTGGAACAGTTTCACTAATCACACCATTAGGTGGATTAAATGAGCTCAAATGGATCTGAAATTTTTATGGTAGTTCAAGGATATTTGGTGAACATCTCAGCAAAATTTCAGGATTTTCCTCCAAATGATTCTCCAGTTAAAATTCCTAACAGTTTAAACTTTGAGGAATTAATTCTGGGGAAATAAGGAATTTCATGAAGCGAAACTTGATTTTCTGTAAAGTACTCAGTGATCTGAATCCAGCAAAATTTGGTTTACTCAATTTGGAGCTTTCTAGCCAAAGTTATAAGGATTTGAAGTTTGAAGGAAATCTGAAAATCGGGGAAAAGTTTAAACTCGCGCGTGGGCCCAGGGGACACGCGTCGCACGCCTAGGCGATGGCACACCGTGGCTCACAAGGATTTTGCGCGCCAGCACACCCGATCCTGGCCGCAGTCGGATCCCGATTCAAAATATCGGCCGCTGACAGCTGGGGTCCACCCCCTTCTTCAACCTCGCGACGCCCGGGCTCCGCCGCCGAGGGGCCTCGCCGGAGAGCTCGCCGCCGGCTTTTGTACAGCTCCAAACTTCTCGATTCTGGCCGCCCCTGCCTACTTTTACTCGGGGAACAGGATTCTAGGGTCAGCTGCTCATGACAATGGCCGGAGCATGGTCGGCGACGAGCCGCCACCTCGGAATGACTTCGGCCCTGTCGGCTGACTTCTCTAGCACCTCAGCTACTTGGGAAATCGGTCGGGGAGCATCAATGGACCTCAGAGAAGGTCTACATGAGCTCGAGGCAGCTCGGGGAAAGCCCGAAATAGGTCCTCACCGTGCGCCCGATACCCCCCGTTCGTTCCGCCATTAGTAGACCTCAAATTACGCCGGGCACAGAGGTTCTCCGGCCCAGAGTTGTGAAGGCAACTTGTGTGTTACCCTGTCTAGCTCGTGTAAGAGCGGCTTGAGGCCCCCTAATCCTTTCTAGAGCACGAATTAAACAGAATCGTACCCGAAGGTCGTTCTGCACATAGAAAGGGGAAAAGTGGAAATTCGCCGCCGGTGAGCAACCACTCGAGCTGTGGCTCGGGGATGAGCAGCACCGGTCACCCGCGCGTCCAAGGGTGCCTTGGCTCGGGCGTGACAACGCCCTGGTTGGGCTGTCCACGAGAGCCCGAGGTGCGGCGGTTCCATGTTCCGATTTTGATCTTTCGGCACAGCCGATATCACTCGGTTTCAACCGAATTCTAGCAACGGGGAGGATGGAGGAAGGTCTCTAGTACCTTGCTGGGGCTCTGGAGTGGAAGGAGGGAGCTGCGATCGGCGTCCTCCGATCATGTCCGAGCTGCGGAAGTTTTCGGCCGGCGCTGAGTTCTTGCGGGGAAGAACGACGGTGCCTCGGCCGAGGAGGGGGCAGGCGCCTTAAGAAGGCTCTGCACCGCCTCATGCCCGCGCGTGGGCAAGCAGCTGGTGGCGCTGCGGCTGGCCTCGGTGGCGATCACCGCTGCGGCTCGGCGACCCGAGTGAAAAAGTCTCAGTCGGTTTGATCTGAGCAGGGCTGACATGTGGGTCCCACCTCCAGTTTTAACCTCTGAAATTTACTCCTAATCACTGTTGTAAACAGTGAACCCCATACTACCCTTGGCAATTTAAATTATTCACCCATGAGCCATTTGAATTGATCAAAGTTCAAATGAGGTTTGGTTTGAATGAATTTCAGCACAAGTTCAGTTTGAAATTAAAATAAAGTTTGAATTTCTCCCACTTAGCTCATGTCAAGATCAACTCCAAATGGAGTGAAAATTGGTGTGTGAGATCACAAAAATGTGCTGAGTAAGAATATGCCCCCCACTTTTAAATTCATTGGATAAAAACAGTTTGAATTTGAATATGGTTTCAAACTGCCCTCTTCCTAACTATACCCAAACTGACCTCAAAAAGGTTTTGAATTTGGGTGAAACTTGGCATGGACATCCTTAGTAAAGTGTAGGAGTTTTCATATGTCCAGCCCATCTATATCACATGTGGGAAATACCACTTTTGCAATGTGTAAGTTTGTTCTCTAATGAGCATGTTGATAATTGTTACTTGCTCTTCATTTGTGTTCATCATTCTTCCTCAAATGAGGTGTGTGGTGTGGTGATGAACACTGCAAATGTGTGTCAAAAACTGAGGCCCTTACATTCCTCCCCCCTTAAAAGAATCTCGTCCCGAGATTATAAGGTGAAAATGAGAGAGAGGACGGCGGAAAATTACCGGATATGCGACGTGAAAAAGTCGGGGTAGTTAGTGCGAAGGAATTCTTCACTCTCCCATGTCGCTTCGTCCATGGAGTGATTATTCCATAGAACCTTGTAGAACCACAACGTACGGTTGCGTGTGGTTCGGGCCTTTTCATCAATAATCTGCACCGGTTCCTCCCGATAGGTGAGATCCGGTTGCAGTTCTTCAATGTCTTCCAGCTGAACGGTAGTTGATAGCTTGAGACACTTCCTCAGCAGGGAAATATGAAAGACGTCGTGCACACCAGAAAGTGCTTCTGGTAATTTCAGCTGGTATGCCACCGATCCACATCTTTCGGTAATCTGAAATGGACCGATGAATCGGGGTGCCAACTTTTCTCTCACCCCAAATCTGTTTACGCCCTTCATTGGAGACACCCGTAGATATACGTGATCTCCATCTTCGAATTGTAACGAGCGCCTTCTCCGGTCCGCATACTGTTTCTGTCGGGATTGAGCGGCTTTTAGGTTGGCTTGAATTAATCGAACCTTTTCTTCCGCGTTGTTGACAAGGTCAATCCCGATGGTAACCCTTTCGCCAGACTCACACCAGTTCAATGGTGTGCGGCATTTTCTTCCGTATAGCGCCTCGTAGGGCGCCATCTTGATGTTGGCTTGGTACCCATTGTTGTACGAGAACTCGGCTAACGGCAAGTGATCATCCCAATTCTTGCCGTGGTCAATAGCGCAAGCTCGTAGCATGTCTTATAGAATTTGATTTACCCGCTCGGTTTGTCCATCCGTCTGCGGGTGGTAGGCTGAACTACGGATCAGCTTCGTCCCCAAGGCAGCGTGCAGCTGCTCCCAAAAACGGGACACAAATAAAATGCCCCGATCCGAAATGATAGTACGGGGTACACCGTACAAGCATAGGATCCGTGAGATGTACAGTTCAGCGTACTTCTTGGCGTTGTAGTTGGTGTTGACCGGGATGAAATGGGCAACCTTGGTGAGCCGATCGACGATCACCCACACAGAATCATGTTTCTGCAAGGTGGTGGGTAAACCGACGATGAAGTCCATGCTCACGTCCTCCCACTTCCAGGCAGGAATGCCCAGTGGTTGTAGCAGTCCCGGTCTCCGCATATGATCTGCCTTCACCCTTCGACATGTATCACACTCGGACACATATTTTGCAACCTCGCGCTTCATCCGTGTCCACCAAAACTTCCTTCTGAGTTCTTAATACATTTTGTTGCTGCCGGGGTGAATAGAAAAACTTTGATAAGTGAGCCTCATCAAAGATCTTCTTCCGTAGTTCCGGGTTTCGGGGTACGACAATCCGGTCTTTGAACCATAGGACGCCGTCTCCGTCCTTCCGGAAACATTTCAACTCCCCACTCTCTATACGTCTCCGCAAATGTGACATGCCCTTGTTATTCTTCTGGGCTGCCGTTATCTCTTCACGGATGGTGGGGATCAAAACTAGGTTGTAGAGAGCTCCTTGTGGAATCACATGGAGTGGTGGTTCACTCTCTTCCAACGGTGTGATGGTTAGATTATTGACGTGTGACTTGCGGCTCAGCGCATCTGCCACAACGTTTGCCTTGCCCGGATGATAATGGATCTCTATCTCGTAATCCTTTATCAGTTCTAACCATCTTCGTTGCCTCATGTTCAGCTCCTTCTGGGTGAATATGTACTTGAGGCTTTTGTGGTCGGTATATAAATGTACGAGGTTACCGAGTAGGTAGTGCCTCCACATTTTTAGTGCAAGTACCACGGCAGCGAGCTCCAAGTCGTGAGTTGGATAATTTTGCTCATGATTCCTAAGCTGCCGTGATCCATACGCGACCACTCTTCGGTCTTGCATCAGCACACACCCGAGCCCAATGCCGGATGCATCGCAGTACACATAGGACAGTTTTGTTGTGTCTGGCTGCGCCAAAACCGGTGCTGATGTCAGGTGCTTGACTAAAGCCATGAATGCTGCTTCACATGCTGGACTCCAAACATATTTGGTAGCCTTCTTCAGCAGCTCTGTCATTGGCTTGGCAATCTTCGAGAAGTTCGGAATGAACCTCCGATAATATCCCGCGAGTCCGAGGAAACTCCGTACCTCATGAACAGTTCTCGGGGATTTCCAATTGAGCACTTGCGTGATCTTGCTCGGGTCCACAGCGATACCCTCCGCTGAGATGATATGCCTGAGGAAAGGCACTTGCGATATCCAAAACTCGCATTTGCTGAATTTTGCGTATAACTTGTGATCCCGCAGCCGTTGCAAGACTATACGCAGATGTTTCTTGTGATCTTCCTCCGACTTGGAATATACCAGGATGTCGTCGATGAAGACCACGACAAACTTGTCCAGCTCCGGCATGAACACCGAGTTCATTAAGTACATGAAGTGAGCTGGAGCATTGGTGAGGCCGAAGGACATGACCAGGTACTCATAAAGTCCGTACCTTGTCGAGAAAGCTGTCTTTGGAATGTCCTCCGCCCTTATCTTAATCTGATGGTACCCGGATCTTAAATCCATCTTGGAAAAGATCTTTGCTTCGACCAACTGATCAAACAACATGTCGATCCGTGGCAACGGGTACTTGTTCTTGATGGTTACGGCATTTAATAGACGGTAGTCCACGCAAAGCCGCAACGTCTCATCCTTCTTTTTGACAAATAATGCCAAACAGCCCCATGGGGAGGAGCTCGGCCTAATAAAACCCTTCTCCAGAAGGTCCGTGAGCTGAGTCTTCAGTTCAGCCAACTCCTTGGGCGCCATCTTGTACGGCCTTCGGGATATTGGCATGGTTCCTGGTGCGAGTTCAATCTTGAACTCCACCTCTCTATCGGGTGGCATTCCCGGTAAATCATCCGGGAATACATCAGGGAACTCTCGGACCACTGGAATGTCTTCCAATCTGATAGTTGTGGACTGATAGACACTTGAAAGTTTTATTTCTGGACTGTCCAGAAATAATGAGTGAGAATCATGCACCTCTGAGTTTAAGTGTACGACTCGAAGGACGGTGTCTAAAACAGCGCCGTGGCGGGTTAACCACGACATCCCTAGGATGACATCAACCTTCTGTCCCTCTAAGATAATGAGAGACGTGGGGTACACTCTACCCGCTAAGCATAATGGTGCTTTGGAGACCATTACGCTGGATGAAATCTTCCCACCCGGTGAACAAATTAAATATGGACTATCGGTGGGTAGTATTGGCAAACTGTGTTTAGCAATGAAAGCTTGGCTAATAAAATTATGCCTGGCGCCTGAATCAAACAGTACTATAGCGGGATGCTGGTGGAGTTGGAACATACCCGCAAGGATTGGCTCGCCCTCCGGCATGTCCTCAATGGCAAGTTGGTGGACAGTGCTGGGCCTAGGGTTTGCCCGCCGCGCATTAGTAGGGTTCTGGGGTTGATTCCTCCCCGGAAACTATGGTGCCACTCCGCCGCCTTGCCTCTCCGGGCAACTGCTCGCGAAGTGTCCTGGACGACCACACTTGTAACATGTGGCCGCTGCTGGTGGAGTACTCGGTGGATGAAAGCCCGGCATGCGTTGCGGAGGTGCAAACGCACGCGGCATCGCCCGCTGCTGCTGTTGTTGTTGCGGTGGTACTGGCAGTGCCGGCCGGAATGCCGGTGAAGAGTACGGCCGACTGCGGAACGGCATCGACCGCTGTGGTGGCTGCCAGCGTGGGCCTGATGGTGGGCGATTCACCATCCGAAACTTCTGAGAAGGACCGCCTCCTTCTCTGCTGCTCTGCGGCGCACTTCGCTTTCGCTCTGCCGCCGCCAACTCCTTGCCGGAGTCCTCCTGAACAATCGCAGCATCAATGATGTCGTTGAGGCTGCCACGATTGAACATCGCCAACTTGTCCTTCAGGAGCGGGTTAGGCCCCTGGTAAAAGTGGTCTCGCCGCTTCTCGTCTGTATCCGCGTGATACGACGCGTAGAGTGCGAGATCGTTGAACGCCCTGGAATATTCCAGCGCGTTCCGGCTCCCTTGTTGCAGGTGTAAGAACTCCTGCATCTTCCTCTTCATCAGACCTGGCGGTATATGATAGGCCCTGAAGGCCGTCCGGAACTCCGCCTAGGTCATCACTCGGTCGGTGGGTTGTGAAGCACAGAAGTTGGCCCACCACGCACTCGCGGATCCTTGGAGCTGCTGGACAGCGAACTGAGTCTTGCGCTGCTCGCTGATTTGGAGCAGCCCGAACTTCATCTCTATGGCGCGGAGCCAGTTGTCCGCGTCAAGTGGTTCATCCGCCCTTGAGAATACAGGTGGATGGGTCGCCAGGAAGTCGGAGTAGGAGCTCTGTTGGCACTCCTCACGATCTTGACGTCTCTCTGGGCGAGACGTATTGGCGATGAGAGTCTGCAGCAACTCTGTGTGCTGCTGATGCGAGCCCGCCATTGCCGCGACAATGTCGGCCAATGTAACCGTTGGCAGTGGCGGTGGCGGTGGCGGTGTTTGCTGTTGCTGTTGCTGCTGCTGTCCCGAGGAGTCCTCGGGAGGTGGTTGGGAGGTCTCTCCCCCTTGACTGGTACCCCCAATGTCAGGGTTGGCACGAGTACGCGTCATTCTGAAATTCAAAACAGCAGCAAATAGCACATGTCTTACTTAAAATTCCATACGCAACAGTAGGTATTGAAGTGACACATGATTAATTTGCACAACATTCACATATATTGATAAAGCATAAACTTTATACAAGATACATTATTCTCGGATCTCCGAGAAGTCGTGCTCATGTCGTCACTACCTATACATACGCTACTGTCTACACGACATGTCACCGATTACAAAAGTTGGGTTACGCTACCCTAGCTGCCCTACATGGCAACCGTAACCCCCTACTCGGAGTAGAACTCGACATCCTGTGGGTCGTCCTCCTCCGGTACCTCTGCTGGTGGCTCGGGGTCTACCACCTCTTCTCCCATTCCAGGTTCTCCCATGGCTGGAAGACCCAAGACTACCGGTACGCCCAATACCGGGGGCACGAGGTCCTGCAAGGCATGCACCTCGTCCATAGCTTGGTTGTAGTCCTCTTCCCAGCCTTGGCCTTCCTCGATAGCATCGTCCCGCTCCTGAGCAAGGTCCTCATTCTGTTGGGTTAGGGTCTGTACCAGCTCTTGCAACGCCGCGATGTCAACACGGCTCTTCTTCTTTTCCTTCTTCAGACGACGCAATTGATTGTGTTGTTCATTCAGTCGCTTGATCGTCGGAAGGAGCACATTGCAGAGTGCGCTGTGAGCACTCTCGAAATGATCTCCACGGCTTGTGCTCTCCTTGAGCTTGGTGGCGAGATGCTCCGTATGAACAGCTTGGCTGTCCATCACAGCGTTTCCCGCCCTCATTTGGAGGCTGAGATTTGCCTCCGCGGGGTTGTACCTTGGCCAACTCGGGTCTGTTGCCTCCAGGTACCTCTCTTCCCACACATGCTGAGCTCGTCCCTCCACCGGAACGAGTGCGTATGGAGTGCCCTCCATAGCCGGCACGTGTAGTTGGCAGAAACGTGACATAGTGTCACGGGCTGCCACTTGCCACATCCCTTCCGGTTGTCTTCCTCTCACCGTGATGGTGAATGGCACCCAACCGGGTTGCGTAGGTCCTGCAGGAACTTCGACATGGATCATCCACGTCTTGTTCCCCTCTTCGCCTTCTTCCTTGGCGAAGTATTGCGGCATCTGGTTGTACCCGAAATATTGGAGCATTTGCCACAATGCTTCCGGGTAGCCGCTACGGTCAGAACAGTGGGAAGCCACCCACCCGTTCTCCAACTGCTTATCTGCTGTCATCTGTAAAAATATATTTGAGAAATGTCAAATATTTATTTGAACAGTAAACTTCTGAGTTATAACATAAAACATGTCATTGAACCCATAAAACTTGGAAATATAGTTCAAATTTTAAATAAATTTGACTGCTGGTCTGCTGTTCCCATGACAGCCTTGACCAGTTTCCATATCAACCTGATTTAGGCCATGTTAAAGGCAAACCAATTCTGGAGCTCAACATCAAAGTTAAAGTTAACTTCAATAGCTTTCCAGAAAGTATTTGGTTGGCCTATGATCTGTCTTGGTTCAAAAGTTATGAGATGTCAAAGTTAACAGAATTTCTGGAATCAATTGGACAGCACCTCCCTGCTTTAGGTACTGAATTGATCCAAGAATCCCAGTTAATTCTGTTCCCAATCTTACAAAACTTTCTGTTACAAAGTCGTAACCCATCTCATAAGCTTTCCAGAAGTACCTCATTTCCTATTTTTGGATTTTTAAGCAGGAAGTTATGCTTAATTTACAGAGAGTTTACAGAGAGTCTTTGCTCTGTCCTGTTTTCTGGACAGTTTCAACTCTACTGCATTTTTCGAGTGGTTAAGGGATGAAACACCTCTGGACCTCAACAGAAGAGTTGTAAAGCTCTTCCAACGCTTTCCAGAAATGTATCATACGACCCCAACATCGAAAGAACTCAACCTCTAACCTCTGATTAACTTCAGCCTTGATTCAGCTGAAAACAGAGTGCTCTGTCCTTAACATCCTATAATTTGAAAGCTTGTTAACTTTGAATATCCTGTTCAAGGGAAGGAGTTACATCAAGTTTTACTACTTTGGATCAAAACCTTCAAGTTTTTAAATGAAGTTGTTCATTTAGTTGGGTGTGACGTCGATGCGTCACCAGATTATGTCGGTACTACGTCCTCACAAAGAAAAACCTATACCGGACTTAGCCGGCTTCGTTATTTCAGTGGCACTAAACGTCACTCGCACACGGATGCTACACGTCTACCGTTTAATGGTCAGGCTACCTGCAGAAACTCAAACAATCATTAGACTCGGCTGCACACCGAGCCCGGAATCCATACAGTTGGTACACCCGGCCGTCATCACTCGCCTGGATGTTCTCAAGCCAAACACGCCTTGAGTTACGTGTTCACGTTTTAGACCACGTGACGGGGTCTCCCATGTTGCACCACGCACGCCAGGGACAGACGTTGCTCGAATACCCCAAACGACATGAAGAGTCGTAGAGGATACTAAAGCGGGTCAGGTTACCTGCCACCCGTGGGGCTCCACCCTTCAGCTTGTGCGCACTGGTGGACAGCGCTTACGTCCACCCCCCAAGACATGAACGTCCCGAGATGCACGATTTTCCGACATAACAAATAGGTTAACAAGCCACTTTCTATATACTAATAACATCCTTATACGGGCTACTAACTCGTTCCTCACTGGATTTTTGAAAAAGAAGACCTTTGTACTGTGTTAAACCTCAAGCGAGCTCTGATACCACGCTGACAAGACCCCATTGGTCCTGTCGAGCCAGGATCACGCTGAGGGGTGCTGCGTTGCACAGCACCGTATAACACACGTCAAAGGTGCAAAGCGGAAGCGGAAGTTTTATTACATAAACAAGTTATTGAACATGTTTACATCAAAATAAGTTCAGTCTACACTCGCGGGCGTAGACTAAGCATCAAGTGCACATTCAGCCCTCGAACGTGTCCTTGCTAGCACACACGCACACTAACTCTGCGGCGTGCACGACTCCCACTCGACGGGGTTCCCCTCCTGGGGTTCCGTCTCCTCTTCGGGAGTCCCTTCCTCATAGAACCCTGCAAAAGCTTCAAACACAAGCAGTGAGCACGAAGGCTCAGCAAGTCTGACCCGTCTCACCTAAACATGGAACTTCTACATGAGGGTAATGGGTTGCATGAGGTAAAAATCATTTGCAAGGACTCGCCTAATTAGTAGAACCTTACTTTCAAGTTTTAGCAGCAGGTTGTGGAGAACCTTACGCTAAGGCACATGAGAGAGCCGCAATCAAACAAGAAACGCATTTCTCTCATGTACTTTGCCCAAAGTTGAAAAGAACTTTAATTAGCTCTAAGCTACAGCATATCATTAACAATCAATGTCCAGCTTTCAATCAGCAACATTTTAACATGTAACTAGCCTGTTCTTTCTACGTCATGGTACAGTGAACAAGTGGTACTCACTGACCGTGAGAGACGGCGATTATAATCGATTTACACCTGCAGGGTTACCCGAACAACCCGTCACGTACGCCCGTACTCGATGTTGCCTCCAACAACCATCACGGACGCCGTACGCGACTACCTTTCACTCGTCAGCCAAATATTGAACTGGTCCCATCGTCTCGAGCAAGAGGTCTCTGCACGCGCATCTCCGTGCCGCCAGCCGATTTACACCTCGAGCTCTCAACCTACCCTCTGAACGACGGGCAATGCCTCAATACCCAGCTACCCGAGTTACATCAGTTTCCCGGTTCCCATATAGCCGGTAGGTCTTCGGTACTGTTCTAGCTTGTTCAACAGGCCCGCACACGGCTCGGTCCTCAATCGACACAAACGGAGCTACAGCACAGAGGCCCCAAAGTCCTGCTGCCCTTACTCTCCGCTCGGTCTCATTTTCTTGCCATGTGTATCATGTGCTATCTCTACCCGAGCAATGTGCCTCTAGCCTATTCTCGTGAGTAGTTCCAACTACTCGACTTGTACCGAATCCTACTCTATCCTAGCAATGCAGTGGCTAACGGGGTTTGCAATCCTAAACCCAACCCATGGTTCTCTTGGCTATGCAGTGGGGCTTCCAAACAAGACTCTAATGCACAGAATAAAGGAAACAATTATATGCTGAAAACAATAAAAATTTGTAAAAAGGTAAATGCAAACCGGAGCTTGCCTTGCTGCTCTTGGTCGTAGGCTAGCTGTTCCTCCGGAGTAACGAAGTCCAGGACTTCGGGTTCCTCCTCGACCTTAGCGACTACATGATATAAGAAACATATGTATCAATTTAAATGCATTTGTATTAACTTTGAAGTTGTGAAGTCTATAACCCTTGCTAGACAGACCTAATGACTGTGAAACTTTTAATGTGGCTTGGTTACAACCTAAACAGGGACTTGGTCAAGTTTTAGTTGCAGCAAAGCTCAATTGAGCCCTCCACAATTAATTATGTCCTTGACTTAAATTAAAGGCTTTTAGGGTGTTCTAACGATTTTCATGAAACAAACTATGACTTTCTGAAAACTAGATTTTCAGAGGGTTCTAATGGAGTTGGTCTCACTTAATTTGGAAGTCTCTAACTAAAGATATGAGCTAAACAATTTCAGAGAAAATTCTGAAAATGTTTCTGAACATTTTCTATTTTCTCTGGAACAGTTTCACTAATCACACCATTAGGTGGATTAAATAAGCTCAAATGGATCTGAAATTTTTATGGTAGTTCAAGGATATTTTGGTGAACATCTCAGCAAAATTTCAGGATTTTCCTCCAAAGGATTCTCCAGTTAAAATTCCTAACAGTTTAAATTTTGAGGAATTAATTCTGGGGAAATAAGGAATTTCATGAAGTGAAACTTGATTTTCTGGAAAGTACTCAGAGAGCTGAATCCAGCAAAATTTGGTTCACTCAATTTGTCGCTTTCTAGCCAAAGTTATAAGGATTTGAAGTTTGAAGGAAATCTAAAAATCGGGGAAAAGTTTAAACTCACGCGTGGGCCCAGGGGACATGCGTCGCACGCCTAGGCGATGGCACACCGTGGCCCACAAGGATTTTGCGTGCCAGCACACACGATCCTGGCCGCAGTCGGATCCCGATTCAAAATATCGGCCGCTGACAGCTGGGGTCCACCCCCTTCTTCAACCTCGCGACGCCCGGGCTCCGCCGCCGAGGGGCCTCGCCGGAGAGCTCGCCGCCGGCTTTTGTACAGCTCCAAACTTCTCGATTCTGGCCGCCCCTGCCTACTTTTACTCGGGGAACAGGATTCTAGGGTCAGCTGCTCATGACAATGGCCGGAGCATGGTCGGCGACGAGCCGCCACCTCGGAATGACTTCGGCCCTGTCGGCTGACTTCTCTAGCACCTCAGCTACTTGGGAAATCGGTCGGGGAGCATCAATAGACCTCAGAGAAGGTCGACATGAGCTCGAGGCAGCTCGGAGAAAGCCCGAAATAGGTCCTCACCGTGCTCCCGATACCCCCCGTTCGTTCCGCCATTAGTAGACCTCAAATTACGCCGGGCACAGAGGTTCTCCGGCCCAGAGTTGTGAAGGCAACTTGTGCGTTACCCTGTCTAGCTCGTGTGAGAGCGGCTTGAGGCCCCCTAATCCTTTCTAGAGCACGAATTAAACAGAATCGTACCCGAAGGTCGTTCTGCACACAGAAAGGGGAAAAGTGGAAATTCGCCGCCGGTGAGCAACCACTCGAGCTGTGCCTCGGGGATGAGCAGCACCGGTCACCCGCGCGTCCAAGGGTTCCTTGGCTCGGGCGTGACAACGCCCTGGTTGGGCTGTCCACGAGAGCCCGAGGTGCGGCGGTTCCAAGTTCCGATTTTGATCTTTCGGCACAGCCGATATCACTCGGTTTCAACCGAATTCTAGCAACGGGGAGGATGGAGGAAGGTCTCTAGTACCTTGCTGGGGCTCTGGAGTGGAAGGAGGGAGCTGCGATCGGCGTCCTCCGATCAAGTCTGAGCTGCGGAAGTTTTCGGCCGGCGCTGAGTTCTTGCGGGGAAGAACGACTGTGCCTCGGCCGATGAGGCGGCAGGCGCCTTAAGAAGGCTCTGCACCGCCTCATGCCCGCGCGTGGGCAAGCAGCTGGTGGCGCTGCGGCTGGCCTCGGTGGCGATCACCGCTGCGGCTCGGCGACCCGAGTGAAAAAGTCTCAGTCGGTTTGATCTGATCAGTGGCTGACATGTGGGTCCCACCTCCAGTTTTAACCTCTGAATTTACTCCTAATCACTGTTGTAAACAGTGAACCCCATACTACCCTTGGCAATTCAAATTATTCACCCATGAGCCATTTGAATTGATCAAAGTTCAAATGAGGTTTGGTTTTAATGAATTTCAGCACATGTTCAGTTTGAAATTCAAATAAAGTTTGAATTTCTCCCACTTAGCTCATGTCAAGATCAACTCCAAATGGAGTGAAAATTGGTGTGTGAGCTCACAAAAATGTGCTGAGTAAGAATATGCCCCCCACTTTTAAATTCATTGGATAAAAACAGTTTGAATTTGAATATGGTTTCAAACTGCCCTCTTCCTAACTATACCCAAACTGACCTCAAAAAGGTTTTGAATTTGGGTGAAACTTGGCATGGACATCCTTAGTAAAGTGTAGGAGTTTTCATATGTACAGCCCATCTATATCACATGTGGGAAATACCACTTTTGCAATGTGTAAGTTTGTTCTCCAATGAGCATGTTGATAATTGTTACTTGCTCTTCATTTGTGTTCATCAGTCTTCCTCAAATTAGGTGTGTGGTGTGGTGATGAACACTGCAAATGTGTGTCAAAAACTGAGGCCCTTACAACTCCTCAGCTCAGCGCGGCGTGTACGGCTCCCAATCAGCCGTGGTCCCCGACGGAGGGTAACCCTCGCCGGTGGACTCGTACTCCGAGTCCGTGGGTGGCTCCTCACCTGAAAAACACTTAAGCAGCAACCGTGAGCACGAGGGCTCAACAAGACTTAACCGACTCACCTAAGCATGGAACTCTACATGAGGGGTACAATGGACATATGATAGTAACAGTGCATCAATGGACATGCCTACAGTTCATCCTTAGTTCATCTTTTAGCCACAAGTTAACAGTTCGGAAATCTGAAATTTAGTAAGCAATGTTTGGTGGCACACATGTAGCCATACAATTATATCATAACAGCAATATTGAATCATAACATTCCATAAATTATCTATGTTATGACGCAGTGAACAAGCGGTACTTGTCACCGCGAGGGACGGTGAATCGACTCGATATACACCTGCAGGTAAACCCAAAGAGCACGTCACGTACGCCCATCCGTGGAGCTGCACAGCACGCTCACTCGATGTCGTACGGGACAACCTTTCACCCAACAGCCCAAACGTCGAACCGTCCCACCGAAACGAGCAGGAGGTTCCCCACACGGAGCATCTCTCTATGCCCGTTGGCAGATTTCCACCTTGCTGCCCTCAGCCTACACCTATAAATCGGTGCATTATGCCTCGACGCCCGGAGGTTTAGGCTACATCAGTTTATCGGGGCCCATATATCCGATATGCCTTCGGTACGTTCAATACTTGTTCAGCAGGGATGCACACGGATCAGTCCTCAATCGACACGGACAGGGCTGCGCACACCAGACTTCCTCTTGCTGCGCCCTAGCCCCTGCCTAGTCTAATTTTCATTACTAAAGTGATCTCACATCACTCAACCGAACCCGTGCGTCCCAAGCCTATCTCGTGAGTAGATTCCAACTACTCGACTTGTACCGAAGTCCTATAAAACATTAAGCATAGCCTGTTTACTCGAGGTCTTAGACTCTACCCTCACTCTTATGGAAAATTTCTGGTCATGCAAGTGGGGTTCCATTCATCCTACACCTAATGCACACTCATACATCACCCTAATTATGTGAACAAAGCAAAACTTGATAAAAGAGTTAATGCAAACTGGGGCTTGCTTTGTTGCTGCTGGTCAGGGGTTAGTTCTTCTTCCGGAAGTAGGAAGTCGAGTACTTCTGGAGCCTCCTCGCCTTCAGTGACTACACGTTAATAAAATACTACATGTTAATGAATATGCACATAAGTTTATTGTAATGCTTCTGCTATTAGTTCTAATAACCAGTCTCTAACAACTGGAACTCTGTTTAAGAATTTAAAGATGAACTGGGTGTTGGTGGTTTGGGCTTAGACCTAGGCACATGGTTAAGTGCTAAGTGGTTTTCCCCTTTTTCCATATTTATCCCTCAAGTGGTTAAACAGGACAGGGGTGATCCAGAGCTCCAATGGAGCTGAGAATTTTTGTGTGAATTCCTTGTCACAAGAAAACCCTCTGGACCAAACATTAGCACTTTTCATTGAGTGGTTTGCTCAGAATAATTCTCTTAGCAAATAAGCAAAGAATAATTATTTCTGAGGTAACACCCCTGTTCATGCCCAACTTAGTGAACTACAATTCCAATTATAGCTCATAGAGTTTGCATGAATTTTCCTAGCGTTTTTGGAGCTAAGATTTGCCCAGAACTGAATTTCCATGTTTTGGAAATTCTCTGAAAATGTTTCTGTATTCAAATGAACACAGCACCTTCAAATTTGAATTGCTCTGATCAAATCAACTCCAAATGGTCTGAAACGTTTACAGGGGTTAACTAACATCCTAGAGAACACTCTGGCAAAATTTGGGGATTTTTGGATGAACCAAACTCTCTCTAAAATTCTTTTGCTGAAAAGTTTTAAAGAATTTTCCAGGATTAACTAATAGGTTTCATACAAATTGGGTTGCATATTTGGATAGAGATATGCAAGATGAATCAAACCCAATTTGAATCACTAAAGTTGGAGCTTCCTAGCAAAAGTTATGGGGTTCTAAAGTTTGAACTAAATCTGAAATCCTAAATAAACCGGGGAAAAATTTAAACTCTGACCGTGGGCCCGGCCCACACGTGTCACCGCTGGAGCTGAGCGACACGGGGCTACAGACCCCTTCCCGCGCAGTCACACTTGATCCCGGGGCTGCAGTAGATCTGGGTTTTAAACTCCCCGACGCTGACACGTGGGCCCCGCGGGTCGTCTTCTTCCCCGCGTTCCCGTGCCCGCGCGCCGCCGGGCTCGCCGGAGACACGCTGATACTTGCCGCCCGGCCGACTCTCGCACTCTTCCTCGCTGCCAGGGCCTAGTTCCACCTGCTGAACATGCTGGCACCCTCT
This sequence comes from Neostapfia colusana, assembly GCA_030760725.1. Classification (NCBI taxonomy): domain Eukaryota; kingdom Viridiplantae; phylum Streptophyta; class Magnoliopsida; order Poales; family Poaceae; genus Neostapfia; species Neostapfia colusana. The sequence continues at coordinate 28,440,647 of JASWHV010000019.1, read as the reverse complement.
CCCCCCACCGGCGGTGGCTCTACCCTAGCCGGCAACGGTGCAGCGGCTAGGCAACCCTTCGGTCACGTCGCCCGGGCAGTTTATCCCGCCAAAACATCGGTGGATCGGCGCTTTAGCACCAGTGGGTGCTAGGGAAGCTCGTCATAGTGGTGAAAAACCGCCCGGAGATGGCTCTATCCTAGGTCTCATCGTGAGCCCGAGCCTCCGTGCCTCAATTAACGTAACAAAACCTAGAAATACCTGCCTTACGTGCGGTTTCAACCCAGGGCCGTGAGGGGCTAACGAGCGTTGATGAGTGACGGTCCTGTGTGCCAGTTTTCATGAGCTAAGAACAAAGGTGGCGAGTGAATTCGACGTTACCGTGCCGGAAGGTCCGTTCGTGCCCATCGGAGAACTTTCTCCAAATTCGAGCTCTATGGTCCAGGTCACGGTCATTTCGGATACGAGCACCACCGGTCCCTGACGCGCTCGAAAGCGTTCTTGCTCAGCCCAACAGGCTCACGGTGGCGGTTTCTCGGTTGTTGCTCGGAACCATGGAGCTAGGGTTGGGGGAGGGCCGAACTCGACTGCTCTCAAGCCGAGGAGGTAGAGGACAAGTAGCTGGTGTGGTTTTGTGGCTAGGAAAGGCGCTGCTCATGGTGGTTTGCCGGATTCTTGATCGAGCGCCAGCGACGGCGTGTAGGTTTGGCGGTGTAGGTGCGTAATGATCGTGCAGAAGAAGCTGGCCAGCGCGAGGGAGGAAGCAGGAGCTGGCTGCGTAGCCTCACGCGGGGGCGTTCGGAGGATAGTCTCGGTGGCACGCCGGGAGCGATTGCTTCGGTGAGAAACTGAGCCCGTTCGGCTGGAACAGCTCCCCCACTGATCTGTGGGCCCAACCTTACCCCCCTAATCCTCTCTTCCCCATTTCCTTTGTAAATATCCCAGCTACTGAACATTGAATAAGAGACTTAGCCCCCATGTATTGGTTTGAATTTGAGTTATCAAATTCAAACTTCGTTGGGTTAAATTTGCTTCATGTTTAAACTGAAATTCAAATTCAGTTTTGAATTATTGCAAATTTAGCTCCAGACAAGATGAATCCCAATGGGGATGAAAATTGGTGGGCTAGCTCAGAAAAATGTGCTGAGTTTGAATATGAAGCTAACTTTTGAATTCAAGTGATGAAAGTTGCTGCAATTTGAATTTGCATTCAAATTGGCCTCTTTTTCAAATACCTCCAAAAGTGCCTCAAAAAGTGGTGGATTTACATGAAACTTGGGTTGAACCTTCCCAAGACTTTTTAAGTTCTAAGGTGAGCTCAACCTCTCATGTTCATGTGTAAAAATCCTACTTTGTGAAAGTGAAGGCTTTCCCCTCTAATCACTCTTTTGATGGAGGTTACTTGCTCTTCACAATATTTCCTAAGATATCCACAACAAGAACTGTGGTGTGTGAGGTGAAGAAAAGTTTTTGCCAGTCCCTTTTATTGGGCTTTTACATTACCACAATTGATCCGCCTGCGGTGGCGTACCTTACCTCTTACCTGACGTCGGAGTGTCGTTATAGAATGTATAACACATAAGTTAGCTTTTCCACCTTAGTAACTACTACTATCATAGACCTTATGTGGGCATAATGACTAATTCTCACTCGACTACTCCTAAGTTTTCAAAAATAGGCTCTTTTCGAGCGTGCTATTCCCAATGCGGCTCTGATACCACGACTGTGGGGACCACCCCGTGGTTCTACCACTCCAGGATCGCATAGGGTGATGCCGTGCGATGTGGCACAAAACAGCACACGTGAAAAGATTAAAGAACAACATACAAACTTTTATTTGATATAAAACAGCGGAAGTCTTTTTACAAAACTTATTTATACAGTGGAAGTAATATAAATAAGTAGCCTCTCATCCTAACTATGCAAAAGTGCAGCCGTCCAGCCCGGGGACGCTACACACTAGCAGCATGGAACCGGAGAATCACGGCGGCGTGCAGGGCTCCAGCTTGGCCGTGTACGCCGACAGGGGCATTGCCTCGTCCTCGGACCCCTCCTCATAGCTCTCTCCTGCATACAGCTCAAATATTGCAACCGTGAGCACGATGGCTCAGCAAGTCTTAACCGTCAACCCTAGGCATGGAACTCTACATGCAAGGATGTGTAAGATAGGAAAAAGGACTTTGCAATAAAGACACGCCTACATGTTGATCCTTACTTTAAGTTTTATAGCAACAGTTTATTGAGCCTTAGGCAGTCCTCACATCGGAAGACCACAATCAAACAAGAAACGCTTTCCTCCGATGTGGTGATGCCCAAAGTGGAATATAAACTTAATTAGCTCTATAACTATAGCAATCAAGGTATTCAAGACATAAATAGTTCAATACAGCATTGGCTTATTTCACTTCTTACTACATCACAGCGCAGTGAACAAGCGGGTACTCAAATAACCGCGAGGGACGGTGATTGCAATCACAACACACCCGGATAACACGTCACATACACCCACTTTCAGAAGCGTGATTCCACACCCCTTCCTACTCTGTTGTATGCGACAACCTTTCAAAGGCAACCCAAATGCCGAACCGGTCCATCCGTAACGGGCAGGAGGTCCCCGCGTGGAGCATGACTGTGCCCACCGGCAGATTTACACCCTGCTACCCTCAACCCACTCCTATTTACGGTTGGGTAAGCCTCGGCACCCAGGTTAACAAATTACATCGGTTTCCTGGTTCCCATATGCCAGTATGCATCCGGTACTGTTCGATACTTGTCCAGCAGGGCCGCACACAGACGGTCCTCAACCGACGCCAACAGGGCTACGCACGTGATACCTCTGCTCACGGCATCCTATCCCCCTGCTGGTTCTCATTTTCACAATTCAAGCCATTTTCTATCTCTTCTCATCCCGTGTGATAAGTACTATCTCGCGAGTAGCTTCCAACCACTCGACTTCTACCGAGATCGTAAACATTAGCATGGCATTCTCTACTCGTCGAGTCTGTAAACTACCCAACCCTTCATAGGATTTAATGGTTATGCAAGTGGGGTTTCAATCACCGTAACTCTAATGCAATCATTCACCCTAGACATAGGTGATATAAATGAAAAGCTTTATAAAAGGTACTTAAGTGCAAACTGGGGCTTGCCTGGTTGTGAGTTAGAGAAGAAGTTAGCTTCTGGTGGAAGGACGTCCAAGGGCTGCGGTGCGTCCTCAACTTCGGTCACTATTATGAAATGTAACAAAATATATGTGTAAGTATTTAGTATTTATAAGAATTGAACTTCTATTCATAGCTACTACTATTTAGAATCCTTAATTGGCTTTGGGATTTTTACAGTGGATACTAGACTCCCTAAGGATGATCTGAGCAAAATTTGGAGAAATGTCATTGCACATAGTGGTCTCCAAAATTCCCACAAGCACAAGGCTTCTCTGAATTTTTGAGCCTAGATCAGGAGCTTTGACATAGCTAACAGTGGAAGATATGATTAGGGTAAGTCTCCATGGTTCTAACAAAATTTGTTTCCCCATTTTTGGAGCTACCAACAGAGAGATATGAATTTTTGAACTTGGGCAGGAGTTCTGAAAAGTTTCTGTTTAAATTTGAATTTCCAAATAAAGGCTGAACTTTGGAAGGCTATTTAGCCTACCAAATGAACTCCAATGAAGCTCAAATTTTTACTGGAGATCAGTTACTATGAGAAGGACTAGCTGCCCAAATTTTGGAATATTTCATAAAGAATTGCTCCTGTAATAAATCCCTAAAGAATTTATAAAAACAATTCCACCAAAATACCTGGGCATTTCATAGCATGCAATTTGTTTCTCTGTGAAGTACTCCTCATTAGGATTCCAACAAAATTGGTCTCACCCTTTTTGGAGTTTTCTACACAAAGTTATGGGTCTCCAAAGTTTGAACTGCATTAGGAAAATCTAGAAATGTTTAAACAGAGGAGTCCGCGCCAAACAGAGGAGTCCGCGGCGTTTGCTCCGGCGAGGGTGGCGGGAACGGCTTTCCAGGCCATCTCCCGGGCCTAAACTCGCCGCTCCCCCATATTTGACCGTGCTGAACACTCTGGGAGGGTCGCCGGCTGCCGTAGCTCAACGGAAACCACCCGCACCGGTGACAGCAAGGTTTTGAACTCCGGCGAGGTCGGGAACCCTTATTCCTCCACCAAATGATCGGCTCTCAGGCTCTATAGCACCAATGGGAGATGTGGGAGCTAGAACAGACTGCCTAACTCGATGAAACGGCCGGCAAACTAGGGTTCAACGGTGAGCCGAAGCGTTTTCCCATGGCGGCACGAAAATCGACTAGAACACGGCCAACACTTGATGGTTTTCCTCGGTTCTTTGTCAGGGACGGGCGCTAGAGAGTGCAGAAGCTATGTGCACGTGAGCTCGAGGCGTCGTTGATCGTGCAACCCGAATTTGGGTATGAACCGAGCCTCATTGTTCTACACTAGGGTTCGGGAAAGAGTGAAATTCGAGCTACTCGATAGATAATTTGCTATACGGCTGGCGGTTACAACATCCAGGGCTACCCACGCACCTTTCTTGTATAGGAAGTCAGAGGAGAGGGTGGCCGGATGAGGCTGTCGACGGTGAGCCGAAACGGCGAGGTCCAGTGCACCTAAAAGCTTAGGCGCCAATCCAAGTTTCACGAGCGGCTCTGATCGGTAAACCTTGGAGGAAGTTTGGAGAGGGCTAGAGCACGTCCAGGTGCTACTCTTTGCTGTGGATGGCTCGAGCAGTCGAGCTCAGAAGGCTGTGGTTGATCGGAGAGAACCGAGCGGCGGTGTTCGGCGCAATTGAAACTGCTGCGGCGCTGCGCGAGCCGAGGGGGAAGAGAAATAGGGCTGGGGCGCTCGGTCGGTCGCCCTGATCACCCACGCGCGCGCCGATATCAGGCAGCGAGAAACAGCTCGGTAGAGCCTCGGGCGCGGCTCGAAGTCGAGCGCTGGCGCACTGTGCTCGTCTGAGGGAAAAACAGTCGGTTTGTTTGCTTTGTGTGGCTGACAATTGGGCCCCACCTCCCCCTTTGTCTAGTCAAATTTTTCTCGATACTTTCCATCCAGCAACTCAGAATTAAAGGCCTTACTTCACCCCAAAGTTAAGGTTTGAATTTGCTGAATTCAAATGGTTTGAATTCAGTTGTAGAATTTGAATTGTGTTTGATCATTTCAATTTGAAATGGAGTTTGAATTCTCCATTTTGTATTGTCCCAAAAACATAGCAAGCCAGCTCCAAAGTTTCCAATTTTTGGCATGGCTGCTCATTCAAATGTGGAGAACATATTTGTGGAACCAAATTTGCAAATTGGGGGAATTAGGATTTGAAACTGAATTTGAAATTCAGACTAGTGGGCTTCCTCTTTTAATCCCAGACAAATATTTGGACTATGAAGATCCAAGTTATGAATTTAGATCTCCATGTTTGGAAGTTTTGGGAAGTTTGGATCCTCACTTTGAGCGTACACCGTTATAATTCAAAGTTTTAATTCCCCTCATTTTTCCTAAGTGTACATGAGCTGAAAATTCTTGCTACCACTTTTTGGGGATTTCACACTAGCGCCGGTCGGAGCTACGTGTCTCATTGTGGTGCGTTCGTTTTAAATCGTGTGGTCACGAATAGATCTACCCCGTACCCCTTCGCGATATGATCTCGGCCCTCCATTTTAAATCCGACGGCCCACATCAGACACGCGTTATAAACGCCGGCACTCTTACGCGCTACCCCCTGGAGTTGCGAGAAAATTGAGTCTAGCCCCGGATTTTTCGGTTCTACCCCCTAGGCTTTCCAGAAATTGGGCAGAGGCGTGTAAACTTCTGTTTTGGCTATCAGAACCTTCTGTATTTAGGAAATTGAGTATATAAAATTGAAATTAACCCTGTATTTATTTTAGAGGGGGATTAACTCTGTAATTACGGGTTAGCCACTCATGATAGGGATTAGGAAAATATTTTAGGGCCCTGTTTAATAACAAAAAGAATTGTAAACCTGAAACAAAATAAAATGAATGGAATCTAGACTTAGAAATTTGTATTAATTTGATTTCAATAGCCAAGTTTGCACAAAAATGGATCACAAAATATTTTCTAACCTTAGGAAAATTTCTGAACACCCTGTTTTGGTGGTTGAGCGATATATATTATGTAGATGGGTTTATTTTGCAATTTTGAAATTCTGAAATTCATTTTTGGGAATAGAAATAATTCTGAAATATAGGTTAAGATATATCTAAATTAATCCCAGCAAATAGGAAGCCAATAGATATTATGTTGGACATTTTAAGCAAAATATAGTCTGTGGAGGTGATGTATTTTGCTGCTTTAATGCTGAAATTCACTTTTAGGCATAGGAAAATAAATCTGAAAATACAGGAAAATAGGTACACATAATTGGAAAATGTCAAATGAGGTCCCCAAATCCAAAGCTTCGAGTTAAGAATTGTGTAGAAGATCTGAAAACCCATGTGGAGTAGGAAATTATCTTTCATGCAAATTTTGTGGCTAAGAAGTGTATTATCTAATATTGAAAATTTGTTCAAATTGGAAATTCACATATAGTGTGCACTTAGAAATAAGAATATTAAAGTTAGAAGTAATATATATGTTTAAAAGTGCATGCATGCCTAGAATCAACATACCTAGGGTAAACACCAAACTTAAATATGTGTATGACTTCGAAGTGTATGTATGTGTGGACTATTGCTTATGGAATGTTGTTTTTCTTTTGCTATATGTGTGTTGACATGAGTAGAATCAGCCCCATAGCCGGTTCTCACCTTTCAAGATCAAGACTTTCCATTCCCGGAGCAGCAGGAAGAAGGCAAGTGTCCTTGACCACTTTGATCCTATACTAGGATGTGTAGTTAGTATTTAATTGCATTGTCAATTTGGAATATGATACCCATGCTAGGAAGTTTCCCTAGAATTGCATTATCTTGTTTCCTTGTAGCCTTGGGTTGGGAGATATTTTATTCTGTCATTCATCTATGCTACTCATGCTTAGCCTTGCTTAGAATGGGATAAATGGGATATGAGATCATCACTTTGATTACTTTACCTTGAATTGAATATTATGAATTATGTAGAGGTAGGGATCTAGGAAAGTTGGATGCTTGGTTGGTGCTGCGTGCACGAGACTCGGGTTTGTGTTTAGTGCTTCCTGGATCCTAAGGACCGGTTCATGGAGCATGTAACCTAACTTTTCAGTGCCAACCACATGCTGAGATGGGGCAGCTTGGCCAATTATTTAGGTGTATCTCCGGCGTAGTATGGGTGTTTGGATGGTGCGGGGAATAGGTGTCAGCTGGACTACCATATGAACCGCAAGGCTCAAGAGGGGGCCACTGCAGCGGGGGTTGGAGTCTCCTGGATGCTATTTGGGGTGAAACCTCAGTGGGCCCACACACCTCGGAAGGGTGAACATGGTTCGCGGCCACTAGCATAACGGAGGTTTTTCTAGTCCACCCGGCAACGGGGGATGAAATCACTACATGTGGGTACAGTGGTGCAAACTCTACAGAGTCAAAACTGTCATGATAGCCGTGCTCACGGTCAAGAGCGGCTTGGACTTATTCATGATTAGATGATGATGAATTGGGAAGTGGAGGATGTTAAGCGGGGAGCTTAACATTAGAAATGAAGTTATGATTACATGATATTGATGATGGGTCAGGGGACTGGGACCATTTCACTAATGTAGTAATGTAGGTTCTTAATAAAGCTAAGGTATAGGATGTTAATTGTGTAGTGCTTCAACTATGAGTTCAACCTCTCCTTGTTCTAGCCATGCATGACATAACTTTCCCACACTTGCTGAGTACCTACGGTACTCGAACTTGCTTTTCTGTTGGTTTCAAATTGCTGCTCAGGCCAATGGAATGACGTGGCATACAACGACCAAGACTTCGGACCCGAAGAAGGATTTTAGGTTCACGGAGTCCCCTGGGCAACGCCTGTGATGGAGCCCAAAAGACTTATCTTCCTCTATTTGTCTATCTACATTATTGCGAACATATTATCGTCCTTCGAGATGCTATGTAAGACTTATTTATATTCGAACACTTGACTGTAATCTAATGATACTTCACTATTTGTCATCACATGTATGAGAAAATGATCCTGGCATGCATGTGATATTCACTCGGTTGTTTCCGTGCAATAACCGGGTGTGACAGAAGTGGTATCAGAGCCAGGCTGCCCGTAGGAACATGGACCTAGGTAGAAATGGATGTATTTATGAACCTTATGTTTTTAAAAACTATTTTACAAAAGGTGTGGGGTAAAAGTGTTAAATAATGTTGTTTCTTTATTTTATTTGTTCATCTTGCCTCAACTTTTATTCAAAACACAGTATTTATTTAGTTACTATCTAACTTGATATTAAATGTTTTATGTTTTAGATGGTTCGCATGGTCCGCACCGCTCGCAAGTCCACCGGAGGGAGAGTTCCTATAGCTGCACTTGCCTTGAGGGAGGAAAACCGTCCGGTGACGTACCACTCCTACGGGTTGGCAGTGGGAGGCTTGTTGCGCCGTCTTCGGCGTATGCTCCACGCTGCTGGCAATGTAGGCAAGCTGATCATACACTACAGCTCCACCAAGACCGTCCATGAAAGGCGGGAAGAATGGAGCTCAGAGATGAGGATCATCCATGACAACAAGTTGCTCAATATCCACCGCTCCCCAGCTTGTCGGGCGACTCAGTCTGATGCAGAGAAGGATGTCACCTGGGAGGCCATCAACTGCCAGAGTTACGTCAACCGCGGCCACCTGGACAGGACTGAGTACATGTATGTCCTCTAGCATGAGAGTGGCACCGCGGAGTACAAGTACCCGTCGGTGCAGCAGGGGACTTCCCATGATCACATGGACATGTGCTTGGAGGATGCAGCTATGCTCAGCACTCGACTACAGGAGTGCTAGCAGGAGCTTCAGGATGTCCGTGACACCCTGAAGGAGACTGAGACGTTGCTTCGTACCAGCTTGAGGGCGAGGGAGAGAGGAGATAGGAACGAACTGTGTGTCACGGAGAATGACACATGGACTCCTGACTCCCCAGACTATCGGGCGAACAAGCGTCGCCGCACTTCTCCACCAGCAGCTTCCCCACCTAGAGCGGAGTCCGAGGGCAGCCACAATGATGAGGAAGACCCCGACGAGCCAGTTCAGTGATACGAGTCGTTTAGAGTCATTTCCCTTATTTCAGCATGTTATCGAGTAGTCAAGTCAAGAACCTGTCTATTTGCTTGTTAACGTTTGGTGTGTAACGTGAGTTGTGGGAGCCATGGGCACTTGTCCACAAACTCGTCTTTATGATCGCATTTGCTTTTGTGTGTGAAACCCTATGAATCAATAGTTGCATTTATTTTCATATGAGACATGGTGCCTAAAAATCTATGCGAGATTTTTAGAAATTGTCTAAATTTTAATGTCTCAAAAGTTTAAGTTTATACAAGCAATGTGGGAAGTTAATGCGTAATGATTAAGTTGACATTTGGTTAATCATAATAGATGGCCGGAAGAGGAAGAGGTCGTGGTGCCAACCCCAACAACAACAACAACAATGAGGTTGCCAATCCTCACCTTCCTGGATGGCAAGGCAGGGGTGGTAGCCGCGGAGGAGCTGATCCTATCTACCAAATGATCGACAATCAAAATCAGCTCATCCAGAATTTGACTCAAGTGGTGGCCAACCTGCACCAAGCTCCACCCCCACAGGCTGCACCACGTCAACCAAGGTTGAGTGAGTTCCTAGGAACTCAACCCCCAAAGTTTGCAAGTGCTGCTGAACCTCTAGAGGCAGACGATTGGCTCAAGACCATTGAGAACAAGATGAGGATCATACAATACCAAGGATATGAGAGGGTGCTGTTTGCCTCTCATCAATTGGGAGCCCACCATGATCCCGAGAACATAACTTGGGAGGAGTTCAAGTGCAGCTTCCGAAACCAGTACATACCAAGGGGAGAACTCAGGAACAAGAGGAAGGAGTTTTTGGGACTACAGCAGGACAACATGACAGTGAGGGAGTACCTCACAAAGTTCACCCAACTGTCCCGTTATGCACCGCGGGACATTGAAACTGATGAGCAGAAACAGGAATGTTTTATGGAAGGGCTCACCATGGAAATGCAATGTGCCATGTCCTCCAACGAATATGAAAGTTTCCAAAAGATGGTGGACAGGGCGTTCATAGTGGAGAGGAAGATGAAGGCCTTGGAGAATGAACACAAGAGGAAGGTGGGATGGTCACATCAAGCGTCAAGCAGCAACACACGCCCACGTCTTATACAGCAACCCGCGGGGCAGATGAGTCGTTATGTGGTACCCTACTCAGCACCGAGAGGGTACAACCCGAACTTCAGGCCTCCATCAGCACCAGTACAGCCGCAGCATCAGTTTGTGCAGCAGCCACGCCCCACTTATCAACCTCGACCAGCAGAACAAGGGCCACAGAACCCACCCCAAGACAACAAAGGCCAGGCACCTAAAGTTGGGTGCAATGCTTTAACTATGGTGAAGTGGGGCACTACGCTCATAAGTGCCCAAAGAAGAAGCCTATGCAGCCACAGCAGCAGAATATGATGCGAGGACGGGTGAACCATATGACCATGGAAGAAGCACAGGAGGCACCTGATGTGGTAATTTGTATGTTCCCTGCAAATTTACACATTGCAACCATTTTGTTCGATTCTAGTGCTATCCGCTCGTTCATTGCTCAAGGATTTGTTAAGAAGCATGATCTAGCAACAACACAAATGAATCATGTATTAGCAGTGAACTCTCCAGGGGGAGAAATAAGAACAAGACAAGTGTGCCCCAAAGTGAACCTAGACATTAATGGGGTAGTATTTACTGCAAACCTCATAGTGATAAACTCGCAAGGGATAGATATTATTTTGGGTATGGATTGGTTGACCAAACATAAAGGCATCATCCATTGTTCGACCAGAACGGTGGAACTAACTCACACTAGTGGCACAAAAGTGAAATTCATAGCTGTACAAGAACCTAAGAGGGACATTAAATTCAATCAAGTGGAAGTGGAAGTGGAAGAGATAAAGGTTATCAAGGAATATGCGGACGTTTTCCCTGAAGAGTTGCCAGGTATGCCCTCAGATCGCGAAGTGGAGTTCGCGATTGAACTAATGCCTAGAACCGCCCCGATATACAAGAGGCCTTACCGGATGGATTCTAAACAACTAGAAGAGCTCAAAGAACATATCCGGGAATTGACAGAGAAAGGGTTTATTTGTCCTAGTTCCTCGCCATGGGGAGCTCCGGTGATATTTGTGCTCAAGAAGGATGGAACTCAAAGGCTATGCGTAGACTATCGTGCGTTGAATGAGGTAACCATCAAGAACAAGTATCCATTACCTCGCATTAATGTGACGCCCTCAGTTCTGTGGAATACCACGGAACCGACAACTGATGCATATGTGTGCCCAGGATATTCATCACACATACACATATTTTCCACAAACTAAATTCAGAATATATATAACCACGAATAACAGAGTTTATTACAATGTCTCATGAGTCTTGGACTCATGCTCACAGCGGAAGTCTTATTTCTATGCAGCGGAAGTCTTCATTTTAATGCGGAAGCAATTTAACTAATGCGGAGGCAATTCTAGGCAGCAATAGCTCCATCTCTACTCCACCTCCCACAGGCAAGGTTGAGGACAGATTTACACGCCTAATGCTCCACTTGGTCTTCATAGTAATCTTCTCCTGTTGCTGATGATGAAATAATAATGCAAGTTTGAGTACAATGATGTACTCAGCAAGTGCGGGAAAATATGATATGTAGCTCATAACAAGATAGGTATAAAAAGGCTCATTGCAGAAAGCAAAGTTATTTATCAAACCATGATAAAAAAGCAACTCATCTTTAAGTGAATGTAATCCCAACATGTATTAAAATACCAATCATATCTCCATTATGTTCATTACCTTCCATATCACAACCCGTCATCAATCAACCTCATGCTTGTTCACGAATACCTCCTCGTATTCGCTACCATTTCATCTCATAAACAACTTCGTCTCCCACCGAGACCAACCTTGTTGCCATGAATCAATAGTCATGCAACCCATCTTATCACCCCGACTCAAAAGTCCCGAAAACCAAACCAAAATCAAACCATCCAAATCCATAACCAGTAACCATCCCAACTAATCATGGAAGATGGCTAGGCACTCGTGACCGTAAGCTCGGCTATCATGATAGTTTTAGAACTCTGCAGAGTTTGCAACTCTTAACCCACAAGTTTGTGATTTTGTCACCCGTCGGCGACTGCAGAACCTCCATTATACCAGTACACAACCGTCAGTGTATGGCCAAGAGATCACAAAATAGCCTTTACAAAGGGGCTAGTAGATGTATGGACTCACTAAGGTTTCCTCGGCAGGCTAGAATCTCCAATTCTCCCACCCATGGGCCCCCTCTTGTGCCATGCAGTTCCCAGGGCAGTCCTCACTCGACTCCCATGGTCCATAACAATCTAGCAACTTACCTAATTACTCAGCTAAGCTGCACCCATACTTGGCCTTGTGGTGGCACTGTTATCCTGGCATGTGCTCGCATGAACCGGTCCTTAGATCTACGGCAAGTAAACCACCATCTCATGCTACCTCATTCACAAACCCAGTCTTGCCTAGATCTCCCTCCGATCCATGTTCATTAACAACATCAGTTTCTCATTATCGTTACGAGTGCAGTTAGCTAGACACATCTATCTCGCTTCCTAATCCCATGGACTCAGCGAAGCTTAAGACAAAAACCATACCCGACTCATAAACTTCCCTGGCGACAAGGGTGGTTTAACCAAAACTAGTAAACTACTATAAAAAGGTTTCCCATCATGTTTGACTCAGCACATACACCTTTTCGCAAAAGAAAACAGTTTTTCCCAAAACATAGGATCAATATGGTCAAGGGGCACTTGCCTTGTTCTTGCGGTTCTGGTGGCTCTTGGATCTCGAAACCTTGTTGTTGCAGCTCGTCGTAGACAGCTCCCTGAGCTTGTCCTGCTATACAGGATCACACACATACAAGATCCACAGCAATCAATATCATGCACAATCTTTAACTAGATGCGATGATGCATATGCATGCGATCCTATAATCAGTTTTATTAGATCGGTTTGTACGTGTTCTTGCATGGCTTGCATGGTTTTACGATGAACAGAGGTGTTCGGATCAAATGTGGATGTGGCAATGACCTTGTCTTTAGATCAACCTGATCAACAAGTGATCTGTCGACGAGAAAGCTTCTGTTTGAAAGGAAGCAAAGAACAGATGCAAAGAAAACTCAACGATGTCGTAAGGTGGTATTGGAGACCTACCTTACGTTCTTCTCGGTATCGGGGTCCTTCTCTGATCAGACAGATCGTTGGGGCTCCCTTCCGGCAATCTTCCTCGCTGAACTCCGGCGATGGCTTACTCGGCGAGTTGGGGATAGGGCTCTAAGTCTTCAGCTCAGGAATTGAAAAGAAGTTTGTGGTTTTCGGCCAAGGCTGGGTTCTATTTATAATCGGGAGAAGAAGAGTCCTAATCTGATTGTATTCTGAATAAGAGTCCTATTCAGATTATCGTTAAATCTTAACAACTTATCTTGAGTTGATTTGGTTCGGTAACATTGTGGAATTCAGGTCGGTTTCTCCTCCGTACCGATATTTCTACGCGTACAGAATCCAAAAACCGTTCCAGAACTCGTTACCTTCGTGGTGATGAACTCTGGAAGCTCCACGTGTCCATCGGGGCCTGGTCTCTCCCTTTCCGCAGAGATGAGCTCTAGTTGTGCCGCTTATCAAGCGAGCGAGACCTCCCTTCTACTTCGGAGGTGAGCTCCGTGTGCGCCACGTATCCTGGCGGTTGGGACCTCCTCTCTATTCGGAGGTGGTTCCGCACATGCCACGTATCAGTGCCGGGCCTTCCTTCTCTCCGGAGGTGGCTCCGGGTGTGCCACGTATCCATTCCGGACCTCCCTCTCTTCGGAGGTGAGCTCCGTGAATGCCACGCGTCAAGTAGCGCCGGACTTTCCTTTTTCCTCACAGACGAGCTCCGAGGTAAACCCGTGTCCAACAGTGACGGACCTCCCGGAGATAAGCTCCGGTGGCGACACGTGTCGAATAGAACCGGACTTCTCGGCGGTGATCTCCGAGATCGACACGTATCCCGCGTGACGGGTTCTCTGATTTCCGTGGTGACTAGCTCCCAAGGTGACATGTGTCCTGTGGAACTGCCTCTGCTTCTTCCGCAGAGGCTAGCTCCGGGGGCAACACATTTCCCACAAGGTCGGACCTCTCCCCCTTTGCGGAGATGAGCCCCGAGCCTGCCACATAGCCAGCTTAGCGGCGGACCTCTCCCCACTTTGTAGGGATGAGCTCCCAACACGCCACGCGGCCAGCGGGCCGCGGAAGTTGTCCTCGGCGCTCTCTGGGAACTGGATTCGGCTCTTATTGGCTATCTTTTTGATATTTTTCTCTGTTCCTACCTCTTTTAAAATGTTTTTTCTACATGAAACATGAATACATGCAGAAACCAGAAATAAGGGTGTCACAACTAAAGACCTATTTGATCAGTTGAGAGGGGCTTGTGTATTCTAAAAAATTGATCTCAGGTCGGGATATCACCAACTGAAGATAAGACCAACCGACATTTCCAAGACAGCTTTCGTATCTCGGTACGGGCTGTATGAATACACCGTTATGCCGTTCGGGCTAACTAGTGCCCCGGCGTACTTCATGTATCTCATGAACAAGGTATTCATGGAATATTTGGACAAATTTGTGGTGGTTTTCATTGATGAAATTCTCATCTTCTCCAAAGATGAAGAAGAACATGAAGGACATCTAAGACTGGTGTTCTAAAAGTTGAGAGAACACCAACTATATGCCAAGCTAAGCAATGTGAGTTTTGGCTGAAGAGAGTCCCCTTCTTAGGACACATAATCTCGGAAGGAGGAATCTCCGTGGATCCCGCCAAGATCGCGGATGTGCAAAAGGGGAAGACCCCGGAAAACGTCGGAGAAATCTGAAGCTTCTTAGGATTGGCTGGGTACTATTGACGGTTCATTGAGGGCTTCTCCAAGATCTCAAGGCCCCTCACCAAATTGCTAATGAAGGGAATCACATTCACGTGGACTCCGGAGTGTGAGGCAAGTTTCCAAGAGCTGAAGAAAAATTGACAACAGCCCCAATGCTAGTTATGCCAGACATGCAGAAGAATTTTCCGGTATATTCTGATACTTCTGGACATGGGTTGGGATGTGTTTATACGCAAGAGGGGCATGTCATTGCCTATGCGTCCCGGCAGCTTCGAAAACACGAGAAGAACTATCCTACGCACGACCTAGAGCTCACCGCAGTGGTCCACGCATTGAAGCTTTGGCGGCATTACATGATGGGAAAGAGGACAGAGATATATACAGATCATAAGAGCTTAAAGTACATTTTCACACAGCCAGACCTCAACCTCAGACAAAGGATATGGTTAGAGCTAATCAACGACTTTGATGTGGGTATCAACTATCGTCCTAGGAAAGCTAACGTCGTGGCAGATGCTTTAAGTCGGAAGGTGCTTATCAAAATGTTGAGCTTAGATGACATGCCCACGGAATTGAAGGAGGAAATTGCAAAACTCAATCTATGTCTGGTGAATAGTGGTGAGGCCATCGCCATGGAAGTGGGACTCCACATTGAAGCAAGACATACGCAACAGTCAGAAGAATGACGAGAAAATACAAGAAATCAGAGAACTCATCAAAGAAAATAAAGCGTCTGGATTTAGAGAAGATGAACAAGGAACGGTGTGGCATGGGAAAAGAATCTGTGTGCCTGAGGTAAAGGAGATCCGTGAGCTAATTCTGACTGAGGCTCATGATTCCGACTACTCCATCCATCCTGGGAGTACGAAGATGTATCATGACCTCAAGAGCAGATATTGGTGGAATGGCATGAAGCGGGATGTCGCGGAACATGTTGCCCTATGTGACACATGTCAGTTGGTGAAAGCGGAACACCAATGACCCGCGGCACTGTTGCAACCACTCAAGGTGCCCGAATGGAAATGGGAAGAAATAGGTATAGACTTCATAGTGGGACTGCCTAGGACCCAATCGAGATATGATTCGATATGGGTCATCATCGACAGGCTGACTAAGGTAGCTCATTTCATCCCCGTGAAAGAAAGCTATAGCGGATCCAAATTGGCAGAATTGTACATGTCAAGAATCGTGTGTTTTCATGGAGTGCCGAAGAAGATAGTGTCAGATGAAGGGACACAGTTCACCTCAAGGTTCTGGCAGAAGTTACATGAAACCATGGGGACTCATCTGAATTTTAGTTCCGCATACCACCCACAGACTTACAGGTAGACAGAAAGGACCAATCAAATCCTTGAGGATATGTTGAGAGATTGTGCACTCAAGAACAATAGGAGTTGGGATAAGAACTTACCGTATGCGGAGTTCTCATATAACAACAGCTATGAGGCTAGTATGAAGATGTCACCCTTCGAGGCGTTGTATGGGAGGAAGTGCAGAACCCCATTGTTTTGGAATCAAACTGGGGAAAGCAAAGTATTTGGGAGAGAGGTGCTACAAGAAGCCGATGCGAAAGTGAGGGAAATCCACAACAACTTGAAAATAGCCCAGACCAGATAGAGGAGCTATGCCGATATACGGAGAAGAGAGCTCACTTTCAACGTAGGGGACTATGTCTATCTCAAGGTGTCTCCTATCAAAGGTCTTCGTCAATTCAAAGTGAAAGGGAAACTATCACCCCGATATATCGGACCCTTCTAGATTCTGGAGAGGAAAGGAGAAGTGGCATATCAGCTAGAACTACCGGCTCGCCTATCGGATGTGCACGATGTGTTCCATGTGTCACAACTCAAGAAATACTTAAGAACACCTGAAGAGAGACTACCCATGAATGAAGTGGACATCCGCGAAGACCTTTCGTATGCCGAACAGCTGGTCAAGATTCTAGAGACGATGGAACGCATCACAAGAAACAAAAGAATCCGGATGTGCAAAGTACT
This sequence comes from Neostapfia colusana, assembly GCA_030760725.1. Taxonomy (NCBI): domain Eukaryota; kingdom Viridiplantae; phylum Streptophyta; class Magnoliopsida; order Poales; family Poaceae; genus Neostapfia; species Neostapfia colusana. The sequence continues at coordinate 28,423,604 of JASWHV010000019.1, read as the reverse complement.
GTGGAAATATCACTCGGAAGAAGAGGCCACATGGGAGAGAGAAGACGAGCTCAAGGCACAATTTCTGGATCTGTTCCCCTAAATTCACTAATCTCGAGGATGTAAACTCAAATTTCAGAACAAATGGACGTGATGCATGTGAAGAAAATTTCAAAATTCGAATCAGAATTTAAATTTGAAACAAAAAACAGAAAGGAAAAAGAGTGAAAAAGGAAAAAGGGGCCAGTTGGCCGAAAATTCCCCAAACCAGCGAGCCGGCCCAGCAACCGCGGCCCCCTTTTCCCGCCCCCCTCCCCCTCTCTCTGTCGCGCAGGCCCCACATGTCATCCCTGTCCTCCGCCTTCCCCCAACTGCCTGCATTTTTCCCGCCGAGCAACCGATCCCCTCTCCTCCCCGAATTTCCCACACTCGCCCCACGATCTGCGGCCCCTTTCGGTGCGGCACGAACTCCACTCACCCCCGCCGCCCCCCTCCCCCCGTCCATTTAAACGCAGAGGCTGCGCCCCTTTCCTCCCTGCTCGACCCAACTTCATTTCCGGTGAGGACCGAAGCTTCCGTCGCTGTTTTCTTTCAAATTTCGTCAGGTTTCTCTGATCTAACGTGTGTAGTGTGTTCCAGCGCCGCCGGGGAGTCTTGCAGGTGAAGAAGGCACCGTGTGTCGCGCGCTAGCCACAGCTCCGGTGAGCACCGCCGAGCTCCACCCTCGGACACCGTCGCCGACCGATTTCCAGGGCCTACGAGTGCAAGAAAACCACCGAGGTGAGGTCCCCTACTCCCCCTCCTTCAAATTGTGCCAAGAAAATGCGAGTCTGGGGCCGATAGATCAGTATTCACGAGAATCCGACGAGATCGCCGGTGAACTTCGTCGTGCGCCGCCGGGCCGCGCCGCTAGCGCCGGTCGTAGCTACGTGGCTCATTGTGGCGTGTTCGTTTTAAATCATGCAGTCACGAATAGATCTACGCCGTAGCCCTTCGCGATATGATCTCGGCCCTCCATTTTAAATCCGACGGCCCACATCTGCCCTGCGTTATAAACGCCGACACTCTCACGCGCTACCCTCTGGAGTTGCGAGAAAATTGACTCTAGCCCTGGATTTTTCGGTTCTACCCCCTAGGCTTCCCAGAAATTGGGCAGAGGCATGTAAACTTCTGTTTTGGGCCCTAGAACCTTCTGTATTTAGGAAATTGAGTATATAAAATTGAAATTAACCCTGTATTTATTTTAGAGGGGGATTAGCTCTGTAATTAAGGGTTAGCCACTCATGATAGGGATTAGGAAAATATTTTAGGGCCCTGTTTAATAACAAAAGGAATTGTAAACCTGAAACAAAATAAAATGAATGGAATCTAGACTTAGAAATTTGTATTAATTTGATTGCAATAGCCAAATTTGCACAAAAATGGATCACAAAATATTTTCTAACCTTAAGAAAATTTCTGAACACCTTGTTTTGGTGGTTGAGCAATATATATTACGTAGATGGGTTTAGTTTGCTGTTTTTAAATTCTGAAAATCATTTTTGGGAATAGAAATAATTCTGAAATATAGGTTAAGATATATCTAAATTAATCCCAACAAATAGGAAGCCAATAGATATTATGTTGTACATTTTAAGCAAAATATAGTCTGTGGAGGTGATGTATTTTGCTGCTTTAATGCTGAAATTCACTTTTAGGCATAGGAAAATAAATCTGAAAATACAGGAAAATAGGTACACATAATTGGAAAATGTCAAATGAGTTCCCCAAATCCAAAGCTTCGAGTTAAGAATTGTGTAGAAGATCTGAAAACCCATTTGGAGTAGGAAATTATCTTTCATGCAAATTTTGTGGCTAAGAAGTGTATTATCTAATATAGAAAATTTGTTCAAATTGGAAATTCACATATAGTGTGCACTATGAAATAAGAATATTAAAGTTAGAAGTAATATATATGTTTAAAAGTGCATGCATGCCTAGAATCAACATACCTAGGGTAAACACCAAACTTAAATATGTGTATGACTTCCAAGTGTATGTATGTGTGGACTATTGCTTATGGAATGTTGTTTTTCTTTTGCTATATGTGTGTTGACATGAGTAGAACCAGCCCCAGAGCTGGTTCTCACCTTTCAAGATCAAGACTTTCCATTCCCGGAGCAGTAGGAAGAAGGCAAGTGTCCTTGACCACTTTGATCCTATACTAGGATGTGTAGTTAGTATTTAATTGCATTGTCAATTTGGAATATGATACCCATGCTAGTAAGTTTCCCTAGAATTGCATTATCTTGTTTCCTTGTAGCCTTGGGTTGGGAGATATTTTATTCTGTCATTCATCTATGCTACTCATGCTTAGCCTTGCTTAGAATGGGATAAATGGGATATGAGATCATCACTTTGATTACTTTACCTTAAATGGAATATTATGAATTATGTAGAGGTAGGGATCTAGGCAAGTTGGATGCTTGGTTGGTGCTGCAGGCACGAGACTCGGGTTTGTGTTTAGTGCTTGCCTGGATCCTAAGGATCGGTTCATGGAGCATGTAACCTAGCTTTTCAGTGCCAACCACATGCTGAGATGGGGCAGCTTGACCACTTAATTAGGTGTATCCCCGGCGTAGTATCGGTGTTTGGATGGTGCGGGGAATAGGTGTTGATATGTACCGAATTTGGTTCGGCGAAGGGTGGCCTGATCTTCACGACAGGAGGCTCAAGAACAAGATAACTTTCTGTAGAAACAGCGCGGATAACTAGCTTTATACCTGACCAAGGTTGGATGCGACCAAGCGACGGGGAGAGAGACACCGAAACCGCAAAGACTTCGACTCGATCTCCGAACGACCGCAGAACCACAACCGGAGCTAATCCACACAAGACGGGGCAGCCGTACTGGAACCCGCAGAGCATGAATTAGTGGATCTCAGAGAGATCCCTCCACAAGTTCAAGAAGAACAAGGAAGAACAAGGGTTGAGTAAGACACTCAAGCAGCTCGGCTGCAGATATCACTGGATTAATCTTAATTCATCAAAAAATGTTTGTTGGCTTACAAAAAAAGCGGTATTTATGCCAACAGCTAGTCTAAAAATAGATGTGAACTGAAAAAGCCATGGGAAGGTGGAAGGCCAACTGGTTTGATCATTCATGCAGTGGTCATCAATTTCCCGCATGTCTTCTGGCCTTTTGAGTGGTCTTCAATGTTTTAATCATACCTCCATCTAGGGACATCCAAAAGACACGGGACCAGATGCGTTGGAAAGCTAATTCGATATCCTTTCACACCATGTGTAGCATGCTTCACGAAATATTGTAGAGTGATACAGTTTCTCACGGAAACTTGGATATCAGGCTGACTATTGATCTTCTGAACAGTCTGCACCAAAAGCACTCGGCTGCCAAGCTGGGAGCTCTAAAGCACTCGGCACTTAGTGGCCTTAGAAAGTTGACTTCAACACCTTTCCAACAAGTACTCATGGACCTTCACAGCTTCTATGAATCAACAGATATGACTGTTTCTTCATGACAGTTCTGCCAGGCCGAACTGGTTCGACGTAGTTCTCCTCTCTGGTTCAGTCTCGGCGTGTCCTTGTCATCCTCCTTGGTGAACCTGAGTAATAGAAACATGTACGATTTAGGAAGTATATAATTCTCATTAATAAATGGAATTTCACAAAGTAGCGCGTGCACCTCTTGTTGTAGCTGTTTAGCTCGGCTACGAGTAATTGGTCCATCGAAGACATGAGCTGGTGCAGCTTGACTTGATGATTGTTCCATCTTGCTTGATGTAGTCGGTATACTTGATGGTGTAGTCGGTGTGGGCATATCATCCTCCCCCCTTGAAAAAGAGTCGTCCTCGACTCTTCCAATCCAAAGAATGGAGAGAGGTCGGACACATTGAAACTGGTACTCACACCATAAGTACTTGGCAGATCAATTTCATAAGCGTTGTCTTTGATCTTGCGTAGAACTTTGAATGGTCCGTCAGCCCGGGGTTGAAACTTGCTCTTGCGCAGCTCTGGAAAACGATCCTTTCGAAGGTGCACCCAAACCAAGTCCCCTTGTTCGAACAACACCTTCCTGCAACCCTTGTTAGCGTGCTTCTCATACTTCTTGGTCATCTTTTTAATATTGGCCCGAGCCCTATCATGAATGTTCTTGACAAATTCAGCTCGCTTGCTTGCATCGAAGTTCACACGTTCCTGCATGGGTAAAGACAAAAGATCTATGGGAGCAGTGGGTGTGAATTCATATACAATTTTAAATGGACAAAATCTAGTGGTGGAGTGTACTGCCCTATTGTATGCAAACTGAACATGTGGCAAGCTTTCTTCCCATAGTTTCAGGTTCTTCTTAAGGACAGCTCGGAGCAACATTGATAGTGTTCGATTCACAACTTCAGTTTGGCCGTCCGTTTACGGATGACATGTTGTGGAGAACAACAGTCTTGTCCCAAGTTTGCCCCCACAATGTCTTCCAAAAGTAGCTCAAGAACTTGGTGTCACGATCCGACACAATGGTACGTGGCATTCCATGTAGTCGCACGATTTTCCTGAAAAATAATTCAGCAATACGGGAAGCATTGTCGCTCTTGTGGCAAGGAATAAAATGTGCCATTTTGCTGAAACGATCAACCACGACAAAAATTGAATCCCTTCCCCTTTTGGTCCGTGGTAACCCAAGAACAAAATCCATTGAAATGTCCTCCAAAGGTGCATTAGGAATAGGAAGAGGAGTTTATAAACCATGAGGGTTCAGACGAGACTTAGCTTTGTGGCAGTTTTCGCAGCGAAGAACATGTCTCTCTACATCTCGTCGCATTTTTGGCCAAAAGAAATGATCGGCCAGCACTTGCTCCGTCTTCTTGGCTCCAAAGTGGCCCATAAGTCCACCTGCATGAGCTTCCTGCACGAGTAAAAGTCGAACAGAGAAATCTGGAATACAAAGTTTGTTAGTGCGAAATAAAAATCCATCATGCACATGATACTTTTCCCATCCTTTGCCATTACGGCACTTGGCATATGGTTCAGCAAAGTACGATTCAGTGGCATATAATTCCTTTATACTTTCCAATCCGAGAATTTTAGCATCAAGTTGTGTGAGCAAAGCATGACGTCGAGATAAAGCATCAGCTACAATATTGTCTTGACCTTTCTTATATTTGACAATATAAGGAAAGGACTCAATAAATTCACTCCACTTAGCATGTCGTTTATTCAGTTTTAGTTGTCCCTTAATATGTTTCAATGATTCATGGTCTGAATGTATTACAAATTCTTTAGGATAAAGATAGTGTTGCCAAGTTTCCAAACTCCGAATGAGAGCATATAATTCTTTATCATAAACTGAATAATTCAAAGTCGGACCACTTAGCTTTTCACTGAAGAATGCAATTGGTCTCTTTTCTTGCATCAGCACGCCTCCAATCCCAACTCCACTTGCATCACATTCAATTTCAAATGTCTTGTTGAAATCAGGAAGTGCAAGGACTGGGGATGTTGTTAGCTTCTTCTTTAATTCTTCAAAAGCCTTTTGTTGTGCTTCTCCCCATTTGAAACGTACATTTTTCTTGGTCAGCTCATTGATTGGAGCAGCTATCGTGCTGAAATCTTTCACGAAGCGCCGGTAGAAACCAACAAGTCCAAGGAAATTTCTCACTTGGCTCACGTTCTGTGGAGGCATCCATTCGTGTACAGCTTTGACTTTCTCAGCATCCACCTCCACGCCTTGTCCTGAAACAACAAAACCAAGGAAAACTACCTTGTCGGTACAGAAGGTGCACTTCTCGAGGTTAGCGTACAATTTTTGTTTACGCAGGACAGCAAGCACGCTCTGGATATGTGCAACATGTTCTTCAAGAGTCTTTCTGTAGATTAGGATGTCATCAAAATAAACCACAACAAATTTACCAATGAAAGTTCTAAGCACATGATTCATTAATCGCATAAATGTACTAGGTGCATTGGTTAAACCGAAAGGCATCACTAACCATTCATACAATCCAAATTTTGTTTTAAAGGCTGTTTTCCACTCATCTCCTTCTTCCATACGAATCTGATGATAGCCACTTCTTAAATCAATTTTAGTGAAAAAATTAGCACCACTAAGTTCATCAAGCATATCATCTAAGCAAGGAATGGGATGCCTATATCTTACTGTGATGTTGTTAATTGCGCGGCAATCCACACACAGTCTCCAAGACCTATCTTTCTTAGGCACTAAAAGAACAGGGACAGCACAAGGGGAAAGACTTTCCTGTACATACCCTTTTTTCATCAATTCCTCCACTTGTCGCTGAATTTCTTTTGTCTCCTCTGGGTTGGTGCGGTATGCAGCCCTGTTCGGAAGTGATGCACCAGGAACCAAGTCAATTTGATGCTCGATCCCACTCTTAGGTGGCAGTCCTGGTGGTACTTCGTCCGGAAAGACATCTTCATATTCCTGCAAGACATTCAAAAGAGTACTCGGCAGGGTAGAGGGTAAGGCATTAGTAGAAAGAAAAGTGTCCTTTTACATAAGTACAAAGAACATGGCATCGGGTTCACTCAATGCTTTGATATCCCCCTTCCTAGCCATCATTACTAAACCCTCTTTTCCCGGTTTCTGGGTTCCATGCAGCTGTGGGGTTTGATTTGGCTATGGACACTCTTCCTTACTATTTTGTGGCTCACTCGCAAGTGGTGCTCGCTCTCGCGCTGTTTCTTCCTGATATCATCCTTCAAAATTTCTTCCGGTGTCAAAGGAAGCAAGGAAATTCTCTCTCCTTTGTACACAAAAGACAGCTTGTTGGTCCTTCCAAAAATCTGGACATCACGATCATATAGCCATGGTCGACCGAGCAGAAGCTGGCAGGCTTGCATAGGCACCACGTCGCACTCCACATGATCATTGTATTTACCAACAGAGAATGGTACAGTCACAGTATGACTGACACGTAGTGCACCACAATCATTAAGCCACTGCATCTTGTATGGACTAGGATGACGCCGTGGTTTCAGTCCCAATATGTCCACCAATTCTCGGCTAGCAATATTGTTGCAGCTGCCATTATTAACGATGATGCGACACACCTTATATTTTATTAGTCCACGGGTATGGAACAAATTATGTCGCTGCCCGTAGTCTTCCTTTTATGCTGTTACACTAAGCACTCGTAGAGAAATAAAACAATTATGTTCTCCTTCTTCAGGCTGGATCTCATTCCCTTCCTCCTCAATTTCTTCATCACATAACGGTCCAGCATCTTCCGGATCACTCTCGGATTCCCATTCACCTTTCTCATTCAACAACATGGCCCTCTTACTTGGGCATTGGGCAGCAATGTTCCCACGGCCGTGGCATTTATGGCATACAATTTCTCTGCTTCGAGAAGAAGATGTAGCTCCCGAGACATTGCTGTGGGCTGCTGAACTTGCAGCGGGTCTCTGCTGAGTTGTTGGTGATGACGCGGTGGAGGCTGCTATCTTCGATGGAACAAATGATTGAGAAGACTTGGCTGCAGCCCCTTGAGATCGTCCACTACCATAGGAAGTACTTGACTGCTGTTTGCGCCATGGGGCAGCAATAGAATAACTGCCATAAGATTTTCCATGTGACTCTTGCTGAATCTTCTTCTCTGTTCGCATAGCTTGATCAACAAGATCCTGCAATGTACGATATGGAAACATCTCCACAAAACCAGAAATTTCTTCATTAAGACCTCCTAGAAATCTTGCCATTGTTGACTCTGCATCTTCTCTTATTCCAGCCCGCACCAACAGTAGCTCCATCTCCTTGAAATACTCATCAACTGATCTCTTCCCTTGCTTTAACATTTGCAACCGGTTCCTGAGATCACGCTGATAGCTAGATGGCACGAATCGCCTTCTCATCACTTGCTTCATCTCCTCCCATGTATTGATATATCCGCGTCCCAAATCACGTTGATTCTCCTGCACTTGGTTCCACCAAGTGAGAGCGTATCCAGAGAGTTCCACCGAAGCAAGATTCACACGGCGCTGAGCCGAAAGATTATGTACTCGGAATATTTGATCACACTGCTCAGTCCATTCAAGAAATTCATCAGGATTCTCCTTTCCAGTAAACTTTGGAATACTCAACTTGACACGAGCGATGTTATCTGGGTTGTCATGAGGACATCGACCATGATGGCATTCCCTTTCTTCAAAATCAGCAGGCCGGCGATGATGACGCCGATCAAACCTGCCACCTTGACCGAAAGGATTTTCATCATCATGAGATCCTTCTTCATGATCTTGATCTTCAAACTCTTCGTCTTCAAAATGCACGTGGCGACCATCAGCATTGCGCCTATGTGCGCAACGCCCACCATGGTAATTATTAAAATCAGCATGGCGACCACCACCAGATCCGTCAGGGCCATCTCCGAAGCGATTGAATCCATGGCCGAAACCAGAGTTCTCATCGCCGGACTCCTCTCGATGACGGTCCTCTTGATCATGACATGCTCGACGTCCTCTAGCCGCGGGAAGACGCTCATCGAGGAGCCTGCCCATGGCCTCCATGAATGAATCAGCCATGCAACGCATCTCATCCAGTGAGACAGAGGGTTCCCTATCACCATGGTGTCCACCATGAACACTTGAATCTGAGTCTGCCATGTTAGGAGCAGCAAAAAAAAAGAAATATATATATATATATATATATATGTGGACACACTCGATCTCACCTCTTACTTACCCAAGTTCTTGCCTGATCTCAAGAACTGTGATGGTGCTGGTGTGACAGCTTCAACGGAGGTGGTAAAGAGGCCGTAAGGAGTACAAATCGAAAGTCCCGGTTCAGGTTTTTGGTGGAGCTATAGGTGGCTGAACAAGGAGGGCTACGGTACTGCCAATCAAGTGAAAAAGATGTGCTCAAAAGATAAAAAAAATTGCTGCTATCAAGATTACTACAAACTTGGATATGAAAACTGAAAATTTCAACACCCAACCGTAACAAAAAATTCTTCAGAATCTTTTCACTTGTGCTCTCTTTTTTTTACTCTTCTTTTTTTTATAACACTAACAGGGCTGCTGATTACAAAAGATATAGGTAAACGGTGGTGACGAGCAACTGGAAGAACACAAACACAAGATAACAGTACCGTCAAAAGGGCTATAGGTATTTTTTTTAGGCTTTGGACTATAGGACAAACAAATATATGTAAAAGATAAACACATGGATGAATATGTGGATGGTGAAAACTGTAACAGATTGAAAAAGGGTGGGAGGGACGGTGATAAAAAAAGATGAATCTACCGTGACAACGATAGCTCTGATTACCACATGATATGTACCGAATTTGGTTCGGCGAAGGGTGGCCCGATCTTCACAACAGGAGGCTCAAGAACAAGATAACTTGCTGTAGAAACAGCGCGGATAACTAGCTTTATACCTGACCAAGGTTGGATGCGACCAAGCGACGGGGAGAGAGACACCGAAACCGCAAAGACTTCGACTCGATCTCCGAACGACTACAGAACCACAACCGGAGCTAATCCACGCAAGACGGGGCAGCCGTACTGGAACCCGCAGAGCACGAATTAGTGGATCTCAGAGAGATCTCTCCACAAGTTCAAGAAGAACAAGGAAGAACAAGGGTTGAGTAAGACACTCAAGCAGCTCGGCGGCAAATATCACTGGATTAATCTTAATTCATCAAAAAGTGTTTTTTGGCTTACAAAAAGAGCGGTATTTATGCCAACAACTAGTCTAAAAATAGATGTGAACTGAAAAAGCCACGTGGGAAGGTGGAAGGCCAACTGGCTTGATCATTCATGCAGTGGTCATCAATTTCCCGCATGTCTTCTGGCCTTTTGAGTGGTCTTCAATGTTTTAATCATAACTCCACCTAGGGACATCCAAAAGACACGGGACCAGATGCGTTGGAAAGCTAATTCGATAACCTTTCACACCATGTGTAGAATTCTTCACGAAATATTGTAGAGTGATACAGTTTCTCACGGAAACTTGGATATCAGGCTGACTATTGATCTTCTGAACAGTCTGCACCAAAAGCACTCGGCTGCCAAGCTGGGAGCTCTAAAGCACTCGGAACTTAGTGGCCTTAGAAAGTTGACTTCAACACCTTTCCAACACGTACTCATGGACCTTCACAGGTCCTATGAATCAACAGATATGACTGTTTCTTCATGACAGTTCTGCCAGGCCAAACTGGTTCGACGTAGTTCTCCTCTCTGGTTCAGTCTCGGCGTGTCCTTGTCATCCTCCTTGGTGAACCTGAGTAATAGAAACATGTACGATTTAGGAAGTATATAATTCTAACTAATAAATGGAATTTCACAAAGTAGCGCGTGCACCTCTTGTTGTAGCTGTTTAGCTCGGCTACGAGTAATTGGTCCATCGAAGACATGAGCTGGTGCAGCTTGACTTGATGATTGTTCCATCTTGCTTGATGTAGTCGGTATATTTGATGGTGTGGTCGGCATGGGCATATCAGGTGTCAGCTGGACTACCATATGAACCGCAAGGCTCAAGAGGGGGCCACTGCAGCGGGGTTGGAGCCTCTTGTATGCTGTTAGGGGTGAAACCTCAGTGGGCCCACGCTCATCGGGAATCTCTTTGTAAAGGCTTCGTAGTGATCTCCTGGCTACACACCTAAGAAGTATGAATGTGGTTCGCGGCCACTGGCATAATGGAGGTTCTTTTAGTCCACCCGGCAATGGGGGATGAAATCACTACATGTGGGTACAGTGGTGCAAGCTCTGCAGAGTCAAAACTTTCATGACAGTTGTGCTCACGGTCACGAGCGGCTTGGACTTATTCATGAATAGAGGATGATGAATTGGGAAGTTGTGGATGTTAAGCGGGAAGCTTAACATTGGAGATGAGACTATGTTTACTTGATAATGATGATGGGTTGAGGGATTGGGATCCATTTCACCTGTGTAGTAATGTAGGTGCTTAATAAGCTAAGATGATAGGTATTAATTGCGTAGTGCTTTAACCATGAGTTCAACCTCTCCTTTCTCTAGCCATGCATGACATAACTTTCCCACACTTGCTGAGTACCCACGGTGCTCAAACTTGCTTTTCTGTTGGTTTATATTGCTGCTCAGGTCAAGAGAATGATGTGGTGTTTAATGACCAAGACTTTGGTTCCGAGGAAGGATTCTAGGTTCACCGAATCTCCCGGGCAACGCCTGTGATGGAGCTCACAAGATTTATATTCTGCTGCTGTTTTATTCACCTATTATGAACTTATTATCGTCCATCGAGACGTATGCTATGTAAGACTTATTTATATTCGACACCTGGCTTGTAATATGATGATGCTTCACTATTTGTCGTCACATGTATGAGAAAATGATCCTGGCATACAATTGATATTCACTCGGTTGTTCTTCGGAGAAATCGAGTGTGACAATACTTGAACTTTACTTGCCTGCCATGAAGCATAAGTTTGCCAAATCATCTTCATCTTCATCACTTCTGATGTCCACATCGCTCGAGCCAACTTCTTGAAGTGCGGAGATAAAACTATTTACCAATTGGCGTCCTATAAAACCCTTTTTCTTTTTCTTATCGTTTGCAGAGGAGTACTTTGTCCTAGTTTGCTTTTCATCATGGGAAGTAGGACCTGAAAGGTTAGGACAATCCGTACGAAAATGTCCTGTCTTACCACATTCGGAGCATCGTTGAGGTCCGGCACTTCCTCTCCTTTCAGTTCTCACATTTTGCAATGCTTTTGAGAACCGAGTAGAGATGAGTGCAAGTTCTTCCTCTGGAAACTCTTCAATCTGTTCAAGGGTTAGATAGGACAACAAAGAAAATGTACCACAAGATGAAGATTGACTAAAGCTAGGCATGTCACATTGTGAAACAAATGCAAGAGACTTGTTAGGGTTCTTACGTGATATTATGCCAATTTCATGAGCTTTTAATTTAGAATATAGCATGTCTAATGTAAGTGTACTCATGACAGTAGATTCACTAATAGATGTAACTTTCATCTCCTAAATTGACATGTCTAATGCACTTAGTAAGTGTCTAGCATTTTCAGCATCTGAAAAATTAACGTTGACACTACGCAAGTTGCTGAGAAATTTATTGAAGCAAGCAAAGAGGTCATCGATTGACTCACCAGGTTGCATCTCGAAGCGCATGTATTCTTTCTTGAACATATCTTGTCTTACCTCATTGATTGTGTTGGATCCTTCATGGTAGTCACAAAGTGCTTTCCACACACCGTATGCAGATCGGAGGTGTGCAACACGGTCGAAGTCACTTTGAGTTAATTCTTGTATGATCAAGTTCTGTGATTTGTTGTTGTTGTCGACATCTCTCATTTTCGTAGCCGTGACTTGATCATTTGGCGGCACGTCATAAGGCTTGTACACCTTTTCCCATATTGCAAAGCCTTGCACCTGGATGAAAGCCTCCATTCGTGCCTTCCAAATCTGAAAATCAATGCCACTGAACACACAAGGTTTTGCGGAGTATTTCTCTATGATGTTTTGTCAAAAAACGTGCAAATCACAAATATTAGAGCACTGTGGCTCTGATACCAATTTTACGATTGAAGAGCACGTGAAAAGCTACCAGAGGGGGGTGAATGGTAGATTTTAACTTTTTAGTGGAAGCAACAAAAACCCCCTCGGCAGAAAATCGATCTGTTAAAGAAACCATGTATGCGACTGATCTAAACGTGTTCAACCGTGACAAAAGTGGTATATATTATAGATAATCAAGTCACGAAGACAAGACAACAAGAATCATGGAAATCCATCAAGAAAAACTCAAGTTATGATCGAAAGATCAAACGAGGGTCAATCTGTTCTACTCGAGTAAAAACCAGATCTCCGACACTGCAGAGAAACTTGTGTAGATCAGAAACTACAAATCCAATGACCGTTAAATTTTCATAGATGATAGATAATCATGTTCTGAATACAACCCAAAAATAATCACATCAATTGGATCTGTAAAACTAGAGTTATGATCAAAACACCGAAGCACTGTCGTTCTGTCCAGAAACTCGACGAGAAAGGCTCGACAAAAACAAGTCGGTCGAACAAGGCACAAAAGCTCATCTAAATTACGAATTTTATTCATCAAAACATAAGAGGAACATCCCAATGTCAACTTACCACGATCTCTGGCCTCCCTTGCTTATATAACCAGCCCGGAGGCCAACCCAATTCAAACTAGGACTCTAATCCTACTCAGTTTCTTAATCAAAACATTCCATAACTGCTCAAGACTCTTCTATAAGCAGATAGAAGCAATCTTAAAACTTTCAAACACCTTAGGAACGTATCCCACATTACTAAAACAACTCAACTTCGTGTCCCACATGAAATCCTATCGTAACCAACTCAAATCTTTCCATATTTGAACCATAACCGACTCAGCCGCAGCCTGAGTCCATAATCCAGCCGGTTGGACCTTTCCTACCAATTCTTTACGTCCACATCTCTTCATCACGCCCTGGAAACATGTTGCCACGTCATGCACTCCTTGCACACATGCAAACACCTTCCAAAACGTCCACGATACCTTCATATGCATTGTTCTTGATCCAAACGTGTTGTGCGACCTCCCGATCAACTCAACCACAATTCCTCCCGAACTTGGTTGTTGAACCTCATCTTCTCCCTAAGACTAGTTCAATGTATCACGTCACCAGCCATACCTTGAACTCAAGCAACACCTGCACATGGATAAACAACCAATACTTTCGAGCACAAGCCCGTGACTTGACTCACGTTAGTTGCGAAAACCATAACACCTTACGTGAACACTTCACATAAGCATGTTGCAAACCATAGTAAAATGTTAACCACTATAAACAGCGATAACAGTTCAAAAACTTAGTAAAAGAATACTAAGCAAACTTTCCATAGATGTAAAGCAAGTTCGAAACATTTTGCATGGTAAAAACAGAACCATTGCGATTTAGCTCCGGACCTTGCCAAAGCTAATCGGACCTTGATACGGAGCTTACCAAAGCTAGCAGAACCTAGCACCGGAACTTACCAAAGCTAGTCAGACCTACCGCCGGAGCTAACCAAACACATCTCGGACCTAGCCATAGCAAGTCGGACCTTACGTCGGATCTTGTCAGAGGTCGGACCTAGAGTCGGACCTTGACAAAAAGAGTGTTTTGACAGAATTCAAAACTTTTATCGTCATATCCAATGTATTCAGTATACATAGGTCTCACAAATTGCTTTAGCCCGATGCTTCTCCACAACCTAGCGCAGCTCCTCGATGAAAAATTATCGGAAACTATCGAGAAATGAAGCCGTAGGCTGAGTTTTTCCGGCTGCCGACGAAAAACCTTAGCCGCACCGTCGAGCTATACATTGCACGGATTTTTACCCATTTTAGGATGCAAAAACGTCCTCCTAACGTCACTCTGGTGGTTGTGTTGCTTTCCCCAACCGGAATACTCTTCTCCCATGCAAGAACGACAGCGCCGTGGTGGAGTTTGCCGCTGCCGCTGTCAGGGAGGTATTTCCGGCCACTTAGCACTGCCACCGAGCTTCCCAGAGTGTTCCTCATCAAGTTTTGGTCATAGGCGGCGAGATTTGAGCCGTTTGGGGGCATGGGGCAGCCATTCCAGCGAGGGGGCCGTTCGGGCGCTAGGAAGACGACGAGGGAGGCATGTCCCACCTGTCAGTGACTCAGCCAAGCGCGGGATCGGGGTGCGGCACGGGATCGGGTGTGGCTGCGTGGATTAACTCCGTAGCCCCCGGTGTTTCCTCAATTTCACTAGCCCGATTTAAAACAGTGGGCCAGGTTGCAGTTATTTAAAATTTCCTACTAGCAAATAATTCCAGGAATTAGCTCATCATCTAAATTCAGTTATGCCTACTAGAATTGCTCAAAAAATTCCAAATAAATTCTGGTAAAATCCTCATGTTCTAATTTCTGCAGTGATGCAATTTCCTAAACATGAAAGTCCCAATATTTCTGTAATTAATTCCATTGAGCTAATTGCTTTGGAAATTAATTACCACTGTTCCTGTAATGGGAAAATTTCCAATTTTGGTCAGGACACGTCTTTAAATATCCTAGACCATCAGTAAAAGTGTCAAGTTCATTGGACTTTATTTGCTGGGTCAAATACCCTTCTAATCCTCAGCCTTCAATGAAAAACCCCCAAAAATAAACAGGACCTTCTCAGCATTTCATATCAACTTCAAAAATTCATATCTCCATTTAGGTAGCTCCAAAAATGGTGAAACCAATTTTGTTAGAACCATAGAGACCTGCTATAATTAGATCTTCCACTGTTAGACATGTCAAAACTCCAGATTTGGGCTCAAAATTCAGAGAAGCCTTGTACTTGTGGGAATTTTGGAGACCACAAGGTTCAATGAAATTTCTCCAAATTTTTCTCAGATCATTCTTAGAGAGTCTAGTATCCACTGGAAAATCCCAAAGACAATGAAGGAACCTAAATAGAAGTAGCTATGAATAGAAGTTTACTTCTTATAATTCCTTAGCACTTATACATATATTATGCTACATCTCATATAGTGACCGAAGTTGAGGACATCCCGGAGCCGTTGGACGTCCTCCCACCAGATGCTAACTTCCCCTTTGACTCGCAACCAGGCAAGCCTCGGTTTGCATTTAATTACCTTTTACAAAGTTTTTCATTTGTATCACTTATGTCTATGTTGAAATGTTTGCATTAGAGTTAAGGTGTTTGAAACCCAACTTGCATGACTTTAAATCCTATGAAGGGTTGGGTAGTTTACGGACTCGACGAGTAGATAATGCCATGCTAATGTGCTTAGGATCTCGGTAGAAGTCGAGCAGTTGGAATCTACTCGTGAGGTAAGGTTTTATCACACGGTATGGAAAAGAGTAGAGTGGCTTAAGAATGTGAAACTGAGACCCAGCAGGGGGATAGGATGCAGTGAGCGGAGGTCTCACATGCGGAGCCCTGTTGGTGTCGATTGAGGATCGAGTCGTGTGCGGGCCTGATGGACAAGTATCGAATAGTACCGGATGGCATACTGACATAAGCAGGAAACCGATGTAATAGGTTAACCTGGGCGCCGAGGCTTACCCAACTGTTTTATCGGAGTGGGTTAAGTGTAGCAAGGTGTAAATCTGCCGGTAGGCACAGACACGCTCCACACGGGGACCTCCTGCCTGTTACGGATGGACCAGTTCGGACATTTTGGTTTCCTTTGAAAGGATGTTTCATACAACAGAGTAGGAAGGTGTGTGGCACCACACTTCTGAAAGTGGGTGTATGTGATGTGTTGTCCAAGTGTCTGCTGATTGCAATCACCGTTCCTCGTGGTTATTTGAGTAACACTTGTTCACTGTTCTGTGACGTAGTAAGAAGTGAAATAAGCCAGATGAATGTGCTGTATTGAATTAATATTGTCGTGTTACCATGTATGCTGTAGATGTAGATTTCATTAAGTTTACTTTCAACTTTGGGCATCACCACATTGGAGGAAAGTGTTTCTTGTTTGATTGTGGACTTCCGATGTGAGGGCTGCCTAAGGCATATTAATCTGCTACTATAAAACTGAAAGTAAGGATTAGCATGTAGGTGTGTCTTTATTGCAATGCCTTTTTCCTATATTACTAATTCCACACATGTAGAGTTTCATGATTAGGAGTGTCGGTTAAGCCTTGCTGAGCCATCATGCTCATGGTTGGTATATTTAAGCTGTGTGCAGGTGAGAGTTATGAGGAAGGGTCCGAGGATGAGGCGATGCCCCCACCGGCGTTCACGACCGAGCTGGAGCCCTGCATGCCGCCATGACCTTCGTTTGAATGCTGCTAGTGTGTAGCGTCCCCGGGATGGAAGGCTACACTTTTTTGCTTAGTTAGTAGGAGAGTGGAGATATGTATATTACTTCCATTGTATATTAAGTTTGTAAATGACTTCCGCTGTTTTATATAAAATAAAAGTTTGTATGTTGTTCGTATTCTTGTGTGCCGTTGGGTGCCACATCGCACGGCACCACCCCCTGTGATCCAGGAGTGGGTGAACCACGTGGTGGTCCCCACAATCGTGGTATCAAAGCCGCATTAGGAATAGCACGCTCGAAAAGTGCCTATTTTGAAAACTTAGAAGTAGTCGAGTGAGAATTAGTCATTATGCCCACATAAGGTCTATTATAGTAGTAGTTACTGAGGTGGAAATGCTAACATACTTGCTATTAATTTGTAACGGCACTCCGATGTCAGGTAAGAGGTAAGGTACGCCACTGCAGGTGGATCAATTGCGGTAACCTCGCCATACGAGCAATAGTATGGAATGGTTTACCGTGCCTTGGCACGGTAGTGAATATGAGTCTCTGAACCTTCTCATGGTTCTGAGAGCATATGAAAACGCTGATCTCCAGCGTGCTTTAGACAAAAGTGGGATTACCCCATCGTGTGGTAAGCAACCCGATAGTATTCAATTCTTGAACGTTCAATGATCAAAGGGCCATACGCAGCGCTCGCCATCAGCGTGCCTCAATGGTCATGAGGCAGTAGGTGGTATCCGTTGAGTTGATAAAATTTTCAACCGTGACGACCCGTTCGCGCTCTACTCGGGTTCCCCGTCGTGTGGTGTGAAAACACGACCATGTACCTTGACATGGCTTGACTCAAGGACGATCCATATGGCAATGATATGGACCGTATGTTTTTACTATTATATGGACCTGCCTGACATGTCAAAACCCTTATGTGCACCATTATTGTGTGGTCTTTTGCAGGTACATTAACCACGTTAGTGCATGACATTTAGAAATCATTTGTGAGTGACGACTTTAGTTCCACCATTTGACACGTACATGCAGGAATACCGGCTTAGGATTTTTCTTTTGTAAGGAACTGTAGTACCGAGATATAAGTTATTAGTTGCATAAAAAGGATATTTTCAAAGAAAAGAGTTGAATTGGAGTTTAGGCTTCCATTTAGGGGTTAGTTAACTCCCATTTTGAACTAATTGTCAATTGGGAGTGTAGATTCATTTCCAAAGACTTAGGAAACCTCCCCTGTTTCGGCAGAATTTTTGCTGAACTTAAACAGGGGATAACTTAGGATTGATTGAACCAATGGAGGTGTACGATACTATTCTGGAAAGGTTTTGATGTATTCTACAACTTCTATGCAGAACTCCAGAACAAAATCTCCCTCCAAATGGATGAAAATCTCAGAGGAGTATGCCCTGTCCAGAAACACGACAGACCAAAATGCTCTCTGGAATTTTCTGTATTTCGACCACAACTTTTTGTAGAAAAATTTGTAAGGGTCAAGTAAGATACCGTTGGAAAGTGTAGGAAATGTGATACAACTTTGTAGTTCAGTGTTTTCCTAGATTGAGGGTAGCAAGGTGTAAATCTGCCGGTGGGCACAGACACGCTCCACGCGGGACCTCCTGCCCGTTACGGATGGACTGGTTCGGCATTTGGGTTTCCTTTGAAAGATTGTTGCACACAACAGAGCAGGAAGGTGTGTGGCACCACACTTCTGAAAGTGGGTGTATGTTGTAAAAGTCCCAAAACGTGAATGCAAAGAAACAGATGATTGAACGTCATTGTGTTTCTGTTCATGAAAAATGGGACTTACAAAAACTTTCTCACATGTGATGGTATACATGAGGTGCAACCACAAGGGTTCAAGCATGCCTTTGAATGTGTTGGACCAAGGTGGAGTTAAACCCATGTGTAAACCCTACATGTGCATGAAAAAGAATAAAAATATGGTCTTTAGACTCAGATGCTCACCTCAAAGTGCCGCCAAATTTTTGAATACACATGGAACCTCATACATTGAAATTGAGGAGAAGAGGGTGGTAAACTATCTGATTTGAGGTTGAGCTAAAAGAGGGATGGATTATGATCATGTGAGTTCATGCTGAATTCAAACATGTTAAGGCAAGGGAATGATTTGAGTTATGTCACATGAAATGATAAACTCAAACATGGACATGTGGTGAAAGCAAAAATCTTATTTAACTCATGCTGAACACATGTTAACCAAGGGAAAGTATTTCACTCCCAACAATCTAACAAATATGCACATTCTCTATGAGTAGAGGGGAGGGAAGTTTAAACCCCATTTTTGAAACCTTGCAAAGCATTCATGTTCAGATGGTCCAAAAGCATATATATGAGATGATCATTGCAGTCCTCAGGTATTGAAGAGCTTAAGTTCCAAAATGGGAGGGATTTTAAGCTCATATACCATTTGTTCAAAGCATTGTTTGAGATCACCTTCAAATTCAAATTTGAGGGGCATGTTAAAAAAAAACTGAACTTGTGAGGTTCAGCTTGGGACCAAGATTGATCAATCATGGGCTAGGAGCAAACCAAAGTGTTTCACCCAAATTCAGATGGGTCATCACCAAAGAGGACTTAAATTTTAGTTTGAATTAAATGGTTTTACTTCAAAGCAAAAAAGGCCCATTCCAAAAAGGGAATTCAAACTTTTGTTTGAAAGTTTGTATTTGCAATGGCCAACTCAAAGATCAGAGGGCATAAGTGAATTCTTCAGGTCCAAATTATGAGGTAGCCAAATTTGGAGGAAATTTGGAGGTGCTTGGATATGAATATAAGGAGGACTTGTAAATTTCATCCAAATTTGAATTTAAACTTAAAACTGTGGCACAACTTTTCAAATTGCCAAAATAACTTTTGAATTGAGTTCCACATGGCTGAATGTGCATGTGCAAAAAAATTTGGAGATATTTGGGAGAGGGACTGTGGGGCCCACAGGTCAGTGGGAGGAGACTTACCACTGAAGCAAACCAGTTCTTCAGTTCAGACTGAGCCCGAAGCAGCCGACGGCAGGCCGACACCGAGACGCACGGGAAGGCCACCTCCTGTTGTCCAGCTCGCACGGGAGACCAGCTCGACGTCTCACCGCGGCCTTATCGCCCCCACGCAACGCTCTGTCGGTCGCAAACCGCCCCACGAGCCCTGTTCTGCTTCCTCCCGAGAAAACGAGCTGCCGGCGCCGCGCTTGTTCGCCCCGATCGTGAGCCAGCGTCGTTCCCGGCTGCTCGAGCTAGCAACATGAAAGAGGAGCGCCAGCGTGTGCACAAGAGTTTCTGTAGCTCAGCTCCGGCGTTCGGGGCTGCTGTTGGCCATAATCTGATGTTCAGCACCGAAGCCGGGTAAACGTTGGAAACCGATGTCGGGCTCTCGTGGGCAGCTCACCACCGTGGGTTTAATGCTCAAGCAGCAACGCTCAGAGGTGCGCCGTACCACCGCGGTGCTTCTCCCCGGAGCTCAGCTCAAACGGTGATCCTCTGTGACAGAATTTGATGTTTTTCTTCTGGAGCATGACCTCGGACCCTATGGTAAGGATTTCGCAAATTCGCGCTCAATTTGCACGTAGAGGTCACCAACTCGTGCCCAAAGGGTCTAGGCTTAATGGTGGTCCGATCCCCTTCACGACCCTAGCTAGAAACCCCGTGTTAACGGCGAATTCCGAGCTTTCTGATCGGCAGCCATGGCGGGAACGCGCGGGCGCACGGTGACAACCAGGTTGCCGCCATTTCCTAGCCCGTTTGAGGCCGTGCCGAACTTGCCTGACCTCCACTGGTGCTTTAGAGCGGATCCGCCGAACGTTTGGCGGGCTAGGGTGCTCAGGCCATGGCGCCGAGGCTGTACCGAAAGGTGCGCACGTCGCCGACCGGTTTCCGGTCACCAGCGGTCCGAGATCAATGCACCAGTGGATTGCTCGTCCCTGAAAACCCTCAGGCGGCAAGTATCGAGCCGGGAGACGGCCGGGGAGCCGACTCCGGCGAGCCCCGACGAGTTTCCGGCGAGGGGGCGGCGTGGGAAAAAGAAAACGGCTCGGGGAAGAAGACGACCGGCGGGTCCCACGTGTCAGTGGTCAAAAAATTAAATCCCCGATCAGCTGCGGCCCCGGAATCCTTTGCGACAACGCGGGAAAGGGTCTGTGGCCCCGTGTGGCGTGATTCCGGCGGCTGACACGTGTAAGGTGGACCCACAAGCAGAGTTTGAACATTTCCCGAATTATTTTGAATTCCAGATTTAGTTCAAAGTTTAGAACCTCATAACTTTTGCTAGGGAGCTCCAAATTTATTGATTCAAATTGGTGGATTCAGGATGAAGAACTCTATCCAAATATGCAACCCAATTGGCATGAAAACCAATATAAAATTCTGGAGAATTATTTGAAGCTTTTCAGCAAAAGAATTTTAGAGGGAGTTTGGTTCATCCAAAAATCCCCAAATTTTGCCAGGATATTCTTTAGGATATTAGGAGACAACTGTAAAAGGTTCAGCTCATTTGGAGTTGATTTAATTAGGATAATTCTGATTTCAAGTTTCTGTATTCAAATGAATACAGAAACATTTTCAGAGAATTTCCAAAACATGGAAATTCAGTTCTGGGCATTCCTTAGCTCCAAAAATCCTAGGAAACTTCATGCATGCTCCCTAAGCTATGTATGAAATTGTAGTTCACTTGTATTTGCATGAAAGTGCAAATTTATTCAAAATTAATTCCTTTTGGCTTAGATGCTTAAGGAATTATTCTGGGTGATCTACTTAGTGAAATATTCTGAATTTTGGTCCAGAGGACTTTCTTGTGACAAGGAACTCACAAGAAAATTTCCAGCTCCATTGGAGCCCTGGATCAGTAGTGTTCTGTTCCACCATTAGTTGATCCCCACCCAAGTGATGAAACCCCACTCCTCACTTGATCTTAGTGCTTAAACACACTCCCAAACCACAAGCCCCAGTGTCATTCTAAATTCTTAAACAAAGTTCCAGTTTCAAACTTGTCTTTAGAACTTGTTAGCAAAAGTTTTACAATTAAACATATGTGCATGTTCATAACGTGTAGTGATTAAACGTGGAAGAGTGGAAGAGAAGTTAAGCTTGGATCAAGGAGCAAGAAGGGCAGGGATTGAACTTCAAATCATCAGCAACTAACTTCATATCATCTGACTTTAGTCACCTGCAAAACCAAGGCAAGCCCTGGTTTGCACTTAAGTTGTTTTTAAAGTTTTTCTTTTGTTCACTACTATTGGTCAAAGTTTGTATGTGCATTAGGTCAAGGATGTTTGATACTCCACTTGCATAACCAAACATGAACCCTGAGGTCAAGGGTAGAATTGTTTCATCGCTGTAGAATAAGGCTGTGCTAAATAGGCTACGACATCCGGTAGAAGACGAGTAGTTGGAATCTACTCGCGAACTTTGTTCCAGGATCACATAAGTAGGGTTGGAAAGAGAGGCAAACTAAAGTTTACATTTCTAAAGATGAGACTGGGCAGGAGAGTTAGGTAGCGACAAGACGAGGTCTTGGTCGAGTAGCTCTTCCCGTGTCGGTCAAGGACAGAAGCGTATGCGGCCCTGGGAGCAAGTATTGAGTTGTGTACCGGATGCTTACTGATATATGGGAACCAGGAAACCGATGTACCGGGTTCACTGGATTGTAGAGGCATACCACATCGTCTCGTTAGACCTATGAGCCCGAGACGGCGCGACCGGTTCTACAGTTTAGTGGCCTGAGAAAGGTTGCCACATACAACGTAATGAAGGACGCCAGAGTTGGGTCTTCAGAGGCGGGCTTATGTGTCGAGTTATCCAGGTAGTGTTTGATTCGAATCACCGTCCCTCGTGGTTATGAGTACCGCTTGCTCACTGCGCTGTGACGTAGTAATCAAGTTGTGTGGGAATAGTTTGCAAAGTTTTAAATGCTGTTATGCTAATTATAAGTTGCATGAAAACCATGTTTGAAGAAGAGATAGAGCAAACTAAAGTTATTTTCCACCTTGGGACAAGTAACATTGGAACGAAGCGTTTCTTGTTTGATTGTGGAGTTCCAATGTTGCTGGGCTTAAGGTCACTACTATTATGTCTAAAATCTGAATGTTAAGGATGAACTCGTAGGCGAGTCTTTTCGCAAATGACAGGCTTAAGTCTTAGGTTACTTTCATGTAGAGTTTCATGTCTTAGGAGAGAAGGTTAAGTCTTGCTGAGCCTTTGTGCTCACTCTTGCTATATAAGTGGTTTTGCAGGTAAGCATCGACGCTATAAAGAAGGTTGTCCGGTGAGACTCGGAAACTTCCGAGTCATGTCACACTTGGAGAACCTAGCCGCTGCCGTGTCTTCGTGTTGCTAGCGAGAGGAGTCCGCGGGCTGGACCCCTTCTCGAGTGCTTCTTAGATAATCAACGTGATCTGTTTATAGACTTCGCTGTAGCTATTTTATGTAAATTATTTACGAAGAACAATTGTAAGCTTCCGCTTTGATTTATGTAATACATTGTTCCTTATATGTGTGCTGTTGGGTGCCGCATAACACGGCACCACCCAATGCGATCCCCAGGCGAGGTGCCCCGTCCCCGTGACGTGATCGGGACGGCGTGGTCCTCTCAGCGTGGTATCAGAGCCGCATTGGTAATAGCACACGGAGTAAGGATCGTATTACGACAAAAACTTAGGATACGGTGAGGAAACGGTATTAGGCCCACATAAGGGCTGTAGTAGTATAGTTACTTAAGTGGCAAGATTAACATATGTGCTTTAATTCTGAATTTTGATTATGTAACGACGCACCTACGCTCTGGTAAGCATGGTAAGGAACGCCACCGAAAGCGGTTCAATTTCGGTTAGCTCCCCTGACGAGGAATGTGGTTCAGGGAAAGATCTCACAGCTTGGTGTGAGACGTTAATATGAAACTCTTGGACTCTTCATGTTCCTGAGTTCATATGGAACGCTGATCCCTAGCGTGCATTAGGCAAGTAAGTGGAGACCCCATCGCGTGGTCAGTAACGTGAGAGTGTGTTCGTCTGGAAGTAGCCCAGGAGGACATACGCAGCGCTTGCCATAGGCGTGCCCTGCTAGGCAGTAGGTGGTATCCGTTGGGTTGATGACATTCCCAACTGTGACGACCCGTTCATGACATACTCGGGTTCCCTGTCGTGTGGTGTTGAAACACAATCACGTATCTTGAGACGTGGCTTAACTCAAGGACGGCCGTATGGCAATGATACGGGCGTTTGTATTTACTTTCAAATATGGAACTGCCTGAAATGAAACAACCTTTGAGTGCACCACTATTGCGTGATCTTCTGCAAGTACTAACCACGTACTTATCCCGTGTAGTACACGTGTGCGAGATACCGTCTTAGTGCCACTGATAACACGAATATGCCGGTATAATCCGGGTAGGATTTCATTTTGGTGAGGTAATGTAGTACTGACATGCTTCTTATGGTGCGTCGACACCGTACTAAACATATAATCCTCTTCCCTAAGAAGAAATTAGTCATGAACTAACTTTCAACTAAAAATGGAAGTTTGAAACAAGTATTATTTACTGAACTCTTATTTTGAGCTAAGATTCAAATGAGAGTATGACTAGGTGTCAAGGTTTTCAAAAACAGAGTGCTCTGTTTCTGGCAGGAATTCTTGCTGGATTTTCACAGGGCATAACTCTGAGTAGCTTTAACCGATTAAGGTGTATGATACAGTTCTGGAAAGATTTTCAAGTGCTCTACAATTTCTTTGTAGACCTCCAGAGCAAAATCACATGTTAAGTTGGTGAAAAGTCCAGTTGAAGGCAAACTGTTCAGAACGAGGACAGTAGCAAAACCTCTCTGGACCTTTCTGTTTTTAAGCCATAACATCCT
The DNA here is from genome assembly GCA_030760725.1 of Neostapfia colusana. Classification (NCBI taxonomy): domain Eukaryota; kingdom Viridiplantae; phylum Streptophyta; class Magnoliopsida; order Poales; family Poaceae; genus Neostapfia; species Neostapfia colusana. The sequence continues at coordinate 28,399,018 of JASWHV010000019.1, read as the reverse complement.
GTAGAGAAACCCTTAAGGAGCCTATGATACATCAATTGAAAGGTTATGAGATGTACAACATTGTTGTAGTTCAAGGTTGGTTCAGATTCTTATTGTATTTGTATATACAACTGTGATAAATATAGCCACATATAGAGGGGATGCTGGCAAATTTTATCCAGGAATTCTGTCAACTTTGGAGAATCATAACATTTGATCCAGAAAAGATCTGGAAGCATTTGAGTACTCGTTGGAAAGATACTGAAGTTAAATTGAACTTTGGTGTTCAACTTGAGTTATGAAAATGCTGTTAAACTGATCAAAATCTGGGCAAAGACAGAAGGATCCGTTCTGTACAGCAAAGAGAGCGAGTTAGGCCTACCACACGGGAGTGATTAAACTCGAGGATTTTCCGGTGGGACGTGAATATCCAATGTGTTCCGATGAGTTACCGGGCAATGCCAGGTAATGAGACGTCAAGTTCAGAATTGAACTGACACCGGAAACAACACCGATTTCACGAAGGCTGTATAAGATGGCACCCAATGAACTAGCGGAGTTGAAGGAGCAACTAAGTGAACTTATAAGCAAAGCTCATCACCTTAGGGTTGCTCTGCGCTGTTCGTTAAGAAGAATGATGAGACACTAATATTAAGTGTTGATTGTCGTTCACTCAATGCCGTCACTATAAAAGGCATGAGGGTACGCTATGGTTTAAAGACCATACAGTTATACCTCGTAAGATGAAGCTCTACAGCCGGAAATGTCGCACACGCGGAAGTGGTGTGAGTACGGTGCAAGAGTACTGTTCGGGGTTGATTTGTCAACGAAGCCGATGACCGAGTTCGGGCGGTAGAAGCGAACTTGGAGGCTGTGCAATCAAGACAAAAAAAGTTAAGATGGTCAAAGGCATAGACCGTTGCATTTCAATGGCGGAGAACACGTTTGTCTTCGCGTGTCTCCGATGGAAAGGAACTCAACGGTCCAATGTAAAGGGGAGATTTTGTTCCCCGAGCCTTAGATCCACTTGCTATCACGGAGATGTGTGGAACCATAGCCTACCGTCTGGAACTATCGGCAAGTCTTGCTGGTGTTCACGACACATTTCATATGTCACAGCTACGGAAGTACTTTAAATCTACCATCGCTGTCCACACCGAAGAAATTGACTAGTTGAAGCCGGATCGTACCTACACCAAGCGACCGGTTCAGACTATCGATGAAAAGAATCCGGGACAACTGGAATCGGATATTAAGATTTTACCAGGTGCTGTGGGGTAATCATACCATGGAAGAAACAACGTGGAGAGCAAAGATTACCTCCGCATGAACTATCCAGAGTTTTTATCGTCATACCACTTGGCATTACCTCTCCCGCCTCGTTCTCCTATTGGAATCTCAGGACAAGATTCATTTTAAGGGAGGAGGAATGTAAAAGTCTCAAAAACGTGAATGCAAAGAAACAGATTATTGAACGTCATTGTGTTTCTGTTCATGAAAAATGGGACTTACAAAAACTTTCTCACATGTGATGGTATACATGAGGTGCAACCACAAGGGTTCAAGCATGCCTTTGAATGTGTTGGACCAAGGTGGAGTTAAACCCATGTGTAAACCCTACATGTGCGTGAGAAAGAATAAAAATATGGTCTTTAGACTCAAATGCTCACCTCAAAGTGCCGCCAAATTTTTGAATACACATGGAGCCTCATACATTGAAATTGAGGAGAAGAGGGTGGTAAACTATCTGATTTGAGGTTGAGCTAAAAGAGGGATGGATTATGATCATGTGAGTTCATGCTGAATTCAAACATGTTAAGGCAAGGGAATGATTTGAGTTATGTCACAAGAAATGATAAACTCAAACATGGACATGTGGTGAAAGCAAAAATCTTATTTAACTCATGATGAACACATGTTAACCAAGGGAAAGTATTTCACTCCCAACAATCTAACTCATATGCACATTCTCTATGAGTAGAGGGGAGGGAAGTTTAAACCCCATTTTTGAAACCTTGCAAAGCATTCATGTTCAGATGGTCCAAAAGCATATATATGAGATGATCATTGCAGTCCTCAGGTATCGAAGAGCTTAAGTTCCAAAATGGGAGGGATTTTAAGCTCATATACCATTTGTTCATAGCATTGTTTGAGATCACCTTCAAATTCAAATTTGAGGGGCATGGTCAAAAAAACTGAACTTGTGAGGTTCAGCTTGGGACCAAGATTGATCAAGCATGGTCTAGGAGCAAACCAAAGTGTTTCACCCAAATTTAGATGGGTCATCACCAAAGAGGACTTAAATTTCAGTTTGAATTAAATGGTTCACTTCAAGGCAAAGAAGGCCCTTTCCAAAAAGGGAATTCAAACTGTTGTTTGAATGTTTGTATTTGCAATGGCCAACTCAAAGATCAGAGGGTATAAGTGAATTCCTCAGGTCCAAATTATGAGGTAGCTAAATTTGGAGGTGCTTGGATATGAATATCAAGAGGACTTGTAAATTTCATCCAAATTTGAATTTAAACTTAAAACTGTGGCACAACTTGTCAAATTGCCAAAATAACTTTTGAATTGAGTTCCACATGGCTGAAAGTGCATGTGCCAAAAAAAATTTGGAGATATTTGGGAGAGGGACTGTGGGGCCCACAGGTCAGTGGGAGGAGACTTACCACTGAAGCAAACCAGTTCTTCAGTTCAGACTGAGCCCGAAGCAGCCGAAGGCAGGCCGACACCGAGACGCACGGGGAGGCCACCTCCTGTTGTCCAGCTCGCATGGGAGACCTGCTCGACGTCTCACCGCTCCCTTATCGCCCCCACGCAACGCTCTGTCGGTCGCAAACCGCCCCACGAGCCCTGTTCTGCTTCCTCCCAAGAAAACGAGCCGCCGGCGCCGTGCCTGTTCGCCCCGATCGTGAGCCAGCGTCGTTCCTCGGCTGCTCGAGCTAGCAAACCGAAAGAGGAGCGCCAGCGTGTGCACAAGAGTTTCCCCAGCTCAGCTCCGGCATTTGGGGCTTCTGTTGGCCGTAATCTGAGGATCAGCGCCGAAGCCGAGGGGTAAACGTTGGAAACTGACGTCTGGCTCTCGTGGGCAGCTCACCACCGTGAGTTTCACGCTCAAGCAGCAACGCTTAGAGGTGTGCCGTACCACCGCGGTGCTTCTGCCCGGAGCTCAGCTCAAACGGTGATCCTCAGTGACAGAATTTGAAGTTTTTCTTCCGGAGCATGACCTCGGACCCTCTGGTAAGGATTTCTCGAATTCGCGCTCAATTTGCACGTAGAGGTCACCAACTCGTGCCCAAAGGGTCTAGGCTTAACGGCAGTCCGATCCCCTTCACGACCCTAGCTAGAAACCCCGTGTTAGCGGCGGATTCCAAGCTTTCTGATCGGTGGCCATGGCGGGAACGCGCGGGCGCACAGTGACAACCAGGTTGCCGCCATTTCCTAGCCCGTTTGAGGCCGTGCCGAACTTGCCTGACCTCCACTGGTACTTTAGAGTGGATCCGCCAAACGTTTGGCGGGCTAGGGTGCTCGGGCCACGGCGCCGAGGCTGTACCGAAAGGTGCGCACGTCGCTGACCTGTTTCCGGTCACCAGCGATCCAAGATCAATGCACCAGTGGATTGCTCGTCCCTGAAAACCCTAAGGCGGCAAGTATCGAGCCGGGAGACGGCCGGGGAGCCGACTCCGGCGAGCCCCGACGAGTTTCACGTGTCAGTGGCGGAAAATTAAATCTCCGATCAGCTGCAGCCCCGGGATCCTTTGCGACAATGCGGGAAAGGGTCTGTGGCCCCGTGTGGCGTGATTCCGGTGGCTGACACGTGTAGGGTGGACCCACAGGCAGAGTTTGAACATTTCCCGAATTAATTTGAATTCCAGATTTAGTTCAAACTTTAGAACCTCATAACTTTTGCTAGGGAGCTCCAAATTTAGTTATTCAAATTGGGTTGGATTCAGGATGAAGAACTCTATCCAAATACGCAACCCAATTGGCATGAAAACCAAAAGAAAATGCTGGAGAATTCTTTTAAGCTTTTCAGCAAAACAATTTTAGAGGGAGTTTGGTTCATCCAAAAATCTCCAAATTTTGCCAGGATATTCTTTAGGATATTAGGAGACTCCTGTAAATGTTTCAGCTCATTTGGAGTTGATTTATGTAGGGTAATTCTGATTTCAAGTTTCTGTATTCAAATGAATACAGAAACACTTTCAGAGAATTTCCAAAACATGGAAATTCAGTTCTGGGCATTCCTTAGCTCCAAAAATCCTAGGGAAATTCATGCATGCTCCCTAAGCTATGTATTTTACTTCACTTGGATTTGCATGAAAGTGCAAATTTATTGAAAATTAATTCCTTTTGGCTTAGATGCTTAAGGAATTATTCTAGGTGATCTACTTAGTGAAATATTCTGAATTTTGGTCCAGAGGACTTTCTTGTGACAAGGAACTCACAAGAAAATTTCCAGCTCCATTAGAGCCCTGGATCAGTAGTGTTCTGCTCCACCATTAGTTGATCCCCACACAAGTGATGAAACCCCACTCCTCACTTGATCTTAGTGCTTAAACACACACCCAAACAACCAGCCCCAGTGTCATTTTAAATTCTTAAACAAAGTTCCAGTTCTAACTTGTCTTTAGAACTTGTTAGCAAAAGTTTTACAATTAAACATATGTGCATGTTCATAACGTGTAGTGATTAAAAGTCGAAGAGTGGAAGAGAAGTCAAGCTTGGATCAAGGAGCAAGAAGGGCAGGGATTGAACTTCAAATCATCAGCAACTAACTTCATATCATCTGACTTTAGTCACCTGCAAAACCAAGGCAAGCCCCGGTTTGCACTTAAGTTGTTTTTAAAGTTTTCCTTTTGTTCACTACTATTGGTCAATGTTTGGATGTGCATTGGGTCAAGGATGTTTGATACTCCACTTGCATAACCAAACATGAACCCTGAGGTCAAGGGTACAATTGTGTCATCACTGTAGAATAAGGCCGTGCTAAATAGGCTAGGACATCCGGTAGAAGACGAGTAGTTGGAATCTACTCGCGAGCTTTGTTCCAGGATCACATAAGTAGGGTTGGAAAGAGAGGCAAACTAAAGTTTACATTTCTAAAGATGAGACCGGGCAGGAGAGTTAGGTAGTGACAAGACGAGTTCTTGGTCGAGTAGCTCTGCCCGTGTCGGTCAAGGACCGAAGCGTATGCGGCCCTGGGAACAAGTATTAAGTTGTGTACCGGATACTTAGTGATATATGGGAACCAGGAAACTGATGTACCGAGTTCACTGGATTGTAGAGGCATACCACATCGTCTCGTTAGACCTATGAGCCCGAGACGGCGCGACCGGTTCTACAGTTTAGTGACCTGAGAAAGGTTGCCACATATGACGTAATGATGGACGCCAGAGTTGGATCTTCAGAGGCGGGCGTATGTGTCGAGTTATCCTGGTAGTGTTTGATTCGAATCACCGTCCCTCGCGGTTATGCGTACCGCTTGCTCACTGCGCTGTGACGTAGTAATCAAGTTGTGTGGGAATAGTTTGCAAAGTTTTAAATGCTGTTATGCTAATTATAAGTTGCATGAAAACCATGTTTGAAGTAGAGATAGAGCAAACTAAAGTTATTTTCCACCTTGGGACAAGTAACATTGGAACGATGCATTTCTTGTTTGATTGTGGAGTTCCAATGTTGCTGGGCGCAATCACTACTATTATGGCTAAAATCTGAAAGTTAAGGATGAACTCGTAGGCGAGTCTTTTCGCAAATGACAGGCTTAAGTCTTAGGTTACTTTCATGTAGAGTTTCATGTCTTAGGAGAGACGGTTAAGTCTTGCTGATCCTTTGTGCTCACTCTTGCTATATAAGTGGTTTTGCAGGTAAGCGTCGACGCTATAAAGAAGCTTGTCCGGTGAGACTCGGAAACTTCCGAGTCATGTCACACTTGGAGAACCTAGCCGCTGCCGTGTATTCGTGTTGCTAGCGAGAGGAGTCCGCGGGCTGGACCCCTTCTCGAGTGCTTCTTAGATAATCAACGTGAGCTGTTTATAGGCTTCCGCTGTAACTATTTTATGTAAATTATTTATGAAGAACAATTGTAAGCTTCCGCTTTGATTTATGTAATACATTGTTCCTTATATGTGTGCTGTTGGGTGCCGTATAACACGGCACCACCCAATGCGATCCCCGGGCGAGGTGCCCCATCCCCGTGACGTGATCGGGACAGCGTGGTCCTCTCATATGTGACGTGTTGTCCGGGTGTCTCCTGATTACAATTACCGTCCCTCGCGGTTATTTGAGTACCGCTTGTTCACTGTTCTGTGACGTAGTAAGAAGTGAAATAAGCCAGGTGAATGTGCTGTATTGAATTAATATTGTCTTGTTACCATGTATGTTGTAGATGTAGAGCTCATTAAGTTTATTTTCAACTTTCGGCATCACCACATCGGAAGAAAGTGTTTCTTGTTTGATTGTGGACTTCGGATGTGAGGGCTTCCTAAGGCACATTAATCTGCTGCTATAAAACTGAAAGTAAGGATTAACATGTAGGCGTGTCTTTATTGCAATGCCTTTTTCCTATATTACTAATTCCCCACATGTAGAGTTTCATGATTAGGAGTGTCAGTTAAGGCTTGCTGAACCATCGTTCTCATGGTTGCAATATTTGAGCTGTGTGCAGGTGAGAGTTATGAGGAATGGTCTGAGGATGAGGTGATGCCCTCACCGGGGTACACGGCCGAGCTGGATCCCTGCACGCCGCTGTGACCTTCGTTTGAGTGCTGCTAGTGTGTAACGTCCCCAGGCTGGACGGCTACACTTTTTGCTTAGTTAGTAGGAGAGTGGAGATATGTATATTACTTCCGCTGTATATTAAGTCTGTAAAAGACTTCCGGTGTTTTATATAAAATAAAAGGTTGTATGTTGTTCGCATTCTTGTGTGCTGTTGGATGCCGCATCGCATGGCACCACCCTCTGCGATCCCGGAGTGGGTGAACCATGGGGTTGTCCCCACAGGTGTGTATGTGTGATGACCATCCTGGGCACACATATGCATTCACTTGGTTCATTTACGGAACCAGGTGTCACAGTTTGGTCCATAAACGTTTCTAACGGTATGGAAAAGTTGACCCAAACTGAGCACTTACCGGGGAGGTGCTGCTGAAATTCTTTCAGAATTTCTGTCAACTCTAGAAGCTCATAACTTTTGATCTAGAACTTAGTGAGTGTAAATAAACACCCGTTGGAAAGATATGGAAGTCTTCTCCAATTTTTCTGTTCACCCCTAACACAGCTTCACAAGTTAAATTAGGATTTTATACCAAAGAACAGAAGCTGGTTCAGTTTCTGTACTTTTCTGTTTTTGAACCATCACTTCCTGTATTCGTTTTAACAATAGTTGTGTGATACATTTCTGGTAATCTGGTGGGTTAGACTACAACTTTGTAGTTGTGAGTTTTAACAAACTTGGTTCGGAACTGTATGAAAAAGTTGAATCAAAGTGGGTACCTCTTGGTGGGGTACTGCTGAAATTCTCCCTGAATTTCTATCAACTTTCAAACTTCATATCTGTTGAACCTGAACTGATATGGAGTCAAATAAATAACCGTTGGAAGGATACTGAAGTAATCCATAACTTTGGTATTCCCCTCTGGTCTTAATTCTGCTGTTATTGAATTTTAGTGCAGACCGGTCAATTGTGAACCTGAGTTGTCGGTAAGCTGATCGGTCAAGCACCGGATGACTTGTTGTGATTATGAGTGTTGTTATACTCTCAGACGTTCATAATAGGTTCCTAGTACTCTTCGTAGCATCAATTTTGATATCAACCACGGAACATTGTCCATTACCAGACCATCCCTAGTGATGAAGACCAACTACAGAACCACCACTCTCGGCGATCAAAACCGGTGTAGTTTCCACTCTAGAAGGCTATGGTTGTGCATTACCTTCCCACAAGAATAGTATGGCTTCAGTTCTCAATCTCTTACGTTGGAACTTAAGGGGGGAGGAGTGCATCCAAGTAAACCAAAGCATGGAGTACCCATTTTTTATACCCCAAAGTATGACATCACTAAGAAACAAGAGGGAATTACGCCTTCAAGAAATCAAAGTTTAAGTACAAGATCTGTTATCATCAAGAAAGATGTAGTTTCAACGTCGGCATCACACACACACAAATGCTCACCCGAATCGCAAGACTTAAGAGAAGAAGAAGATTTAGCATGTCACAATTAGTGACAACTCTAGTAAACTCGACCCCAATAGGGTGATGTTCTAACTGAAAGGTTACATGAAGACTTAGGAAAAGGGAGAAAGTGAAGTCAACATATAGTAGACATGGCTTAGGCTAAGTTTTCATGGAGTATTTCCCAATGATCTTGGCGAAAATTTGACATAATATCATTGAACTAGGTCACATCATGAAAGTGACATTCCTTGCTTAGCACCTTTCATGACCCAGTTATTTATACCTGACTAGGTTTGAGATGATTCTTAATCAAGTTTGAATTGTTGTACTACCTCTTGCTCAAACTATAAAAAGATGATGCACCATACATATGCACCATTTTTGCACCTGTAACACACTCAAAATTACTACCATGCATTGCATACATTTTTCATGTAGAGAAGCATTTAAAAATGAAGAAGAAAATAAATATAGGAGTATAGAGGCAAATAATATAATAAAAGGAAATAAAAATAGAAAATAATAAAAATGCGAGGGCCTCACGGCCTCGACGAGCCCGGATCACGTTGAGGGGTGCTGCGTTGCACAGCACTGGATAACACACATAAAAAGTACAAAACGAAGCAAAGTTTTCTTACATAAAAGAGTTTATAGACATGTTTACAACAAAATATGTTCAGTCCACACTCACGGGCGTAGACTAAGCACAGAGTTCACGTTCAGCTCGTGAACATGTTCCCTCTACCGCGCACACACACTAACACGGCGGCCTGCATGACTCCCATTCGACAGGGTTGCCCTCTTGGGGGTCCGTCTCCTCCTCATAACACCCTGCAAAAGCTTCAAACACAAGAAGTGAGCACGATGGCTCAGCAAGACTCACCCGTCTTTACTATACATGAAACTTCTACATGCTGGATTACAGTGTAAATGGGAATGTCAGTTGCAAAGGACACGCCTAAATAGTTGAACTTTACTTTCAAGTTTTAGCAGAAAGTTGTAGAGAACCTCACACTAAGACACATGAGAGAGCCGCAATCAAACAAGAAACGCATTTCTCTCATGTGCTTTGCCCAGGGATGAATAGAACTTTAGTTTGCCCTAAACTACAACAAATCATTAGCAACCAAGGTATAACTTTCAATCAGCAACTTTTAACATGAATCTAGCCTGTTCGTTCTACGTAATGGTACAGCGAACAAGTGGTACTCACTGACTGCGAGGGACGGCGATTATAATCGATTTACACCTGCAGGGTAACCCGAATAACCTGTCATATACGCCCCCACTCAATGTTGCCTACAGCAACCATCACGGACGTCGTACGCAACCACCTTTCATCCGTCCGCCAAATGTTGAACCGGACCTATCATCCCGAGCAAGAGGTCTCTGCGCGCGCATCCTCAGTGCCGCCAGCCGATTTACACCTCAATCTCTCAACCTACCCTCTGGATGACAAGCAATGCCTCAACACCCAGTTACCCGAATTACATTGGTTTCCTGGTTCCCATATATCCGGTAGGTCTTCGGAACTGTTCTAGCTTGTTCAACAGGCCCGCACACAGCTCGGTCCTTAATCGACACAAGCGGAGCTATGACACCCAGGCCCCAACGTCCTGCTGCCCTTACTCTCTGCTCGGTTTCATTTTCTGCCATGTGAATCATTTGCTATCTTTCTAACCAAGCTGTGTGCCTCTAGCCTATTCTCACAAGCAGTTCAAACTACTTGACTTTTAAAGAATCCTACACTATCTTAGCATTGCAGTGGCTACTCGAGGTTTAAAAACCTACGCCCAGACCAGAGTTTTCTTGGCTATGCATTATGGTTTTCAAACAAGACTCTAATGCATAAGTAAAGTGGATACTCAATGTAAGTTCTCAAAACAATAAAGTTTATAAAAGGCTAATGCAAACCGGAGCTTGCCTTGCTGCTGTTGGTCATAGGCTAGCTGTTCCTCCGGAGTTATGATGTCTAAGACTTCTGTCCCCCTCTTCAACCTTAGCGACTACATGAAACAAATACATGTATGTATCAATTTAAATGCACGTGTGTTTGGAGTTAATCTTATTAAGACCATAAGTACTGCTAGATAGGCCCCAATGACTCTGAAATTTTTACTGTGGTTTAGATACAACCTAAACAGAGACTAGGCCAAATTTCATTTGGAGCAAAGCTCATTTGAGCCCTCCACAAATAAATGTGTATTTGTCCTTAATTAGAACTCTTAGGGTGTTCTAAGGATTTTCATGGAGCAAGCCATGCCTTCTGGAAACTAGATTTTCAAAGGTTTCTAATGGAATTGGTTTCACCTAATTTGAATATTCCTAGCAAGAGGATATTAGCTAAACAAGTTCAGAGAAATTCTGAAAAATGTTTCTGGACATTTTTTATTTTCTCTTGAACAGTTTTATTAGTCACACCATTAGGTGGATCAAATTAGCTCAAATGGATTTGAAATTTTTATGGTAGCTCAGAGATATTATGATGAACGTCCTAGCCAAATTTCAGAATTTTCTACTAAAGGGTTCTCCAGTTAAAATTCTAAACATTTTAAACTTTGAAGAATTAATTTTGGAGAATAAGGATTTTCATAAAGTGAAACTTGATTTGTGGGAAATTACTCAGAGAGCTGAATCCAAAAAAATTTGGTTCACTCGATTTGGATTTTTGTAGCCAAAGTTATGGGGATTCGAAGTTTGAACTAGAATCTGAAATTTGGGAAATGTTTATATTGCTGCACGTGGGACCGGGGCTACGTGTCGGCTCCTCAGCGGCTGACACACGGGGCTACGGAGTTTTATGCGTGCAGCTACAAATGATCTGGATCCACAGCTGATCCCTCGTTTTAAATATTTACCCGCTGACATGTGGGGCCGGGGGCTTCTTCAACCTCCCGACATCCCGCGCTCGGCCGCCGCCCCCCTCACCGGAGTGTCGCCGGAGGGGTTCTGCCGTGCGCCAAACTCCATGATTTTCACCGCCTCTGCCTAATCCCGCACTGGGAACATGGGCTCGCCTTAGCTCATCATGACAACAACCAGAACATGGCCGGCTACGAGCGGCGGCTTCGGAAGAACTTTGGCCGTGTCGGCCAGGCTTCCTAGCTCCCCAAATGATCGAGCAAAAGGTCGTAGAGCATCAGTGCACCCTAGGGAAGGTCGTCATGAACTCAAATGAGCTCAGAAACGGCCACAACTATGACACGACCCCACTGGTCCTGTCGAGCCAGGATCACGCTGAGGGGTGCTGCGTTGCACAACACCGTATAACACACGTCAAAGGTACAAAGCGGAAGCGGAAGCTTTACTACATAAACAAGTTTATTAACATGTTTACATCAAAATAAGTTTAGTCCACACTCGCGGGCGTAGACTAAGCATCAAGTGCACGTTCAGCCCTCGAACGTGTCCTTGCTAGCACACTCGCACACTAACTCTGCGGCGTGCACGACTCCCACTCGACGGGGTTCCCCTCCTGGGGTTCCGTCTCCTCTTCGGGAGTCCCTTCCTCATAGAACCCTGCAAAAGCTTCAAACACAAGCAGTGAGCACGAAGGCTCAGCAAGTCTGACCCGTCTCACCTAAACATGAAACTTCTATATGAGGGTGATGGGTTGCATGAGGTAAAAATCATTTGCAAGGACTCGCCTAATTAGTAGAACCTTACTTTCAAGTTTTAGCAGCAGGTTGTGGAGAACTTCACGCTAAGGCACATGAGAGAGCCGCAATCAAACAAGAAACGCATTTCTCTCATGTACTTTGCCCAAAGTTGAAAAGAACTTTAGTTAGCACTAAGCTACAACATATCATTAACAATCAATATCCAACTTTCAATCAGCAACATTTTAACATGTAACTAGCCTGTTCTTTCTACGTCACGGTACAGTGAACAAGTGGTACTCACTGACCGCGAGGGACGGCGATTATAATCGATTTACACCTGCAGGGTTACCCGAACAACCCGTCACGTACGCCCGTACTCGATGTTGCCTACAACAACCATCACGGACGCCGTACGCGACTACCTTTCACCCGTTAGCCAAATATTGAACCGGTCCCATCGTCCCGAGCAAGAGGTCCCTGCACACGCATCTCTGTGCCGCCAGCTGATTTACACCTCGAGCTCTCAACCTACCCTCTGAACGACGGGCAATGCCTCAATACCCAGCTACCCGAGTTACATCAGTTTCCCGGTTCCCATATAGCCGGTAGGTCTTCGGTACTGTTCTAGCTTGTTCAACAGGCCCGCACACGGCTCGGTCCTCAATCGACACAAGCGGAGCTACAGCACACAGGCCCCAAAGTCCTGCTGCCCTTACTCTCCGCTCGGTCTCATTTTCTTGCCATGTGTTTCATGTGCTATCTCTACCCGAGCAATGTGCCTCTAGCCTATTCTCGCGAGTAGTTCCAACTACTCGACTTGTACCGAATCCTACTCTATCCTAGCAATGCAGTGGCTAACGGGGTTTGCAATCCTAAACCCCAACCCATGGTTTTCTTGGCTATGCAGTGGGGTTTCCAAACAAGACTCTGATGCACAACATAAAGAAAACAAGTATGTGCTCAAAACAATAAAAATTTATAAAATGGTTAATGCAAACCGGGGCTTGCCTTGCTGCTCTTGGTCGTAGGCTAGCTGTTCCTCCGGAGTAACGAAGTCTAGGACTTCGGGTTCCTCCTCGACCTTAGCGACTACATGATAAGAACAATGTATGTATTAATTAAATGCTTTTGTATTAACTTTGAAGTTGTGAAGTCTATAACCTTTACTAGATAGACCTAATGACTGTGAAACTTTTACTGTGGCTTGGTTACAACCTAAACAGAGACTTGGTCAAGTTTTAGTTGCAGCAAAGCTCATTTGAGCCCTCCACAAATAATTATGTCCTTGACCTTAATTAAAGGCTTTTAGGGTGTTCTAAGTATTTTCATGAAACAAACTATGACTTTCTGAAAACTAGATTTTCAGAGGGTTCTAATGGAATTGGTCTCACTTAATTTGGAAGTCTCTAACTAAAGATATGAGCTAAACAATTTCAGAGAAAATTCTGAAAATGTTTCTGAACATTTTCTATTTTCTCTGGAACAGTTTTACTAATCACACCATTAGGTGGACTAAATGAGCTCAAATGGATCTGAAATTTTTATGGTAGTTCAAGGATATTTTGGTGAACATCTCAGCAAAATTTCAGGATTTTCCTCCAAATGATTCTCCAGTTAAAATTCCTAACAGTTTAAACTTTAAGGAATTAATTCTCGAGAATTAAGGAATTTCATGAAGTGACACTTGATTTTCTGGAAAGTACTCAAAGAGCTGAATCCAGCAAAATTTGGTTCACTCAATTTGGAGCTTTCTAGCCAAAGTTATAAGGATTTGAAGTTTGAAGGAAATCTGAAAATCGGGGAAAAGTTTAAACTCGCGCGTGGGCCCAGGGGACACGCGTCGCACGCCGAAGCGATAGCACACCGCGGCCCACAAGGCTTTTGCGCGCCAGCACACCCGATCCCGGCCGCAGCCGGATCCCGATTCAAAATATCGGCCGCTGACAGCTGGGGTCCACCCCCTTCTTCAACCTCGCGACACCCGCGCTCCGCCGCCGAGGGACCTCGCCGGAGAGCTCGCCGCTGGCTGCTGTACCGCTTCAAACTTCTTGATTCTGGCCGCCCCTGCCTACTTTTACTTGGGGAACATGATCCGAGGGTCAGCTGCTCATGACAACGGCCGGAGCATGGTCGGCGACGAGCCGCCATATCGGAACGACTTCGGCCATGACGGCTGACGCTCCTAGTGCCTCAGCTACTTGGGAAATCGGTCGGGGAGCATCAGTGGACCTCAGAGAAGGTCGACATGAGCTCGAGGCAGCTCGGGGAAGGCCCGAAATAGGTCCTCACCGTGCGCCCGATACCCCCCGTGCGTTCCGCCATTAGTAGACCTTGAATTACGCCGGGCACAGAAGTTCTCCGGCCCAGAGTTGTGAAGGCAACTTGTGCGTCACCGTGTCTAGTTCGTGTGGGAGTGGCCTGAGGCCCTCTAATCCTTTCTAGAGCACGAATTAAACAGAATCGTACCCGAGGGTCGTTCTGCACACAGAAAGGGGAAAAATGGAAATTCGCCGCCGGTGAGCAACCACTCGAGCTGTGGCTCGGGGATGAGCAGCACCGATCACTTGCGCGTCCAAGGGTGCCTTGGCTCGGGCGTGACAACGCCCAGGTTGGGCTGTCCACGAGAGCCCGAGGTGCGGCGGTTTCCAGTTCCGAGTTTGATCTTTCGGCACAGCCGATATCACTCGGTTTCAATCGATTTCTATCAATGGGAAGGATGGAGGATGGTTGCTAGTACCTTGCTGGGACCTTGGAATGGAAAGAGGGAGCTGCGATCGGCTTGATCAAGCAGGAACTCGAGCGGCGGCGATGGCAGTGGGAAAAGCAGTCGCGCACGTCGGTAGCTCGGGGAAATGGTGACTGAGGCACGCCGGGGGGGAAATAAATAGCTCAGCCGGCTGGCCTCCGGCTTGGGGCACGCAGCAGGAGCTGGCGCCGGCCGGCCCCTTCGGTGGCGCGCGCGCACAACAGCCGGGAACCGACTGAACTGTGGTTCAGTCGGTTTGCTTTGAGGCTGAGGCTGACATGTGGGTCCCACTCCTCTTTTAACCTCTGAAATTTATTCCTAACAGCTGTGGTAAACAGTGAACCCTATTCTACCCTTGGCAACTCAAATTATTCACCCAAGAGCCATTTGAATTGATCAAAGTTCAAATGAGGTTTGGTTTGAATGAATTTCAGCACAAGTGCAGTTTGAAATTCAAATAAAGTTTGAATTTCTCCCCCTTAACTCATGTCAAGATCAACTCCAAATGGAGTGAAAATTGGTGTGTGAGCTCACAAAAATGTGCTGAGCAAGAATATGCCCTCCACTTTTAAATTCAGTGGGTGAAAACAGTTTGAATTTGAATATGTTTTCAAACTGCCCCTTTCCTATCTACACCCAAGATGACCTCAAAAATGTTTTGAATTTGGGTGAAACTTGGCATGGACATCCTTAGCAAAGTGTAGGAGTTTTCATATGTCCAGCCCATCTATATCACATGTGGGAAGTACCACTTTTGCAATGTGTGAGTTTGTTCCCTAATGAGCATGTTGATAATTGTTACTTGCTCTTTATTTGTGTTCATCATTTTTCCTCAAATGAGGTGTGTGGTGTGGTGATGAACACTGCAAATGAGTGTCAAAAACTGAGGCCCTTACATTCCTCCCCCCTTAAAAGAATCTTGTCCCGAGATTATAAGGTGAAATGAGAGAGAGGACGGTGGAAATTTTACCGAATATGCGATGTGAAAAAAGTCGGGGTAGTTAGTGCGAAGGAATTCTTCGCTCTCCCATGTCGCTTCGTCCATGGAGTGATTACTCCATAGAACCTTGTAGAACCACAACGTACGGTTGCGTGTGGTTCGGGCCTTTTCATCAATAATCTGCACCGGTTCCTCCCGATAGGTGAGATCCGGTTGCAGTTCTTCAATGTCTTCCAGCTGAACGGTAGTTGATAGCTTGAGACACTTCCTCAGCTGGGAAATGTGAAAGACGTCGTGCACACCGGAAAGTGCTTCTGGTAATCTTAGCCGGTATGCCACCGATCCACATCTTTCGGTAATCTGGAATGGACCGATGAATCGGGGTGCTAACTTTCCTCTCACCCCAAATCTGTTTACGCCCTTCATTGGAGACACTCGTAGGTATACGTGATCTCCAACTTCGAATTGTAATGGGCGCCTCCTCCGGTCCGCATACTGTTTCTGTCGGGATTGAGCGGCTTTTAGGTTCGCTTGAATTAATCGAACCTTTTCTTCCGCGTTGTTGACAAGATCAATCCCGAAGGTAACCCTCTCGCCAGATTCACACCAGTTCAGTGGTGTGCGGCATCTCCTGCCGTATAGCGCCTCGTAGGGCGCCATCTTGATGCTGGCTTGGTACCCATTGTTGTACGAGAACTCGGCTAATGGCAAGTGATCATCCCAATTCTTGCCGTGGTCGATAGCGCAAGCTCGTAGCATGTCTTCTAGGATTTGATTTACCCGCTCCGTTTGCCCATCCGTCTGCGGGTGGTAGGCTGAACTACGGATCAGCTTCGTCCCCAAGGCAGCGTGTAGCTGCTCCCAAAAACGGGACACAAATAAAGTGCCCCGGTCCGATACGATGGTACGGGGTACGCCATATAAGCATAGGATCCGTGAGATGTACAGTTCAGCGTACTTCTTGGCGTTGTAGTTGGTGTTGACCGGGATGAAATGGGCAACTTTGGTGAGCCGATCGACGATCACCCACACAGAATCATGTTTCTGTAAGGTGGTGGGTAAACCGACGACGAAATCCATGCTCACGTCCTCCCACTTCCAGGCAGGAATGCCCAGTGGTTGCAGCAGTCCCGGTTTCCGCATGTGGTCTGCCTTCACCCGTCGACATGTATCACACTCGGACACGTATTTTGCAGTCTCTCGCTTCATCCGTGTCCACCAAAACTTGCTTCTGAGTTCTTGATACATCTTGTTGCTGCCGGGGTGAATAGAAAACTTTGATAAGTGAGCCTCATCAAAGATTTTCTTCCGTAACTCCGGGTTTCGGGGTACGACGATCCGGTCCTTGAACCATAGGACGCCGTCTCCGTCCTTCCGGAAACATTTCAACTCCCCACTGTCTACACGTCTCCGCAAATGTGACATGCCCTTGTCATTCTTCTGGGCTGCCGCTATCTCTTCACGGATGGTGGGGATCAAAGCTAGGTTGTAGAGAGCTCCATGTGGAATCACATGTAGTGGTGGTTCGCTCTCTTCCAACGGTGTGATGGTCAGATTATTGACGTGTGACATGCGGCTTAGCGCGTCTGCCACAACGTTTGCCTTGCCCGGATGATAATGGATCTCTATCTCGTAATCCTTTATCAGTTCCAACCATCTTCGTTGCCTCATGTTCAGCTCCTTCTGAGTGAAGATGTACTTGAGGCTTTTGTGGTCGGTATATAAATGTACGAGGTTACCGAGTAGGTAGTGCCTCCACATTTTCAGTGCAAGTACCACGGCAGCGAGCTCCAAATCGTGAGTTGGATAATTTTGCTCATGGTTCCTAAGCTGTCGTGATCCATACGCAACCACTCTTCGGTCTTGCATCAGCACACATCCGAGCCCAATGCCGGATGCATCGCAGTACACATCGAACGGTTTTGTTGTGTCTGGCTGCGCCAAAACCGGTGCTGATGTTAGGTGCTTGACTAAAGCCTTGAATGCTGCTTCACATGCTGGACTCCAAACATATTTGGTAGCCTTCTTTAGCAGCTCTGTCATTGGCTTGGCAATCTTCGAGAAGTTCGGAATGAACCTCCGATAATATCCCGCGAGTCCGAGGAAACTCCGTACCTCATGAACAGTTCTCGGGGATTTCCAATTCAGCACTTGCGTGATTTTGCTCGGGTCCACAGCGATACCCTCCGCCGAGATGATATGCCCGAGGAAAGGCACTTGCGATATCCAAAATTCGCATTTGCTGAACTTTGCGTATAACTTGTGATCCCGCAGCCGTTGCAAGACTATACGCAGATGTTTCTTGTGATCTTCCTCCGACTTGGAATATACCAGGATGTCGTCGATGAAGACCACGACAAACTTGTCCAGCTCCGGCATGAACACCGAGTTCATTAAGTACATGAAGTGAGCTGGAGCATTGGTGAGGCCGAAGGACATGACCAGGTACTCATAAAGTCCGTACCTTGTCGAAAAAGCTGTCTTTGGAATGTCCTCAGCCCTGATCTTAATCTGATGGTACCCGGATCTTAAATCCATCTTGGAAAAGACCTTTGCTTCGACCAACTGATCAAACAACATGTCGATCCGTGGCAACGGGTACTTGTTCTTGATGGTTACGGCATTTAATGGACGGTAGTCCACGCAAAGCCGCAACGTTTCATCCTTCTTTTTGACAAATAATGCCGAACAGCCCCATGGCGAGGAGCTCGGCCTAATAAAACCCTTCTCCAGAAGGTCCGTGAGCTGAGTCTTCAGTTCAGCCAACTCCTTGGGCGCCATCTTGTACGGCCTTCGGGATATTGGCATGGTTCCCGGTGCAAGTTCAATCTTGAACTCCACCTCTCTATCGGGTGGCATCCCCGGCAAATCATCCGGGAATACATCAGGGAATTCTCGGACCACTGGAATGTCTTCCAATCTGATGGTTGTGGCTTGATAGACACTTGGAAGTTTTATTTCTGGACTGTCCAGAAATAATGAGTGAGAACCGTGCACTTCTGAGTTTAAGTGCACGACTCGAAGGACGGTGTCTAAAACAGCGCCGTGGCGGGTTAACCACGACATCCCTAGGATGACATCGACCTTCTGTCCCTCTAAGATAATGAGAGACGTGGGGTACACTCTACCCGCTAAGCATAATGGTGCTTTGGAGACCATTACGCTTGCTGAAATCTTCCCACCCGGTGAACAAATTAAATATGGACTATCGGTGGGTAGTATTGGCAAGCTGTGTTTAGCAATGAAAGCTTGGCTAATAAAATTATGCGTGGCGCCTGAATCAAATAGTACTATAGCGGGATGCTGGTGGAGTTGGAACATACCCGCAAGGATTGGCTCGCCCTCCGGCACGTCCTCAATGGCAAGCTGGTGGACAGTACCGGGCCTAGGGTTTGCCCGCCGCGCATTAGTAGGGTTCCGGGGTTGATTCCTCCCCGGAAACTGTGGTGCCACTCCGCCGCCTTGCCTCTCCGGGCAACTGCTCGCGAAGTGTCCTGGACGACCACACTTGTAACATGTGGCCGCTGCTGGTGGAGTACTCGGGGGACGAAAGCCCGGCATGCGTTGCGGAGGTGCGAACGCACGCGGCATCGCCCGCTGCTGCTGTTGTTGTTGCGGTGGTGCTGGCAGTGCCGGCCGGAACGCCGGTGAAGAATACGGCCGACCGCGGAACGGCATCGACCGCTGTGGTGGCTGCCAGCGCGGACCTGATGGTGGGCGATTCACCATCCGAAACTTCTGAGAAGGACCGCCTCCTTCTCCGCTGCTCTGCGGCGCGCTTCGCTTTCGCTCTGCCGCCGCCAACTCCTTGCCGGAGTCTTCCTGAACAATCGCAGCATCAATTATGTCGTTGAGGCTGCCGCGATTGAACATCGCCAGCTTGTCCTTCAGGAGCGGGTTAAGCCCCTGGTAAAAGTGGTCCCGCCGCTTCTCGTCCGTATCTGCGTGATACGACGCGTAAAGTGCGAGATCGTTGAACGCCCTGGAGTACTCCAGCGCGTTCCGGCTCCCTTGTTGCAGGTGTAGGAACTCCTGCGTCTTCCTCTTCATCAAACCGGGCGGTATATGATAGGCCCGGAAGGCCGTCCGGAACTCCGCCCAGGTCATCACTCGGTCGGTGGGTTGTGAAGCACAAAAGTTGGCCCACCACGCGCTCGCGGATCCTTGGAGCTGCTGGACCGCGAACTGAGTCTTGCGCTGCTCGCTGATTTGGAGCAGCCCGAACTTCATCTCTATGGCGCGGAGCCAGTTGTCCGCGTCAAGTGGTTCATCCGCCCTTGAGAATACAGGGGGATGAGTCGCCAGGAAGTCGGAGTAGGAGCTCTGTTGGCGCTCCTCACGATCTTGACGTCTCTCTGGGCGAGACGTATTCGCAATCAACGTTTGCAGCAGCTCTGTGTGCTGCTGATGTGAACCCGCCATTGCCGCGACAATGTCGGCCAATGTAACCGTTGGCAGTGGCGGTGGCGGTGTTTGCTGTTGTTGTTGCTGCTGCTGTCCCGAGGAGTCCTCGGGAGGTGGTTGGGAGGTCTCTCCCCCTTGGCTAGTACCTCCAACATCGGGGTTGGCACGAGTACGCGTCATTCTGAAATTCAACACAGCAGCAATTAGCACATGTCTTACTCAAAATTCCATAAACAGGAGTAAGTATTGAAGCGACGCATGATTAACTTGCACAACATTCACATATATTGATAAAGCATAAACTTTATACAAGATACATTATTCTCGGATCTCCGAGAAGTCGTGCTCATGTCGTCACTACCTATACATACGCTACTGTCTACACGACATGTCACCGATTACAAAAGTTGGGTTACGCTACCCTAGCTGCCCTACTTGGCAACCGTAACCCCCTACTCGGAGTAGAACTCGACCTCCTGTGGGTCGTCCTCCTCCGGTACCTCTGCTGGTGGCTCGGGGTCTACCACCTCTTCTCCCATTCCAGGTTCTCCCATGGCTGGAAGACCCAAGACTACCGGTACGCCCAATACCGGGGGCACGAGGTCCTGCAATGCATGCACCTCGTCCATAGCCTGGTTGTAGTCCTCTTCCCAGCCTTGTCCTTCCTCAATAGCGTCGTCCCGCTCTTGAGCAATGTCCTCATTCTGCTGGGTTAGGGTCTGCACCAGCTCTTGCAACGCCGCAATGTCAACACGGCTCTTCTTCTTTGCCTTCTTCAGACGACGCAACTGATTGTGTTGTTCATTCAGTCGCTTGATCGTCGGAAGGAGCACATTGCGGAGTGCACTGTGAGCACTCTCAAAATGATCTCCACGGCTTGTGCTCTCCTTGAGCTTGGTGGCGAGATGCTCCGTATGAACAGCTTGGCTGTCCATCACAGCGTTTCCCGCCCTCATTTGGAGGCTGAGATTTGCCTCCGCGGGGTTGTACCTTGGGCAACTCGGGTTTGTTGCCTCTAGGTACCTCTCTTCCCACACATGCTGAGCTCGTCCCTCCACCGGAACGAGTGCGTATGGAGTTCCCTCCATAGCCTGTACGTGTAGTTGGCAGAAACGTGACATAGTGTCACGGGCTGCCACTTGCCACATCCCTTCCGGTTGTCTTCCTCTCACCGTGACGGTGAATGGCACCCAACCGGGTGGCGTAGGCCCTGCAGGAACCTCGACATGGATCGTCCACGTCTTGTTCCCCTCTTCGCCTTCTTCCTTGGCGAAGTATTGCGGCATCTGGTTGTACCCGAAATATTGGAGCATTAGCCACAATGCTCCCGGGTAGCCGCTACGGTCAGAGCAGTGGGAAACTACCCACCCGTTCTCCAACCGTTTATCTGCTGCCATCTGTAAAAATATATTTGAGAAATGTCAAATATTTATTTAAACAGTAAACCATTGAGTTATAACATAAGATATGTCATTGAACCCTTAACACTTGGAAACATAGTTCAAATTTTTAAACAAATTTGACTGCTGATCTGCTGTTCCCATGACAGCCCTGACCAGTTTCCATAACAATCTGATTTAGGCCAGGTTAAAAGCAAAACCAGTCCTGGAGCTCAACATCAAAGTTAAAGTTAACTTCAATAGCTTTCCAGAAAGTATTTGGTTGGCCTAAGATCTGCTCTGGTTCAAAAGTTATGAGATGTCAAAGTTAACAGAATTTCTGGAAACAATTGGACAGCACCTCCCTGCCTTAGGTACTGATTTGATCCAAGAATTCCAGTTAATTCTGTTCCTAATCTGACAAAACTTTCTGTTACAAAGTTGTAACCCATCTCATAAGCTTCCCAGAACCACCTCATTTTCTATTTTTGGATTTTTATGCAGGAAGTTATGCTTAATTTACAGAGAGTCTACAGAGAGTCTTTGCTCCGTCCTGTTTTCTGGACAGTTTCAACTCTACTGCATTTTTCGAGTGGTTAAGGGATGAAACACCTCTGGAACTCAACAGAAAAGTTGTAAAGCTCCTCCAAAGCTTTCCAGAAATGTATCATACGACCCCAACCTCGAAAGAACTCAACCTCTAACCTCTGATTAACTTCAGCCTTGATTTAGCTGAAAACAGAGTGCTCTGTCCTTAACATCCTATAAGTTGAAAACTTATTAACTTTGAATATCCTGTTCAAGGGAAGGAGTTACATCAAGTTTTACTACTTTGGATCAAAACCTTCAAGTTTTTAAATGAAGTTGTTCATTTAGTTGGGTGTGACGTCGAGGCGTCACCAGATTATGTCGGTACTACGTCCTCACAAAGGAAAAACCTATACCGGATTTAGCCGGCTTCGTTAGTTCAGTGGCACTACTCGTCACTCGCACACGGATGCTACACGTCTACCGTTTCGTGGTAAGGCTACCTGCAGAAATTCAACCAATCATCAGACTCGGCTGCACACCGAGCCCGGAATCCATACAGTTTGTACACCCGGCCGTCATCACTCGCCCGGATGTTCTCAAGCCAAACACGCCTTGAGTTACGTGTTCACGTTTCAGACCACGTGACGTGGTCTCCCATGTTGCACCACGCACGCCAGGGACAGACGTTGCTCGAATACCCCAAACGACATGAAGAGTCGTAGAGGATATCAAAGCGGGTCGGGTTACCTGCCACCCGTGGGGCTCCACCCTTCAGCTTGTGCGCACTGGTGGACAGCGCTTACGTGCACCCCCCAAGACATGAACGTCCCGAGATGCACGATTTTCCGACATAACAAATAGGTTACTAAGCCACTTTCTATATACTAATAACATCCTTATACGGGCTACTAACTCGTTCCTCACTGGATTTTTGAAAAAGAAGACCTTTGTACTGTGTTAAACCTCAAGCGAGCTCTGATACCACGCTGACACGACCCCACTGGTCCTGTCGAGCCAGGATCACGCTGAGGGGTGCTGCGTTGCACAACACCGTATAACACACGTCAAAGGTACAAAGCGGAAGCGGAAGCTTTACTACATAAACAAGTTTATTAACATGTTTACATCAAAATAAGTTTAGTCCACACTCGCGGGCGTAGACTAAGCATCAAGTGCACGTTCAGCCCTCGAACGTGTCCTTGCTAGCACACTCGCACACTAACTCTGCGGCGTGCACGACTCCCACTCGACGGGGTTCCCCTCCTGGGGTTCCGTCTCCTCTTCGGGAGTCCCTTCCTCATAGAACCCTGCAAAAGCTTCAAACACAAGCAGTGAGCACGAAGGCTCAGCAAGTCTGACCCGTCTCACCTAAACATGAAACTTCTATATGAGGGTGATGGGTTGCATGAGGTAAAAATCATTTGCAAGGACTCGCCTAATTAGTAGAACCTTACTTTCAAGTTTTAGCAGCAGGTTGTGGAGAACTTCACGCTAAGGCACATGAGAGAGCCGCAATCAAACAAGAAACGCATTTCTCTCATGTACTTTGCCCAAAGTTGAAAAGAACTTTAGTTAGCACTAAGCTACAACATATCATTAACAATCAATATCCAACTTTCAATCAGCAACATTTTAACATGTAACTAGCCTGTTCTTTCTACGTCACGGTACAGTGAACAAGTGGTACTCACTGACCGCGAGGGACGGCGATTATAATCGATTTACACCTGCAGGGTTACCCGAACAACCCGTCACGTACGCCCGTACTCGATGTTGCCTACAACAACCATCACGGACGCCGTACGCGACTACCTTTCACCCGTTAGCCAAATATTGAACCGGTCCCATCGTCCCGAGCAAGAGGTCCCTGCACACGCATCTCTGTGCCGCCAGCTGATTTACACCTCGAGCTCTCAACCTACCCTCTGAACGACGGGCAATGCCTCAATACCCAGCTACCCGAGTTACATCAGTTTCCCGGTTCCCATATAGCCGGTAGGTCTTCGGTACTGTTCTAGCTTGTTCAACAGGCCCGCACACGGCTCGGTCCTCAATCGACACAAGCGGAGCTACAGCACACAGGCCCCAAAGTCCTGCTGCCCTTACTCTCCGCTCGGTCTCATTTTCTTGCCATGTGTTTCATGTGCTATCTCTACCCGAGCAATGTGCCTCTAGCCTATTCTCGCGAGTAGTTCCAACTACTCGACTTGTACCGAATCCTACTCTATCCTAGCAATGCAGTGGCTAACGGGGTTTGCAATCCTAAACCCCAACCCATGGTTTTCTTGGCTATGCAGTGGGGTTTCCAAACAAGACTCTGATGCACAACATAAAGAAAACAAGTATGTGCTCAAAACAATAAAAATTTATAAAATGGTTAATGCAAACCGGGGCTTGCCTTGCTGCTCTTGGTCGTAGGCTAGCTGTTCCTCCGGAGTAACGAAGTCTAGGACTTCGGGTTCCTCCTCGACCTTAGCGACTACATGATAAGAACAATGTATGTATTAATTAAATGCTTTTGTATTAACTTTGAAGTTGTGAAGTCTATAACCTTTACTAGATAGACCTAATGACTGTGAAACTTTTACTGTGGCTTGGTTACAACCTAAACAGAGACTTGGTCAAGTTTTAGTTGCAGCAAAGCTCATTTGAGCCCTCCACAAATAATTATGTCCTTGACCTTAATTAAAGGCTTTTAGGGTGTTCTAAGTATTTTCATGAAACAAACTATGACTTTCTGAAAACTAGATTTTCAGAGGGTTCTAATGGAATTGGTCTCACTTAATTTGGAAGTCTCTAACTAAAGATATGAGCTAAACAATTTCAGAGAAAATTCTGAAAATGTTTCTGAACATTTTCTATTTTCTCTGGAACAGTTTTACTAATCACACCATTAGGTGGACTAAATGAGCTCAAATGGATCTGAAATTTTTATGGTAGTTCAAGGATATTTTGGTGAACATCTCAGCAAAATTTCAGGATTTTCCTCCAAATGATTCTCCAGTTAAAATTCCTAACAGTTTAAACTTTAAGGAATTAATTCTGGAGAATTAAGGAATTTCATGAAGTGACACTTGATTTTCTGGAAAGTACTCAAAGAGCTGAATCCAGCAAAATTTGGTTCACTCAATTTGGAGCTTTCTAGCCAAAGTTATAAGGATTTGAAGTTTGAAGGAAATCTGAAAATCGGGGAAAAGTTTAAACTCGCGCGTGGGCCCAGGGGACACGCGTCGCACGCCGAAGCGATAGCACACCGCGGCCCACAAGGCTTTTGCGCGCCAGCACACCCGATCCCGGCCGCAGCCGGATCCCGATTCAAAATATCGGCCGCTGACAGCTGGGGTCCACCCCCTTCTTCAACCTCGCGACACCCGCGCTCCGCCGCCGAGGGACCTCGCCGGAGAGCTCGCCGCTGGCTGCTGTACCGCTTCAAACTTCTTGATTCTGGCCGCCCCTGCCTACTTTTACTTGGGGAACATGATCCGAGGGTCAGCTGCTCATGACAACGGCCGGAGCATGGTCGGCGACGAGCCGCCATATCGGAACGACTTCGGCCATGACGGCTGACGCTCCTAGTGCCTCAGCTACTTGGGAAATCGGTCGGGGAGCATCAGTGGACCTCAGAGAAGGTCGACATGAGCTCGAGGCAGCTCGGGGAAGGCCCGAAATAGGTCCTCACCGTGCGCCCGATACCCCCCGTGCGTTCCGCCATTAGTAGACCTTGAATTACGCCGGGCACAGAAGTTCTCCGGCCCAGAGTTGTGAAGGCAACTTGTGCGTCACCGTGTCTAGTTCGTGTGGGAGTGGCCTGAGGCCCTCTAATCCTTTCTAGAGCACGAATTAAACAGAATCGTACCCGAGGGTCGTTCTGCACACAGAAAGGGGAAAAATGGAAATTCGCCGCCGGTGAGCAACCACTCGAGCTGTGGCTCGGGGATGAGCAGCACCGATCACTTGCGCGTCCAAGGGTGCCTTGGCTCGGGCGTGACAACGCCCAGGTTGGGCTGTCCACGAGAGCCCGAGGTGCGGCGGTTTCCAGTTCCGAGTTTGATCTTTCGGCACAGCCGATATCACTCGGTTTCAATCGATTTCTATCAATGGGAAGGATGGAGGATGGTTGCTAGTACCTTGCTGGGACCTTGGAATGGAAAGAGGGAGCTGCGATCGGCTTGATCAAGCAGGAACTCGAGCGGCGGCGATGGCAGTGGGAAAAGCAGTCGCGCACGTCGGTAGCTCGGGGAAATGGTGACTGAGGCACGCCGGGGGGGAAATAAATAGCTCAGCCGGCTGGCCTCCGGCTTGGGGCACGCAGCAGGAGCTGGCGCCGGCCGGCCCCTTCGGTGGCGCGCGCGCACAACAGCCGGGAACCGACTGAACTGTGGTTCAGTCGGTTTGCTTTGAGGCTGAGGCTGACATGTGGGTCCCACTCCTCTTTTAACCTCTGAAATTTATTCCTAACAGCTGTGGTAAACAGTGAACCCTATTCTACCCTTGGCAACTCAAATTATTCACCCAAGAGCCATTTGAATTGATCAAAGTTCAAATGAGGTTTGGTTTGAATGAATTTCAGCACAAGTGCAGTTTGAAATTCAAATAAAGTTTGAATTTCTCCCCCTTAACTCATGTCAAGATCAACTCCAAATGGAGTGAAAATTGGTGTGTGAGCTCACAAAAATGTGCTGAGCAAGAATATGCCCTCCACTTTTAAATTCAGTGGGTGAAAACAGTTTGAATTTGAATATGTTTTCAAACTGCCCCTTTCCTATCTACACCCAAGATGACCTCAAAAATGTTTTGAATTTGGGTGAAACTTGGCATGGACATCCTTAGCAAAGTGTAGGAGTTTTCATATGTCCAGCCCATCTATATCACATGTGGGAAGTACCACTTTTGCAATGTGTGAGTTTGTTCCCTAATGAGCATGTTGATAATTGTTACTTGCTCTTTATTTGTGTTCATCATTTTTCCTCAAATGAGGTGTGTGGTGTGGTGATGAACACTGCAAATGAGTGTCAAAAACTGAGGCCCTTACAAACTAGTATGTAACCGTGCGACCTAGGTCAGAAATCTGAAACACTAACAAAACTCGATGAACAGTGGCTATACCCGACGGTTCTCCAAAGTTTCGGATCCTATAGACTCGCACGGACGTCTAGAAGTAGTTCTCTAAGTTAGGTGATGAGTGGTGCTATGTGTACCACGAATTTTGTGAAGTGGTTTGGAGGCCTCTATTGTACATCGGTGCAAAACCGTGAAATTCCGGCGACGGCAGCTCATGTCACGCCGCTGGAGCTTGCGGGAATGGAAGTGGGAACTATGACGAACCTCTTTGCTGTTCACAGCTCAG
The DNA here is from genome assembly GCA_030760725.1 of Neostapfia colusana. Lineage (NCBI taxonomy): Eukaryota > Viridiplantae > Streptophyta > Magnoliopsida > Poales > Poaceae > Neostapfia > Neostapfia colusana. The sequence continues at coordinate 28,371,914 of JASWHV010000019.1, read as the reverse complement.
GGAAAGGTGGGCTGTGGAGGCCAGATGAGTTGTTCCTGTGGCGGCGGCTCGGATTGAACCGAGGACGAAGAAATGGCGCGGTGGAGCTCGGGGAAGGTCGGTCATGGTCTGGAACCGATGCGAGAATGTCGAGCAAGGATCGGCGAACTCAGTTGCGGCCTCAGCTCGGCGTGACAGTCACTGATTTGACCGGGCGAAGGTGGAACCAAGAGCTCAGATGAGCGGCGAGGTTCTTTCGTTCGGGGACGATGCAAGCGGCTGTGATCGGTGAAATATCCCAGAGGGGGTTCGGGCGCCGGGTAAGGAAGCCGAGCGGTGGCCTACAGCGCGTGCGAGCGAAGCAGCTGCTGGCCGGCGCTGTGGCTAAGTGGCAAGCTCAGCTGCAGCCCGAGAAACCGAGTACTCGGTCTTCAGTCGGTTTGCTCCAAATGAGTGACTAACAAGAGGGCCCCACTTTCAAATTTTAACCTCTGAAATTTAATTTCCCCACTGCTCAAAACAGTAGAGACCTTCCTACACTTCGTCATTTGATAATTCACCCAAATTGGGATTTGGTTTACAAAATGATCAAATTGTGGAATTGGTTTGATTGAATTTGCAGCACATGTGAACTGAAATTCAAATTTGATTTGAATTTAGCCAAATTAGCTCATGTCAAGATCAACTCCAAATGGAGTGAAAATTGGTGTGTGAGCTCACAAAAATGTGCTGACTGTGAATATGAATCCCACTTTTCAATTCATGGGATGAAAGGAGTTTGAATTTGAATTTAAGTTCAAACTAGCCTCTTTCTAATTATACCCAAAAATACCCCAAAAGGTGTAAAAGTCCCAAAAATGTATATGAATAAACCGAAGGAATTCATATGTGTTGCAAATTCATGAAAAATGGGACTTGCTAAAAAACTTTTCTTCATGCAGAGTGCTACATGGATGTTCATCCAAAATGAGGCTCACATTTTCATTTGAAGCTGTTGAACCTACAAGAGCTTAAATACCTCCTTGCATGAATATCAGATTTCAAATTCAATGTTCACACAAATTGTGCTCCAAAAACTTTGAATACTTTTGCAGCCATATAGTTTGGAATTTAGGAAGTTTTGGATGACAAACATGTCATTGTAGGGTGGGCTCAAAAAGGTATTAAATAGATGCATTTTCAAATTCAAATTTGCTATGCAAATTCAAACTGAAGTTGGGGGAATTCAAATGCTAGCCCACTTTTCAAATTCAAGACTTTTGAATAGAAGAGATGAACATGAGAAGATATTTTGGGAGGAAATTTGGGGTGCACCCCATATGTCATTGAGCTAAATTAGTGACTTGCACACAAAGCAATTGAGGTGATGAGTCTCTGTTCCTCCCACGCGCTGGCAACCAGGGGGGCTGTTTCACTCATCTCTCGGCGTGATCCGCTCTTCACAGACCAAGCCAAACGCCCTTTGTTCGCTCCTCCTTGCGAGCAAATGCACAAACAGAGAACTCACCGCCGCTGCCTCGGGAGCAACCGGGAAACCAAAAAAAATTGCGTGCGACTCCACCCCGAGCTGCTAAACGGCACCGCAAGCCCATTTCCCATCTCTTCGATGCACAAACAAGCCGAGTTCCGGTGTTCCTGAGCTCTAGACCACTCCTCCACAGCGACATAAAACAAAGCGGCGGTCGTCTTCACGTGGACAGCTCTCCACAGGAGCTTTCACGGCCGAGCAAGGGCGGCAACGGAAGCGCACAACCACTGCGCTGCTTCCAACCGAGGCTCAAGCCAAACCGTGGAGAATAGCCGGCGAATTTTGGAATTAGGTTCCGGCGGCTTCACACCGAGTGTCATGTAATGATATCCAAAATTCTCACTTGTCAATGTAGATCATCAAACTTTGCACACACGAGCCAGACCAGGCGGCAATCATTTCTCCTTTAGCAACCCTAGCATGAAATCACCTCAGAGCAGTGGATTTTGAGGTCTTCCGAGCGTGTTCATGGCGGAACCAATCGGGCGCTCGATGACAACCCACTTGCAGCAGTTTCCGAGCTAGTTCTAGGCCTTGTCGAGCTTCCTAGTCGTGCCCTGGTGCTGTAGAGATAGTTGGTCAAGTGTTTGGCGAGGTAGAGAGGCCGGCCGACGGTGCCAAAGTGCACCCGAGGCCGCCGCACGTCGCTGACCGTTTTCCGAGCACCGGCAGCCCTAGCAAATCCCACCGGTGTGTTCCTCGACATCCCAAACTCACTTGCAGCAAGCCTCAGCTCGGGCGGTGGCCGGAAACGGCGAGCCGGCGAACTCCGGCGTCGGGCCGGCGAGCTGGGCGGCGCGCGCGAAGCAGGCGGTGGGAGGAAGGAGAAGGGGCGGGCCCCGGCTGTCAGCGGCTGTAAAATTTAAACTGTGATTGGCTGTGGCCCGGATCCTCTGTGAAGGCGCGCTGAAACCGTGTGACCCCAGTGTGGCCCAATTCCTATTGGCTGTGTTTAAAACAGTGGGTCCAGCAGACTTTTCAATAGCAAAACAATTCCAGAGATTGTTCCAACTTTAGAAAATCATATCTCTGTGTAGAAACCTCCAATTTGAGTGATTCCAATTGGGTTGGATTCATTTTACAAATATCTATCCAAATATGAATTCCAATATGTATGGAAGTCAATATTAAATTCTGAAAAATTCTTTGAAGGTTTTCTGAAAAAGAATTATTGAGGGAGTTTGGTTCATCCAAAAATCCTCAAATTTTGCAATAAGATTCTTTAGCATATTGTTGACCTTCTAGAAAATTTTGTGCTCATTTTAAGATCATTTGAGTAGGAATTTCCTAAATACAAACTGCTGTGTTCATAAGAGTCCAGAAACATTTTCAGAAAATGTTGCCCACTTGTAAAATCTATTCTAGGCAATTCATAGCTCCGAAAATCATAAGAAAATTCAGAAATACTCTGTGAGACATACTTGAAATTTTAGTTCACATAATTGGGCATGAAATGCACATTACTCCAGAATTAATTCTTCTTAGTAGAAATGCTTAAGGAATTGTTCTGGAGGAACTACTCAAGTAAAAGGTCTGAATTTTGGATCAAATTACTTTCATGTGACCAGGAACTCACATGTAAATTATCAGCTCATGTTGAGCCTTCGAACTCCCTGTCTTTGTCCTACCATACTTATGTATGTGGGAAAATATATAAGACTTTTATGGGAATTTTGGTAGACATAATTTGCATCCACATTAGCTGCAATTTGGCAAGCTAAATCTCTGGTTAGTATAGAACATGCTGTAAAAGTTTTGAAGCCATTGGAGTTCTTGTTCTTCAGTTGCATTCAATTCTTTTCAGCTCACCTCTTATGTTCATTAGGAAAGTTAGTGTATAACTAAAACACCAAGACTAATTTAGTTCATTCATAATTCTTTGCACAACAGAGGCAAACCAAGCCATTCTTGCATTTCCACACAGCCTCTGTTCTTAAGAAATCAAGTGTTTAACTCTTGGAATTGCATTATAAATTTGTGCATATGCATTTCAATAGGAATCACAACGAAGGGGATTCGAAGGAGCGATTCATTGAAGTGGATCCGAATCCGGAGAATCAAGGGTTGATCAGCAGGGATAACTAACTGATTATATACGACTACCCTGCAAAACAGGCAGGCTCTGGTTTGCATTTAACAGCTTTTAAGTTTTTACTTTGTTTTCACTATTTGGTTAGGATATGATATGTGCATTAGGTCTAGTGCTTGGATACTGCTCTTGCATGACCAAATGAACCCATGGAGTATTGGGTAGTTGTCTTTTCACCGTGTAGAACTGCCATGCTTATGTAATGTTCTGTAGAAGTCGAGTGGTGAGATGCTACTCGGATGATCAGGACAACAGGGGCAAACGGGATTGGTTCAGAAAATGTGTAGCAAATTAAAGTTGAGACCGGCAGGTTGTAGGGGAAGCAGGACATAGGGGCCTGGGTGGTATAGACCTGTCCATGTCGGTCAAGGACCGATACGTATGCGGCCCTGTTGAGCATGTTTGAGTTGTGTACCAGACTCATGCTGGCTATATGGGACCCAGTAAACCGATGTACCTCGGGAAGCTTGCGTTGAGCCTTTTCGGGTCGCCTCAGGCGAGACAGCCGGTGTGCAGTATGTGGGTAAAAATCTCATGACATGTCGTGTCGGTACGTGCACAATGAGAGTGGCTACTGTACGGGGCGATTTGATCTATTCAACATGGGTGAAATGGGGGAAAGGCTGCCACGTACGATGTCAGTGATGGTTGCTGTAGGCAACATCGAGTACGGGCGTACGTGTCATGTAGTCCGGGTGTTATTGATTCGAATCACCGTCGCTCGCGGAAAAGGACCGAGCATACTTATTCTCACAGTCACGACGTAGTAAGAACTTGCATGAGAAAGGAACTAATCACTACGGTTTGAAGTTTCGTACTAGCTTTGTGATGGATCTTGATGTATAGTTAGAGCAAACTCGATTCATTTACACCATGAGCAAATTACATCAGGGGAAAGCGTTTCTTGTTTGATTGTGGACTCCTGATGTGGCGTGCCCAAGGTTATTCTTAAATTGCTGCTAATAACTCTTGAAAGTAAGATTTCACATTTAGGCGAGTTTATTATGCATATCATCCTACTTTATGTTCATAACCTCAAGTAGAGTTTCATGATTAGGGTGACGGTTAAGTCTTGCTGAGCGTTAGGCTCACGATGCTATCTGAGTTGTTTTGCAGGTATTGACTACATGCTTATGAGAAGGGATGCCGATGAGACTCGGAAACCTCCGAGTGGTTACTCATGAGCATCCTCGCCGCTGCGGTTTGTTCTTCATGTTGCTAGTAAGAAACGCCTGCAGGCTGGACTGTTTCTTTGATGCTTAGTAGAAATGAGTCGTGAGAGTTGTAGTCTTCCGCTGTAGCTTATTTTGAGCTAAGTATTTGTAAAATACTCTTGTATGCTTCCTCAAATGATTTATGTAATGTGATGTGTTTTCTCGACCCGTGTGCTGTTGGGTGCCGCATATCACAGCACCACCCGACGAGGTCCTGCCAGGGCCGCATTCCCCCACAGCGTGGTATTAGAGCCACGTTGGGAATAGCACACGGATTGAGCACCATATTACGAGAAAAAACTTAGGATACGGTGAGATAACAGTATTAGGCCCACATAAGGACTACTATATTAGCATATTATGAAGGTGGTAATTTAACCTATTTGCTATGCTGGAAAATCGTGCATCTCGGGATGTTCTATGTCTTGGGGAGTGCACGTAAGCCCTGTCCACCAGTGCGCACAAGCTGAAGGGTGGAGCCTCATGGGTGGCAGGTAACCCGGCCCGCTTTAGTGTCCTCTATGACTCCTCATGTCGTTTGGGCTGTTCAAGCAACGCCCTTCCGCGGCGTGCCACGGGCGTGTATGGGAGACCCCGTCACATGGTTAGTAATGTGAACATATAGCTCAAGGCATGTTTGGCTTGAGAACACCAGTGCGAGTGATGACAGATGGGTGTATGAACTGTATTGGGACTGGGTTCGGTGTGCAGCCGAACCTGATGATTGAGTGTGTTTTATGTAGGTACTAACCACAAAAACCATAATACGAGTAGAACACGTTTGTGAGTGACCGTCTTAGTGCCACCTAAGAATACGTGTATGCTGGTGTAAGCCGGTTAGGATTTTCTTTTGTGAGGCAACATAGTACCGTCATATGTCTTACGGTGCATCATTCATTTATAACTTTCAAACTAAAAATGGGTGTTGGAAAGCACATATTAGTTACTGAGCTCTTCATTTGAACTAAGCTTCAAAGAAGAGACTTGCTAGGCTTCATTTGATCCAAAACCAGAGTGCTCTGTTCTGGCAGAAATTTTTCTGGACTTTGATAGAGCATAACTCTGAGTAGATTGACCCAATGGAGGTGTATGATACAGTTCTGCAAAGTTTTTTAAGTTCTCTACAACGTTTCTGTAGACCCCCAGAGCAAAATCAGACGCCAACTTGATTGAATGTCCAGATGAATGCAAACTGTCAAGAAAACAGGACAGCTACAAACCTCTCTGGACGTTTCTGTAAATTAGCCATAACATTCTGTAGAAAAATTTCTAAGGGTAATATGATACACCGTTGGAAAGGTTATGAAATTTGCAACGATTTTGTAGTTCTTAGTTTGTTCATAATTGTACTCCATTTTTATGTACAACTGTGATAAAAACAGCCACATACAAAGGAGATGCTGGCAAATTTTATCCAGAAATTCTGTCAACTTTGAACAATCATAACTTTTGATCCAGAAAAGATCTAGGGGCATATGAGTACCCGTTGAAAATATACTGAAGTTATCTCTAACTTCGGTATTCAACATGAGTTATGAAAATGCTGATAACTGGATCAAAATCTGGGTTAAGTACAGAAAGGTCTGTTCTGTACAGAATAGGGGGCTGATTATGTCGGCTTTAGGAAGATGTGTAAACATGAAATTTTGTTATGCTTTCATATAGTTTTAGCATGTTCATGTTTTTACATACTTTAACATACTGCTGAGATCAAGTTTTGACTTCCCTCAAAATTATTCTTTTGCAGTATGGTGCGTACTCATTCTATGAGTAGGGCTGAAGGTTCTCGCCGAGAGGGCGATGACTCGACTCCACCACGAGCACCGCCATCAACGGTATGGGAGGATGTCATGGCTCAGATGGTCGAGTCAAGTCAAGAGAACACAAGACTACTCAAAGCCTTGGTATAACAGGGCTTACTCCAACGTACACAACAGGTCGTTCCACCTCGGAACGCCTATTTGGACTTCTTGGCGACACAACCGCCAATTTCACGTAAGCCAACGAACCAGTGAGGGGTTATGGAGTCCAAGTTTGGAGTGTTAGAGTGCGACGAGTATCAGAATACATTATTTGCAGTTCAACAGCTCCTTGTAGCCGCCGGAAATTGGTGGTTCACTTATCTCGCCAGCATTCTGGAGGGCCATCAAGTGGAATGGACGGAATTTCGTGAAGCATTTTGTGCTCGTCACATTTCTATCAGTTTTATCAAGGCCCAGCAGCATGAATTCAGGAACCTGAAGCCGGGGGACATGAATGTCCTTGATTATGTCAAACGGTTTAACCATTTGGCACAATATGCTCCTTCTTATGCGACGAGCGAAGCTGCAAGGTGTGACTACTTCTTCCATGGCCTTAGTGCCATATTAAAGGTAAGTTGGCTTTGTTCAATCAAGGCAATTACACTGAGTTGATCAGTTCTGCCCTGCTGCAAGAACAAGCGACACTTGAGTGTCAAGCAGAGAAGAGGGACCGGGATGATGTGCAAGAAGACACACCAGTTGTTCCTCGTACATACCGTGTGGTGTATCACACACCATCCAATAAACTATGACAAGCACCAGTAAGATCAACTCAGTACAGATTTCCTGCTCAAGAATCACGTCTTGAAGCAACACCATTGCCACAGCAACGATTAATTTCTGGTGCATCATTGCTGCAGCCAAGTACAGCAACTTCTCAACCGCAAGTCAGCAAAGAACCGGAGAAACATCCGTGTTCTTATTGCCACCGTTTTGGGCATTTTATGCGAGAATGCCGGGAGAAGTTGTTGAACAGCGGACAACCATCATCATCAAGTGGTATACCGCCACATGCTCAAGTCAATATAACATCATTGCAATCCGGGAGTGTGCAACATCTTGCTATTGAGGATGTCCCGGAGGGAGCACCGGTGTTAGCGGGCATGTCCACTCTGAATGACGTACCCGTTCTCATACTTTTTGATTCTGGTGCAACCCACAATTTTATCAGCAAAACATGCGTGGATCAGCACCAACTATCCACCAATACTTCCACAACGAGTTATCTTATACGTTCACTGGGAGGAAATATCTCTGCTAATCAGATTGTGTCCCGAGCAGATTTGTGTTTGGGAGGAAAAATTTGCCCAACATCGCTGTTATGTTGGATGGGGAGAAGATAGACGTAATATTGGGGATATCTTGGTTAAACCATAACAGTGCCGTTCTCAATATCGGTAACCGGACTGTTCAGATTGACTCGCCGATTCACAGACAGCACACGCTGTTTTTAGACAGTGAAGACCCAGATATGGCAGAGGCCTACCACACGGAAGCGCTTAAACTTGAAGATATTCCGGTGGTACGTGATTATCCCGACGTGTTCCCCGATGATTTACTGGGCATGCCACCTGAACGGGACGTCGAGTTCAAGATTGAACTGGTGCCGGGAACTACGCCTATTTCACGAAGGCCTTACAAGATGGCACCTAACGAGCTAGCGGAGTTGAAGGAGCAACTAAATGAACTCATGAATAAGGGTTTCATATAAACAAGTTCTTCACCTTGGGGTTGCTATGCTGTTCGTTACGAAGAAGGACGAAACTCTACGGATATGTGTTGATTATCGTCCTCTGAATGTTCTCATTATAAAGAACAAGTATCCTTTGCCCCCACATCGACATCGATCAACTTTTGGGTGCAAAGGTATTCTCAAAGATGGATCTTCGGTCGGGATATCATCAAATCAAGATCGGACCGGAGGACATACCGAAGACAGCTTTCTCGATGAGATACGGACTCTATGAGTACCTCGTCATGTCATTTGGGTTAACCAATGCTCCGGCACACTTCATATCTTTGATGAATTTGGTGTTCAAGCCGGAGTTAGACAAGTTCGTTGTGGTATTCATCGACGACATATTGGTTTACTCCAAATCTGAAGAAGAGCACGCTGAACATTTGCATATCGTGCTACAACGGTTGAGGAAGCGCCAATTATACGCCAAGTTCAGCAAGTGCGAGTTCTGGATTGATCAAGTGCCTTTCCTGGGCCATATTATTTCAGCAAAGGGCATTGCCGTGGACCCCAGCAAAATTGAATAAGTGCTGAAATGGGAATCTCCCAAATCAGTCCACGAGGTCCGAAGTTTCCTAGGTTTAGCGGGGTACTATCGGAGGTTCATTCCGAGCTTCTCAAAAATTGCTAAACCAATGACGGAGCTGCTGAAGAAGGGCACTAAATACAAGTGGAATGCAGCATGTGAAGCTGCATTCAAAACGCTGGTGAAACATCTCACAACGGCTCCAGTTCTTGCTCAGCCGGACACGACGAAGCCATTTGATGTATATTGTGATGCATCCGGCATCGGTCTCGGCTGTGTTCTGATGCAAGAAGGGTGTGTAGTCACCTATGGGTCTCGTCAACTGCGAAACCATGAGCAGCATTATCGAACTTATGATCTCGAGCTTGCTGCTGTGGTGTTGGCGTTAAAGATATGGAGGCATTATTTGCTTGGTAATCTTGTCCACCTCTACACCGACCATAAAAGCTTGAAGTATATCTTCACGCAAAAGGAGCTGAATATGAGACAATGGAGGTGGTTCGAGCTCATCAAAGATTATGAAATTGAGATCCACTATCATCCGGGTAAAGCGAACGTTGTTGCCGACACGCTTAGTCGGAAAGCCCACGTTCATAACTTGCCGATTGCTGAGATGGAAGATGAAGAACCCAGTCTCCGTGTCATTCCGTATGAAGCACTTTATAATATTGCTCTCATTCCAACAATCCGGGAAGAGATTGTTGAGCCTTAAAGAAGAGACAGGGGTATGTCTCACATATGGACAAGACTAGACAACGGAGAGGTGAAGTGTTTCCGGAAGGATAATGACGGTATGATATGGTTTAACGACCGTATAGTGGTACCGTGTAATATGAAACTCCGGAAGAAGATCTTTGATGAAGCCCACCTGTCAAAGTTTTCCATTCATCCCGGCAGTAACAAGATGTACCAAGATTTGAAACAGAAACTTTGGTGGACGAGGATGAAGCGGGAAATTGCTAAATACGTATCCGAGTGTGATATGTGTAGACGGTTCAAGGCTGGTCATATGCGGAAATACGGACCGCTATAACCGCTGAAAATACCGGCATGGAAATGGGAGGATGTGAGTATGGATTTCATCATCGGATTACCACTCACATCCCAGAAGCATGACTCGATATGGGCGATCGTTGACTGGTTGATGAAATCAGCTCACTTCATACCGGTGAACACTCATTATAGAGCAAGGCAATATGCGGAGTTATACATATCTAGAATTATATGCTCGCATGGTGTTCTGAAGACTATCATTTCAGATTGAGGTGCGCTGTTTGTTGCTCGGTGGGAGCAGCTGAACGCCTCGTTGGGCACCAAGCTGATTAGAAGCTCCGCATATCACCCTCAAACTGACGGACAAACTGAGAGGGTGAACCAAGTACTGGAAGACATGTTGAGAGCGTGTGCCACATCCACCATGGTAAGAATTGGGATGATCACTTACCGTTGGTGGAGTTTTCATACAACAACGGGTATCAGGCGAGTATTAAAATGGCACCGTATGAAGCTCTCTAGGGCCGGAAGTGTCGCACACCGCTGAATTGGTGTGAGTCCGGCGAAAGAGTACTGTTCAGGGTTGATCTTGTGAACAAAGCCAAAGACCGAGTTCGGTTTGATAAAAGAGAATTTTAAGGCTGCACAATCCTGATAGAAGAGCTACACTGATCAAAGGCGTAGACCATTGCATTTTGACGTTGGACAGCACGTTTATCTTCGTGTATCTCCGATGAAGGGAATTTACCGGTTCGGTGTTAAGGGGAAACTCGCTCCCCGCTTTATAGGTCCTTTTGCTATCACGGAGAAATGCGGACACGTAGCCTACCGGCTGGAACTACCGGCAAGTCTTGCGGGTGTCCATGATGAGTTTCATATGTCACATCTGTGGAGGTGCCTCAAATTTACCTTTGCTTTCCGCACCGAAGAAATCAACGAATTGAAACCGGACCTGACCTACACCGAGCGACCGGTTCAGATTATGGATGAAAAGACCCGGGTAACCCGGAACCGGACGACAAAGTTTTACAAGGTGCGATGGAGTAATCACCGCGGAAGAGGCGACGTGGGAAAGTGAAGATTACCTCTGCACCAACTATGCCGAACTTTTAGCTTTGTACAGTTTGTAATTACCTCTCCCGTCTCGTTCTTCTTTTGTAATCTTGGTACGAGATTCTTTTAAGGGGGGATGAATGTAAAAGTCCCAAAAATGTATATGAATAAACAGAGGTTTGAATTCATATATGTGGAAAATTCATGAAAATGGGACTTGCTAAAAAACTTTTCTTCATGAAAAGTGCTACATGGATGTTCATCCAAAATGAGGCTCACATTTTCATTTGAAGGTGTTGAACCGACAAGAGCCTAAATACCTCCTTGCATGAAAGATCAGATTTCAAATTCGAAGTTCACACAAATTGTGGTCCAAAAACTTTGAATACTTTTGCAGCCATATAGTTTGGACTTTAGGAAGTTTTGGATGACAAACTTGTCATTGTAGGGTGGGCTCAAAAAGGTATTAAATAGACGCATTTTCAAATTCAAACCAAATTCAAATTTGCTATGCAAATTCAAACTGAATTTTGGGTAATTCAAATGCTAGCCCACTTTTCAAATTCAAAACTTTTGAATGGAAGATATGAACATGAGAAGATATTTTGGGAGGAAATTTGGGGTGGACCCCACATGTCATTGAGCTAAATTAGTGACTTGCACACTAAGCAATTGAGGTGATGAGTATCTGTTTCTCCACTTCAATGGGGGGGGTGCGCTGCGCCCGAGCGCCACCGAGAACGGCTGCCACCATCTCCTGCTCTCCTCCCACGCGCTGGAGACCGGGGGGGGGGGCTGTTTCACTCATCTCTCGGTGTGATCCACTCTTCACAGACCGAGCCAAATGCCATTTGTTCTCTCCTCCTCGCGAGCAAACACACAAATAGAGAACTCACCGCCGCTGCCTCGGGAGCAACCGGGAAATCGGGAAAACATGCATGCGACTCCACCCCGAGCTGCTAAACGGCACCGTGAGCCCATTTCCCATCTCCTCGATGCACAAACAAGCCGAGTTCCGGCGTTCCCGGGCTCTAGACCACTCCTCCGCAGAGACCTAAAACAAAGTGGCGGTCGGCTTCACGTGGACAGCTCTCCAGAGGAGAGCAAGGGCGGCAGCGGAAGAGCATGACCACTGTGGTGCTTCCACCCGAAGCTCAAGCCAAACGGTGGAGAATGGCCAGCGAATTTTGGAATTTGGTTCCGGCGGCTTCACACCGAGTGTCCGGTAATGATCTCCAAAATTTTCACTTGTCAATCCTTTGTAGATCATCAAACATTGCACACACGAGCTGGACTAGCCGACAATCATTTCTCCTTTAGCAACCCTAGCATGAAATTGAAAGTCAATTTAGACATCCCTTGTGGGTTTTGGTTGATTTATGACAAACAAATGAGACCCTAACAAAATCATTGAGATGAGCGCAGATTTTTAAAGAAATTAGGAAGAAAGCGCAAAAAGAAAGGAGAATGAGGATCTAAAATGATAAGAGCCCAGGAGCTGAAAAGATTAGATTACTTAGTATGGAGTGTGTTGGAGAAACACACCCCAAGAGCTCAAGTGAGAGAAATCACACTAACTGCGCAAAAATCAGCATGTGCGGACTAGTCCGATATCAACCGGACTAGTCCGATTTCCCTCTGACTACAAATGGACAAGTCCTCCAAGTGCGGACTTGTCCTCAGTCCTCACTTTCTCCACACAACAGACTAGTCTGATATGGACCGGACTAGTCCGATATGTTTCTGACTAGAGAACGGACAAGTCCGCCAAGTCCGGACTAGTCCATAATCTACAAAGTTCTCACAACAGCGGACTAGTCCGATATGGACCGGACTAGTCCAATTTGTCTCTGAGTAGACAACGGACTAGTTCGCACTCTCACGGACTAGTCCGGTATCTCACAACACTTAGGGTTTTCCACACGCCGCACACCGGACTAGTCCGGAGTCCACCAAGGACTAGTCCGGACATCACAAACCTTACGGTAATCTTTGGAAACCCTAGTATAAATAGAGGTGTACGTCCATACTACAACTACTCTCGACCCCCTGCGCCGTCACACCTTCCAAGAGCCCAAAATTCACATCTCTCCACACATTATAACCCTAAAAGGATCAAATCTTTGAGTATTAGCAATTGGTCAAAGGAGAGACTTGTTCTACACATCTTGAGCTCTTGGGTTTGATCTCTCGTACAATCTTGTTCATTTATTGTACATCTTTTGAGTGTGCTTGGTGGTATTCATTAATTGTAATTCTTGGGGAGCCCTCAACTTTTGAGAAGGCCCCTTGAATGATTTATTTGCCCTTTGTGATTAGTGGAAGAGAATCGGCCTCCGTGGCGATTCGACGAGGGTAGGGTTGGTGAAGACCCGGTCCTTCATGGACTCCTCAACGGGGACGCAGATTTCCTTCGTGGAATCGAACCTCGGGATAAAATCTTGTCTCTTGCTCTTGTTTTTTATTGTTCATCATATTCTAGGGTTTACTTAATCGTGTATAATTCACGTTGAAACATTGAAACTAAAGTTGATCTCTTGGCTTCATTGTTTCACTGTTGTAATATATCTAAGTTCCCAATTAATTTCCGTTGCATAGGGTACTAGAAGTGAAAATATTGATGAACCTTGATCTTACTAGTCCACGCATACCGGACTAGTCCGCACAGTACCGGACTAGTACGATTTCCCTGTATTTGATAAATCTATAAAGTGTTTCAGTGATTAACAAAGAATCGAAAAGCCTATTCACCCCCCTCTAGGCTACATTCAGAAATCACCTCGAAGCAGAGAATTTTGAGGTCATCCGAGCGTGTTCATTGTGGAACCGTTCGGCCCCTCGATGACAACCCACTTGCGGCCGTTTCTGAGCTAGTTTGAGGCCTTGTCGAGCTTACTAGTCTTGCCCTGGTGCTGTAGAGCCAGTTGGTCGAGTGCTTGGCGAGGTAGAGAGGCCGTCCGACGGCGCAGAAGTGCATCCGATGCTGCCGCACGTCGCCGACCGTTTTCTGAGCACCGGCAGCCCTAGCAAACCCCACCGGTGTGTTCCTCAACGTCCCAAACTCACTGGCGGCAAGCCTCAGCTCAGGCGGTGGCCGGGAATGGCGAGCCCGCGAACTCCGGCGTTGGGCCAGCGAGCTAGGCTGCGCGCGCGTGAAGCAGGCGGCGGGAGGAAGGAGAAGGGGCGGGCCCCGACTGTCAGCGGCTGTAAAATTTAAACTGTGATCAACTGTGGTCCAGATCCTATGTGAAGGTGCGCTGAAACCGTGTGACCCTGGTGTGGCCCAATTCCTATTGGCTGAGTTTAAAACAGTGGGTCCAGCAGACTTTTCAATAGCAAAACAATTCCAGAGATTGTTCCAACTTTGGAAAATCATATCTCTGTTTAGAAACCTCCAATTTGAGTGATTCCAATTGGGTTGTATTACTTTTGCAAAGATCTATCCAAATATGAACTCAAATTTATATGAAAGTCAATATTAAATTCTGCAAAATTAATTGAAGTTTGTCTGAAAAAGAATTATTGAGGGATTTTGGTTCATCCAAAAATCGTAAAATTTTTCCAGAATATTCTTTAGCATATTATTGACAATCTAGAAAATTTTCAGATCATTTGAAGATCATTTGAGATTGAATTTGCTAAATACAAACTGCTGGGTTCATAAGAGTCCAGAAATATTTTCAGAAAATGTTGCCCACTTGTAAAATCTATTCTAGGCAATTGATAGCTCCAAAAATCATAAGAAAATGCATACATACTCTGTGAGACATACTTGAAATTTTAGTTCACTTAATTGGGCATGAAATGCACATTACTCCAGAATTAATTCTTCTTATTAGAAATGCTTAAGAAATTGTTCTGGAAGAACTAGTCAAGTAAAAGGTCTGAATTTTTGGATCAAATTACTTTCATGTGACCAGGAACTCACATGTAAACTATCAGCTCATGTTGAGCATTAGAACTCACTGTACTTGTTCTACCATACTTATGTATGTGGGAAAATACATAAGACTTTTATGGGAATTTTGGTAGACATAATTTGCATCCACATTAGCTGCAATTTGGCAAGCTAAATCTCTGGTTAGTATAGAACATGCTGTAAAAGTTTTGAAGCCATGGGAGTTCTTGTTCTTCAGATGCATTCAATTCTTTTCAG
The DNA here is from genome assembly GCA_030760725.1 of Neostapfia colusana. NCBI lineage: Eukaryota > Viridiplantae > Streptophyta > Magnoliopsida > Poales > Poaceae > Neostapfia > Neostapfia colusana. Next base: position 28,356,836 of record JASWHV010000019.1, on the reverse strand, counting down.
CTCACCTCTTATGTTCATTAGGAAATTTAGTTAGTGTATAACTAAAACACCAAGAACAATTTAGTTCATTCATAATTCTTTGCACAACAGAAGCAAATCAAGCCATTCTTGGCATTTCCACACAGCCTCTGTTCTTAAGTAATCAAGTCTTTAACTCTTGGAATTGCATTATAAAATTGTGCATATGCATTTCAATAGGAATCACAACGAAGGGAATCCGAAGGAGCGATTCATTGAAGTGGATCCGACTCCGGAGAATCAAGGGTTAATCATCAAGGATCACTAAATAATTATATACAACTACCCTGCAAAACATGCAAGCTCTAGTTTGCATTTAACAGCTTTTAAGTTTTTACTTGGTTTTAACTCTTTGGTTAGGATATGATATGTGCATTAGGTCTAGTGCTTGGATACTCCTCTTGCATGACCAAATGAACCCATGGAGTATTGGGTAGTTGTCTTTTCATCATCTAGAACTGCCATGCTTAAGTAAGGTTCGGTAGAAGTCGAGTGGTGAGATGCTACTCGCATGATCAGGACAACAGGGGCATACGGGATTGGTTCAGAAAATGTGTAGCAAGTTAAAGTTGAGACCGGCAGGTTATAGGGGCAGCAGGACATAGGGGCCTGGGTGCTATAGACCTGTCCATGTCGGTCAAGGACCGATCCGTTTGTGGCCCTGTTGAGCAAGTTTGAGTTGTGTACCGGACTCATGCTGGCTATATGGGACCCAGTAAACCGATGTACCTCGGGAAGCTTGTGTTGAGCCTTTTTGGGTCGCCTCAGGCGAGACGACCGGTGTGCAATATGTGGGTAACATTCTCATGACATCTCATGTCGGTAGGTGCACCATGAGAGTGGCTACTGTACGGGGCGATTTGATCGATTCAACATGGGTGAAACGGGGGAAAGGCTGCTACGTACGATGTCAGTGATGGTTGCTGTAGGCAACATGGTACGGGCGTACGTGTCGTGTAGTCGGGTGTTATTGATTCGAATCACCGTCGTTCACAGAAAAGGACCGAGCATACTTTTTCACACAGTCGTGACATAGTAAGAACTTGCATGAGAAATGAACTAATCACTATGGTTTGAAGTTTCATACTAGCTTTGTGATGGATCTTGATGTATAGTTAGAGCAAACTCGATTCATTTACACCATGAGCAAATTACATCGGGGGAAAGAGTTTCTTGTTTGATTGTGGACTCCCGATGTGTCGTGCCCAAGGTTATTCTTAAATTGCTGCTAATAACTCTTGAAAGTAAGGATTCACATTTAGGCGAGTTTATTATGAATTATGCCATCCTACTTTATGTTCATAACCTCATGTAGAGTTTCATGATTAGGGTGACGGTTAAGTCTTACTCAGCGTTAGGCTCACGGATGCTATCCGAGTTGTTTTGCAGGTATTGACTTCATGCTTATGATAAGGGATGCCGATGAGACTCGGAAACCTCCGAGTGGTTATGCAAGAGCATCCTCGCGGCTGCGGTTTGTTCTTCGTGTTGCTAGTAAGAAACGTCCGCGGGCTGGACTGTTTCTTTGATGCTAAGTAGAAATGAGTCGTGAGAGTTGTAGTCTTCCTCTGTAGCTTATTTTGAGCTAAGTATTTGTGAAATACTCTTGTACGCTTCCGCAAATGATTTATGTAATGTTATGTGTGTTCTCGACCCTTGTGCTGTTGGGTGCCGCATATCACGGCACGACCTGACGAGGTCCTGCCGGGGCCGCGTTCCCCCACAAAATGTTTTGGATTTAGGTGAAACTTGGCATGAGCATCCCTAGCAAGGTGTAGAAGTTTTTCATATTCTCAGACCCTATATGATCCATGTGGGAAGTACCACTTTTGCATTTTGTGAGTTTATCATCTAATGACTATGTTGATGGTGTTTACTTGCACTTCAAATGTGTTCATAAGTTTTCCTCAAATGAGGTGTGTGTGGTGTGATGAACACTATGAATGTGTGACAAAACTTGGGTCCTTACATTCCTCCCCCCTTAAAAGAATCTCATCCTGAGATTATAAGGTGAAAATGAGAGAGAGGATGGTGGAAAATTACCGTAGGTGCGACGTTAAAAAGTCGGGGTAGTTAGCACGATGAAAGCCTTCTCTCTCCCATGTAGCATAATCTACAGAGTGGTTACTCCATAGAACTTTGTAGAACCACAATGTACGGTTGCGTGTGGTTCGGGCCTTTTTCATCAATTATCTGAACCGGCTCCTCCCGATAGGTTAGATCCGGTTTCAGTTATTCAATATCTCACAGCTGAATGGTGGTTGAAAGCTTTAGACACTTCCTCAGCTGAGAAATGTGAAAGACGTTGTGCACACCGGAGAGTGCCGCTGGTAATTCCAGCCGGTATGCAACTGATCCACACCCTTCTGTAATCTGGAATGGACCGATGAATCGAGGTGCTAACTTTCCTCTCACCTCGAATCTGATCACACCCTTCATTGGAGACACACATAGACTTTGAATTGTAATGGGCGTCTTCTCCGGTGTGCAAACTGTTTTTGTCGGGATTGAGCGGCTTTTAAGTTCGCTTGAATCAGCTGAACTTTTTCTTCCGCGTTGTTGACAAGATCAATCCCGAAGGTGACCCTTTCGCCAGACTCACACCAATTCAGCAGTGTGCGGCATTTTCTCCCATATAGCGCCTCGTAAGGCGCCATCTTAATGCTGGCTTGGTACCCATTGTTGTACAAGAACTCGGCCAACGGTAAGTGATCATCCCACTTTTTACCGTGGTTGATAGCACAAGCTCGTAGCATATCTTCCAAAATATGATTTACCCGCTCGGTTTGCCCATCCGTCTGCGGGTGGTATACTGAACTACAGATCAGCTTCGTCCCAAAAAAAGCATGTAATTGCTCCCAAAAACGAGACACTAATAAAGTGCCCCAATCCGATATGATGGTACGGGGTACGCCGTACAAGCATAAGATCCGTGAGATGTACAATTCAGCATACTTCTTGGCGTTGTAGTTGGTGTTGACCGGGATGAAATGAGGAACTTTGGTGAGCCGGTCGACGATCACCCACACTGAATCATGCTTCTGAAATGTGGTGGGTAAACCGGCGATGAAGTCAATGCTCACATCCTGCCACTTCCAGGCAGGAACGCCCAGTGGTTGTAGCAGTCCCGGTTTCTTCATATGGTCCACCTTCACCCTTCGGCATGTATCACACTCGGACACGTACTTTACAATCTCCCGCTTCATCCGTGTCCACCAAAACTTGCCTCTGAGCTCTTGATACATCTTATTGCTGCTGGGGTGAATAGAAATCTTTGACAAGTGAGCCTCATCAAAGAATTTCTTCCGTAACTCCGGGTTAAAGGGTACGAAGATCCGGTCCTTGAATCATAGGACGCCGTCTCAGTCTTTCCGTAAACATTTCAGCTCCCCACTGTCTACACGTCTCCGCAAATGCGACATGCCCTTGTCATGTTTCTGAGCAGCCGCAATCTCTTCACGGATGGTGGGGATCAAAGCTAAGTTGTAGAGAGCTCCATGTGGAATCAAATGCAAAGGTGGCTCGCTCTCTTCCAACTGTGTTATGGTCACATGGTTGACGTGTGACTTGCAACTCAGCGCATCCGCCATTGCGTTTGCCTTGCCGGGGTGATAATGGATCTCTATTTCGTAATCCTTTATCAACTCCAACCATCTTCTCTGCCTCATGTTCAGCTCCTTCTGAGAGAATATGTACTTGAGGCTTTTGTGGTCGGTATATAAATGTATGAGGTTACCGAGTAGGTAGTGCATCCACATTTTGAGTGCGAGTACCACGGCAGCGAGCTCCAAGTCATGAGTTGGATAATTTTGCTCATGGTTCCTGAGCTTCCGTGATCCATACGCGACCACCCTTTGGTATTGCATCCGCACACATCCGAGCCCAATGCCGGATGCATCGCAGTACACATCAAACAGTTTGGTTGTGTCTGGCTGCGCCAAAACCGGTGCTGATGTTAGGTGCTTCACAAATGCCTTGAACTCTGCTTCACATGCTGGACTCCAAAAATATTTGGTAGCCTTCTTCACCAGCTCTGTCATAGGCTTGGCAATCTTCGAGAAGCTCAGAATGAACCTCATGAACAGTTCTCAGGTACTTCCAATTCAGCACTTGTGTGATCTTACTCGGGTCTACAGCGATGCCCTCGCTGAGATAATATGCCCGAGAAAAGGCACTTGCGATATCCAAAATTTGCACTTTCTGAATTTCGCATATAGTTTGTGATCCCACAGCCGTTGCAAGACTATATGCAGGTGCTTCGTGTGTTCTTCCTCCCACTTTGAATATACCAATATGCCATCTTCGGTATATCCTCAGCCCGTATCTCTGATGGTACCCGGATCTTAAGTCTATCTTGGAAGCGATCTTTGCTTCGACCAACTGGTCAAATAACATGTCGATCCGTGGTAACCGGTACTTGTTCTTGATAGTTACGGCATTCAGTGGACGATAGTCCATGCAAAGCCACAACCTTTCATCCTTCTTCTTCACAAATAATGCTGAACAGCCCCGTGGTGAGGAGCTCGGCCTAATAAAACCCTTCTCCAGTAGGTCCATCAACTGTGTCTTCAGTTCTGCCAATTCCTTTGGCGGCATCTTGTACGGCCTTCGGGATATTGGCATCATTCCCGGTGCAAGTTCAATCTTGAACTCCACGTCTCGGTCGGGCGGCATCCCCGGTAGATCATTCGGGAACACGTCAGGGAACTCACGGACTACTGGAATGTCTTCCAATCTGATGGTGGTTGATTGGTATACACTTGGAAGTTTTATTTCTGGACTGTCCGGAAATATTGAGTGAGACTCGTGTATTCCTAAGTATAAATGCACGACTCAGAGGATGGTGTCTAAAACAGAGCCGTGGCGTGTTAACCACGACATCCCTAGGATGACATCGACCTTTTGTCCCTCTAAAGCTATGAGAGACGTATGGTATACTCTACCCGCTAAGCATAATGGCGCTTTCGAAACCATCATGCTTGCTGAAATTTTCCCGCCCGGTGAACAAATCAAGTAAGGACTTTTGGCGGGTAGTATTTGAAAGCTGTGTTTAGCAATAAAAGCTTAGCTAATGAAATTATGTGTGGCGCCTGAATTAAATAAAACTATTGTGGGATGCTGGTGGAGTTGGAACATACCCGCAAGGATTGGCTCCCCCTCCGGCACGTCCTCTATGGCAAGTTGGTGGACGGTGCCGGGCTTAGGATTTGCCTGTCGTGCATTAATGGGGTTCCGAAGCTGATTCCTCCCCAGAAACTGTGGTTCCACTCTGCCGCCTTGCCTCTCAGGGCAGTTGTTGGCGAAGTACCCTGGGCGACCGCATTTGTAGCATGCGGCTGACGACTGGCCCGTGCTTCGAAGAAAAAAGCCTGGCATGCGCTGCTGAGGTGCAAACGCACGCGTCATCTCCCGCTGCTGCTGTTGTTGCTGCGGAGGTGATGCTGGTAATGGTGGCCAGAACGCCGGTGGATAATATGGCCGACTGCGGAATTGCATTGGCCGCTGTGGTGAGCGATACACCATCCGGTATTTTTGGGAAGGACCACCTCCCTCTCTGCTGCTCTGCGGCGCACTTCGCTTCTTCTCTGCCGCTGCTAACTCCTTGCCGGAGTCCTCTTGCACAATCGCAGCATCAATAATGTCATTGAGGATGCCGCGATTGAACATCGCCAAATTGTCCTTGAGTAGCGGATTAAGCTCCTGGTGAAAGTGATCTCGCTGCTTCTCGTCGGTATTGGCGTGATAGGAGGCGTACAGTGCGAGATCATTGAACGCCCTTGAGTAGTCCAGCGCGTTCCTGCTGCCTTTCTGCAGATGGAGGAACTCTATTGTCTTCCTCTTCATAAGAACCGGCGGTATGTGATAGGCCCTGAGGCCGTCCGGAACTCCGCCCAGGTCATTACTCGCTCGGTGGGTTGCGAGGCACAAAAGTTTTTCCACCAAGCGCTCGCGAACCCTTGAAGCTGCTATACCGTGAACTGAGTCTTGCACTGCTCACTCACTTGGAGCAGCCCGAACATCATCTCCATCATGCGGAGCCAGTTGTCCGCATCGAGGGGTTCATCCGCCCTTGAGAATACCGGGGGATGAGTAGCCAGAAAGTCGGAGTAGGAGCTTTGTTGGTGCTCCTCATGGTATTGATGCCTCTCTGGTCGAGACGTATTCGCAATAAGAGTTTGCAGCAACTCCGTGTGCTGCTGATGTGAACCTGCCATGGCCGCAACGATGTCGGCCAATGTAACCGTTGGAGGTGGCGGTTGTTTCTGTTGCTGCTGTTGTTGTCCCTAGGAAGCCTCGGGAAGCTGTTGGGAGGCCTCTCCCCCCTGACTAGAACCCCCAACCTCCGAGTTGGCACGAGTGCGAGTCATTCTGAAATTCAAAACAGCAACGATCAGCACATGTCATTCTTAAAATTCCATAAAACAGTAGGTATTGCAGTGTGAGGGGGCCCGACCTCCATCACGGAGCTGTGCCGCCTTGCCCGGGGATCGCATTGGGTGGTGCCGTGTTATGCGGCACCGAACAGCACACATATAAGGAACAATGTATTACATAAATCAAAGCGGAAGCTTACAATTGTTCTTTGTAAATAATTTACATAAAATAGCTACAGCGGAAGTCTATAAACAGCTCACGATGAATATCTAAGAAGCACTCGAGAAGAGATCCAGCCCGCGGACTCCTCTCGATAGCAACACGAAGACATGGCAGCGGCTAGGTTCTCCAAGTGTGACATGACTCGGAAGTTCCCGAGTCTCACCGGACAACCTTCTTTATAGCGTTGATGTTTACCTGCAAAACCACTCCCAACTCTGGCGTCCTTCATTACGTCGTATGTGGCAACCTTTCTCAGGACACTAGACTGTAGAACCGGTCGGGCCGTCTCGGGCTCATAGGTCTAACAAGACGATGTGGTATGCCTGTACAATCCAGTGAACCTGGTACATCGGTTTCCTGGTTCCCATATATCAGTAAGCATCCGGTACACAACTTAAAACTTGCTCAGTGGGGCTGCACACGCTTCAGTCCATAACCGACACAGGCAGAGCTACTCGACCAAGACCTCGTCTTATTGCTGCCTAACCCAACTGCCCGGTCTCATCTTTAGAAATTTAAACTTTAGTTTGCCTCTTCCTTCCAACCACACTTATGTGATCCTGAACTATAGCTCGCGAGTAGATTCCAACTACTCGTCTTCTACCAGATGTCCTAGCCTATTTAGCACGGCCTTATTCTACAGCAATGAAACCATTCTACTCTTGATCCCAGGGTTCTTTTTGGTCATGCAAGTGTAGTATAAAACATACTTGACCTAATGCACATACAAACCTTGACCCATAGTAATGAACAAATGAAAAACTTGATAAAACAACTTAAATGCAAACCGGGGCTTGCCTTGGTTTTGCCGGTGACTAAAGTCAGATAAAATGAAGTTAGTTGCTGATGATGACTTGGATATCAAACACTGGCCTTCTTGCTCCTTGATTCAAGCTTCGCATTTCCTCCACTGTTCCACGTTTAAATACTACACGTTATGAACATGCATACATGTTTAATTGTAAAACTTTTTGCTAACAAATGCTAAAGCCAAGTTTAAAACTGGAACTCTGTTCAAGAATTTAAAATGACACTGGGGGTGGTGGTTTGGGTGTGTGTCTAAGCACTATCATAAAGTGAGAAGTGAGGTTCATCACTTGGGTGGTGACAACCTAATTGGTTGAACAGAACACTCCTTATCCAGGGCTCCAATGGAGCTGGAAATTTCCTTGTGAGTTCCTTGTCACAAGAAAGTCCTCTGGACCAAAATTCAGAATATTTCACTAAGTGGATCACCCAGAACAATTCCCTAAGCATTTAGGAAAGGAGGAATTAATTCTGAATAAATTTGCACTTTCATGCAAATTCAAGTGAACTACAATTTCAAGCATATTTCAAAGAGTATGCCTGAATTTTCCTAGGATTTCTGGAGCTAAGTAATACCTAGAACTGAATTTCCAAGTTTTGGAAATTTCTTGAAAATGTTTCTGTATTTATTTGAATGCAGAAACTTGGAATTAGAATTACCCCAACTAAACCAACTCCAAATGAGCTGAAACTTTTACAGGTGTCTCCTAATATCCTATAGAATATCGTGGCAAAATTTGGGAATTTTTGGATGAACCAAACTCCCCCTAAAATTCTTTTGCTGAAAATCTTTAAAGAGTTTTCCAGAATTTTCTATTGATTTTCATACAAATTGGGTTGCATATTTGGATAGATATTTTCATCCTGAATCCAACCCAATTTGAATCACTTAATTTGGAGCTTCCTAACAAAAGTTATAAGGTTCTAAAATTTGAACTAAATCTGGAATTCAGATTAAATCGGGGAAATATTTAAACTCTGACAGTGGCCCCATCCCCACGTGGCAGCTGCTGAATTCAAGCCACACGGGGCCACAGACCCGTCCCCGCGTTGTCACAGACCGATCCGAGGCCACAGAAAATCCCACTCCCTCGCAACAGAGACTGACGCGTGGACCAGCCCCCGTCTTCGTCTTCCTCCGGCTCCCACGCGACCCCGCCGCCGGGCTCGCCGGAGACCTCGCCGAGAAGGGGTTCTGGTCCTCGGAACTCGTTGATTTTTGCCGCCACTGCATATTTTCGCGCGAGGAACACGTTGCCGGCCTTACCTCCGGTCGAAGATGGCCGGAACCCTAGGCGCGATGGTGACAGTGGCTTCGGCAACTTCGGCGACGTTGCTAGGGCGCGGTACTGCCATAACCTTGCTCCGGTTAGCTCCTACAGCATCGCCACGACCTAGGGAGCAACGTTCCGGGTTCTGGTCTCGTGAGAAACCTCGGTAACTAGGAGCTCACCGTGTGACCTAGGTGGATTTCGGTGAAAACTCGAAAAACCCGAAGAACCGAAGGTTTCCTCGACGGTTCTCTCTAGTTCTTGATCCCACGTGCCCGCACGGGTGTCTACAGCTGAGTTTCTAAGCCTGGTGATGAGTGGTGCACCGTGTTGCCTGAATTTCCCGGTTTTCTGCATGCGGTTCATATTGCACGTCCACGGGAAAAAACCAAATTCCGGCGAGCACGGCCGGTGACAAGTTACCAGCGTGTTTGTGGAGCAAGAAGGGTTACAGGCGCACCTTTTTTGCTTTTGCAGCATGACGGGAGATGCTCTGTGGTGGCCGGGCGACGTGATCTTGTCGTGGCGGCTTCCTTCGGTGCGGTGGAGGAGAACCGAGCTCGACGCTGCGTTCCCGTGGGAGAAACGTCGGTCTCTGGTGCTGAACACCTCGAGGGAGACCCGGCGACACCATGGGGGAGCTTAGATCGGTGTGGGAGCTACTGAGGCGGCCGGTCGCCGTTGCTCTGATGGGCGCGGTAGCGGCGGGAGGGCTGTACACACGGGAGCGGCCACGGGAGTGGGAAAACGTGATCAGTTCTCCTACGTGCGGCAGCTGTCCGTGGGTAATATCGGGGCTGAGGCGGTTCCCTCGTGGAGACAGCCGGGAAGCCACGGGCGCGCACGCTGTCGCCGCGGTGCTGCTGCTGTCGCGCTCTCAGCAGAGGAGAAACGAAGACCGGGCTCCCTCTCACAGACAGCTGGGCCCCAGTGATAGGCAGAGAGACTTAAGGAGCAAGTTTATTTGACTCAATGGCAAGTGGGTCCACCCTTGCTCCTCCTAAAAGATCTTCCAAAATTTGGCACAAAACAAATTTAACTTCTGAAGAGCTCAGATTCAAATGTTGTTTGGAATTTTGACCTGTGTCCTTCAGTTCAAATTTAAATTCGAATTTGAAGGAAATTCCTAAGCCCCTTTGATACTCATATCAAAGCTCCTCCAAATTTTCTCAAAATTTGTCTCCCTCATAATTTGGACCTGAGGAATTCAAATATGCCATCTGATCCTTAAGTTGGCCATTGCAAATACAAATTTTCAAAGAACAGTTTGAATTTCCTTTTTGAAAAGGGCCTTCTTTGCCTTGAAGTAACCCATTTAATTCAAACTGAAATTTAAGTCCTCTTTGGTGATGACCCATCTGAATTTGGGTGAAACACTTTGGTTTGCTCCTAGCCCATTCTTGATCAACCTTGGTCCCAACCTGAACCTCACCAGTTCAGTTTTGACCATGCCCCTCAAATTTGAATTTGAAGGTGATCTCAAATAATGCTTTGAACAAATGGTATATGAGCTCAAAAACTCTCCAATTTTGGAACTTAAGCTCTTTAATACCTGAGGACTGCAATGGTCATCTCATATATATGCTTTTGGACCATCTGACCATGAATGCTTTGCAAGGGTTCAAAAATGGGGTTTAAACTTCCCTCCCCTCTACTCATAGGGAATGTACATATGAGTTAGATTTTTGGGAGTGAAATCCTTTCCTGGGTTAACATGTGTTCAACAGGAGTTAAAGAAGATTTTTGCTCTTCCCACATGTCCATGTTTGAGTTTATCATTTTATGTGACATAACTCAAATCATTCCCTTGTTCTAACATGTTTGAATTCAGCATGAACTCAACATGATCATAGTCCATTCCCTTTTGGCTCACCCTCAAATCAGAAAGTTGCCACCACATTCTCCTCAATTCAAATGTATGAGGCTCCATGTGTATACAAAAGCTTGGCAGTAATTTGAGCTGAGCCTTTTAGACTAAAGACCTTATTTTTGTTCTTTCTCATGTTCATGTATGCTTACACATGAGTTTAACTCCACCTTGGTCCAACACTTTCAAAGGCATGCTTGAACCCATGTGGTTGCACCTCATGTGTACCATCCCATGTAAGAAAGTTTTTTGTAAGTCCAATTTTTCATGAACAGAAACACAATGACGTTCAATCATCGTTCCTTCGCATTCACGTTTTTGGGACTTTTACACAGTGACACATGAATAAACTTGCACAACATTGACATATATTGATAAAGCATAAACTTTATACAAGATACATTATTCTCGGGTCCCCGAGAAGTTGTGCTTATGTCGTCACTACCTATACACATTCTACTGTCTACACGACATGTCACCGATTATGAAAGTTTCTACACACCACCCTCGCTGCCCTACATGGCAACGGTAACTCACTACTTGGAGTAGAACTCGACCTCATGTGGGTTGTCCTCCTCCGCTACCTCTGCTGGTGGCTCCGGGTCCATGACCTCCTCTTCTGGTTCAGGTTCCCACATCGCCGGAATCCCCAAAACCATGGGTACGGCACCTACCATCGGTAGGCCCACTACCGGAGGTATGAGGTATTGCAAAGCATGCACCTCGTCCATGGCCTGGTTGTAGTCTTCGTCCCAGCCCTTCCCCTCCTCAATAGAGTCATCACACTCTTGAGTGAGGACCTCATTCTGCTGGGTCAAGGCCTACACTTGCTGCTGTAAAGCCGTGATGCTGACGTGGCTTTTATTTTTTGTCTTCTCCAGACGACACAACTGATTGTGTTGTTCGTTCAGTTGCTTTATCGTCGGAAGGAGAACATTACAGAGTGCGCTGTGAGCACTCTCAAAATGGTCTCGATGGACGGTGCTCTTCTTTAGCTCCACGGCAAGACGATCTGTATGGACAGCTTGGCTGTCCATCACGGTCTTTCCTGCTATTAACTGGATGCTGAGTTTTGCCTCTGCCGGGTTGTAGCTTGAGCAACTCGTATTGGTTGCCGCAGCGTACATGTACCTCCACATGTGATTAGCTCGTCCCTCCACCAGAATGAGCACGTATGGAGTGCCTTCATAGCTCTCACGTGTAGTTGGCAGAAACGCGACATGGTGACGTGGGCTGCCACCTGCCACATCTCTTCCGGTAGTCTACCTCTCACCATGACGGTGAACGGTGCACAACCAGGTGGCGTAGGTCCTGCTGGAACATCGACATGGATGGTCCATGTCTTGTTCACCTCCTCGCCTTCCTCCTTGGCGAGGTAACACGGCGTCTCCACGTACCTGAAATATTGAAGCATTTGCATCAACAGTTCCGGGTAACCGCTGCATTGAGAACAGTGGGATTCCACCCAGCTGTAACAGCACTAACTTTTGTAAAGTTTTATTTCACTTTGTGAAACAAAGTGAGGCAAAGAAAGACTATAATCGTGTCACATGAAATGATGAACACAAAAATGGACATGTGAGAGAGTTAAAAAATTTCTTTGACTCAGGATTAGCACATGTTAACCTGAGCAGGGAACTTCACTTCCTAATTTGAAATTATGTTAACCCCCACTATGGAGAGGATGGCGGGAAATTTAAACACCATTTTAAATCTTTTAAAAGGATTCCTATTCAGATTGTCCAAAGGCCTATATGTGAGATCACCGATGCATTTCTCATGTATTCAAGAGCCTAAGTTTCAAATTTGGAGAAGTTTAGGTTTCATATACTATTTATTCTGAGGATTAAATGAGGGCACGTTCAAATTCAAATTTGAATTTAAATTTTGAACCAAACAAACTCAATTTCAAAATCTGATTTCAGAATTGAGTTCCTCATAATTCTTTTGGTCTATCCTCCAAGTTTGATCAAATTTGGAGCTCATTTGTTATGGAAATGGGGGATAAGAGGGAGAATTGTGGCTGGGTGGACCCCACTGGACAGAGAATCAATGCAATGTCCCACGATGTGCTCTGCTTCTCCTCACCGAGAGCCGACACCTCCTGCTAGCCGGCGCCAACCGCCTTCCCACCGTGCCACCTCCTGCTCACTAGATGAGGGCGCCGAGTGAACAATCCTGAGTCCCTCCATGTGAACCAGTTCCCTCTCTTGCGCTCTCCACAGTTTTCATCTCGCTCAGTCCCGAAGAAAAGCAACCGGCCGACGCCCCTCGGCTCCCCGGAGCCCGAGCTCTAGGATCTAGACACTCCCAAAATTCATCGTAATAAATCCACCATCACGAGCTACCAACATGATCTAGACACTCCCACGCTCCTCTAGGATAAAAAAGGATCAAAAATCATCAAGTGTAGGCGCTGTTCTTCGAGAATTTCGGGCCGGCACGATTTTTGCCCTAGGTCGCAGATGAGCTCCTATTTGCAGCAATTTTTTAGCCGATTTAAGCTCATGCCGGTGATGAGGGATCGCGCATGGTGCTCTAGAGCCAAGAACCCAATCATTTGGTGAAGAAATGAGCCACCGCAACCTCGCCGGAGCCCTAGGTCTTTCTGTTGCCGTGCACGATGGTTTCCGGTGAGATTCGGCCGCCGGCGACCCCACCAGTGTGTTCAACGTCCCTGAAAATGGGGGGGGGAGCAGTATGGGACCGGGAGATGGCCGGGAAGGGCCTTCCGGTGACCCTCGCCGGAGGGAGCCGCCACTGGCCCTGTTTGGCGCGAGGTTGAAGATGAGGGATGACAGGTGGGACCCATGGGCAGTGTTTAAACTTTTCCAGATTTTCCTAATTCGGTTCAAACATTGGAGAGCCATAACTTTGTGTAGGAATGTCCAAAAATTGTCAAATAAATTTTGTTTGATTCCTCTTAAAAATTACTATCCAGGGGTGCAGCCCAATATTTATGAAAATCCATGGATGTGGTTCATTAATTCATTAAAAATATTGTAGGAATTTTTTACAGGAGTTCTGTTTATTGGAAAATTCCCAAATTTGGGCAGGACATCTCCAAAAATCATTGAACTTCAGTAAAATTTTCAGAGGCATTGGACTTCATTTGCTTGGCCAAATGTAGTCTCAATCCTTTATGTCTCTGAAAAATGGGAAAAATGAACAGAGACATTTCCAGACTTTTACCCAAGTTTGGAAAATCCATATCTCTGTGTATGAAGCTCCAAAATGGTAAAACCAAGTCCTATGGACTCATGAGACTCCCATGTTTCTGAAAAACCAAACTTGAAGCATGACAAGACACTATAATGTCCATAGGAATTCAGAGTAGCTAATTAACTAAGAAAATTCTTTAGGCCACATCTTACATCAACTTTGTCTAAAATTTCGCAAGCCATACCTATGTAGGATCTACGGACCTCTGTAAAAATTTCAGAGCAAGTTGAGATCATCTTCTCCAGTTTTATGCCAATTATATCCAGCTTCATACTTATGTCCATTATATGGTCCTTTGAACTTTATTCTAAAACCTCCAATGCTAAAAATGTTCTTTTCTCTGTTCCAGCACATAGCCAAACCCAAATCTCGATCCGTAGTTGATCTTAACTCTTTTTTAAGTCATAAAACACTTTTGTTTTATAAAGTCTTTATTTGCAACATAAAACTGTGCATATTCATAATGGTAGGAAACACGACGGAGGAGGTCGACGAGGAACTTGACTCGGAGCAGCAAGTTGAGGATTTAACCGTCGACAAGATACTGACTTCAAAATAGAAATAAATCTGCAGCAACATAAGGTAAGCCCAGGTTTGCATTTAACAGATTTTTAGTTACATTTTACTTTGTATCACTTTTATTGGTCTAGGATGTATTGTGCATTAGGTCAAGGTGATTGATACTCCAAATGCATGACCCAGAAACCCTTGGAGTTAAAGGGTAGAACAGGTTACCTTCGTGTAGTTTTCTGCTAGGCTTAAGTTGTATAGGATCCGGTACAAGTCGGGTAGTTGGAAGCTACTCGCGAGTTTAGGATGTTGGTTCAGCGGGGTTTGATTCTAGAGAATGGAAGTTCTGAAAAGGAAAATGAGACCGAGCTGAGAGTAGGAGCAGCAGGATGTTGGGCCTGTGTTACCGTAGCTCTGTTTGTGTCGGTTAAGGACCGATGCATATGCCGCCCTGCTAAGCAAGTTTGAACAGTACCGGATGCATACTGGAATTATGGGGTCCAGGAAACCGATGTAATTCGGGTACTCTCATGTCGAAACTTATACGGCCGTCCTTTGGGGTTTGGTGTCAGAGGTGTAAACCCGCTTGCGGAGCAACTTCGACGTGTTCCGGGTAGTGGCCCTTCTGATGGGTCGGCAGAACTGGTTCGGCATTGGAGTGACGGGTGAAGGTTGCTGCATACAACGTAAGAAGGAGCTCTAGTGTGAGTCTTTCGAGGCGGGTGTATGTATCGTGTGTTCCAGGTGTGTCCTGATTTGAATCACCGTCTCTCACGGTTGTATGAGTACCACTTGTTCACTGCGTTGTGATGTAGTAATAATTTCCAGATGAAGTGAGATGAATCATTGCTGATGTGAAGTTCTTAAATTCATTGTATTGCCAACCATGTATGCTATAGTTGTAGAGCTCACTAAGTTTATATTCCACTTTGGGAATCGCCACATTGGAGGAAAACATTTCTTGTTTGATTGTGGACTTCCGACGTGAGGGCTGCCTAAGGCATAATAATCATCTGCTATTAAACTGAAAGTAAGGATTAACATGTAGGCGTGTCTTTATTGCATCATAACTTTTCCTATGTTATTAATCCCTGCATGTAGAGTTTCATGGTTTAGGAGTGTCGGTTAAGTCTTGCTGAGCCATCGTGCTCACGGTTGCATTATTAGTGTTTTGCAGGTTATAAAATTTGCTATGAAGATGGTTGTTCGGTGAGCCATCAGATACTCACCGGAAACTTTGTCGCTGCACTCATCTTTGTGAAAGCTAGTAAGAAGCGTCCGCGGGCTGGACATCTTCTCTTTTGCATAGTTAGGACCGAGAGTAAGTGTGTATGTATATTCCGCTGCGTGTACCCTCGTGGTACAATATTTTGTAAATGACATTATCTTGAGAAATAAAAGAGCTTGTACTTTATGGTTCTTTTGTGTATGCTGTTCGGTGCCTCATCGCACGGCACCACCCAATGTGTATCCTGGAGTGTGGATCCCGAAAGGGGTTCCCCACAGGCGTGGTATCAGAGCCGCATTGGGAATCACATGCATGAAAAGAGGTTATTTTCGAAAACTTAGAAGTATACGAGTGAGGAACGTATAGTATGCCCACATAAGGACTATTAGTAGCATAGTTACTTAAGGTGGCAAGCTAACAATGTGTTAATATTCAGTATTTCAATTCTATAATGACGCACCTACGTGGAGGTAAGAATGGTAAGGAACGCCACCGAAAGCGGATCAATTTCGGTTAGCTCCCCCATACGAGGAAAGTAGTGTGGGATGTCCTGTTCAGCAATGGACTAGAAGTGAATATGTTTTCTAAGACTCTTCATATCTTAGAGACATATGAAATGCACTAGCCTCCAGTGCGCAAACCTAGGGGCAAGAGGAGGAGACCCCATCGTGTGGTTTGTAACACGAAGTGCGTTCTCTAGGACTCATCATGTCCTATGAGGCATATGAAACCGCTGTTCCACCGGTGTGCTTTGTTGCGAAGGTGTGGAGCCCCCGTCGGGTGGTGAATAACCCGATCATGTACATTGAGACGTGGCTTGACTCAAGGACGGCCCGTATGGCAATGATACGGGGCCTATATTTTTACTATGATATGGACCTGCCTGAAATGGAAAACCACTTGTGTGCATCATTATTGATTGTTTTTCTACAGGTACCTTAACTACGAGTAGAACATTCCATTTAGAAAATGTGTGTGAGTGATCGTTTTAGTGCCACCACTTGAGACGTATATGACGGTATAACGCCGGTTAGAATTTTGATTTGGTGACGAAACGTAGTACCATAATATGTTCTTAACTCCATAAAAAATGAAATTTTCAGAGAAAAGAGTAAATTTGGAGTCTAGGATTCCATTAGGGGTTAATGAACTCCTATATTGAACTAAGAGTCAATTGGAAGTATAGTTTTCATCTCAAACATTTAGAAACAACCTCCCCTGTTTTCGGCAAAATTTTTGCTGAACTTGAACAGGGCATAACTTTTGATTGGTTGAACCAATAGAGGGGAGGGATACATTTCATGAAAGTTTATGAAGTCTTGTACAACTTTGCTGTAGAACTCCAGAACAGTTTCTCCCTCCAAATGGATGAAAATCACAGATGACTGTTAACTGTCCAAAAACAGTGCAGACCAAAAATGCTCTCTGGAATTTTCTGTATTTCGACCATAACTTCTTGTAGAAAAGTCTATAAGTGTCATGTAAGAAACCGTTAGAAAGTGTATGATATATTATATGACTTTGTAGTTCAAAGTTTCTCCAGATTTGGGGTAGAACTTTATGAAATCTCGCGGACAAGACAGACACTTTCAGAGGAGGTGCTGTCAAAATTGTTCCAGATTTCTGTCAACATTGAAATATCATAACTCCTGATCCAGAATTGATATGAAGGGAAATAAATACTCGTTGGAAATATATTGAAGTTATATATAACTTTGATATTCAGCTTGAGACATGAAACTGCCATTTTTCATAATCAAATTCTGGAATTAAGGTCGAAGGATCATACTGAACAGAGCATTGCTCATTGCCCATGTAAATTAGGACTTGTTGTGGAAAGGTTTTTATACTTCTCTAAGTTCCATGACATATTCATTAGTTATCATTCATCATTCCTTGCTGTTGATTTAATTGTTTGACAAAATTAAATAATCATTCGTTATTTTCAGAATTGTCAAAAACCTTGTTTCCTTCATATATGCTGCACAGTTGATGTGATGCTTTTGCGGTTAATAATTTCGAGTTAAAGCTGAGTACACTCTTGGATATTAACCATAAATTGCTCGCTCTTGCAGTATGGATCATACTCATTCTGGATATGAGGTTGGTGGATCCAGCCGGGATGGAAATGATTCGTCACAGCGACGATCACCGCCATCACCAACCGGACTGGCGGAAGTGTTGGGAAGAATGGCTGAGTCTCTTGAGATGTTGGTGCAGCAAGGCATCCGACAAGAGACCTAACAGAAAAACCCCACACTGAACACTTATCTGGACTTTCTAACAAGACAACCACCGGTATTTTCTGAAGCTAAAGAAGCCTTGGAGGCAGATCATTGGCTCTGGGTGGTTGAATCTAAACTGGAAATGCTCCAGTGTGATGAATATGAGAAGACTTTATTTGCCGCTCAGCAACTTCATGGATCTGCTGGGGCTTGGTGGTCTGAATATCTTACTAAGATCGCTGAAGGCCATCGTGTGACGTGGATGGAGTTTCGTGATGCTTTCCGTGCACGTCATATCTGTGAGGGCATCGTCAAAAGCAGAGTTGAAGAGTTCTATGAACTCAAGCAAGGACGCATGAGTGTTATGGAGTGCTTTACGCAATTTAACCGTTTAGTACAATATGCATCCGCTTATGTGGATAAAGAGACGATGAAGTGTCATTACTTCTTCCGAGGCCTCGATGTGAAGCTTCGGGCGAAAGTGGCACAATGCAATAAAGGGAATTATAGCGAGTTAGTCAATGCTGCTATTATTCAAGAAATAGCTGAACTCGAGCATAAGGAAAGTAAGAGGAAGAGAAAATTATCACTGGCAGGTACAGGTGATTATCATCAAGAACAACCGGTGATATATTGCTTACCATCCTGGGTGGAAATTTAGTCCTTTGACGGGCCACCTCAGATCCAATACTGTCCATATTCCCCCATGGATGTTCAGCCACTGCTGCAGCAGCAGCAAATGAGTATTTGGGCACCCCCACCTCAGCAAATGAGTATTTGTGCACCCCCACCTCAACCACTTCCATATTGTGAAGATCTTGAGCTCGCAGTGTACGGTACTTGTAGCGATGTAGAGCATATTCCTCAGGAGGGTCATGTGACCCAGCAAAGCAGCAGTCACATGTCATCTCAAGCTGCAAAGAAATTCCATGGTCAGCCAAGGAGAACAGCACTGAAAGTGGGAAATGTAAACTATATGGCAGTTGAAGATGTTCCCATGGGAGAACCAGTGTTTGCGGGTATGTTCAGCCTACGTGATCAGCCCACGTTCGTGTTGTTCGACTCGGGTGCTACACATGATTTTATCAGCAAAGATTATGTGGTTAAGCACCAAGTACCATCAACCACCTTGGACGCATCATATCACATTATTTCACCAGGAGGAAGTAGGACAGCGGGCCGGATTGTTGCTCGAGCGCCTATATGTTTGGATGGGCGGATATATCCTACTACTCTTATCATCCTGGAAGGATTGCAGATTGACATCATCTTGGGAATAGCTTGGTTGACACATCACTAAGCTATCTTTGATATTAGTTCACGAACGGTGCAGCTGAATTCAAAGAAGCACGGGCAACACACATTGATTCTGAGAAATGTTGCACCGGAAGTCACTGCTGTACACACCGTTGAAGCTAAGAAACTAGAGGACATTCCAGTGGTCCGGGAATATCTGGACGTGTTTACCGATGATCTACCGGGCATGCTGCCCGAACATGAAGTGGAGTTCAAAATTGAACTAGCACCGGGAACCACACCCATATCTCGGAAGCCGTATAGAATGGCACCGAAGGAACTCGCGGAGCTGAAGGAGCAGCTGAACGATTTGTTAAGCAAAGGCTTCATTCGACCCAGTTCATCACCATGGGGATGCTCCGTGCTGTTCGTCAAGAAAAAGGATGAGACTTTTAGGCTATGTGTGGACTATCGTCCGCTTAATGCCGTAACTATCAAGAACAAGTATCCACTACCACATATCGATATGCTTTTCGATAAACTAGTGGGTGCTAAGGTTTTCTTGAAGATGGATCTTTGGTCCGTATATCACCAGATAAAAATCCCAGCGGAAGACGTACCCAAGACGGCATTCTCGACGAGATACGGGTTATATGAGTATCTCGTCATGTGATTCGGACTCACTAATGCTCCAGCTCATTTTATGTATTTGATGAATTCAGTCTTGATGCCGGAGCTGGACAAGTTCGTCGTGGTCTTCATCGACGATATCTTGGTATATTCTAAGTCGGAAGGAAGAACACGCTGAACATCTTCATATTGTGCTCCAACGTCTACGAGATCACAAACTATATGCAAAATTCAGCAAGTGTGAGTTCTGGATCAACCAAGTGCCATTTCTTGGGCACATTATTTCTGCGGACGGCATCGCAGTTGATCCGAGCAGGATCGTCCATGTGCTGAATTGGAGTTCACCGAAGTCAGTCCACGAAGTCCGTAGTTTTCTAGATATAGCGGGTTACTACCAGAGATTTATTCCGAATTTGTCCATGGTCTCTAAACAGATGACGGAACTTCTGAAGAAAGGCAACAAATATGTGTGGAGTGAAGCATGTGAGGAGGCGTTCAAAGCATTGGTAAAGCACCTCACAACAACCCCCGTGTTGGCGCAGCCCGATACAACTAAGGCTTTTGATGTTTATTGCGATGCATCCTGCATCGGCCTAGGCTGCGTGCTTATGCAAGAAGGGCGAGTGGTCGCATATGGATCCAGACAGCTTCAAAATCATGAGCAGACCTATCAGACACATGATCTCGAGCTAGCTGCTGTGGTTCTTGCTCTAAAGATGTGGTAGCACTATTTACTTGGAAACTTAGTTCACCTCTACACCGGCCACAAGAGTTTAAAGTACATCTTCACACAAAAGGAATTAAATATGAGGCAGCGAAAATGGTTAGAGTTAATTAAAGATTATGAGATAGAGATACGTTACCATCCTGGAAAAGCGAATGTGGTTGCCGACACACTTAGTCGGAAATCACATGTTCATAACCTAACCATGGCTGCAATGGAAGAAGAAGAACCGAGCCTGCGCTTAGTTCCCTATTGGTCATTGTTTAACCTTGCCCTCCTTCCTACAATTCGTAATGAAATTGTAGAGCACAAAAGAAAGATAAGGGCGTGGCACATATCCGGAAGAGAATAGACAAAGGATAGGTAAAGTGCTTCCGGAAAGATGAGAACGGTAGGTTATGGTTCAAGAACCGTATAGTCGTACCGTGGGACATGAAGCTTCGTAAGAAGATATTAGACGAAGCTCATTTATCAAAATTTTACATTCATCCGGGAAGCAATAATATGTACCAGGACTTGAAATCTAAGTTCTGGTGGACACGGATGAAAAGAGAGATTGCAAAGTACGTATCCGAGTTTGATACGTGTCGGCGGGTTAAAGCCAACCATATGAGGAAAGCCCGACCACTTCAACCGCTGAAGGTTCCAGCATGGAAGTGGGAAGACATAAGTATGGACTTCATCGTCGGTTTACCCATGACCAACAACAAGCATGATTCTATTTGGGTAATCGTCGATCATTTGACCAAGACAGCTCATTTTATTCCAGTCCATACTAAATATGCGGCAAAGAAGTATGCGGAGCTGTTCATCTCAAGAATCGTGTGTTTACACGGGGTTCCCCTCACCATCATTTCTGATCGAGGTGCGTTATTCGTATCAAGATTTTTGGAGAAACTGCATGCTTCCTTGGGAACCAAACTAATTCGGAGTTCAGTGTATCATCCACAAACAGATGGTCAAACAGAGAGGGTAAATCAGATTCTGGAGAATATGCTACGGTCATGTGTCATCAATCATGGGATGAATTGGGATGATCATCTACCATTAGCAGAATTCTCATATAATAACGGTTATCAATCCAGCATCCAGATGGCCCCGTATGAAGCTCTTTGTGGCCGGAAGAGCCGCACACCACTGAATTGGTGTGAGTCCGGTGAGTGGGTAGTCTACGGGATTGATCTTGTGAATGAAGCCGAGGAACGAGTGCGAGTGATTCAAGCCAACTTAAAGGCTGCTCAATCTCTATAGAAGAGTTATGCAGATAAACGACGTCGACCTCTTCACTTTAACATCGGGGACCATGTGTACCTCCGTGTCTCTCCAATGAAAGGGGTTCATTGTTTTGGAGTGAAGGGAAAACTAGCTCCGCGATTCGTCAAGCGGTTTGCTGTCACTGAAATATGCGGACCCGTGGCCTATCGTCTGGAGCTACCGGCGTCACTTTCAGGTATTCACAATGTTTTCCACGTCTCGCAGCTACGGAAATGTCTTAAGTACCCAACTGCAGTTCATATGGAGAACATTGAGGATCTTCAACCGGATCTCACTTATTCTGAGTACCTGATACAGATTATCAATGAGAAGACTTGTGCCATAAGAAATCGGACATTGCGATTTTACAAAGTCTTGTGGAGCAACAACACCGCTGATGAGGCCACGTGAGAAAGCAAGGATTTTCTCCGTTTAAATTTTCAAGACTTGTTTGTACCATATGTCCAGTAGTTTTTCTTCCTTCC
Source organism: Neostapfia colusana (assembly GCA_030760725.1). Taxonomy (NCBI): domain Eukaryota; kingdom Viridiplantae; phylum Streptophyta; class Magnoliopsida; order Poales; family Poaceae; genus Neostapfia; species Neostapfia colusana. The sequence continues at coordinate 28,334,762 of JASWHV010000019.1, read as the reverse complement.
TCTTTCTTTTTATAATCTCGGGACGAGATTCTTTTAAGGGGGGAGGAATGTGACAGCACTAACTTTTGTAAAGTTTTATTTCACTTTGTGAAACAAAGTAAGGCAAAGAAAGACTATAATCGTGTCACATGAAATGATGAACACAAAAATGGACATGTGAGGGAGTTAAAAAATTTTGTTCGACTCAGGATTAGCACATGTTAACCTGAGCAGGGAACATCACTTCTGTAAAGGTCTCAAAAATGTAAATACAAAGAAACTCTTGTTTGCAAAAGTTGGTTTCATATGTATGAAAAATGGGACTTGTTAAAAACTTTTTCCACATGTGATAACACACATGAGGGCTTTCTTCACATAAGTTCAAATGTTTATTTGAAAACTTGGAACCCACGAGGGGTCTAAAACCAAGATGGGAAGTTCCCATAGGTGTGAGAAAGCTAAAGTCAAATTTGAAACAAATTGTTCAACTCAAAATTCAAATGAGAGCAACACAATGAATTTCAAAACTGTTGTGCTAAAAATCTCATTTGCAGCAGCCAAATTAAATATCAGATTTCATATTTGAATTCCTTAGGCCCAAATTAGTGGGTATGCAATGTTTTATGATTTGTTGAAATGTTTTGCAACTCATTTTCCAAAATGGACTTTAAATTGCAACGAATTCAAACACCCATTTGGATTTGGATGAAACTTGCCCAATTGTTGAAATGCACATCAGATTTGAACTTCCACAATTGAATTGCATCATTTACCAATTTTGGGATATATTTTAGAGGATAAGGAGGCACTGATCTTTGGGACCCACATGTCAATGAGACAATTCAATTTGCAAAAAGATCTCACAGTGTGGTCTCTGTTTTTACTCTTCAGGCGGTTCACTCGGGCAGACCGAGACTCCTCGCCGTGCACCACCGGGACAGAACTGAGCCACCTCCTCCTTGTGCGGTCTGCGCTGGCGATCTGTTCCTCCCCATTCTCGTCCCCTCTGCCATGCTCTTGTTGCCCACAGAACCGAAACCGGGTCCGTCTTCTCTCCCTCGCACCCGAGAAACAGAAACACGGCCACCACTCCATTGATCACTCGGGAACCCGTACAGCTCATGTGAGCAATGCTTCTGAGCAGAAAAACCGCACCACCATACATTCCACGACCTCCTCGCGCCATCACCGAGTGAGTTCGTGCTCCCTACACCGAGATACATCAGCTTCCACGGCGGCCGCCACAGAACTGAGAGAAAGTGCTCTCGTGGATAGCCTGAACCGAGGCTTGTCACGGCTGAGCTAGGCCACCTCTGTACGGGCACGACATCCACGCAGCTCACCACCGAAGCTCAGGACCAACCGCGGATCATCGACGTCGAATTTCGAGATTCTCTTCCGATCGGTGCAAACCGACCTTCAGGTATGAATTCATGAAATTACCGATTGATACTTGTTTAGAGCTCACAAAACTTCACCGACGAGAGCTAGACCTGAGGACGCACCAGTTTGCTTTGCAAACTTAGCATGAAACACACGGTGCACGGCGTATTTCCGATCTTCCCGACGGCGGCTATGGCGGGAAGATTCGGGCGCACGATGAACCCCAGTTTAGAGCCATTTACAAACCGTTTCATCCCCATGTCGACCTTCCCTAGCGTCCGCCGGTGCTTTAGAGCTTGGAAACCGAAGCTTGGAGGGCTTAGGGCGTCGGGGCGACATCGCCGGACTTCCTCCGAGCCGCTGCACCGTTGCGAGGTAGTTTAGGGGCTTGACCGATCCGGGGAAATCATCCCATCGTGTTCCTCGCACGAAGTTAGGGCCTAACGGTAAGTGGCAGCCTGGGAGTTGGCTGGACGACCAGATTCGGCGAGCTCCGGCGAGCTCCGGCAGCGAGGGCGCGTGGGCGGCTGGAAGTTGGAGAAGCCTCGCCAGGCCCGTGAGTCAGTGGCGCTGAGGGGAGGCCGGATCATCTGTGGACGCGGTGACAGCACGGGAAATAGTCCTGTGGCCCCGTGTGGCGCTGTCCCGACACCAGACACGTGTCCCCTGGACCCACTGTCAGTGTTTGAACTTTTCCACGATTTATTCAAATTCCAGAGTTTTCCCCAAACTTTAGAAGAGCATAAATTTGGCTAGGAAACTCAAAATTTAGTGATTCAAATCGGGTTAGATTCAGATTGACACACTCTATCCAAATATGCAACCCAATTTGTATGAAATTCATTATTTAATTCTGGGAAATTCTTTAAAGCTTTTCAGCAAAAGAATTTTAGAGGGAGTTTGGTTCATCCAAAAATCCTCAAATTTTGCCAGAATATTCTTTATGGTGTTATTGAACTCCTGTCACAGTTTCAGCTCATTTGGAGTTGATTGATGAGGAGAATTCAGATTATAATTTGCTGTGTTCAAATGAATGCAGAAACATTTTCAGAGAATTTCCAAAACTCGGAAATTCAATTCTGGGCAATTCTTAGATCCAAAAATCCTAGGAAAATTAATGCAGGCTCTATGAACTATAATTGAAATTTTAGTTCACTAAGTTGGACATGATCATGGGTGTTACCTCAGAATTAATTCCTCTTTGCTTAATTGCTTAGCGAATTGTTCTGAATAAACCACTCAATGAAAAGTGCTAATTTTTGTTCCAGATGACTTTCTTGTGACAAGGAATTCACATGAAAATTTTCAGCTCCATTGGAGCACTTGATCACCACTGTCCTGTGTAACCTCTTAAGGTGATCAACACACAAGTGGAGATAACACTCAACACTTGATCATAGTGTTTAAACACAACCAAAACCACTAGCACCAGTATCATTTTAAATTCTTAAAAAGAGTTCCAGTTTTTAAACTGTCATTAGATCTTATTAGAAAAAGCTTTACAATTAAATGCACATACGTATTCATATCGTGTAGCATATACGTGAGAAGGACTTGAAGTGAAGAGCAAGGAGGGAGGAAACCGAGTGATCAAGCCCCAAGTGATCTTCACTAACTGATTGTAATCTTAGTCACCTTCAAAACAGGGAAGCCCCGGTTCGCATTTGAACAGTTTTATAAAGCATTTCCATTTCTAGAGATCATAGCTTTGAATCATTTGATTGCATTAAGTTTAGTTGATATTGGAAACGCCAGTTCCATGACCAGAAATACCTAAGAGAGAAAGGGTAGAATAGCACCTCCTCGAGCGGATTTGGCTACACTAAATGTTAGTAGGAAAGGTCCGGTAGAAGTCGAGTAGTTGGAAGCTACTCGCGAGTTTAGGGCTGGTTTACTCGGAACAGGTAAAAAATAGAAACAATGAGAAAAGTTCACAATTAAGAAATAGAGACCGGAAAGGGAGGTTTAGATGCAGCAGGCTGAGGACCGTGCGTGCATAGCCCTGCCTGTGTCGGTTAAGGCCCGTCCGTGCTTGGCCCTGTTGGACAAGTTTGAGTTGTGTACCGGGCACATATTGGCTATATGGGACCCAGGAAACCGATGTACCATGGGAGATCCATATTGGAACTTTTCTAACTGCCTTAGGCTTTCGGCGTCAGGGTAGCAGGAGGTAACTCGCTCAAGAACATACCACTGTGGGTATGTAACATGAGGGAGCTTGCGTACTCGGGGCAGTTAGACCGCATCCTGTGTGGAAGATCATGGGAAAGGTGGCCGCGTACAATGTCAGTTGAGGTTGCTGCCAGAAACTCAGAGTATGGGTGTACGTGTCGTGTAGTCCGAGCGTGTACTGATTTGAATCTGTGAGACCTATGTGTGCTGAATACATTGGCTTTGACGATAAAAGTTTTGAATACTACCAAAACACCTTTTTAACAAGGTCTGACTCTAGGTCCGAGCTCCTGCAAGGTCCAACGATAGGTCCGACATGTGTTTTGGTAGCTCTGGCAAGGTCCGACTTGCTTTGTCTAGGTCTGACTTATTTTGGCTAGGTCTGACTTGTTTTTGCTAGCTCCGGTGCTAGGTCTGACTAGATTTGGTAAGTTCCGTGCTAGGTCCGACTAAGCTTTAGTATGCTCCGGCGCTGGGTCCGACTAGCTTTCGTAAGCTCCGGTTCAAGGTCCGGTTAGCTTTGGTAAGGTTCAGAGCTTGATTGCAATGGTTCTGATTTTAACTTTCAATGTTTCGAACTTGCTTTACTCTTATGGAAAGTTTCCTTAGTATTATTTTACTAAGTTTTTGGTGTGTTTTTGTGGTTATGGCTGATATCATTTTGCTATGGTTTACAACATGCTTATGTGAGGTGCTCACGTAAGATGTTGTAGTTTCGGAACTAACGAGAGTCAAGTCGAGGACTTGTGCTCGGAAGTATTGGTTGTTTATTCATGTGCAGGTGTTGCTTGAGTTGAAGACATGGCTGGTGACGGGATCCATTGAACTAGTCTTAGGGAGAAGATGAGGTTCAACAACCAAGTTCGGGAGGAATTTTGGTTGAGTTGATCGGGAGGTTGCGCATTATGTTTGAATCAAGAACAATGCATATGAAGGTATCTTGGACGTCGTTGGAAGATGGTTGCACGTGTGCAAGGAGTGCATGGACGTGGTTGCATGGTTCCAAGGCGTGATGAAGAGATGTGGACGTAAAGAATTGGTCGGAAATGTCCAATCGACTAGGTTATGGACTCAGGCTGCGGCTGAGACGCGTTTGACTCAAATATGGAAAGTTTTGAGTTGGTTATGACAGGATTTTGTGTGGGTCACGAATTTGAGTTGTTTTAGGAATGTTTGGGACGTTACTAAGGTGTTTGGAAGTTTTAAGATTGCTTCTATCTGCATGTAGACGAGTCTTGAGCAGTATTGGAAAGTTACAGTTTGAATCCAAGTAGGAGTAGGAGTCCTAGTTTGAATTGGGTTGGCCTTAGGGCTGGTTATATAAGAAAGGGAGGCCAAGGCTCGTGTGTGCACGACTTTGGGGATGTTCCTCTTGTGTTTTGATAAATAAAATTCGTATTCTAAAGGAACTTTTGTGCCTTGTTCGTCCGACTTGTTTCAGACAAGTTTTTCTCGTCGAGTTTCTGTTCAGCACTACCTTGCTTCGGTGGTTTTATCATAACTTGAGTTTTACATATCCAATTGATGTGATTCTTTTTGGGTTGTCTTCAAAACTTTATTATATATCATATGTGAACATTTCACGGTCATTGAATTTGTGGTTTCTGATATACCCGAGTTTCTTTGCAGTATTCATGAAGAGTTTTTCTCGCGTAGGACAGATTGACCTTTGTTCGATCTTTCGATCGTAACTCGAGTTTCTCTCAACGTAGTTTCATGATTCATGTTTTGACGTCTTCATGACTTGATTCTAACAATCTATTCTAGTTTTGTCACAGTTGAACACGTTTAGATTAGTCGCACACACGGTTTCTTTAACAGATCGGTTTTCTGCTGAGGGGTGTTTTGTTGCTTCCGCTGAAAAGTTTTTATCTACCATTCACCCCCCTCTGGTAGCTTTACACGTGTACTTCGATCCTACAATTGGTATCAGAGCCAGATTGCTCTAATCTTTGTGATTTGCACGTGTTTTGACTAATCATCATGGAGAAATACTCCACCAAACCGTGTGTGTTTAGTGGTATTGATTTTCAGGTTTGGAAGGCACGCATGGAAGCTTTCATCCAGGCGCAAGGCTTTGCAATATGGGAAAAGGTGTACAAGCCTTACGATGTGCCTTCAAACGATCAAGTCACGGCTACAAACATGAGAGATATCGACAACAACAACAAGGCTCGGAACTTGATCATACAAGGACTAACTCAAAGCAACTTCGACCGTGTTGCACACCTCCGATTGGTGTACGATGTGTGGAGAGCACTTTGTGACTACCATGAAGGATCCAACACGATCAAGGAGGTAAGACAGGATATGTTCAAGAAAGAATACATGCGCTTTGATATGAAACCCGGTGAGTCCATTGATGACTTCTTTGCTCGCTTTAATAAAATTCTCAGCAACTTGCGTAGCGTCAATGTTAATTTTTCAGATGCTGAAAATGCTAGGCAATTACTAACTGCATTAGACATGTCAATTTGGGAGATGAAAGTAACATCCATACATGAATCTACTGTCATGAGCACTCTTACATTAGATGTGCTTTATTCTAAGCTAAAAACTCATGAAATTGACAATATATCACGTAAGAACCCAAACAAGACTATTGCATTTGTCTCACAACGTGATATGCCTAGCTCCGGCCAATCATCTAGCAATAAACTTGCTTTGCTGTCTTCACTAACCCTGGAACAGATTGAGGAGTTTCCAGAGGAGGAGCTAGTACTTCTTTCTACTAGGTTCTCAAAAGCATTGCAAAATGTGAGAACTAGAAGGAGAGGAAGCTCCGGATCTCAACGATGCTTTGAATGTGGTAAGACAGGACACTTTTGTACAGATTGCCCTAACCTTTCAGGTCCTTCTAACCGTGATGAAAAGCAGATTAAAGTCAAGTCCTCTTTTGGCAACACCAACAAGAAAAAGAAGGGTTTTACAGGACGCAAACTGATAAACAGTTTCATCACCGCACTTCAAGAACTTGGCTCGAGTGATGTAGACATTGGAAGTGATGAAGATGAAGATGATCGGGCAAATCAAAATCAAGTATGGAGGATGCAGAACACAACAGTGACAACGAAGGGGTATGTCCTACTTGCGGAGAAATGTGTGATGCTATTTCTCGTGCCACTATTATTGTTAAGAAAAAAGACAAAAAGCTTAGGGACAATGCTGTTAAAATTGAGTCACTAGAATCTGAAATTAATTGTTTAAAATCCTTGATTCCTAGTGATGATTCTTGTTCCTCATGTGATTTAATATATGAACAATTGTCCTCTCTAAGAAGTGCACACACCTCCACACTTGATAAACTTGAACTTGAAATCGAAAAGAACAAAAAGCTTTCTGCACTTAATGATAAAAACTTGAAAGATGCTTGTTGTTCTACAATTGATTTGCATTGTTCTACTTGCGATGATCTTGATAAGAAACTACAAGATGCTATGAAAGAAATTTCTATATTGAACAATGATTTACGTTCTCATGAAGTTAAATATTGTTCCAATTGCAAATTAAAAGGAAAAACTTCATGTTAAAATGGCCTTGATCTATCAAATAAACTTGATAATATGCATAAGACATTAGATCGGTTTTGTAATGGGAATAAGAACCTAAACTTGCTGCTGAATTCTTTCAAGTCTTGCAATGATAAAACTGGTTTAGGTTTTGATTCACATGCTCATGCTAAGGAACATCCACCTAAAATTGTAAAATCATTAGGAAGTGGTTTGATTCAAACAGTTCCTAAATAAAAAGAAGTGGTTTTTAAATCTGCAAGAGTGTTGTCACATTCGGGTTCAAATAAGTATACTGCATGCTCATCTAGACATGAACACAAAGTTAGAATTCATTATACCTATTGTGATAGAGATAGTCATGTCATAGATTTTTGTTATAGACTAGCTAAACAACATAAAAAGGAAAGAATGCAAGCTAGATTTTATAACTCTCATGCAAAATTTGCTGCACATACTAAACCAAATGTCAGGAACATGCAACCTGCTGTTATGAGTCAGAAATATTCAAAGTTTACCTCTGGAGCTTTAGTTTTTGCCTCCGGAGCTTCAGTTTTTGCCTCCGGACCTTCTGTTTTTGCCTCCGGAGCTACTGATTTTCGTGCTACAGAAGTAACACCTCATAGGTCAGTAGTTAAGAACAAAAAATCTCAAATTTTGACTCATAAACCAGCTGTTTTATGTCAGCTTTCGCATGTTATTCCTGCTGGACATCGTGTGACTCAGTACTGGATTCCTAAATGCCTTTTAACTAACCCCAGTATTGAGTCATCGGCGTATTGTGCTTCTATGTAGATTACACGCTTGAGGAAGGAGAACACTTGGATTGTGGATTCAGGTTGCTCACGCCACATGACCGGTAACAAAGAATGGCTCTCCTCTCTCTCTTTTGTGTCACGTGTAGAGAATGTTACTTTTGCCGATAATTCTTCAACTCCTATAGTTGCTAAGGGTTCGGTTAGAGTAAATGATCGCTACACTTTGAAGGATGTGGCACTTGTCAAAAATTTGAAATACAACTTGCTTTCTGTTTCACAATTGCTAGATGAAAATCTGGAAATTATTTTCAATAAAAACTGCTGCAAAGTTGTAGGTTTAAATAGTGAGCTTATTTTTAACATGTCTCGATTTGGAAGAGTTTTTAAAGCTAATTTTGATATGTCTTCCTCTAAGCATAGATTTCTAGTTGCAAATGATTCTAAAGATTTATATTTTTGGCATCGTAGACTTGGTCATGTAGGATTTAATCATCTCACGCGTGTTAGTGCTCTTGATCGCATACGTGGGTTGCCTAAGCTTAAAGGGGACAAAGAAATTGTGTGCTCTTCTTGTAGACATGCAAAGATAGTTGCAGGTTCACATGCTCCTCTCACAATGACCATGACAACTGAACCGGGTCAACTTTCACACCTTGACACCGTGGGACCTTCACGTGTTCAATCCTTCGGAGGTAAATGGTATGTTCTTGTGATTGTTGAGACTATTCTAGATACTCTTGGAGTTACTTTGTGGCATCTAAGAATGAACCTTTTAGTCACTTTAGAACTTTATTTCTTAGATTATCAATTGATCACCCAGGATCTTTAAGAGAAATTAGAAGTGATAATGGAACCGAATTTAAAAATCAATCGTTTGATCACTTTTGTGCTGAAAATGCATTAGATCATCAATTTTCTTCACCATATGTACCTCAACAAAACGGTGTTGTAGGGAGAAAGAACAGAACCTTAGTTGAAATGGCTAGGACTATGCTTGATGAATATCAAACTCCTAGGAAATTTTGGGCTGATGCAATTGCAACCGCTTGTTATGTCTCAAATCGTGTTTTCTTGCGTGCTAAGCTAGGTAAAACACCATATGAGCTCAGGTTTCGACATAGGCCTAGTGTCACACACTTTAGGGTCTTTGGTTGCAAATGCTTTGTTAAGAAATATGGTAATCTTGATAAATTCGAAGCTAGATCTGTTGATGGCATGTTTCTTGGTTATCCATCTCATACTAGAGGCTACCGTGTGCTTTTACTTGATACTAACAAAATTGTGGAGACTTGTGAGGTTTCTTTTTATGAAGCTAGCCCAGGTACTAGTTCAAATATTGAAGGTCCGGATCCATATCCGCAGGGGGGGGAGTATTTTCATTGAAGAAGAGGAAGAAGTGGTGCTGCTGCCCGAAAATTCAGCAGCTAATGACATTGTTCCAACTCCTGATCTTGATTCACAGACAGCACCGACGACCCCCATTGCTGGTCCAGATCCTCCTCACGTCACAAGCTCATCTATTTGTGATGAACATGAAGAAGAAGAAGCTTGTGAAGTGTCCACTCCCCTCCGGATTCTCAAAAGTCATCCTCCACAACAAATTATTGGAAGCTTGCATGAACGAGTTACAAGATCCAGGTTTTTCGACCCCAATTCTCATGCTCATTCTGCTTTTGTTGCTTCTTTTGAACCCAAAGATATATCACACGCACTCACTAATGAATCTTTGATTATTGCCATGCAAGAAGAGTTAGAAAATTTTGAAAGAAATAATGTTTGGAAACTTGTACCTCCACCTCAAGGTCACCCTTTAATTGGAACTAAATGGGTGTTTAAAAATAAACAAAGTGAGGATGGGGTTGTGGTTAGGAATAAGGCTAGGTTGGTTGCTCAAGGTTTCACACAAGTGAAGGTCTAGATTTTGATGAATCTTTTGCTCTTGTTGCTAGATTAGAAGCCATAAGAATTTTGTTAGCTTTTGCTGCATCTAAAGGTTTTAAGCTATATCAAATGGATGTTAAAAGTGCTTTTCTTAATGGCTACATAGATGAGGAGGTTTATGTTAAACAACCCCCTGGTTTTGAAAATCCAAATTTTCCTAATCATGTTTACAAACTGTCCAAAGCCTTGTATGGTCTCAAACAAGCCCCTAGAGCATGGTATGATAGGTTAAAAACATTCTTACTTGAAAAGGGGTTTACCATGGGCAAGGTTGATAAAACTCTTTTTGTGCTTAAGCATGACAATGAATCATTATTCGTTCAAGTGTATGTGGATGATATTATCTTTGGTTGTGCTTCTCATGATCTTGTGTCCAAGTTTTCAGCTATGGTGAGTTCAGAATTTGAGATGAGTATGATGGAGAACTCACGTACTTTTTTGGGCTGCAAATCAAGCAAACTAAGGAGGGTACCTTTGTGCATCAAACAAAATATACAAAAGATCTCAGAAGGCGCTTCAACATGGACAAAAGCAAGCCTCTTCGAACACCAATGGGAACAGCAACAACACTTGAATTTGATGAAGATTGTGATCCCGTTGATCAAAAAGAATATAGAATCATGATCGGATCACTTTTGTATCTTACGGCATCAAGACCGGACATACAATTCAGCGTATGTCTTTGTGCACGGTTTCAAGCCTCCCCACGTGCTTCACATTGTCAAGCCGTCAAAAGGATTCTCAGGTACTTACATGGAACTCAAGAATTTGGCATTCTTCCTTCTTCCTCAACCGTTACTTTGAAAGCTTTTTCCGATGCTGATTTTGGGGGTTGTAGGATTGATAGGAAAAGTACTTCTGGTGCTTGTAATTTTCTTGGTAATTCACTTGTTGACTGGTCCTCTAGAAAACAAAGTTTAGTTGCACAATCCACAGCCGAATCTGAATATGTAGCTGCTGCTAGTGCTTGCTCACAAATTCTTTGGATTGTTCAAACACTTAAGGACTATGGGGTTGATCTAGATAGTGTTCCACTGTTTTGTGATAACACTAGTGCCATTTGCATTGTTAAAAACACCGTGCAACATTCGAGAACTAAGCACATTGACATTAGGTATCACTTTCTCCGTGATAATGTTGAAAAAGGGAACATTGTGCTTCACCATGTAGATACCGAACAACAATTGGCTGACATTTTTACAAAACTGTGGCGGACCGGAATCGGCTCATCCAGAATCACAGAGGGTGGTGCCGCACGTTGTGACACCTGACAGCACACATCATAAGGACACCTTTTATTACATGGGAAACCAACTGGACTGTACAAACAGGTACAATCTTCAGTTACAAACGATTGTTATATTACACAGTGGAAGTCTAAATTATACAACTCACGCCTGCCTATCTAGAAAAAGTCGGCTGCCCAGCCCTAGGGCAACCCACACTAGCTGCACTCCTCAGCTCAGCCCGGCGTGTATGGCCCCCAGTCAGCTGTGGTCCCCGACGGAGGGTAACCCTCGCCGGTGGACTTGTAACCCGAGTCCGTGGGTGGCTCCTCACCTGAAAAACACTTAAGCAGCAACCATGAGCATGATTGCTCAACAAGACTTAACCGACTCACCTAGGCATGAAACTCTACATGTAGTGTACAATGAACATTGGACGGTAAGATTGCAGCAAACGGACACGCCTACAAGTTCATCCTTAGTTCATCTTCTAGCCAAGTTAACAGTTCATGAATATGAAATTTACTGAGCAATATTTGGTGGCACACATGTAACAATACAATTAGATCATAACAGCAATATTGAATCATCATATTTCGTAAATTATCTATGTTACGACGCAGTGAACAAGCGGTACTCGTCACCGCGAGGGACGGCGAATCGACTCGATATACACCTGCAGGAAAACTCAAAGAGCACGTCACGTACGCCCACCCGTGGAGCTGCACAGCACACTCACTCGATGTCGTACGGGACAACCTTTCACCCAACAGCCCAAACGTCAAACCGGTCGCACCGAAATGTACAGGAGGTTCCCTACAAGAAGCATCTCTCTATGCCCGTTAGCAGATTTCCACCTTGCTGCCCTCAACCTACACCTATAAATCGGTGTGCTATGCCTCAACGCCCGGAGGTTTAGGTTACATCGGTTTATCGGGGCCCATATATCTGATATGCCTTCGGTACGTTCAATACTTGTTCAGCAGGGCCGCACACGGATCGGTCCTCAATCGACATGGGCAGGGCTGCACACACAAGACTTCCTCTTGCTGCGCCCTAGCCCCTGCCTAGTCTCATTTTCATTACTAAAGTGATCTCACATCACTCGAACCAAACCCGTGTGTTCCAAGCCTAACTCGCGAGTAGATTCCAACTACTCGACTTGTACCGAAGTCCTATGAATCATTAAGCATAGCCTGTCTACTCGAGGTCTTAGACACTACCCTCACTCTTATAGGAAAATTCTGGTTATGCAAGTGGGGTTCCATTCATCCTACACCTAGTGCACATTCCTACTTCACGCTAGACATGTAAACAAAGCAAAACATTATAAAAGGGTTTAATGCAAACCGGAGCTTGCCTTGTTGCTGCTGATCAGGGGTTAGGTCTTCGTCCGGAAGGAGGAAGTCGAGCACTTCCGGAGTCTCCTCGCCTTCAGCGACTACACGTTAATGAGATACTACATGTCAATTCGAATGCAATGTGTAAACTTGAATAAGTAATAACCAATAACTCTAGCTAGCCCTCCCCTTTGGTTCTGAAATTTTTATGGTGGCTTGGTAGGGACCTAACCAGAGTCTTGACCAAGTTTCATTTGAAACAAAGTTCATTTGAGCCTTGCACAAATAGAAGTCTATTTGGTCAATATTTGAGCCTCTAAGGACTTTCAGGGGTTTTCATGGCTCCAACCATTAGTTTCTTGGAACTAGAATTTAAGATGATTCTAATGGAATTGGTTTCAGGTAATTTGAAGAATCCTAGAGGAAGTTATGCCCTAAACAAGTTTTTTTGAAAATCTGAAAAATGTTTCTGTTCATTTTTCTATTTTCTCAGGTAAGTTCATTTAATTACCCCATTAGGGGGACTAAATTAACTTGGATGAGTCTGAAAATTTTACTGTGGGTCAAGGATTTTCCAATGACCCTCTCAGCCAAATTTCAGAATTTTTCATAAAGTAATTCTCCAGATAAAATTCCTAACAATTTGAAATTTAGGGATTTAATTCTGGAAAACTGTTACGTTTCATGAGCTGAGATTGGTATTGCTGGAAAGTACTCAGAATCCTGAGTTCAGCAAAATTTGGTTCACTGAATTTGGAGTTTCCTAGCAAAAGTTCTATGCATTTGAAGTTTGAACTAAAACTGGAAATTCCCAAAATGTTTAAACTCTGCGGGTGGGACCCACTCCTTAAACCGGCCCACTGTGAATGCGGCCACACCGCGGCCCACATGGTTTTACCCGCGCTGCCACACTGAATCCCGGCCGCAAATGGATCCCCGCGCGAGAACAGAGGCTGTCCGGTGGACCCGGCCCCCCTTCGTCTACCTCGCGCCATCCCGCGGCTCCCGCGGCGGCGCCTCGCCAGAGTTCTCGCTGCCGGTCGTTTCCCTGCACGATCTTCGATGGTTCTCGCCGCCTGGGCCCAAATTGGCTCTAGGAACACGCTGGTGCCCTCACCGAAGCTCGGCGATGGCCGGAACCATGGCCGCGACGGTGACAGTGGTTCTCTCCACTCCGGCGATGTCGCCCGGGCTACTCAGGGCCTTATTCTTCAAACGGTTTGCTCCTACAGCTCCGCTGTGGCATGCTGAGCACGAATATGAGCTCAGTTGGCCATGAAAATGGCCGGAGCTACGTGCTCACCGTCGGCCTAGGCCCGATATCTGCTGTGCCCCAAAAATTTCAAAGAACCGTAACCCTAGCACATGGTTCTCGCTGGTTTTTTATCCTAGGTGGTCGTGTACCAGTGCAGAACGTGTGTGTAGCTCGGAATCCCCAGTGGTGAACTACCCACTCCGAATTTCTGTGTTTTGCATTATTCGGTACTTTGAACACCGAATGACTAAACGGACAATTACTACCCCAACGAAGCACGAGAGGAGGAGCGGTTGGTACGAGTGTGTCACGCACCTTGGAGCGGACCTTTTTCGTGTAGCTCGCCGGGCACGAAACGGATTCTAGCTCTCGGACGCCAGGGATCAGCGGAGGTCGGTGTTCTGTTCTTGCGCGGAACCGGGAAAAGAGCTCGGGGTGTGGCCGTTCTCGCTCGGGAAACAGAAGGAAGAGGGGAGTAGCGTGTGCGCTGGCCTTTGAGCCGCGATTTTTCACTGTGAGGTGGACGTCCGATCGTCGCTGGCGGTCGGGGCACAGTCACGCTGGCGCGCACGCGACTTCGGCCGAAGAAATATCACCCGAGTGAAAACTTCAGAGTGAAGTCTGCTGACATGTGGGCCTCCTGTCTAATTTCCTTTTCCCACTTTTTCATTTCTTTTTTTGCTGAATATATCCCCAGCTACTCACCATTGAATGTGAGACTTAGCCCCCAAGTGTTGGTTTAAATTTGAGTTCTCAAATTTAAACTTTGTTTGGCTAAATTGGCTTCATGTTTAAACTGAAATTCAAATTCAGTTTTGAATTCCTGCAAATTTGGCTCCCGACAAGATGGACTCCAATGTGGATGAAAATTGGTGGGATAACTCAGAAAAATATGCTGAGTTTGAATATAAAGCTAACTTTTGAATTTGAGTGATGAAAGCTGCTGCAATTTGAATTTACATTCAAATTGGCCTCTTTTTGAATTGTCTCCAAAAGTGCCTTACAATGTGTTGGATTTGCATGAAATTTGGTATGAACCTTCCCAAGACTTTTCAAGTCCTAGGGGTGAGCTCAACCTCCCATGTTCATGTGTAGAAATCCTACTTTGTGAAAGTTAGGGCTTTCCCCTCTAATCATCCTTTTGATGGAGGTTACTTGCTCTTCACAATTCTTCACAAGATATTCACAACAAAAACTGTAGTGTTGTAAGGTGATGAAAAGTTTTTGCATGTCCCTTTTCTTGGGCTTTTACAAAAACCTTTAGATTTCACTCGTTTTTGTTACATTCATAGTGAAATAGGGGTTATGCATCCTCATGGCTTAAATTGAGGGAGAATTTTGAAACTTGGGAAGTCTATGTGTGAATCTGAAATTAAAATAATATGAGCATAGTATTTCATGCATATATGACTTTGTGATTCCTTTTTCATTCTGAAAGTTCTTACTACATTACTCGTGTTATAAATTTTTGTAGTTTTTACCATATCTAGTAATTGGAATAATTACTTACACTAAATCTGGTCATGGTCGAACTTTCTTGCTGTTTTGAACTTGTTGCATGCTCACAAGTGCTTTTAATCATAAAGAATTAATCAAGTAATCAACTCACATTCTAATCTTTAGAGACAGAAGCAGATGGGAGAAGGTTGGAGTTGAGTTTTTATGTTCAAATAAAAAAATTGAGAAAAGATCAAGAGAATATGCGTGCATCACACTTCTTCTTTTGAGATGGCTTATCATTGCACTTAGATATGAACTTGAAAGGAGTTGTGTATGACTAAAACCATGTCCTTAAGCTGCTGACTGTCAAATGACATAGGCTTGGCTTGGTTGGTTATAATAAGGCTGATGCTGCATATAATCTCTTGCAAATGTCATAAGATCAAAATTTGTGCTTTAAATGATAAATAAAATGCAGCAACAAGTGTCATGCTTTCAGGTCTTGAAATAGTTAAGTTTGTGAGATCATGACTTGTTTAAATTGAAAATTACACTTGATCTCTAGCATGGCTTACACTACTTTATGTATCCCATTGATGTGATAGTGTAAGTTACTTGATAGTATGATTTGGATGAGCTTTGTTTTATATGTATATGTTATAATGTGCTCATAAAAAAATTAAAATTTCTCTTTTGTACCTTGCTGAATACATTGTCAAAGGGGGAGAAATTGATCACACATTGCACACATTCACAAGTGTTTTGGCACGATTCTTCTAGGGGGAGAATTTTTGGTATTTTTATTTTTATTCTCATTTTATTTCTGATTTACAAAGGGGGAGAAATTGCTTTCAAAACTTTTCATGTGAATAAGCCAATGTTCGGATTTTAAGTGGTGTTGCCAATGCATTCATCAAGGGGGAGATTATGAGACCTATGTGTGCTGAATACATTGGCTTTGACGATAAAAGTTTTGAATACTACCAAAACACCTTTTTAACAAGGTCCGACTCTAGGTCCGAGCTCCTGCAAGGTCCGACGATAGGTCCGACTTGTTTTGGGTAGCTCCAGCAAGGTCTGACTTGCTTTATCTAGGTCTGACTTATTTTGGCTAGGTCCGACTTGTTTTTGCTAGCTCCGGTGCTAGGTCCGACTAGCTTTGGTAAGTTCCGTGCTAGGTCCGACTAAGCTTTAGTAAGCTCCGGCGCTGGGTCTGACTAGCATTGGTAAGCTCAGGTTCAAGGTCCGGTTAGCTTTGGTAAGGTTCGGAGCTTTATTGCAATGGTTCTGCTTTTAACTTGCAATGTTTCGAACTTGCTTTACTCTTATGGAAAGATTGCTTAGTATTATTTTACTAAGTTTTTGGTGTGGTTTGGTGGTTATGGCTGATATGATTTTGCTATGGTTTACAACATGCTTATGTGAGGTGCTCACGTAAGATGTTGTAGTTTCGAAACTAACGAGAGTCAAGTCGAGGACTTGTGCTCGGAAGTATTGGTTGTTTATTCATGTGCAGGTGTTGCTTGAGTTGAAGACATGGCTAGTGACGGGATCCATTGAACTAGTCTTAGGGAGAAGATGAGGTTCAACAACCAAGTTCGGGAGGAATTGTGGTGCTGGTGACGGGATCCATTGAACTAGTCTTAGGGAGAAGATGAGGTTCAACAACCAAGTTCGGGAGGAATTGTGGTTGAGTTGATCGGGAGGTTGTGCAGTATGTTCGAATCAAGAACAATGCATATGAAGGTATCTTGGACGTCGTTGGAAGATGTTTGCACGTGTGCAAGGAGTGCATGGACGTGGCTGCATGGTTTCAAGGCGTGATGAAGAGATGTGGATGTAAAGAATTGATCGGAAAGGTCCAACCGACTAGGTTATGGACTCAGGCTGCGACTGAGTCGTGTTTCACTCAAATATGGAAAGTTTTTCGTTGGTTCTGATAGGATTTTGTGTGGATCACGAATTTGAGTTGTTTTAGGAATGTTTGGGACGTTACTAAGGTGTTTGGAAGTCTTAAGATTGCTTCTATCTGCGTGTAAAAGAGTCTTGAGCAGTATTGGAAAGTTACAGTTTGAATCCAAGTAGGAGTAGGAGTCCTAGTTTGAATTGGGTTGGCCTTAGGGCTGGTTACATAAGCAAGGGAGGCCAAGGCTCATGTGTACATGACTTTGGGGCTGTTCCTCTTGTGTTTTGATAAATAAAATTCATATTCTAAAGTAACTTTTGTGCCTTGTTCGTCCGTCTTGTTTCAGACAAGTTTTTCTCGTCGAGTTTCTGTTCAGCATTACCTTGCTTCGGTGGTTTTTTAATAACTCGAGTTTTACAGATCCAATTGATGTGATTCTTTTTGGGTTGTCTTCAGAACTTGATTATCTATCATATGTGAAAATTTCACGGTCATTTAAATTGTGGTTTCTTATCTACACGAGTTTCTTTGCAGTATTCCAGAACCATTTTTCTCGCGTAGGACAGATTGACCTTTGTTCGATCTTTCGATCGTAACTTGAGATTCTCTCAACGGATTTTCATGATTCTTGTTGTGACGTCTTCGATACTTGAATCACTATAATCTATACTAGTTTTGTCACAGTTGAACATGTTTAGATTAGTCGCACACACGGTTTCTTTAACACATCGGTTTTCTGCTGAGGGTTGTTTTGTTGCTTCCGCTGAAAAGTTTTTATCTAACATTCACCCCCTGGTAGCTTTACACGTGTACTTCGATCCTACAGAATCACCGTCACTCATGGTTATATGAGCATACTTGCCCACTGTGCTGACACGACCCCACGGTCTTGTCGAGCCAGGATCACGCTGAGGGGTGCTGCGTTGCACAGCACCGGATAACACACATCAAGGATACAAAGCGGAAGCAAAGTTTTATTACGTAAACAGGTTTAAGAACATTTGTACAACAAAATATGTTCAGTCTACACTCACGGGCATAGACTACGCATTGAGTTCACATTCAGCCCGTGAACGTGTCCCCGCTAGCACGCACACACACTAACACGGCGGCGTGCACGACTCCCACTCGACGGGGTTCCCCTCCTGGGGTTCGGTCTCCTGCTCGGGGGTCCCTTCCTCATAAAGCCCTGCAAAAGCTTCAAACACAAGCAGTGAGCATGATGGCTCAGCAAGACTGACCCGTGTCTCCTATACATGAAACTTCTACATGAAGGTTGATAGGTTACATGAGGTAAAATAAGTTGCAAAGTACTCGCCTAATTAGTGGAACCTTACTTTCAAGTTTTAGCCGCAGGTCATAGAGAACCTTACGCTAAGGCACATGAGAGAGCCGCAATCAAACAAGAAACGCATTTCTCTCATGTAGTTTGTCCAAAGTTAAAAACAACTTTAATTAGCTCTAAAATACAACAAGCCATTAACAAGCAAAGTATAGATTTCAAATCAGCAAACTTTTAACATGTATCTAGCCTGTTCTTTCTACGTCACGGTACAGTGAACAAGTGGCACTCAGTGACCTTGAGGGACGGCGATTATAATGGATTTACACCTGCAGGGTTACCCGAATAACCCGTGACGTACGCCCGTACTCGATGTTGCCTACAGCAACCGTCACGTACGCCGTACGTAACCACCTTTCACCCGTCAGCCAAATATTGAACCGGTCCTATCATCCCGAGCAAGAGGTCTCTTGCACATGCATCCACAGTGCCGACAGCCGATTTACACCTCAAGCTCTCAACCTACCCTCTGAATGACAGGCAATGCCTCAATACCCAGCTACACGAGTTACATCGGTTTCCCGGTTCCCATTTAGCCGGTAGGTCTTTGGTACTGTTCTAGCTTGTTCAACAGGCCCACACACGGCTCGGTCCTCAATTGACACAAGCGGAGCTATAGCACAAAGGCCTCAAAGTCCTGCTGCCCTTACTCTCCGCTCGGTCTCATTTTTCTTGCCATGTGTTTCATTTGCTATTTTTACCCGAGTCGAGTGCCTCTAGCCTATTCCCGCGAGTAGTCCCAACTACTCGACTTGTACCGAATCCTACACTATCTTAGCATTGCAGTAGCTAAACGGGGTTTTCAATCCTAATCCCAACCCATGGTTTCCTTGGCTATGCATTTGGGTTTCAAACAAGACTCTAGTGCAAGAAATAAGTGGGTGCTCAAAGTAAGTTCTCAAAACAATAAAATTTGTAAAAAGGGATAATGCAAACCGGAGCTTGCCTTGCTGCTCTTGGTCGTAGGCTAGCTGCTTTTCCGGAGTGACGAAGTCTAAGACTTCGAGTTCCTCCTCAACCTTAGCGACTACATGAGATAACAAGTATATGTATTAATTTAAATGCATTTGAAATGAATTTAAA
This sequence comes from Neostapfia colusana, assembly GCA_030760725.1. Classification (NCBI taxonomy): domain Eukaryota; kingdom Viridiplantae; phylum Streptophyta; class Magnoliopsida; order Poales; family Poaceae; genus Neostapfia; species Neostapfia colusana. The sequence continues at coordinate 28,315,428 of JASWHV010000019.1, read as the reverse complement.
CTTGTGAAGATTATAAGTCTTACTAGACAGACCCAATGACTCTGAAATTTCTACTGTGGTTTGGTTACAACCTAAACAGAGATTTAGCCAAGTTTTATTTGCAGCAAAGCTCATTTGAGCTCTCCACAGATAATTATGTACTTGACATTAATTGGAGCTCCTAGGGTGTTCTAGGGATTTTCATGGAGCAAGCCATGACTTTCTGAAACTAGATTTTTAGAGGATTCTAATGGAGTTGGTTTCACTTAATTTGAAGGTTCCTAGCTAAAGAGATGAGCTAAACAGTTTCAGAGAAATTCTGAAAATGTTTCTGGACATTTTCCATTTTCTCTGGAACAGTTTTATTAATCACACCATTAGGTGGATCAAATGAGCTCAAATGGATCTGAACATTTTATGGTAGCTCAGGGATATTTTGGTTAACATCCTGGCAAAATTTCATAATTTTCCTCCAAAGGGTTATCCAGTTAAAATTCTAACCAGTTTGAATTTTGAAGAATTAATTCTGGAGAAATAAGGGTTTTCATGAAGTGAAACTTGATTTTCTGGAAAGCACTTGGAGGGCTGAATACAACAAAATTTGCTTCACTCGATTTGGAGTTTCCTAACCAAAGTTATGTGAGTTTGAAGTTTGAACTAAATCTGAAAATTGGGAAAAGTTTAAACCGCTGCGCGTGGGACCGGGGCTACGTGTCAATTCCTAAGCGGTCGACACACAGGGCTACAGAATCCTTAACGCGCAGCCGCACCCGATCCGGTGCCATAGCAGATCCCGGGGTTTAAAATATCTGCAGCTGACGCATGGGACCTGGGGCTTCGTCTACCTCCGGCCTCCCGCGCTCGGCCGCCGCGACCCCTCGCCGCAGAGCTCGCCGGTGGCCTCTGTGGTGCGCCAAACTCCATGATTCTGGCCGCCTCTGCCTAAATCCATCCGGGGAACAAGATGCTGGGCTCAGCTCGTCATGAAAATTACCGGCACATAATCGGTGACGAGCGGCGGCTTCGGAAGAACTTCGGCCGTGTCGGCCGGCCCTCCTAGCACCCCAACCGATCGAGTAAAAGGCCCGAGATCATTAGTGGTCCCTAGGGAAGCTCGGCATTGGCTCGAAGAAGCTTGGGAGAGGTCCTAAATAGGCTCTCACCATGGGCCCGATGCCTCCCGCATAAGCCGCCGTTGGCAAGCTTCGAAATACGCCAAGTACAGAGGCTCTCATGCTAGGTGTTGTGAAGCTAACTTGTGCGCCACTAAGCCTAGATCGTGTAGGAACAGTTTGAGGGTCTCTAAACAACTATGGGGTCAGAATTTGGTGGATACGCACCCGATGGTCGGTCTGCGCCGAGTGAAAGGGAAAACTGAAATTCGTCGCCGGTGATCAAACACTCGAGCTGTGGTTCAGGGGTGAGCAGCACCAGTCTCTAACGCGTCCGGGGACGCCTTGGCTTGGGCATAACACCCTCCAGTTTGGGCTGACCACGGGAGCCCGAAGTGCGGTGGACTTAGGTCACCAAAAAGAACCCTCGGTAGGGCAAGATCAACCAAGTTCAGCCAATTTCCAGCAACGGGGAAGGAGAAGGAGATCCTCTCGTACCATTTTGCAGCTTGGAGGGAGTGAAGTGGCTGTGATCACGAGATTTCCGATCAACCGAGAGGGCGGCGGCGAGAGCTGCGTTTCTTGCGCGAGGGAGCAGAGAAACAGCCGAATGCCTCTCTTGCCGGCTCGGGCTCAGGGATAAGAAGGCAGTGGCGACGTCGGTCGATGCGGCCAGCCTGAGCAGGAGCTGTCCCGGCGACCAGCTCGGTGGCGCCCTCGGATGAAGCCCGAGAAACCGAGTGTTGAATCTTCAGTCGGTTGAATTTGCTATAGAGGCTGACATGTGGGTCGCACCCGGGGTTTAACCTCTGAAATTAAATTTTTCCTACTGCTCTAAACAGTAGAGACCCAATTAACCTTGGTCATTTGAATTATCTACCTCTCAGCCATTTGAATTGGATAGAATTCAAATTGATTTTTGTTTGACTAAATTTCAGCACATATGCAGTCTGAAGTTCAAATAAAGTTTGAATTTGCTAAACTTAGCTCATGTCAAGATCAACTCCAAATGGAGTGAAAATTGGTGTGCGAGCTCACAAAAATGTGCTGAGTAAGAATATGCCTTCCACTTTTGAATTCATGGGATGGAAACAGTTTGAATTTGAATTTGAGTTCAAACCACCCTCTTTCTAGTTATACCCAAAAAGACCTCAAAAGGTTTTGGATTTGGGTGAGATTTGGCATGGACATTCCTAGCAAGGTGTAGGAGTTTTTATATGTCCATCCCCTAATTTATGCATGTGGGGAATGCCACTTTTGCATTTTGTGAGTTTATTCTCTAATGGTCATGTTGATGGTGTTTACTTGCTCTTCAAATGTACTCATCAAGTTTCTTCAAATGAAGTGTGTGTGTCTGGTGCTGAACACTTTGAAGATGTGTCAAAAACTTAGGCCCTTACATGCGTCTTGACGTAGTAACAACTGAAACAGTTTTCTTTTGAACTTGATAAGCACTACAGGAAAAACAATCATTGACGATGGCCAAATTTATTGACGACGGTGCCGTCGTCTTTAATGTTATTGACGACGACTTTATCGAGCCGCCGTCAATAACTTTGTTATTGACGACGGCTAGATGAGTATCGTCGTCAATAAATTATTGACGACGGTGCCCGTCGTCTTTAACTTAATTCGGGCCCACCCGAGGAGTTATTGACGACGGTGACCTAGCACCGTCGTCAACAAGGTCCTTATAGACGACAGTTTCTTAGCACTGTCGTCAATAACGGGGCATATAACCGGTACGCGAGCCGGGAGGCGGCCAGTGCCGCCTCCCGACTCGCGCTGACGTCTCGTCGCCGCCGCCCGTCCCCGCCACCGCCGCCGCCCGCCCCTGCCGCCGCCGCCTCCCGTCTCTGGCCCGAGGTAAGTCCCCCTGCCCCTCCCCCTCCGGCCTAAGCCAGCCTCTGTAGATTTGGACCAAAGCCAGCCCCCTCTGGCACCGGCATACCCTGTATATTTGGACCAAAGCCAGCCCCTCTAGCTTCACAGTCCACGGGAAAACAAGGAAATGGATTGGATCAACTGATTAACTTCGCCTTCTGTCTTAAACTAGCTGCTGCCATCACTAAATTCTTAATTCTTAGTCTTCACCACGTCATCTGACATGCACCGTGGACGCTCACATGGTGACGCTCAGTGTAGCCCGCGGTCAGGCTTGATGCGTGTCCATAGCTCGTAGTCATATCGAACTTGAGTCCTTGACGTGTTTGTCTGCAGAATCATGTTTTAGTTGTTTGATTGATCAAACTGCCAAACAAATCATATTCATTATGTATTGAAATGTTTGTGTCAAACATGAAACACTTTGATCTTACTGTGGACATTAAGACACGATATTCTATTATCAAAGTAGATTTTCATTTTCCTGTTGATGTTCTTCTAGTGCTTATCATAGTGAAGTTGAACCCATATATGATAAAGAACAGAAAAAACATGTAGCAAATAAGGTCGATGCTACTTCATCACAATCTCTGACTGCAAAGGAGGTATCTTGCAATATTTTAAACTAGTGTAAGTGTATAAACATTTTTTTGTGTATATTATCATATTTTTAGTTATTATATACACTTATTATATCGAATCAGTCAGCTGAATTTATAGTTGTTTATCAAATTATTGATCAAAGTATTATTTTGGCTCGGTGCCTCTCTCTCTCGCTGGCTGTTGGTCAGCCTTGGAGGGCTTGGCAACATGATCGTTTGATTTGAGTAACAAATTTTGAGTGGCTATTTTTGTTTGTTTATTTGAGATGGAGAGGACAGCTGAGCTGTCGATGGTGTCCTGCAGAGAGAAATTGATGCGACTGCCGGAGAGGAGAACTCGACTATGGCAGACAGGGGGCCACTACCGGACGGCCGCCAGCGGGCAGGAATTGGGATGGCGCGAGCGCATGCTGCTGGACTTAGGCAGCCACAATGCTAGGGCAATTGGGCTGGTGCTCGTTTCATATGACAGCAAAGCAGCGGTGCAGACCCACACAAGAAAGCGGCAAAAAGTGCACTTTTAAACGCTTAAGCATTCAGCCGTTTAACAATGGCCACTTTTACGAAATCGACACGTTGGGGCACCACTTTGCGCCTAGGAGCCACTTTTTTAGACACTGAAAATGAAGGAGATGTGCACTTCTTTACCTTTGAGAGCTGCTCTTCCATATAGAACTTTGATACTGCTGGACGTTTCTTATCAAAAGTCTCAAAATCTGCTTGTGCTTCTTTATCGTATTTGTTCTGCAAAGCCATCTCATACTTGCCAAGAAATTGCTTCAAAGTGGTTTTCAATTCCACACATCCATCAAAAAAAGGAATGATAGTTTCATTCCTTTTTGTGGCCGACATTCCTGCCCAAAAAGTATCTTTAATAAAGACAGGAACCCATGAAGATCGAACTTCATAAAGTGATCTTAACCAGTCACTACTCTGAAGTGCACTGTTATATGTAATTAACTTATTCCAATCTTCTTCAAAATCATCTATGGTTAAAGAATCGTATACAACCTTTTGCATTACCTTGTTGATAGCTCTGCACTCACAGCCCACCCAACCGTTCTGCAGTCCTCCTCATTATCTGAAACAAGCACATTCTATGACGGGCTGCAGGAATAACCTCAGTAAAAGTACTTTGGATGCCCCTACAATAGTCAGTGATGATAGCCTTTGGAAGATGCCCCTCACGCTGCCACCGCCGATGCCTCACGCTGGCGATTCCTCGCGCCGCCACGCCCCACCCTGCCGCCGCGCACCACCGTCCCGCGCACCGCCATCCCGCGCCCCGCCCCGCCGCAGCCGCTGCCGTCGCGCCCCAAGCCCTGCCTGGCCGCCCCTGCTCGCGCCGTGATTGAATTAGAGATAGTCTCATTAAACTTTACTTTCACCTTGTGCATGGAGCATCGCAACAAAGCGTTTCTTGTTTGATTGTGGAGTTGCGATGCTGTTCGGCTCAAGATCTGCACAATGAGGCTTAAAATCTGAAAGTTAAGGATCAACTTTAGGCGAGTCCTTTATGCAAATCTAGCTAACCCAATTGCAACCGTCGTGCATGTAGAGTTTCTTGTTTAGGAGAGACGGATCAGTCTTGCTGAGCCTATGTGCTCACGCTTGCTATATGAGTGGTTTTGCAGGTTAACATCGATGCTAAGAAGAAGGTTGTCCGGTGAGACTCGGAGACTTCCGACTCATGTAACACATGGAGAACCCAGCCGCTGCTGTTGTCTTCGTGTTGCTAGTGAGAGGAGTCCGCGGGCTGGACTACGTCTTGAGTGCTCTTTAGTTATTCGATGTGAGTTGTTATAGACTTCCGTTGTAGCTACTTGATGTAAATTATTTACAAATAAAAACTTGTAAGCTTCCGCTATTGTTTTATGTAATACATTGTTCCTTATATGTGTGCTGTTGGGTGCCGCACAACACGGCACCACCCAATGCGATTCCCAGGCGAGTGCCACGTCCCCATCACTGAATGGGCGGCGTCGGGCCGTCTCAACTTCCTAAGTTGAAATCATGTTAACCCCCACTATGGAGAGGATGGCGGGAAATTTAAACACCATTTTGAATCTTTTAAAATGATTCCTATTCAGATTGTCCAAAGTCCTATATGTGAGATCACCGATGCATTTCTCATGTATTCAAGAGCCTAAGTTTCAAATTTGGAGAAGTTTAGGTTTCATATACTATTTATTCTGGAGATTAAATGAGGGCACGTTCAAATTCAAACTTGAATTTGAATTTTGAACCATACAAACTCAATTTCAAAATCTGATTTCAGAATTGGGTTCCTCACAATACTTTTGGCCTATCCTCCAAGTTTGATCAAATTTGGAGCTCATTTCTTATTTTAAATCAAAATAGGGGATAAGAGGGAGAATTGTGGCTGGGTGGACCCCACTGGACAGAGACTCAATGGAATGTCCCACGATGTGCTATGTTTTTCCTCACCGAGAGCTGACACCTCCTTCTCGCCAGCGCCAACCGCCTTCCCACTGTGCCACCTCCTGCTCACTAGATGAGGACACCGAGTGAAGCAACTCCGAGTCCCTCCACGTGAACCAGTTCCCTCTATTGCGCTCTCTATAGTTTTCTTCTCGCTCAGTCCCGAAGAAAAGCAACCGGCCGACACCTCTCGGCTCCCCGGCGCCTGAGCTCTATGGTCTTCCTCGTGCCCGATGGTCTACACAAAAAAGGAGCACCCTCAGGTGTGCAAACCGACCATGCAAACCGTTCCTCTTCTCATGCGTCATCGGGGGAGAATTTTCCTGTTCTTTGCTTCGGTATGCTTAGAACCGAGCCACACAAAAACCCGAAATTCATCGTAATCAATACACCATCACGTGTGCCAAGCTACCAACATGATCTAGACACTCCCACGCTCCTCTAGGATCAAAAAGCATAAAAAATTATCAAGTGTAGGCGCTGTTCTTCGAGAATTTCGGGCCGGCACCGATTTTCGCCCAAGGTCGCCGATGAGCTCCTATTTGCAGCCATTTTTGAGCCAATTTGAGCTCATGCAGGACGTTGGGCCTGTTTTTCTGTAGATCTGTTTGTATCAGTTAAGAACCGATGCGTATGCCGCCCTGCTGAGCAAGTTTGAACACTACCAGATGCATACTGGAATTATGCGGTCCAGGAAACCGATGTAACTCGGGTACTCTTGTGTCGAAACTTATACGGCCGTCCTTTGGGGGTTGGTGTCAGAGGTATAAACCCGCTAGCGGAGCAACTTTGACGTGTTCCGGGTAGTGGCCCTTCTGATGGGTCGGCAGAACTGGTTCGGCATTGGAGTGGCGGGTGAAAGGTTGCTGCATACAACGTAAGAAAGATCTCTAGTGTTAGTCTTTCGAGGCGGGTGTATGTATCGTGTGTTCCAGGCGTGTCCTGATTCGAATCACCATCCCTCGTGGTTATATGAGTACCACTTGTTCACTGCGTTGTGACGTAGTAATAATTTCCATATGAAGTGAGATGAATCATTGCCTATGTGAGGTTCTTAAATTCATTGTATTGCCAACCATGTACGCTATATTTGTAGAGCTCACTAAGTTTATATTCCACTTTGGGCATCACCACATCGGAGGAAAGCGTTTATTGTTTGATTGTGGACTTCCGATGTGAGGGCTGCCTAAGGCATAATAATCTGCTGCTATTAAACTGAAAGTAACACTACAAGAAAACATTATAATTTCGTGGGCCAGACATATTTTCATCGGCCCCCACGAAAATAAATTTATTTTCGTGAGCTAGTACGTAGCCCATGAAAATATTGTGTGTTTTCGTCGGCCAGCACATGTGCTCACGAAAATAATAGTTGTTTTCGTCGGCCAGCACGTGTGCTCACGAAATAATTGATATCTTCGTCGGCCCGCACTTGAGCTCACGAAATTTTAGTGATATTTCGCATGAAAGCGAGGCTATTTTCGTGGGTTTCAGGGAGGCCCACGACTTTAAGCATCGGTTACAGATCCGTTTTTGTGGGTTTCTGTGCAGCTCACGAAATATTGGACTATCTTCGTGGGTTTCCGCGGCGGCCCACGAAATTAAAGTAGGGTTCCACGGGGCGTTAAGATCAAGGAGATAATTTCGTGTGCCAAGAGTCGGGCTCACGAAATTATTGTACTGTATTGTCGTCGGCCACCCGGTTAGCCCACGAAAGTAACTCTATTGTCGTGGGTGTCGCCTGAAGCTCACGAAATTATATATATATATTGTCGTGGGTTGTTCTCCTGGCTCACGAAAATAGTTCCGATATCTACCAAGCGTCGACTCGATCTCAGTTGCTATTCGCTTCCGGCCGCCGACACGAAAATTTCTTTCCGCGCCGCGCCTCACCGACGACGCCGCAACCAGCGCCGGCCGCCTGCTCTTGCGCCAGCGTCGCCGGCAGCAGCCCTGGCCGCAACCAGCGCCGGCCGCCTGCTCTTGCGCCAGCGTCGCCGGCAGCAGCCCCGGCCGCAACCAGCGCCGGCTGCCTGCTCTTGCGCCAGCGTCACCGGCAGCAGCCCCCCGCAACCAGCCTCGGACGCCTGTCAGCGTCGCCGGCAGCAGCGCCGGCCGCTACCAGACCCGGCCGCCTGTCAGCGTCGCCAGCAGCAGGGCCGCGCCGCAACCACAGACCCGGCCGGCTGTACTTGGGCCATCGTCGCCGGCAGCAGGACCGCGCCGCAAGCAGCCCTGGGCGCCTGTCAGTGTCGCCGGCAGCAGGGCCGCGCCGCAACCACAGCCCCGGCCGCCGGTCCTTGGGCCAGCATCGCCGGCAGCAGGGGCCGCGCCACAGTAGTGTTGCTAGCCCCAGCCGCCTGTCCTTTGGCCAGCATCGCCGCCCTCCACGCTCCTCGGACCTCTGTGCGGCGCCCGAGTCAATTCCGGCTCGCTCCTGCCCGGCTGCGCGCCTGCTCGGTTGCCCGTCGGGCCGCCGGTCCTCGCCCCAAACCCTGCTCAGCCCGGTCCTTGCCCTACGACCTCCTGCTCAGCACCGGCCATATTGCGGCGAACCGTCTTCGCTGTCGCCCCGTGCGCCACTGCAAAGGTAACTGTATTTAGACATATCAACAATGCAATGTTTAGTTGTGACCCATAAGCTACCATACTTGTTTCTTTATAACATTGTTTTTTAGAACGATGCAGTGTGGGTTATAACTCAAGTATAGTTATAAGCTACCATACTTGTTTCTTTATATATGCAATGTTTAGAACGATTACAGTTTTTTACAACATTGTTTCTTTACAATGTTTATTTGTCACCGATGAGCTACCGTATCAACGATACAGTGTAGGTATCCCGGCGCCCGCCCCTCCCGGCGCCCGCCCCTCCCGGAGCCGCCGGCCCAGCTCCTCCCGCCATCGAAGTTCATCTTCTCCGGGCTGCCCCCGGCCGCCACGCACGCCGTCGGTGCCGAACGCCGCCAATCTCCGGCCTCTCACTCCGGACGCCGCCCGAGCCACCTCCAAAGCCGGCTAGGTCAGTAGTGATGAACTCATGTGTGATTTTGTGAGAATTTGTGACAGCATAAGTGGATATTGAGCCGTTGCTTAGACTTGATATGGAATTTTGTCACATATGAATTCATGGAGCAAAGGGTCTTGAAAGAGAGCGTATGTGATGACACAGTAGTTATAGCATTTGAATGATTATTTGTAGCCCGCATTACTTGCCATTATATACATTGATATATAAAACAACATGTATAGCTGCTAGTGATGTATAGGCGTATATAGTTGATACAACTACATGTACAAACTGTGGTCGTTATTTGTAACAATAAAGTAATTAATTTATGTCATCATACTATTTTCCCGGTGCTAATAAAAAATAAAGTGTGTAGTCTGTTTTTTATAGGAGTTACAAAATACTAGATAAATTAGTCATGATAAGAATAATACTATATGCTTCTTTTGCAAACATCTATCTGATGTGGAATAATACTATATCAAAACTCTATTTTTGATTATTAAGTATATTAATAAGTTTTGTCTATTTTTCAGAATTGTATGCAGTGAAAGGAAAGTACATCAATTGTCGACTTACCGCCTCAGCACATTGCAGGTAACAAGTTTTGTTTCATTAAAACCTAGTTCCCATAAACTTATTTAACCTTTTGATATGGTATTGTCATTTCGATATCTTAGATCTTTGTTCTTGCATTTTATTATATAGACCATGAGTAATCATAGAGGATGGATGTATGAGGGTTGGCGGAAGAATGTAGCGCCTTCTAATGAATGGGCCATTAATACTAAGTCTTTTATAAGTCGTGCTTTCTCATTATCGACCAACCGTTTTGTGAAATGTCCGTGCAACAAGTGTCGTAACTCTTTATGCAAGGAAAAGTTGGAGATGGAACGAGACCTTTGTAGATTTGGTTTTATGCCAGGTTATGAAATATGGTATGAGCACGGTGAGTTGTACCATAGCAATGCTGCTGTTGATGTGAGGGAAGATGAAACCGAGGATAAAATAGGTGACATGGTCGAAGCACTAGATCGTGAATGTGGTGCTGATGAATCTGTGGAAATTCCTGGACCCGAAGTTGAAGAGTTTTATAGAATTCTCTCAGCATCGCATGAATAGTTGCATGAGCACACTAAAGTGTCTGTACTTGCGACCGTGACTCGGCTCATGTCTATAAAATCAAAGTATAATTTGTCGAACATGTGCTATGATGATCTAAGCGACTTGATATCGGACATTCTTCCGACAAATCATAAGTTGCCGAGAGACATGTACCAGTCCAAGAAATTGTTGGCAGGGCTTGGTATGAAATATGAAAAGATTGATTGTTGTGGTAACAATTGTATGCTTTTTAGGAAGGAGGATGCAAATGCGACACATTGTTCAGTTTGTAAAAAATCACGATACATTCAGATCACAAATGAGGACGGTGAATTAGTACAGACAAAAGTGGCAGCGAAACAACTTCGTTACATGACTCTTGCACCTAGGTTGAAACGGTTGTTTCTATCTAAATCAACTGCTAAACACATGCGGTGGCATAAGGATGGTTTGCGTGAAACAGAGGGAGTAATGACACACCCATCTGATGCTCAGGCTTGGAAGGCACTGGACTCTTTTGATGCAGATTTTGCAAAAGATCCTAGAAATGTTCGTATTGGTTTGGCTACCGATGGTTTCACACCGTTCAACGCTTCTGCAGCCTCATACTCATGCTGGCCAGTGTTTGCTATTCCATACAACCTGCCACCTGCTATGTGCATGAAATATGATTACATATTCTTGTCTCTTATAATTCCCGGTCGTAAGCATCCAGGAAAACGTTTAGGGGTGTTTCTTCAACCGTTGATCGAGGAATTAAAAGAATTATGGATCGGAGTAGAAGCATATGATAGCTATAGAAAACAGAACTTCAACTTACGAGCTGCATACTTGTGGTCGGTTCATGATTTTCCTGCATATGGTGTTTTTTCAGGATGGAGCACACACGGTAAACTCTGTTGTCCAATCTGTGGTTCAGATTCTGATTGCTTTAGACTTACTCATGGGGGCAAAGTGTGTTTTTTTGATTGCCACCGACGTTTTCTTCCAGCAAATCACCCATTTAGGAGGCAAGCCAATACATTTCAGAAAGATACTATTGTAACAAAGGGTCCGCCTAAACGATTGTCTAGTGGTGAGATTGTTGAATGGCTCAATAAACTTGTCCCTACAGATGATGGGTTTGTTGGTTTTGGTCAGGAGCACAACTGGACTCATATATGCGGATTATGGGATCTTCCTTATGCTAAGTCATTGTTACTTCTGCACAACATCGATGTCATGCATCAGGAACGCAACGTAGCCGAAAGCATCATTAGCACATGTTTTCATTTGAAAAAGACAAAAGATAATATGAAGGCTCGAAAAGATTTAGCGGAAATTTGTAATCGTCCAACCTTAGAAATCAGTCAAGATGGTAATGGTAAGCAAAAAATGCCACGTGCTCCGTTTTGCCTTAAAGTTAAAGAAAAGAGAGAGGTGTTGAACTGGTTACAACAACTGAAGTTTCTAGACGGTTATTGTGCTGGGTTGAGACGCACAATAAATCTTGAAAATTGGGTATTAAATAATCTTAAAAGCCATGATTATCATATAATAATGGAAAGACTTCTTCCTGTAATGTTTCGTGGATATGTGCATCAGGATGTGTGGAGAGTACTTGCAGAACTTAGCTTTTTTTATAGACAATTATGTGCTAAGGAAATTAAAGTTGAAATGATGGAGAAATTGGAAAAAGAAATACCTGCACTCATATGCAAATTGGAGAAGATATTCCCGCCAGGATTTATGAATGTAATGCAACATCTACTTGTACATTTGCCGTATGAAGCTAAAGTTTGTGGGCCCGTGCAATATCGATGGATGTACCACATTGAAAGGACACTAAAAAAACATAGAGCAATGATTTTGAATAAAGCAAGAGTAGAAGGCTGTATTGCAGAAGCATTTGCTCTAAAAGAGGTAGCATACTTCTCAAGTACCTTTTTTTCAGACGAACACAATGTGTACGCTCCCACAATGCGGTACAACATAGATGAACAAACTCCTTCCAGTAATCTAAATATTTTTGGATGGAAGGGAAAAACAGTTGGTGGCAGCAGTAGGCATGTGGTTTCAGAAGAAGAATGGAATTCATGTATGTTATACATGTACACAAATATTGAAGATATGGATCAATATTTTATGTAAGTTTTTTTCAAGTATAGCAAGACTAAAAACCTCAAACTCTAGTAGGTGATATTCTAATATAGGCATACTTTTCTGTATACAGCAAGTTTGACAAACAATATTGGAAGTCCACGCGTCAACCAACAAGCAAACAATTAGATAAAATGCGACGTGATGGTCTTCATGGAGGGCCTAACTTTGTCAATTGGTTTCGCAAGCATGTAACAATCTCTTCTTATATGTTACTTGTACTTTTGCTAGGTTAATATGATTAATGCAACTAATATTTTGTTAAATTTCAAGTGCATGGTCGATGCAAACGTTCATGAGGACCTACGACAACTTTCTCAAGGTACAATAACAGCAAAGAGTTTCGGTCGTTACGACGTAAATGGGTTCCGGTTTCGTTCAGCCAAATTTGAAGCAAAACACCCTCTTGCGGCCACGACAAATAGTGGGGTTGTGACTAGAGCATGTGATGCAGAGGGACAAGAAATGAACTACTATGGGATAATTCAAAACATTGTGGAGTTCAAATTTGGCGGTTCTAAAGATCTTAGAGTTACTTTCTTCCACTGTGAATGGTTTGATAATAACAGAGGAACACGACAAGATGAATTTGGTATAGTCGAGGTGAAACATGAAGAAAGACTTCGTGGATGTGATAATTACGTTCTTGCTCATCAAGTTGAGTTAGTTTACTATCTACCGTATCCTTGTCCAAAGTTAAATGCTTGGTGGGTCGTTTATAAAGTCAATCCACGAGAACGTTTATATGCCCCAAGTGACGCTGGTTACCGAGATGAACAGGATGAAGTGTATCAAGAAGATGATGGCCCACTATCTTTTAACATCGATGATGGTATAGGACTCGATACATTAGTAGGTGATGTTGAATACAATGAAGCAGCGGAGGTTCTAATGGCTAAAAGAAAGCGACCAAGAGCTAAAAAAGTAAAGGTTCGACAGAAGAAGAAAGTTGGTCGGCAAAACGCTATAGAAGAAACTTCGGATCATGATGAATTTTAATCCTGTAATATTTTTTATGCTACAGTTATTATTGCTTTTGTTACTTTATGTTTGTTGTATTTTTTCTTACCAATTTTTCTATTCAACAGGATGCCGCGTAGTGTGAAGAGTATCGCTAAGGGGCTTTTTGGTTCCTCAAGCAAGTTTGGGGGCCGGTCCGTAACCTCTTCTCGTAGCCAAGACTCTCTTTTTCAGGGTAGTGCCTCAAATAATAGCAGACGAGAAGCATTTAGAAGATGTATGGAAGAAACTAATGAACAGGTTTGTGTCTCTCTATTTCTATTGTATTAATCTAATTTTAATATGTGAAACTTAATTTCTCTAACAACAGGTGCAACAGGATATTCAGGATCCGGATGGTCACGTGGAAAGTCAAGAAAATGTAGGGGAAGAAGTTTCTGCACCGGAAGAACAACAAACAACAGTTAGAGACAATATTCATGAGGAAGTTGAGAATGATGATGAAGGGTATGGCGAGGAGGATGATAGATATATGGGAGATTTGGCACCATCTTTTAGATATCGGTCTACAAACTCTCTCCCGCTGGCTGTGCCTCAACAACAGAGAATAAGGATCACTCCCATCGGCGACTGGTTAGTAATATATTATTTAGTAATAATTAGTGACATGAATTATTTGACAAATATAATATTTTGTTAACAACACCGTAGGCAGCCTAATGCGGTGTTGGGTGCCATTTGTCGTCACCATTATCCTGGTCTTGTTACTATCAAAGGCGAAGAAAAACCTGCAACAAATTGGGAGCACTACAAGATTGCTCCACATCCCGTGCATGAAAATGTGGCAGGAGCCGTCTGGCACGACTTTTGGGTACGATTTTCTAATAATTCATTATGTTTACTCGATAATATTTTTCTAATACATTATATATTGTACTTAAAGGAACGATATCGCTTGCCCGATGATCATGACGCTGCCCTCGAGTCACAAACACATAAAGTCTTTCATAAAGCAGCGCGCAAAGTGGTAAATGACATGATGTCTAATGCACGAATCACAGCTGTGTGCATGTATTACAAGGAGAAGCTTGGACAAATGATGAACAAGCGTCTAGGAGCTTCAAAAATTTACCTAGAAGAGGATCAATACCGCCAGGTAATGATTCCTTGGATGGTTAAGTGTTTTGACGCTTATTATGCTTTCTGTTCTTATTGGGCATCGAAGGAGTATAAAGATAAATCTATCTCAAAAAGAACGAACCGTGAAGCCAGTGGTCAAGTTCTTCACCGTTACGGTGGAGATGGTCATATTCGTCTTTCAAAACGAATGGTGAGTTTAGTATATTTACATTTTGTTGATAGGTTATATGCTTTAAAACATTCATGGTTTTTAATATGTCCATGTAGGCTGCAGAAAGTGGCGAGGAGCCATCTTTCATTGATACTTATATAAAAGGGCATAGAGGCACCGACGAAAATCAACTTTGCACTCCGACAGCCACTCAAAACTTGGTGCGTCATATTACTTATGCTAATGATTCGACAAAATAATTGTAGTGTAGTTGGTTTACAATTATTTTTTCTCATAGGAGAAATATGCTAAAGAAGTGGTGCGACGTCACGGAGATGACTATGATTGGAGAAAGCAAGATGTCGACGTCGTTGCTTTGTACCAATCCAGTGGAGGAAAGCGTCACGGGAGGTGACTTGTACATCTTTTTTTCTTTATTCTCATACATAAATTGCTTTTCAATTGTGAATTTTATAATTATAATTGTAGGTATTCGATGTTTAATGGTATTATGAACTCTGATGTGGTTCTCTCGGAGTCACGGTCATTACAGAGTGGACAGAGTTCTACACAGCGATTGCGTTCAGAAAATGACTCTAGGTTAAGAATAGTGGAGGAACGCATGCGACAACAAGAGGAGTTTATAAAATCTCAAAATGAATATTTCTCGAGTCTTGCAACATGGCAACAACAGATGCAGGTACGTTATTAAGAGATGAAGTATTTATATAATCAATATAAAGAGGTTGTGCTAAACAGTTTAAAACAATTTAGGGATATTTTTCTCAACTTGGATTGCCTATCGCCATGCCACCGTTGCCGCCGCCTCCACAGTTTCCGGCGTATCCTTCGCAACCGATGTCTACACCCCATTTTACCGCAGGAACACAGGTATATACTCGTTAGATTCTTTTTTTATTATAAAATGGTAGTAATATTGTAACATGTCTCATTTTTAATTTTAAGGGATCATCGTCAATGCCAGTTAGAAATTTGCAAACTCCGTCTCCAGCGGGACATTGCGGAGACGACAACTCTATCGATCAATACTTTGCTCCTGGCGGTAGCAACTAGGTTAGTTGTTTGAATGAGATAACATCTTGTCTAAATGATTCCTATTCTGTGAGAGTAAATGGGATAGCATTATTATCTAATATCTATATTTTCATACTTGCAGTCTCGCTAAAGATAATACTACATGTTGCTGAAGGCGATAGGTTGACGGGCGATCAATTTACTTTGTTTTTAATGTGTGTGTGTTGATGGTGAAAAATGAATGTATCAAACGATTGTAATAAAGCGTTTGTAACAATTGTGATGTTTGATGTTTTATGTAATGTGTGTTGAATGTTTTCTATATGACATGTGATGAATGTTTTCTTTACTTAATGTGTGTATAGTTTGACAAATGTGTGAAATTTGTGGATAAATTGATGGTTTAGGCAATATGGGCACACTATTTTCGTGTGCCTCAAAAGAGCCCATGACAATATGGTCAAATTATTTTCGTGGGCCAGTGAAGGCCCACGAAAATATAACCAAATTAATTTCGTGGGCCACCCAGGCCCATGAAAATATTATTTTCGTGGGCCCGTCCTGGCTCATGAAAATATTATGTTCGTGGGCCACTCAGGGCCCACGAAAATAATATTTTCGTGGGCACCTCGATTGGCCCACGAAAATATTGTTTTCGTAGGCTTTTCCGGACCCACGAAAATAATAGTGTCGTGAGCCTAGAAGAGCCCACGAAATTAAGTTTATTTGCGTGGGCCGGACCTGGCACACGAAAATATTCGTATTTTCGTGTGCGGCCCACGAAAAAAAAGTTATTTTCGACGCTTTAATTTCGTGAGCCGGAGACACACGAAAATAATGAAAAAACCCACGAAAATAAGTAATGTCGTGAGCTTTTGGTGCATTGTCGTGGGTTCCTGGCCCACGAAAATTGGTCGTTTTCCTGTAGTGTAAGGATTAACATTGTGGCGGACTGGGATCCGCTCATCCAGGATCGCAGAGGGTGGTGCCGCGCGATGCGACACCCGACAGCACAAGTCATAAGGACACAATATATTACATGGGAAAAACAAACCGAAGTGTACAAAAAGTACAATACTCAGTTACAAACTAGTATTTATTTTACACAGCGGAACTCTACTCTGTACAACTCACGCCCGCCTATCTAGCAAAAGCCGGTTGCCCAGCCCTAGGGCAACCAACACTGGCTGCACTCCTCAGCTCAGTGCGGCGTGTAAGGCTCCCACTCAGCCGTGGTCCCCGACGGAGGGTAACCCTCGCTGGTGGACTCGTACTCCGTGTCCGTGGGTGTCTCATCACCTGAAAAACACTTAAGCAGCAACCGTGAGCACGAAGGCTCAGCAAGGCTTAACCGACTCACCTAAGCATGAAACTCTACATGAGGTGTACAAAGACATAGGATAGTAATATTGCAGCAAATGGACACGCCTACAAGTTCATCCTTAGTTTATCTTTTAGCACAAGTTGACAGTTCGGAAAGCTGAAATTTAGTAAGCAATATTGGGTGGCACAAAGGTAGCAATAAAATTATATCAGAACAGCAATATTGAATCATAAAATTTCATTCATTAGTCTACGTCATGACTCAGTGAACAAGCGGTACTCATCACCGCGAGGGATGGCGAATCGAATCGATATACACCTGCAGGGAAACCCAAAGAGCACGTCACGTACACCCACACGTGGAGCTGCACAGCATGCTCACTCGATGTCGTACGAGACAACCTTTCACCCAACAGCCCAAACGTCGAACCGGTTGCACCGAAACGAGCAGGAGGTTCCCCACACGGAGCATCTCTCTATGCCCGTTGGCAGATTTCCACCTTGCTGCCCTCAGCCTACACCTATAAATCGGTGCGTTATGCCTCGACGCCCGGAGGTTTAGGCTACATCGGTTTATCGGGGCCCATATATCCGATATGCCTTCGGTACGTTCAATACTTGTTCAGCAGGGCCGCACACGGATTGGTCCTCAATCGACACGGGCAGGGCTGCGCACACAAAGCTTCCTCTTGCTGCGCCCTAGCCCCTGCCTAGTCTCATTTTCATTACTAAAGTGATCTCCCGTCACTCGAACCAAACCCGTGTGTCCCAACCTATCTCGCGAGTAGATTCCAACTACTTGACTTGTACCGAAGTCCTATGAATTATTAAGCATAGCCTGTCTACTCAAGATCTTAGACACTACCCTCACTCTTATGGAAAGATTCTGGTCATGCAAGTGGGGTTCCATCCATCCTATACCTAATGCACAATCATACTTCACATGACACTTGTAAACAAATTAAAACTTATGAAAAGGTTAATGGACCGGGGCTTGCCTTGTTGCTGCTGGTCCGTAGTTAGCTCTTCTTCCGAAAGGAGGAAGTCCAGCACTTCTGGAGTCTCTTCTTCAGCAACTACACGTTTAATGAAATACGATGTGTCAATTTAAATACAATGTGTAAACTGGAATACTTAATTACTAATAACTCTAGCTAACCCTCCCCTCTGGTTCTGAAATTTTTATGGTGGATTGGTACGGTCCTAACCAGAGCCGTGGCCAAGTTTTATTTGAAACAAAGTTCAATTGAACCTTGTACAAATAAAAGCCTATTTGGTCAATATTTGAGCCTCTAAGTAATTCCAGCGGTTTTCATGGCTCCAACCATTACTTTCTGGAAACTAGAATTTAGGATGGTTCTAATGGAGTTGGTTTCATGTCATTTGAAGAATTCTACAGAAATTTATGCCCTAATTAAGATTTGAGAAAATCTGAAAAATGTTTCTGTACATTTTTATATTTTCTCAGGGCAGTTCTCTTAATCACCCCATTAGGGTAACTAAATAAACCTGGATGAGTCTGCAAATTTTACTGGGATTCAGGGATTTTCCAACGAACCTCTCAGCCAAATTTCAGAATTTTTCATAAAGCAGTTCTCAAGATAAAATTCCCAACAGTTTAAATTTTAGGGATTTAATTCTGGAAAACTATTCACTTTCATGAGCTGAATTTGGTATTGCTGGAAAGTACTCAGAATTCTGAGTTCAGAAAAATTGGGTTCATCGAATTTGGAGTTTCCTAGCCAAAGTTCTATGCATTTGAAGTTTGAACTAAAACTGGAAATTCCAAAAATGTTTAAATCCTGCGGGTGGGTCCCCCGGCTACGTGTCAGCCTCCCAGCTAACCCACACCGGAGCCCGCAGAATCACCCGCGCAGCTGCACGGGATCCCGGGCCGCAGCCGGTCCGACGATTTAAAATATCGCCACTGACATGCGGGGCCCCCAGTCATCTTCCTCCTCCCGACGCCCGCACGCTCCCGCCGCCGGGCTCGCCAGAGCTCTCGCCGGAGAGGGGTTCCAGCCCTCGGAACTCGCCGATTCTCGCCGCCTGTGCCGATACCAGCCTGGGGAACACGGTGGTGCCCTCACCAGAGCGTCACAACGGCCGGAACAGTGCTCCCGCCGGTAACAGCGGCCGGGAGCTCGCCGGCGACGTCAAACTCGGCATCCCCTGCACCTTTTTCGATGCGGTTTGCTCGGGGAGCTCCGCTGACACCGGCTGGTCACGGACATGGACACCAATCCCCGTGAAAACGGTTGTAACTATGACCTCATCGGCGACCTAGGCCGGATATCGACTGTGCTCAGAAAACTTCGAAGAACAGTAACCCTAGCCCATGGTTCTTACTGGTTTTTGATCCTAGGTGGTCGTGGCAGGGTATAGAGAGTGTGTGTGGCTCGGTATGCCCGGTGATGAGCTAACCCCCGCGAATTTTGGGATTTGGTGGGGGCTCGGTCTTAGGACCACCGAAACTTCCCCGGCGAAATACTCCCCCGACAGCCCATGAAATGAAGAACGGTTGGGACCAGAAGAATCAGCACCTCAAGGCGGTTCTTTCTTTTGTTGCTCGTCGGGCACGAGAGCGCCTGTGCTGGACGGGCGCCGGTGATCAGTGAGGTCGGCGTTTCTGTTCTCGTGTGGAACCGAGGAAGAAGCTCGGGTGGGGGTGGTTCTCGTTCGGGAAACAGGAGGAAGGGCGGCGTGGGGCGTGCGCTGGCCTTTGAGCCGCGATTTTGGCACCATGAGGTGGCCGTTTGCTGCCTCGGTGGCTCGCCGCCTCTCCCGTGCCTTGCGCGTGAAGCAGCGACCCGGCTGCAGCAACCGACTGAACACTCGTATGTGCAGCTGACCTGTGGGCCTCCCCTTTTTCTTATTTTTCCAAATTTTCTCAATTCTGTGGTGCCAAAATATCCTCAGCTACTCACACTTTAATGTGGAGCTTAGTAACCAAGTCTTAGTTGAAATTTGAATTTTCAAATTTGAACTGTGTTTGGCTAAATTTGCTGCATATTTAAACTGAAATTCAAATTCAGTTTTGAATTCTTGCAAATTTAGCTCTTGACAAGATGAACTCCAATGAGGATGAAAATTGGTGGGCTAACTCAGAAAAATGTGCTGTGTTTGAATATAAGCTAACTTTTGAATTTGAGTGATGAAAGTTGCTGCAATTTGAATTTACATTCAAATTGGCCTCTTTTTCAAATACCTCCAAAAGTGCCTCAAAAAGTGTTGGATTTGCATGAAACTTGGCTTGAAACCTCCCAAGACTTTTTAAGTTCTAGGGGTGAGCTCAACCTCTCATGTTCATGTGTACAAATCTCACTTTGTGAAAATGAAGGCTTTCCCCTCTAATCACTCTTTTGATGGAGGTTACTTGCTCTTCCCAATATTTCCTAAGATATCCACAATAAAAACTGTGGTGTTGTGAGTTGAAGAAAAGTTTTTTGCAAGTCCCTTTTCTTGGGCTTTTACAAACATGTAGGCGTGTCTTTATTGCATCATAACTTTCCTATGTTATTAATCCCTGCATGTAGAGTTTCATAGTTTAGGAGTGTCGGTTAAGTCTTGCTGAGCCATCGTGCTCACAGTTGCATTATTAGTGTTTTCCAGGTTATAAAATTTGCTATGAAGATGGTTGTTCGGTGAGCCATCAGAGACTCACCGGAAACCCTGCCACTGCACTCATCTTTGTGAAAGCTAGTAAGAAGTGTCCGCGGGCTGGACGTCTTCTCTTTTGCATAGTTAGGACCGAGAGTAAGTGTGTATGTATATTCCGCTGCGTGTACCCTCATGGTACAATATTTTGTAAATGGCATTATCTTGAGAAATAAGATACTTTGTACTTTATGGTTCTTTTCGTGTATGTTGTTCGGTGCCTCATCGCACGGCACCACCCAATGTGTATTTTGGAGTGTGGATCCCGGAAGGGGTTCCCCACACCACCCGTTCTCCAGTTGTTTATCCTCTGCCATCTGTAAAAATATATTTGAAAAAGGTCAAATTTGCATTTCAACAGTAAATCATTGAGTTATAACATAAAACATGTTATTGAACTCATAAAACTTGGAAACACAATTCAAACTTAGAACAAATTTGATTGCTAATCTGCTGCCCAAACTGACAGCCCTGACTAGTTTCAATTTCAACCTGATTTGGACCACGCCAAAGCAAAACCAGTTCTGGAGCTCAACATCAAAGTTATAGCTAACTTCATTAGCTTTCCAGAATGTATTTGTTTTCCCTCATATCTATCCTGTATCAAAAGTTATGAGATGTCAAAGTTGACAGAATTTCTAGAGTAAATTGGACAGCACCTCCCTGCTTGAGGTACTGATTTGATCCAAGAATTCCAGTTAATTCTTCATCGAATTTGACAAAACTTTCTGTCACAAAGTTGTAACCAATCTCATGAAATTTTCAGAAATACCTCATTTCTTTTTTCGGATTTTTATGCAGGAAGTTATGCTCAATTTACAGAGAGTTACAGAGAGTATTTGCTCTGCCCTGTTTTCTGGACAGTTTCAACTCTACTGCATTTTTCGACTAGTTAAGTGATGAAAAACCTCTAGAAATCAATAGAAAAGTTGTAAAGCTCTTCCAAAGATTTCCAGAAATGTATCATATGACCCTAACCTGGAAAGAACTCAACCTATAACCTCTGTTTAACTTCAGCCTTATTTCAGCTGAAAACAGGGGACTCTGTCCTTAATATCCTTTAAGTTGAAAACTTGTTAACTTTCAACATCCTGATTAAGGAGAGAAGTTAAGTCACAGTGTTAGTGCTCTGGATCAAAACATTCATGTTTTACAATGATGTAGAATATTTAGTGGGGTGTGACGTCGAAGCATCACCAGTTTCATGTCGGTACTACGTTCCTCACAAAGAAAAACCTATACCAGACTTAGCCGGCTTTGTTAATTCAGTGGCACTAAACGCCTCTCGCACACGGATGCTACTCTTCTACCGATTCGTGGTCAGACTACCTGCAAATAAACCACTCAATCGCCGGGCTCGGCTGCACAACTAACCCGGTCCCAATACAGCTCATACAACCGTCCGTCATCACTCGCATGTTTGTTCTCAAGCCAATCACGCCTTGAGTTACGTGTTCACGTTACTAACCACGTGACGGGATCTCCCTACTTGCCCGTAGCACGCCAGGGAAGAGCGTTGCTCGAATACCCCAAACGACATGAAGAGTCGTGGAGGATACTATAGCTGGTCGGGTTACCTGCCACCCGTGAGGCAACACCCTTTAGCTTGTGCGCACTAGTGGACAGCGCTTACATGCACCCCTCAAGATATATGACGTCCTGAGATGCATGATTTTCCGACATAAGGAAATAGGTTAGAGTTTCCACTTGCTATACACTAATAACATCCTTATTTGGGCTAATAACTCGTTCGTCACTGAGTTTTTGAAAAAGATGACCATTTTCGTGTGTTAAACCTCAAGCGAGCTCTGATACCATGCTGCGAGGGCCTCACGGCCTCGACGAGCTCGGATCACACTGAGGGCTGCTGCGTTGCATAGCACCGGATAACACACATAAAAAGTACAAAGCGGAAGCAATATTTTATTACATAAAAGTGTTTATAGACATGTTTACAATGAAATATGTTCAGTCCACACTCACGGGCGTAGCCTAAGCATAGAGTTCACATTCAGCCCGTGAACGTGTTCCCTCTAGCACACACGCACACTAACACGGCGGCGTGCACGACTCCTATTTGACGGGGTTGCCCTCTTGGGGTTCCGTCTCTTCCTCGGGATTCTCCTCAGAACAGCCTGCGAAAGCTTCAAACACAAGCAGTGATCACGATGGCTCAACAAGACTCACCCTTCTTTCCTATACATGAAACTTCTACATGCTGGATTACAGTGTAAATGGTATGTCAGTTGTAAAGGACAAGCCTAAATAGTTGAACCTTACTTTCAAGTTTTAGCAGCATGTTGTAGAGAACCTCACGCTAAGACACATGAGAGAGCCGCAATCAAACAAGAAACACATTTATCTCATGTGCTTTGTCCAGGGATGACAAGAACATTAATTTGCTCTAAACTACAATAAATCATTAGCAACAAAGATATAGCTTTCGATCAGGAACTTTTAACATGACTCTAGCCTGTTCTTTCTACGTCACGGTACAGTGAACAGGTGGTACTCACTGACGTGAGGGACGGCGATTATAATCGATTTACACCTGCAGTGTTACCCAAATAACCCATCACGTATGCCCGCACTCGATGTTGCCTACAACAACCATCACGGACGTCATACGCAACCACCTTTCATATGTCAGCTAAATGTTGAACCAGTCCTATCATCCTGAGCAAGAGGCCTCTGCACACGCATCTGCAGTGCTGCCAGCCGATTTACACCTCAAGCTCTCAACCTACCCTCTTGATGACAAGCAATGCCTCAAAACCCAGCTACCCGAATTACATCAGTTTCCCGGTTCCCATATATCCGGTAGGTCTTCGGTACTGTTCTAGCTCTTTCAACTGGCCCACACACGGCTCGGTCCTCAATCGACACAAGCGGAGCTATGGCACCCAGGCCCCAACCTCCTGCTGCCCTTACTCTCCGCTCGGGCTCATTTTTCTGCCATGTGAATCATTTGCTATCTTTCACTACAGGAATCGTGATAATAGACGACGGCCAGAAACCGTCATCTATAAGGCCCAAACCGTCATCTATAGCTTATAGATGACGGTATATGCTTATAGACGATGGTTTACGGCCGTCTACTTTTTTATCATCTATAACGTTATTGACGACGGTAACCGTCGTCCATAAACTATTTGACGACAGCCGAAATTAGCTGTCATCGATAAGTGACTCCCTTCACCTGGCAGCGGGGAAAGCTTATCATCAACGATAAAAGGGTACTGTCATCGATACTGGACACTTATCGATGATGGTGTCCCTGGCACCGTCGAAGATAACTTGCCAGTATCGTCGACAGCTGCCAGAGAACCGTCATCGATAAGTTTTGCAGATTTTTTTAAAAAACAGAAAATGCTGCCTTGGCTTCGAGGCCAGCCCCGGCTCGATGGCCAGATCACACAGGCAGAAAAACATCACACAATATATCACATGGCACCGCAAAATACATCACACAATATATCATTGCACAATTCTTCATACATCGATCACACCGCACATACTACACATCACACAAGCCAAGTTTGAGAGGAGGGAACTCAGCTTTATCTCGCAATTGATAAAACTCTTTAGTCCTGCAGGTAGAAGACAATACTTTAGAATGGCATCCTGTAAGAGTACAACATTTAACTTTACAACATTAAGATTACAACATTCAACTTCACATCCTCTAAATAAACATGTAAACAGATTACAACATTCAACTTTGCTTCAAATTTCACTTTAAGATCCCTAAATAGACATATTGAAACAACATAACTCAGCATTTTATTGAACATAACTCATCATTTTATTCAACTTTGCTATCTAATACTTTCTGAACAAGCTATGGACATATTGAAACAACACAACTCACAAGTATGAGGCTAAGGGGAAAAATCGGCTGACCTGACTATGAGACGCTACCCCGTCCGCTGCCACCGGAGTTCGGAAAGTCGTCCTCCTGCAGTCGTCCATGCAGCGGAATCTGAGGCGACGGAGTTTGAGCCTCCGTTCCCGATGCCTGTTTAGTGCAAGTTTGGTTATTTTGAAGTGCATGTTACAAGTAAGAAAATGCATATTTTACTAAATTTGAACAAGTTTAACTAGTATAAGTTATTTTGAATAATTTTGTACCTGGGCTGCCGTCGTCGCACCGGCGGTAGCTGTATCGCTGGCGGCGCCCATTGCGGAAAGACAACCGCCTGTCCTGCACTCATAGCCTGCAAACACAAAGCAAATCATTATACATGTCAATTATATGTAAAAAATGTTAAGTACAACATCTAGAATGGATTACCTGCATGGCAGCTTGCATCTGTAACATCAACGAGTTTTAATACTCATCCCTAGCCCTTTGTGCCTCTTCCCTAGCCCTGATCTCAGCTGCCCGCGCCTTGTCCCTGGCCTTGAGCGCTTCTTGCGCCCTCTGGAGCTCCTCTCGATGACTCTAGAGCTCCAGATCTCGACTAGCACGGCTGCTGCTGGACCCGCCCTGTAGTGATGAAGAGGCTCTCGAGGAAGCTCGTGCCTGCCTCAAGTCGACCACTCCATCGAAGATGGCTAACCTGCACAAACGAAGTAAGATTATTAAATTTTGTATCTCGAAGTTCGTAACAGTAAATTAAAAATTATAAAGCTCACCGTCCGTGAGGTTTCCCACCACCGCTTGCATACGCGGCATCGGGGACGATTGGCGCGCTCTGCCAATCGAACTCTTCACCTCAAAGCCTCCGCGCTGTCGTCAATATTTTTATTGACGATGGAGTTATCCAGCCGTCGTCAATATTTTTATTGATGATGGCCCCGTCGTCAATAAATCTGGCCGTCGTCCATTGTCGTGATTCCTGTAGTGTTTCTAACCAAGCTGTGTGCCTCTAGCCTATTCTCGTGAGCGGTTCCAACTACTCGACTTGTACCGAATTCTACACTATCTTAGCATTGCAGTGGCTACTTGATGTTTAAAAACCAAAGCCCAAACCAGGGTTTCTTGGCTATGCATTTTCGTTTTCAAACAAGACTCTAATGCATAAGTAAAGTGGATACTCAATGTAAGTTCTCAAAATAATAAAGTTTATAAAAGGCTAATGCAAACAGGAGCTTGCCTTGCTGCTGTTGGTCGTAGGCTAGCTGTTTCTATGGTGTTATGAAGTCTAAGACTTTTGGATCCTCTTCAACCTTACCGACTACATGAAACAAATACATGTATGTATCAATTTAAATGCATGTGTGTTTGGAGTTAATCTTATTAAGACCATAAGTACTGCTATACAGGCCCCAATGACTCTGAAATTTTTACTGTGGTTTGGATACAACCTAAACAGGGACTTGGCCAAATTTCATTTGCAGCAAAGCTCATTTGAGCCCTCCACAAATAAATGTGTATTTGGTGTTAATTAGGGCTCTTAGGGTGTTCTAAGGATTTTCATGGAGCAAGCCATGACTTTCTGGAAACTAGATTTTCAAAGGATTCTAATGGAATTGGTTTCACCTAATTTGAAGATTCCTAGCAGGAGATATGAGCTAAACAATTTCAGAGAAATCCTGAAAAAATGTTTCTGGACATTTTTCATTTTCTCTGGAACAGTTTTATTAATCACACCATTAGGTAGATCAAATGAGCTTAAATGGGTCTGAAATTTTTATGGTATCTGAGGGATATTATGATGAAAATCCTGGCCACATTTCAGAATTTTTCACTAATGGGTTCTCCAGTTAAAATTCTAAACAGTTTAAATATTTGAATAATTAATTCTGGAGAAATAAGGATTTTCATAAAGTGAAACTTGATTTTTTGGAAATTACTCAGAGAGCTGAATCCAAAAAAATTTGGTCCACTCGCTTTGTTGTTTCATAGCCAAAGTTATGGGGGTTTGAAGTTTGAAATAGAATCTGAAATTTGGGAAATATTTAAATTGCTGCGCATGGGACTGGGGCTACGTGTCGGCTCCTCAGCGGCTGATACACGGGCCTATGGAGTTTTATGCGTGCAGCCACAGACGATCCGGATCCACAGCTGATCCCTCGGTTTAAATATTTACCCGCTGACGCGTGGGGCCGGGTGCTTCTTCAACCTCCCGACATCCCGCGCTCGGCCGCCGCCTCCCTCGCCGGAGTGCTCGCCGGAGGGGTCTGCCGTGCGCCAAACTGCAAGATTTTTGCCGCCTCTGCCTAATCCCGCACTGGGAACACAGAGCTGGTCTTAGATCGTCATGACAACAACCGAAACATGGTTGGCAACGAGCAGCGGCTTCGGAAGAACTTCGGCCATGCTGGTCGGGCTTCCTAGCACCCCAAATGATCGAGTAAAAGGTTGTAGAGCATCAGTGCACCCTAGGGAAGGTCGTCATAAACTCAAATGAGCTCGCAAACGGCCACAACTAGTATGTCACCATGCGACCTAGATCGGAAATCGGAAACACTAGCAAAACTCAATGAACAGTGGCTATACCCAACGGTTCTCCGATGTTTCGGATCCTATAGACTCGCACGGACGTCTAGAAGTAGTTCTCTAAGTTAGGTGATGAGTGGTGTGGTGTGTAGCACAAATTTTGCAAAGTGGTCCGGCAGCCTCTATTGTACACCGGCGCAAAACCGTGAAATTCCGGCGATGGCAGCTCATGTCATGCCGCCGGAGCTTGCGGGAGTTGAAGATGGAACAATGACGAACCTCTTTGCTGTTCGCAGCTCGGGGAAAGGTGGGCTGTGGTGGCCGGACGAGTTGTTCCTGTGGCGGCGGCTCGGGTTGAACTGAGGATGAAGAAATGGCGCGGTGGGGCTCGAGGAAGGTCGGTCACGGTCTGGAACCAGTGCGAGAACGTCGAGCAAGGATCGGCGAACTCGGTTGTGGCCTCAGCTCAGCGTGACAGTCACTGTTTAGACCGGGCGAAGGTGGAACCGAGAGCTCGGGTGAGCAGAGAGGTTCTTTCGTTCGGGGACGATGCAAGCGGCTGTGATCGGTGAAATATCCCAGAGGGGGCTCGGGCGATGGGTAAGGATGCCGAGCGGTGGCCTACAGCGCGTGCGAGCGAAGCAGCTGCTGGCCAGCGCTGTGGCTCGGTGGCGCGATCAGCTGCAGCTTGAGAAACCGAGTACTCGGTCTTCAGTCGGTTTGCTCCAAATGGGTGACTGATAAGAGGGCCCCACTTTCAAATTTTAACCTCTGAAATTTAATTTCCCCTTTTCAAAACAGTAGAGACCTTCCTACCCTTGGTCATTTGATCATTCACCCAAATTGGGATTTGGTTTGCAAAATGATCAAATTGTTGAATTGGTTTAATTGAATTTGCAGCACATGTGAACTGAAATTCAAATTGGATTTGAATTTAGCCAAATTAGCTCATGTCAAGATCAACTCCAAATGGAGTGAAAATTGGTGTGTGAGCTCACAAAAATGTGCTGAGTGTGAATAAGAATCCCACTTTTGAATTCATGGGATGAAAGGAGTTTGAATTTGAATTTAAGTTCAAACTAGCCTCTTTCTAATTATACCCAAAAAATCCTCAAAAGGTTTTGGATTTGGGTGAAACTTGGCATGAGCATCCCTAGCAAGGTGTAGAAGATTTTCATATGCTCAGCCCCTATATGATGCATGTGGGAAGTACCACTTTTGCATTTTGTGAGTTTATCATCTAATGACTATGTTGATGGTGTTTACTTGCTCTTCAAATGTGTTCATAAGTTTTCCTCAAATGAGGTGTGTATGGTGTGATGAACACTTTGAATGTGTGCAAAAACTTGGGCCCTTACAGAAAATAAATAGAAAAGGAAAGTCAATAAAAAGAAAAAGAAAAATAAATAAAATAGGCAAATCTGGCCACCCCTAATTTTTCCCCAAATTCCCCTCTGTAAGGGCCTCAGTTTTTGACACATATTTGAGGTGTTCATCACCATACACACACACCTCATTTCAGGAAAGTTGATAAACACAAATGAAGAGCAAGTAACCACCATCGACATGCTCATTAGAGAACAAACTCACATATTGCAAAAGTGGTATTTCCCACATGTGATATAGAGGGGCTGGGCATATGAAAACTCCTAAACATTGCTAAGGATGTCCATGCCAAGTGTCACCCAAATTCAAAACCTTTTTGAGGTTGTTTTGGGTATAGTTAGAAAGAGGGCAGTTTGAAACCATATTCAAATTCAAACTGTTTTTATCCCATGAATTCAAAAGTGGGAGGCATATTCTTATTCAGCACATTTTTGTGAGCTCACACACCAAATTTCACTCTATTTGGAGTTGATCTTGACATGAGCTAAGTGGAACAAATTCAAACTTTATTTGAATTCCAAACTGAACTTGTGCTGAAATTCATTCAAAACAAACCCAATTTGAATTCTAATCAATTCAAATGCCTCATGGGTGAATAATTTGAATCACCAAGGGTATTTTGGGGCTCACTGTTTACAACAGTGATTAGGAGTAAATTTCAGAGGTTAAAACCCCGTGTGGGACCCACATGTCATAGAGAGAAGAGGGGAGACTTGCACCCAAAGTCAGAGTCTTGGTGGGAACCTCCACCGATTAGCTGCCGACTCCACGCTCGGGAGCAGCTGCGCTCACCACCGAGGAGCAGCAGCGCCACCAGCTGCTTCCCGCGCCCACACACGAGCCCAAGGGCGGTTCCAGGGCCCTCTTAAGGCGCTCCACGGAGGCAGGCACCGATCATTTTCTCCTCTCCTGTGATCACTGAGCCACCGACCTGCCGCCTCTCTGCTCGATCGGAGTACCGCGAAAACAGCTCGCCTTCTCCCACCCCGAGCTGCTAGACGGCCACCTGAAATCGCACTCCACCGCCCCAACGCCAGAAACCCCGAGCCCCGACCTCCCTTGCCCAAGAAAGATCGCCACCACGGCGACCTAGCCTCAGCCGAAAGCCAGGCGGCCGTGGACAGCGCTCCACAGGCGTTTTCACAGTCCAGCAAGGGTAGCAACCGGAGCGCGCGACCACTGTGCTGCTCCCCTCCAAGTTTGGAAGCAAACCGTGAAGGATCCACGGAGAATTTTCAGTTTTTGCTCCGGCGACCGTAAACCGAGCTTCCGGTACGGATTCTTCAAATTCTCGCTCTAAGATCCTTCTCTAGCTATCAAATCTCGCACTTAGACGCTGGACTAGCCGGCGATCAAGTTCTTTTCTGCATCCGTGGCGTGAAACTGTCTAGGAGTGACGAATTTTGAGCTCGATCAAGGGCGGTCATGGCGGGCACGATCGGTCACACGGTGCCGACCGACTTGCCGCCATCTTTGCACCATTTTGACACCTTGTCGAGCTTCCTATATGTACACTGATGCTGTAGGACCGTTTGTTCGAGGTGTCGGCGGGTTAGAACCCATGGCCGATGGCGCCGAACCTCAACCGAGGCCGCAGCACGTCGCCGGGCTATTTTCGGTCACCGCCAGCCTGAACTGACACCACCGACGTGTTCCTTGACGTCGACAACCCCCTGCCAGCGAGTTTCAGACAATGGGAGGGCCGGCATCAGCGAGCCGGCGAGCTCCGAGTCTGCTCCGGCGAGGGGCGGCGGCGCGGGCACGGGCGCGCGGCCGCGTCGAGAGGTAGACGAAGCCGGCTGGCCCACGCGTCAGCGGCTGAAAAATTTAAATCAGGATCGGGTGTGGCCGGGATCGGCTGTGCTGGCGCGCAGGAACCGCGCAGACCACGGTGTGTTGTCGCCTCAGCGTGCGACGCGTGTCTCAGGGGCCCACCCGCAAGTTTAAACTTTTCCCCCGATTTTCAGATTTCCTTCAAACTTCAAATCCTCATAACTTGAGCTAGAAAACTCCAAATCGAGTGAACCAAATTTTGTTGGATTCAGCTCTCTGAGCACTTTCCAGCAAATCAAGTTTCACTTCATGAAAATCCTTATTTCTCTAGAATTAATTCTTCAAAGTTTAAACTGTTTGGAATTTTAACTGGAGAATCCTTTGGAGGAAAATCCTGAACTTTGCTGGAATGTTCACCAAAATATCCCTAAACTACCACAAAAATTTCAGATCCATTTGAGCTCATATGATCCACCTAATGGTGTGATTAGTGAAACTGTTCCAGAGAAAATGGAAAATGTTCAGAAACATTTTCAGAATTTCCTCTGAAATTGTTTAGCTCATATCTTTAGCTAGGAACCTTCAACTTAAGTGAGACCAACTTCATTAGAACCCTCTGAAAATCTAGTTTTCAGAAAGTCATAGTTTGTTTCATGAAAATCCTTAGAACACCCTAAAAGCCTTCAATTAAGGTCAAGTACATAATTAGTTGTGGAGGGCTCAAATGAGCTTTGCTGCAACTAAAACTTGACCAAGTCTCTGTTTATATTGTAACCAAGCCACAGTAAAAGTTTCACGGTCATAAAGTCTGTCTAGTGGGACTTACAAGCTTCACAAGTTCAAACTGAATACAAATGCATTTAAATTGATACATGTACTTCTTCTATCATGTAGTCGGTAAGGTCGAGGAGGAACCCGAAGTCCTAGATTTCGTGACTCCGGAGGAGCAGCTAGCCTACGACCAAGAGCAGCAAGGCAAGCTCCGGTTTGCATTAACGTTTTTACAAATTTTTATTGTTTTGAGCACATACTTGAATACTATTGTTCCTTGCATTAGAGTCTTGTGTGGAAACCCAAGTGCATAGCCAAGAAAGCCATGGGTTGGGATTAGGATTGAAAACCTCGTTAGCTACTGCCATGCTAAGATAGTGTAGGATTCGGTACAAGTTGAGTAGTTAGAACTACTCGCGATCATAGGCTAGAGGCACTCGACTCGGGTAGTGTTAGCACATAAAACACATGGCAAGAAAATGAGACCAAGCGGAGAGTAAGGGCAGCAGGACTTTGAGGCCTGTGTGCTATAGCTCCGCTTGTGTCGATTGAGGACCGAGCCGTGTGCGGGCCTGTTGAATAAGCTAGAACAGTACCGAAGACCTACCGGCTATATGGGAACCGGGAAACCGATGTAACTCGGGTAGCTGGGTGTTGAGGCATAGCTGGTCGTTCAGAGGGTAGGTTGAGAGCTTCAGGTGTAAATCGGCTGGCGGCACTGAGATGCGCGTGCAGAGACCACTTGCTCGGGACGATTGGACCGGTTCAACATTTGGCTAACGGGTGAAAGGTAGTTGCGTACGGTGTCCGTGATGGTTGTTGTAGGCAACATCGAGTACGGGCGTACGTGACGGGTTATTCGGGTAACCCTGCAGGTGTAAATCGATTATAATCGCCGTCCCTCGCGGTCAGTGAGTACCACTTGTTCACTGTACCGTGACGTAGAAAGAACAGGCTAGTTACATGTTAAAATGCTGCTGATTGAAGGATGGACTTGATTGTTAATGATTGCTGTAGTTTAGAGCTAATTAATGTTCCTTTCAACTTTGGGCAAAGTACATGAGAGAAATGCGTTTCTTGTTTGATTGAGGCTCTCTCATGTGCCTTAGCGTAAGGTTCTCCACAACCTGCTGCTAAAACTTGAAAATAAGGTTCCACTAATTAGGAGAGTCCTTTGCAAATGATTTTACGTCATGTACCCATCACCCCTCATGTAGAAGTTCCATGTTTAGGTGAGATGGGTCAGACATGCTGAGCCTTCGTGCTCACTGCTTGTGTTTGAAGGTTTTGCAGGGTTCTATGAGGAAGGGACTCCCGAAGAGGAGTCGTGCACGCCGCAGAGTTAGTGTGCGTGTGTGCTAGCAAGGACACATTCAAGGGCTGAACGTGAACTTGATGCGTAGTCTACGCCCGTGAGTGTAGACTGGACTTATTTTGATGTAAACATGTTCATAAACTTGTTTATGTAATAAAATTTCGCTTCTGCTTGTACCTTTGATGTGTGTTATACGGTGCTGTGCAACGCAACACCCCTCAGCGTGATCCTGGCTCGACAAGACCGTGGGGTCGTGTCAGCGCTGGTATCAGAGCTTGCTTGGGATTTAACGCACTACAAAGGTCATCTTTTTCAAAAATCCAGTGAGGAACGAGTTAGTAGCCCGTATAAAGATGTTATTAGTATATAGAAAGTGGCATATTAACTAATTTATTATGTCAGAAAATCGTGCATCTCGGGACGTGTATGTCTTGGGGGGTGCACGTAAGCGCTGTCCACCAGTGCGCACATGCTGAAGGGTGGAGCCCCATGGGTGGCAGGTAACCCGACCCGCTTTGATATTCTCTACGACTCTTCATGTCGTTTGGGGTATTCGAGCAACGTCTGTCCCTGGCGTGTGTGGTGCAACTTGGGAGACCCTGTCACATGGTCTGAAACGTGAACACGTAACTCAAGGCGTGTTTGGCTTGAGAACATCCGGGCTAGTGATGACGGCCGGGTGTACGAACTGTATGGATTCCGGGCTCGGTGTGCAGCCGAGTCTGATGATTGTTTGAGTTTCTGCAGGTAGTCTAACCACGAAACGGTATATGTGTAGCATCCATGTGCGAGTGACATTTAGTGCCACTGAAATAACGAAGCCGGCTAAGTCCGGTATAGGTTTTTCTTTGTGAGGACGTAGTACCGACATAATCTGGTGACGCATCGACGTCACACCCCACTAAATGAACAACTTCATTGTAAAAACTTGAAGGTTTTGATCTAAAGTAGTAAAACTTGATGTAACTCCTTCCCTTGAACAGGATATTCAATGTTAACAAGTTTTCAACTTATAGGTTGTTAAGGACAGAGCACCCTGTTTTCAGCTGAATCAAGGCTGAAGTTAATCAGAGGTTAGAGGTTGAGTTCTTTCGAGGTTGGAGTCATATGATACATTTCTGGAAAGATTTGGAAGAGCTTTACAACTTTCCTGTTGAGGTCCAGAGGTGTTTCATCCCTTAACCAATCGAAAAATGCAGTGGAGTTGAAACTGTCCAGAAAACAGGACAGAGCAAAGACTCTCTGTAAACTCTCTGTAAATTGAGTATAACTTCCTGCATAAAAATCCAAAAATAGAAAATGAGGTAGTTATGGAAAACTTATGAGATGGGTTACAACTTTGTAGCAGAAAGTTTTGTCATATTAGGAAGAGAATTAACTTGAATTCTTGGATCAAATCAGTACCTAAAGCAGGGAGGTGCTGTCCAATTTTCTCCAGAAATTCTGTTAACTTTAACCTCTCATAACTTTTGAACCAGGGCAGATCTTAGGCCAAGCAAGTACTTTCTGGAAAGCTATTGGAGTTTGATTTAACTTTGGTGTTGAGCTCCAGAATTGGTTTTGCTTTGACATGGCCTAAATCAGGTTGAAATGGAATCTGGTCAGCGCTGTCATGTTGAACAGCAGATCAGCAGTCAAATTTGCTTAAAATTTGAACTATGATTCCAAGTTTTATGGGTTCAATGACATGTCTTATGTTATAACTCAGTGGTTTACTGTTTAAATAAATATTTGACATTTCTCAAATATAATTTTTACAGATGACAGCAGAAAAGCAGTTGGAGAACGGGTGGGTGGTGTCCCACTATTCTCACCGTAGCGGCTACCCGGAAGCATTGTGGCAAATGCTCCAATATTTCGGGTACAACCAGATGCCGCAGTACTTCGCCAAGGAAGAAGGTGAAGAGGGGAGCAAGACGTGGACAATCTATGTCGAGGTCCCTGCAGGACCTACGCCACCCGGTTGGGTGCCGTTCACCATCACGGTGAGAGGAAGACAACCGGAAGGGATGTGGCAAGTGGCAGCCCGTGACACCATGTCACGTTTCTGCCAACTACACGTGCAGGCTATGGAGGGCACTCCATACGCGCTCGTTCCAGT
This sequence comes from Neostapfia colusana, assembly GCA_030760725.1. Classification (NCBI taxonomy): domain Eukaryota; kingdom Viridiplantae; phylum Streptophyta; class Magnoliopsida; order Poales; family Poaceae; genus Neostapfia; species Neostapfia colusana. The sequence continues at coordinate 28,281,159 of JASWHV010000019.1, read as the reverse complement.
GGAGGGACGGGCTCAGCATGTGTGGGAAGAGAGTACCTGGAGGCAACGGACCCGAGTTGCCCAAGGTACAACCCCGCGGAGGCAAATCTCAGCCTCCAGATGAGGGCGGGAAACGCCGTGATGGACAGCCAAGCTGTTCATACGGAGCATCTTACCACAAAGCTCAAAGAGAGCACGAGCCGTGGAGACCATTTTGAGAGTGCTCACAGCGCACTCCGCAATGTGCTCCTTCCGACGATCAAGCGACTGAATGAACAGCACAATCAGTTGCATCGTCTGAAGAAGGCAAAGAAGAAGAGCCGTGTCGACATCGCGGCATTACAGGAACTGGTACAGAATCTGACCCAGCAGAACGAGGACCTTGCTCAAGAGAGAGACGACGCTATTGAGGAAGGCCAAGGCTTGGAAGAGGACTACAACCAGGCTATGGACGAGGTGCATGCTTTGCAGGACCCCGTACCTCCGGTATTGGGCATACCGGTGGTCTTGGGTCTTCCATCAATGGGAGAACCCGGGATGGGAGAAGAGGTGGTAGATCCAGAGCCACCAGCAGAGGTACCGGAGGAGGACGACCCGCAGGAGGTCGAGTTCTACTCCGAGTAGGGGGCTACAGTTGCCAAGTAGGGCAGCTAGGGTAGTGTAACCCAACTTTTGTAATCGGTGACATGTCGTGTAGGCAGTAGCGTATGTATAGGTAGTGACGACATGAGCACGACTTCTTGGGACCCGAGAATAATGTATCTTGTATAAAGTTTATGCTTTATCAATATATGTGAATGTTGTGCAAATTATTCATGTGTCACTTCAATACCTACTGTTGCATATGGAATTTTAAGTATGACATGTGAAAATCGCTGCTGTTTTGAATTCCAGAATGACGCATACTCGTGCCAACCCGGATGTTGGGGGTACTAGCCAAGGGGGAGAAACCTCCCAACATCCTCCCGAGGACTCCTCAGGACCACAGCAGCAACAGCAACAACAGCAACAGAAAACACCGCCACCGCCCCTGCCAACGGTTGCATTGGCCGACATCGTCGCGGCAGTGGCGGGTTCACATCAGCAGCACACGGAGTTGCTGCAAACTCTTATTGCCAATACGTCTCGCCCAGAGAGACGTCAAGACCGTGAGGAGCGGCAACAGAGCTCCTACTCTGACTTCCTGGCAACTCATCCTCCTGTATTCTCAAGGGCGGATGAACCTCTTGACGCGGACAACTGGCTCCGCGCAATAGAGATGAAGTTCGGGCTGCTCCAGATAAGTGAGCAGTGCAAGACTCACTTCGCGGTCCAGCAGCTCCAAGGATCCGCGAGCGCGTGGTGGGCCAACTTCTGTGCTTCACAGCCCACCGACCGAGTAATGACCTGGACGGAGTTCCGGACGGCCTTCAGGGCCTATCACATACCGCTAGGTCTAATGAAGAGGAAGACGCAGGAGTTCCTGCACCTGCAGCAAGGGAGCCGGAACACGCTGGAATACTCCAGGGCGTTCAACGATCTCGCGCTTTATGCGTCGTATCACATGCCGATACCGACGAGAAGCGGCGGGACCAATTCTACCAGGGGCTTAACCCGCTCCTAAAGGACAAATTGGCGATGTTCAATCGCGGCAGCCTCAACGACATCATTGACGCTGCAATTGTTCAAGAGGACTCCGGCAAGGAGTTGGCGGCGGCGGAGCGAAAGCAAAGCACGCCGCAAAGCAGCGGAGAAGGAGGCGGTCCTTCTCAGAAGTTTCGGATGGTGAATCGCCCACCATCAGGTCCACGCTGGCAGCCACCACAGAGGTCGATGCCGTTCCGCAGTCGACCGTACTCTTCACCAGCATTCAGGCCGGCATTGCCAGTACCACCTCCGCAACAACAACAGCAGCAGCGGACGATGCCGTGTGTGTATGCACCTCAGCAGCGCATGCCAGGCTTTCGTCTCCCGAGCATTACACCAACAGCGGCCACATGTTACAAGTGTGGTTGTCCAGGACACTTCGGCAGCAGTTGCCCGGAGAGGCAAGGCGGCGGAGTTGCACCACCGTTTCTGGGGAGGAATCAACCCCGGAACCCTACTAATGCGCGGCGGGCACACCCTAGGCCCGGCACTGTCCACCAGCTTGCCATAGAGGACGTGCCGGAGGGCGAGCCAATCCTTGCGGGTATGTTCCAACTCCACCAGCATCCCGCCATAGTACTATTTGATTCAGGTGCCACGCATAGCTTCGTTAGCCAAGCTTTTATTGATAAATATAGTTTGCAAATGCTACCCACCGATAGTCCTTATGTGATCTGTTCACCGGGTGGGAAAATTTCAGCAAGCATGATGGTCCCAAAAGCGCCATTGTGCTTAGAGGGTAGAGTCTACCCTACGTCTCTCATAATCTTAGAGGGACAAAAGGTCGATGTCATCTTAGGGATGTCGTGGTTAACCCGCCACGGCGCTGTTTTAGACACCGTCCTCCGAGTTGTGCACCTAAACTCAAAAGTGCACGAATCTCACTCCTTATTTCTGGACAGTCCAGAAATAAAGCTTCCAAGTGTCTATCAAGCCACAACCATCAGATTGGAAGATATTCCAGTGGTCCGAGAGTTCCCTGATGTATTCCCGGACGATTTGCTGGGGATGCCACCCGATAGAGAGGTGGAGTTCAAGATTGAACTTGCACCGGGAACCATGCCGATATCCCGAAGGCCGTACAAGATGGCGCCCAAGGAGTTGGCTGAACTGAAGATTCAGCTCACGGACCTTCTGGAGAAGGGTTTTATTAGGCCGAGCTCCTCGCCATGGGGCTGTTCGACATTATTTGTCAAGAAGAAGGATGAGACGTTACGGCTTTGCGTGGACTATCGTCCATTAAATGCCGTAACCATCAAGAACAAGTACCCGTTGCCACGGATCGACATGTTGTTTGATCAGTTGGTCGAAGCAAAGATCTTTTCCAAGATGGACTTAATATCCGGGTACCATCAGATTAAGATAAGGGCTGAGGACATTCCGAAGACGGCTTTCTCGACGAGGTACGGACTTTATGAGTACCTGGTCATGTCCTTCGGCCTCACCAATGCTCCAGCTCACTTCATGTATTTAATGAACTCGGTATTCATGCCGGAGCTGGACAAGTTTGTCGTGGTCTTCATCGACGACATCCTGGTATATTCCAAGTCAGAGGAAGATCACAAGAACCATCTGCGTATAGTCTTGCAACGGCTGCGGGATCACAAGCTATACGCAAAATTCAGCAAATTCGAGTTCTGGATATCGCAAGTGCCTTTTCTCGGGCATATCATTTCAGCAGAGGGCATCGCTGTAGACCCGAGCAAGATCACTCAAGTGCTGAATTGGAAATCTCCGAGAACTGTTCATGAGGTACGGAGTTTCCTCGGACTCGCGAGATATTATCGGAGGTTCATTCCGAACATCTCGAAGATTGCCAAGCCTATGACGGAGCTGCTGAAGAAGGCTACCAAATATGTTTGGAGTCCAGCATGTGAAGCAGCATTCAAGTCTTTAGTCAAGCACCTGACATCAGCACCGGTTTTGGCGCAGCCAGACACAACAAAACCGTTCGATGTGTACTGCGATGCATCCGGCATTGGGCTCGGATGTGTGCTGATGCAAGACCGAAGAGTGGTCACGTATGGATCACAGCAGCTTAGAAATCATGAGCAGAATTATCCAACTCACGATTTGGAGCTCGCTGCCGTGGTACTTGCACTGAAAATGTGGAGGCACTACCTACTCGGTAACCTCGTACATTTGTATACCGAACACAAAAGCCTCAAGTACATATTCACTCAGAAGGAGCTGAACATGAGGCAACAAAGATGGTTAGAATTGATAAAGGATTACGAAATAGAGATCCATTATCATCCGGGCAAGGCAAACGTAGTGGCGGATGCGCTGAGCCGCAAGTCACACGTCAAGAATCTGACCGTCACACCGTTGGAAGAGAGCGAACTACCACTGCATGTGATTCCACATGGAGCTCTCTACAACTTTGCTTTGATCCCCACCATCCGTGAAAAGATAGCGGCAGCCCAGAAGAATGACAAGGGCATGTCACATTTGCGGAGACGTGTAGACAGTGGGGAGCTGAAATGTTTCCGGAAGGACGGAGATGGCGTCCTATGGTTCAAGGACCGACTCGTCGTACCCCGTAACCCGGAGCTACGGAAGAAATTTTTTGATGAGGCTCACTTATCAAAATTTTCTATTCACCCTGGCAGCAACAAAATGTATCGAGAACTCAGAAGCAAGTTTTGGTGGACACGGATGAAGCGGGAGATCGCGAAGTACGTGTCCGAGTGTGATACATGTTGAAGGGTGAAGGCAGACCATATGCGGAAACCGGGACTGCTACAACCACTGGGCGTTACTGCCTGGAAGTGGGAGGATGTGAGCATGGATTTCGTCGTCGGTTTACCCACCACCTTTCAAAAACATGATTCGGTGTGGGTGATCGTCGACCAGCTCACCAAAGTTGCCCATTTCATCCCGGTCAACACCAACTACAACGCCATGAAGTACGCTGAACTGTACATCTCACAGATCCTATGCTTGTACGGCGTACCCCGTACCATCATATCAGATCGGGGCACTTTATTTGTGTATTCTGAAAAAAAATTGAGGATTTGTGGATAAACTAAACGCTTTCTAAAATTCTTTTGCTGAAAAGATTTAAAGAATTTTCTAGAATTAAATTAAGCCTTTCATACAAATTGGGTTGCATATTCGGATAGAGTTTGTGAATATGAATCTAGTCCAATTTTAATCACTAAATTTGGAGGTTCCTAGCAAAAGTTATGCTCTTCTAAAGTTTGGGGAAAATCTGGGATTTGAATAAATCGTGGAAAAGTTTAAAACTGACTGTGGGACCAGGGGGAAACGTGCCTGGTGTCGGGAGAGCGCCACACGGGGCCACAGGGATGTTTCCCGCGCTGTCACAGTTGATCCGGTGTTACAGAGGATCCGGCCCTTCTCCCCCGAGTGACTGACAGGCGGGTCCGGTGCCCCCCTTCATCTACCTCTCGCCCCCGCGCGATAGTGCCGCCGGGGCTCGCCGGAGCTTGCCGACTTCGGTCGTCCAGCCAAATCCCAAGCTGCCACTCGCCGCAAGCGCCTACATCAACTCGAGGAACACACTGGTGTGGTCCTCCCGAGCCGGCAGTCTCCAACCTAGCGCCCGACGGTGCGGCGGCTCGGAAAGAGTTCGGCGGCGTTACCCCGATGAGCTAGCCTGCCAAAAGCTCTCTGGAACGGTCCTACAGCACCAGTGAGGGCTGGAGAAGCTCGGCATGGCCGCACACGGGCTCGGGAACGGCTCCAAACTAGGGTTCATCGTGCGCCCGAACCGTCCCGCTAAAACCGCCGTCGGAAAGATCGAAAATACACCGTGCAGAGTGTGTTTAATGCTAGGTTTCAAAAGCAAACTGGTGCATCCTCGAGTCTAGCTTTCGTGTGTGAAGTTTCGTGGTTTCCTAACAAGAACCAATCGTGAATTTCACGAAATCATACCCAAAGGTCGGTTTGCACCGATTGGAAGAAAATCTTGAAATTCACCGTCGATGATCCGCGGTTGGTCCTGAGTTTCGGGGGTCAGCTGCGTGGACATCGTGCGCATCCAGAGGTGGCCTAGCTCGGCCGTAAAAAGCCTCGGTTGAGTCTGTCCACGAGAGCACCTGCTCTCGGTTCTATGGCGGCCATCGCGGACACTGGTCGTTCTCGGCTTGGGGAGGTCGAACTCACGTAGGGATGGTGCGAGGATGGTGTGGGACGATCCGTGATGCCGTTTTGCTGACCAGCTGAGGCTTGCACATGGGCTACGGTGTGGCCAAGTGATTGGAAGGCAGCGGCAGCGCTCAGGTCTGTTTCTCGCGCACGGGAAGAAGGAGCAGTGCCGAGTCTTTGGTGATGAGGGCGAAAGGGAGCACGGCAGTGGGTAAGGACGTCTATGCAGCTCTCCAGTGCGATGAGATTCTACAGGAGGTGGAGCCGGCTGATCTCGGTGTCGCCCGGAGCTGCATTCGGTCTGACTCGGGAACCGACTGAAGAGAGGGCAACAGTGACTGCTCTTCTGAAGATCTCTTGCAAATTAAACTGTTTCATTGACATGTGGGTCCCAGCCCCTTCTTATCCCTCTGCAAAATATCTCCCAAATATTGCAAATGGTGAAATCAAATTGTGGGAGTTCAAATCTGAGGTGCATTTGGATAATCGGGCAAGTTTCATCCGAATTCAAATGTGCATCTGAATTCTTTGCAATTTAAAGTCCATTTTAGAAAATGAGTTGCAAATTATTTCAATAAATCATGAAACTTTGCATACCCCCTTATTTGGACCCAAGGAATTCATATATGAAATCTGATTTTTTAATTTGGCTGCTGCAAATGAGACTTTTAGCACAACAGTCTTGAAATTCATAGTGTTGCTCTCATTTGAATTTCGAGTTGAACAAATTTGTTCCAAATCTGACTTTAGCTTTCTCACACATATGGGAACTTCCCATCTTGGTTTTAGACCCCCCTTGGGTTCCAAGTTTTCAAACACACATTTGAACTTGTGTGAAGAAAGCCCTCATGTGGGTTATCACATGTGGAAAAGTTTTAACAAGTCCCAAATTTCATACATATGAAACCAACTTTTGCAAACAAGAGTTTCTTTGTATTCACATTTTTGGGACCTTTACATTCCTCCCCCTTAAAAGGAATCTCGTCCCGAGATTACAAAACAATAACGAGACGGGAGGGGGATAGTTCTGGTGGATGTAATCTTCGGTTTCCCACGTCGCCTCTTAAGGGGTATGATTACTCCACAGAACTTTGTAAAATCTCAAAGTTCGGTTTCGGGTGATCCGGGTCTTTTTGTCGATAATCTGTATAGGTTGCTCGACATAGGTGAGATCCGGCTTCAACTCGTCGATGTCTTCGGTGCGGACAGCAGCGGTAAACTTGAGACACTTACGCAGCTGAGACACGTGAAAATGTCGTGAATACTGGCAAGGCTGGCCGGTAGTTCCAACCGGTAGGCTACAGTCCCGCACTTCTCCGAGATAGCAAACGGACTGATGAATCGGGGAGCAAGTTTCCCCTTGACACCGAACCGATTAATCCCTTTCAACGGAGACACGCGAAGATACACGTGCTCTCCGACGTCAAAATGCAGCGGTCGGCGCCTCCGATCCGCGTAGCTTTTCTGATGAGATTGGGCAGCTTTGAGGTTCTCTTGCAGCACGCAGCCAAGACCGATGCCAGATGCATCACAATAAACGTCGAATGGCTTCGTCGTATCTGGCTGTGCAAGAACTGGGGCTGTCGTGAGATGCTAAGCTTGTTCACATGCCGCACCCCACACAAATCTGGTATTTTTTTCAATAATGTCGTCATCGGTTTATCGATCTTGGAGAAACCCGGAATGAACCTCTGGTAATAACCCGCTAAACAGAGGAAGCTACGGATTTCATGCACTGACTTTGGTGACTCCCATTTCTGTACTTGGATAATCTTACTCGGATCTGCAGTGATGCCCTTTGCCGAAATAATGTGTCCGAGATATGGTACTTGATTAATCCAGAATTTACACTTGCTGAATTTTGCATAGAGCTGATGATCTCGCAATCTTTGTAGCACGATATGCAGATTTTCAGCATGTTCTTCCTCTGACTTGGAGTACACCAAGATATCATCGATGAAGACAACGACGAATTTATCCAACTCCGGCATGAACACTGAATTCATCAGGTACATAAAGTGTGCCGGGGCGTTGGTCAAACCAAAACACATAACGAGATACTCATACAGCCCGTATCTCGTTGAGAATGCCGTCTTCGGAATATCTTCTGCCCGGATTTTAATCTGGTGATATCCGGACCGAAGATCCATCTTCAAAAATACCTTCGCACCCACTAATTGATCGAAGAGAATATTAATGTGAGGTAGTGGATACTTGTTCTTGATGGTAACGGCGTTCAAAGGACTATAATCAACACAAAGCCGTAGTGTTTCGTCCTTCTTCTTGACAAACAACGCTGAACAACCCCAAGGTGACGAACTTGGTCTTGTAAAGCCCTTGCTCATTAGGTCATTCAGCTGTGTCTTCAATTCTGCCAGTTCATTGGGTGCCATCTTGTACGGCTTTCGTGATATCGGTGTTGTTCCCGGTATAAGTTCAATCTTGAACTCAACGTATCGCTCGGGCAACATGCCCGGTAAATCATTGGGAAACACATCCGGATACTCACGCACCACCGGAATGTCCTATATCTTTACAGCTTCCGTGTGGTTCACTGTTGCAATCTGTTGCCGTTTGGCGCCCAGAATTAATATATGGAAGACCGTGCTGTGGAGAGTTGAGCTCAACGGTCCTGGAGCTGATGTTAAGAACCGCCTTGTGGTAATTCAACCACGACATCCCCAAAATGATGTCGATCTTCAGACCCTCAAGAATAATGATAGTCGTAGGGTATATTCTACCCCCCGAACAAAGAGGTGCTCGGGAGACAACATCGCTTGCGGTACTTCTGCCCCCGTGCGAAGATATGAGGTATTGCCTCTTTGTATAAACTGTTTGGATCTGATGTTGAGCCACAAAAGACTGGCTAATGAAATTGTGGGTGGCACCGGAATCAAAGAGAATCAAAACAGGTAGCCGATTCAGAGAAAATATCCCTGCTAAAGTGGCTTCTCCCTCCGGAACATGATCAATCATAGTATAGTGAATGTTGTCCCTTATCTGCCCTCCTGTCTGCAGATTGAGGTACGGGTCGTATTGTTGTAAATATGATGACCCGCAGCCTCGAGTTTCCTCCGGATAATGCCTAGCATAATGGACCATACGCCTACAAGCAAAACACGGATGTCTCTCCGGTTCTTCATTGAATTGCGGTAGGATGCTAGGTACATATGGCTGCAGCGATGGAGCACAAACCACCGTCTGATGCTTCGGCTGTGGAGGTGGTGCAAGTTGTAGAACTTGACCAGCAATCAATCTCTGAGGAGTTGATCGTACAGGTGGCCTCCATCTTTCACCGGTTTGCGTTTGATACACCAAACGGTACTTTTGAGGCACATAACTTGTGCTGGCCTGCTCGATCTCACTCATCTTCCTCTTATCAGCTTGCCACTCAAGTGTCGGCTTCTCTTGAATGAGAGCCACATCGACCATGTCGGTGCAACTGCCGTTATTGTGCATGGCCAACTTCTCCTGTAATATGACACTCAGGCCATGGAAGAATAAGTCACACCGTGCCTCTTCTTTTGCCACATATTCGGGAGCATATTGGGCCAAAAGGTTAAACCTTTGACATACTCGAGGACACTAATGTCCCCTTGCTTCAAGCCCAAAAATTCCTCCCACTTTGCCTTGATAATACCTAGTGGTATGTGACGAGTACGAAAGGTTTCACAAAACTCACTCCATGTTACTTGATGGTCATCCGGAATGGTGGCAAGATGATCAATCCACCAGTTTCTGGCGGCTCCATGGAGTTGCTGAGCAGCAAACTTTGTCTTCTGGTATTCATCACACTCGAATACTCCGAATTTTGACTCCATGACACGAAGCCATTGATCTGCTTCCACAGGTTCGTGGCTTCAGTAAAGATTGGTGGTTGAGTCGGCAAGAAGTCCAGATAAGTGTTCCGAGGTGGAACAACTTGTTGCGTGTTCTGGAGTACGCCTAGCTGTACCAAAGCTTGGAGTAAGCGTGTGTTGCTTCGAGGAGTAGCCTTGTGTTCTCTTGGTTAGACTCGCAGACTCGAGTCATAAGATCCATCCATCCCATGGATGGTGGTTCCGACGGTGGAATAGAAGCATCACCGCCTCGTCGAGAACTCCCGTCCCTACTCCTAGAGTGAGTACGAACCATACTGTAAAAATGTAGCTAAGAAGAGTTAAACAAGAACTCAGAAGTATGTGAGACTAATGAAAACATGAATATGCCAAAACTTTATGAAAGCAGTAACAAAATCCATGTTTACACAACTCCTTAGTAGGCATGGCTATCCAGACTATCTGTACAGAACAGACCTTTATGCACTATTTCCAGATTTTGATCTAGTTAAACGTATTTTAATAACTCAAGTTGAAATCTTTCCAACGAGTACTCATATGCCTTCAGATTATCTCTGGACTAAGAGTTATGATTTTCCAAAGTTGACAGAATTCCTGGATAAAATTTGCCAGCCTCTCCTTTGTATGTGGCTATTTTTATCACAGTTGTATATGGAAATACAATAAGAACCTGAACAAACTTTAAACAACAACAATGTTGCCCAATTCAAAACCTTTCCAATGGTATATCATAGGATCCTTAAGGATTTCTCTACAGAAAGTTATGGCTTAAAAACAGAAAGGTCCAGAGAGGTTTTGCTGCTGTCCTGGTTCTGGACAGTTTACCGTCCTCTGAACTTTCTACCCATTTAGCATGTGATTTTGCTCTGGAGGTCTACAAAGAAGTTGTAGTTCACTTGAAAATATTTCCAGAACTGTATCATACACCTAGATTGGGTCAAGATACTCAGAGTTATGCTCTGTTAAAGTCCAGCAAGAATTCCTGCCGAAAACAGAGCACTCTGTTTTTGAAATCTTTGAAGCCTAGTCTTCCTCTTATTTGAATCTTAGCTCAAAATAAGAGTTCAATAACTAATATTTGTTTCAAACTTCCATTTTTAGTTGAAAGTTAGTTCATGAGTCGTTTCTTCAAAGGAAAGGGGTTATTAAGTTTAGTACGGCATCGATGCACCGTAAGAAGCATGTCGGTACTACGTAACCTCACCAAAAGAAAATCCTAACCGGATTATACCGGCATAAACGTATCTTAGGGGGCACTAAAATGGCCACTCGCACACGTGTACTACACGGGATACGTACATGGTTAGTACTTGCAGAAGAACACTCAATGATGATTCACACATAGGTTTTCTCATTTCAGGCAGCTCCATATCGTACTAAAAACATACGCCCCGTATCATTTCCATACGAGCCGTCCTTAAGTCGAGCCATGTCTCAAGGTACATGGTCGTGTTTTTACACCACACGACGGGGAACCCGAGTAGAGCGCGAACGGGTCGTCACGGTTGGGAATTTTATCAAGCCAACAGATACCACCTACTGCCCTGCAGGGCATGCCGATGGCAAGCACTGCATATGTCCTCCTAGGCTATTTCCAGAAGAACACAGTATCGCGTTACTGACCACACGATGGGGTCTCCACTTACTTGCCTAATGCACGCTAGGGATCAGCGTTTCATATGAACTCAGGAACATGAAGAGTTCAAGAGTTTCATATTAACGTCTCACACCAAGCTGTGAGACCAATCCCTGAACTATTTTCCTCGTCAGGGGAAGCTAACCGAAATTGATCCGCTTTTGGTGGCGTTCCTTACCATGCTTACCAGAGCGTAGGTGCATCGTTACATAACAAAAATTCAGAATGATAACAAGTATGTTAGTCATGCCACTTTAAGTGACTATACTACTATAGTCCTTATGTGGGCCTAATACCGTTTCCTCACCGTATCCTAATTTTTTGTCATAAAACGATCCTTATTCCGTGCGCTATTACCAATGTGGCTCTGATACCATGCTGAGACGTCCCACACACCGCCCGTTCAGTCACGGGGACGGGGCACTCGCCCGGGAATCGCATTGGGTGGTGCCGTGTTGTGCGGCACCCAACAGCACACATATAAGGAACAATGTATTACATAAAACAATAGCGGAAGCTTACAAGTTTTTCGTTGTAAATAATTTACATCAAGTAGCTACAGTGGAAGTCTATAAACAACTCATGTCGAATAACTAAAGAGCACTCAAGATGAAGTCCAGCCCGCGGACTCCTCTCGCTAGCAACATGAAGACAACAGCAGCGGCTGAGTTCTCCATGTGTTACACGACTCAGAAGTCTCCGAGTCTCACCGGACAACCTTCTTATTAGCATCGATGTTAACTTGGAAAACCACTTATATAGCAAGCGTGAGCACATAGGCTCAGCAAGACTGACCCGTCTCCCCTAAACAACAAACTCTATATGCACGACGGGTTACAATTAGGATAGCTAGATTTGCATAAAGGACTCGCCTAAAGTTGATCATTAACTTTCAGATTTTTAAGCCTCATTGCACAGACGTTGAGCTGAAAAGCTGTGGCGGACCGGAATCCGCCCATCCAGGATCGCAGAGGGTGGTGCCGCGCGATGCGACACCCGACAGCACACGTCATAAGAACACATTATATTACATGGGAAAAACAAACTAAATGTACAAAGTAGTACATTTCTCAGTTACAAACGAGGGTCTTTATTACACAGCGGAAGTTCCTTTTGTACAACTCACGCCGCCTACCTAGCAAAAGTCGGTTGCCCAGCCCTAGGGCAACCCACACTAGCTGCACGTCTCAGCTCAGCGCGGCGTGTACGGCTCCAACTCAGCAGTGGTCCCCGATGGAGGGTAACCCTCGCCGGTGGACTCGTTCTCCGAGTCCGTGGGTGGCTCCTCACCTGAAAAACACTTAAGCAGCAACCGTGAGCACGATGGCTCAACAAGGCTTAACCGACTCACCTAAGCATGAAACTCTACATGAGGTGTACAATGACGTAGGTTAGTAATACTGCAGAAAAGGGACACGCCTACAAGTTCATCCTTAGTTCATCTTTTAGCAACAAGTTAACAGTTCGAAAATCTGAAATTTAGTAAGCAATATTTGGTGGCACACATGTAACAATACAATTATATCATAACAGCAAGATTAAATCATCACATTTCATACATTTGTCTACGTTACGATGCAGTGAACAAGCGATACTCGTCACCGCAAGGGACGGCGAATCGACTCGATATACACCTGCAGGGAAACCAAAAGAGCACGTCACGTACGCACACCTGTGGAGCTGCACAGCACACTCACTCGATGTCGTACGGGACAACCTTTCACCCAACAGCCCAAACGTCGAACCGGTCGCACCGAAACGAGCAGGAGGTTCCCCACACGGAGCATCTCTCTATGCCCGTTGGCAGATTTCCACCTTGCTGCCCTCAGCCTACACCTATAAATCGGTGCGTTATGCCTCGACGCCCGGAGGTTTAGGCTACATCGGTTTATCGGGGCCCATATATCTGATATGCCTTCGGTACCTTCAATACTTGTTCAGCAGGGCCGCACACGGATCGGTCCTCAATCGACACGGGCAGGGCTGCGCACACAAGACTTCGTCTTGCTGCGCCCTAGCCCCTGCCTAGTCTCATTTTCATTACTAAAGTGATCTCCCGTCACTCGAACCAAACCCGTGTGTCCCAACCTATCTCGTGAGTAGATTCCAACTACTCGACTTGCACCGAAGTCCTATGAATTATTAAGCATAGCCTGTCTACTCGAGGTCTTAGACACTACCCTCACTCTTATGGAAAAGTTTTTGTCATGCAAGTGGGGTTCCATTCATCCTACACCTAATGCACATTCATACATCACCCTAATTATGTGAACAAAGCAAAACTTGATAAAAGAGTTAATGCAAACCGGGGCTTGCCTTGTTGCTGCTGGTCAGGGGTTAGTTCTTCGTCCGGAAGAATGAAGTCCAGCACTTCCGGAGTCTCTTCTTCAGCGACTACACGTTTAATGAAATACAACATGTAAATTTAAATGCAATGTGTAAACTTGACTACTTAATTACTAATAACTCTAGCTAGCCCTCCCCTTTGGTTCTGAAATTTTTGTGGTGGCTTGGTAGGGTCCCAACCAGAGTCTTGACCAAGTTTCATTTGAAACAAAGTTCATCTGAACCTTGTACAAATAAAGGCCCATTTGGTCAATATTTGAGCCTCTGAATAATTCCAGGGGTTTTCATGGCTACAACCATTACTTTCTGGAAACTAGAATTCAAGATGGTTCTAATGGACTTGGTTTCATGTCATTTGAAGAATTCTACTGAAAGTTATGCCCTAATTAAGATTGGAGAAAATCTGAAAAATATTTCTGTACATTTTTCTATTTTCTCAGGGTAGTTCTCTTAATCACCCCAATAGGGTAACTAAATGAACTTGGATGAGTCTGAAAATTTTACTGGGATTCAGGGATTTTCTAATGAACCTTTCAGCCATCTTTCAGAATTTTTCATAAAGTAGTTCTCCATATAAAATTCCCAACAATTTAAAGTTTAGGGATTTAATTCTGGAAAACTATTCACTTTCATGAGATGAATTTGGTATTGCTGGAAAGTACTCAGAATTCTGAGTTCAGAAAAATTTGGTTCATCAAATTTGGAGTTTCTAGCAAATGTTCTATGCATTTGAAGTTTGAACTAAAACTGGAAATTCCAAAAATGTTTAAATCCTGCGGGTGGGTCCACCGCACACGTGTCGACCGCTGGAGCCGAGCCACACGGGGTCACAGACTCCTCCCCGTGTGGCCACATTGGATCCTGGACCACAGAGAATCCCGCACGCTACTTCCAGCCGCTGACGCGTGGGGCCTCCCCCCTTCGTCTTCCTCCGGCCACCCGCGCAACCCCGCCGCCGAGCTCGCCGGAGCTCTCGCCGGAGAGGGGTTCCGGCCTTCGGAGCTGGCTGATTCTCGCCGCCTGTGCCTATCCCTGCCTGGGGAACACGGTGGTGCCCTGCCCAGAGCTTGGCAGCAACCGGAACAGTGCTCCCGCCGGCAACAGCGGCCGGGAGTTTACCGGCGACGTCCAACTCGGCATCCCCTGCACCTTTTTCGATGCGGTTTGCTCGGGGAGCTCCGCTGATACCTGCTGGTCACGGACATGGACACCGATCCCCGTGAAAACGGCTGCAACTACGACCTCATCGGTGACCTAGGCCGGATATCGGCTGTGCTCAGAAAACTTCGAAGATCCGTAACCCTAGCCCACGGTTCTTACTGGTTTTCGATCCTAGGTGGTCGTGGCAGTGTATAGAGCGTGCGCCTGACTCGGTTTGCCAGGTGATGAGCTAACCCCCACGAATTTTTGGATTTGGTGGGGGCTCGGTCTTAGGACTCCCGAAACTTTTCCGGCGAACTACTCCCCCGACAGCCCATGAAATGAAGAACGGTTGGGACTAGAAGAATCAGAACCTCAAGGCGGTCCTTTCTTGTGTTGCTCGTCGGGCACGAGAGCGCCTGTGCTGGCCGGACGCCGGCGATCAGTGAGGTCGGCGTTTCTGTGCTCGCGCGGAACCGAGGAAGAAGCTCTGTCGGGGGTGGTTCTCGTTTGGGAAACAGGAGGAAGGGCGGTGTGGGCTGTGCGCTGTCCTTTGAGCCGCGGTTTGGGCACCGTGAGGTGGCCGTTTGCTGCCTCGGTGGCTCGCCGCCGCTCCCTTGCCTTGCGCGCGAAGCCGAGGTCGGCTGCAGCAACCGACTGCACCCTCGTGTGTGCAACTGACCTGTGGGCCTCCCCTTTACTCCTTTTTCTCTAATAATTCTTTTCTGTTTTTGCTAATTATCCCACCAGATACTCACAATTTAATGTGAGACTTAGTCACCAAGTCTTGGTTTAAATTTGAATTCTCAAATTAGAACTGTGTTTGACTAAATTTGCTGCATGTTTAAACTGAAATTCAAATACAGTTTTGAATTCTTGCAAATTTAGCTCTTGACAAGATGAACTCCAATGAGGATGAAAATTGGTGGGCTTACTCAGAAAAATGTGCTGAGTTTGAATATGAAGCTAACTTTTGAATTTAAGTGCTGAAAGTTGCTGCAATTTGAATTTACATTCAAATTGGCCTCTTTTTCAAATACCTCTAAAAGTGCCTTAAAAAGTGTTGGATTTACATGAAACTTGGACTGAACCTTCCCACGACTTTTTAAGTTCTAGGGGTGAGCTCAACCTCTCATGTTCATGAGTAAAATCCCCACTGTGTGAAAATGTAGGCTTTCCCCTCTAATCACTCTTTTGATGGAGGTTACTTGCTCTTCACAACATTTCCTAAGATATCCACCATAAAAACTGTGGTGTTGTGAGGTGAAGAAAATGTCACACCCGGTTTTTCCGAAGAACAACCAAGTGAATATCACATGTATGCTAGGATCATTTTCTCATACATGTGATGAAAAATAGTGAAGCATCATTTATTACAAGCCAGGTGTCGAATATAAATAAGTCTTACATAGCAAGTGTCTCGATGGACAATAATAAGTTCATCACAAGTAAATAAACTAGCAGCGGAATATTATTCTCGAGGGCTCCTTCACAGGCGTTTCCCAGGGTCTCCATGAACCTAGAAACCTTCTTCGGGTCCTAGGCAATCCCACTATGAAATCCATACCGATTTCTTCCCATTTCCATTCAGGAACTTTGAGTGGTTGCAATAATCCCGCGGGTCGTTGATGTTCTGCCTTCACCAACTGACATGTGTCACATAGGGCAACATGTTCCGCGACATCTCGTTTCATGCCAAACCACCAATACCTGCTCTTAAGGTCCTGGTACATCTTCGTACTCCCAGGATGAATGGAATAGTCAGAATCATGAGCCTCCTTCAAAATCAATTCACGGATCTCCTTTACTTCCGGCACACAGATTCTTTTCCCGTGCCACACCGTTCCTTGTTCATCCTCTCTGAAACCAGGAGCTTTATTTTCCTTGATGAGTTGCCTGATTTCTTGTATCTTCTCGTCGTTCTTTTGACCCTCGCGTATGTCTCGCTCGAGTGTGGAGTCCACTTCCATGGCGATGGCTTCACCACTATTTACCAGGCATAGATTGAGCCTTATAACCTTGTCCTTCAATTCTGCAGGCATGTCTTTCAAGCTCAACTTATTGACCTGCACTTTCCGACTTAAAGCATCGGCCACGACGTTTGCTTTCCCAGGATGATAGTTGATGCCCACATCAAAGTCATTGATTAGCTCTAACCATCTCCTTTGTCTGAGGTTGAGGTCTGGCTGTGTGAAAATGTACTTCAAACTCTTATGATCCGTATATATCTCGGTCCTCTTCCCCATCAAATAGTGCCGCCAAATTTTCAACGCGTGTACCACTGCGGCTAGTTCTAGGTCATGTGTAGGATAGTTCCTCTCGTGCTTTCGGAGCTGCCGGGATGCATAAGCCACGACATGCCCTTCTTGCATGAGAACACATCCCAACCCGTTTCCAGAGGCATCGCAGTACACCGTGAAGTTCTTCTGCATATCTGGCATAACCAGCACTGGAGCTGTTGTCAGTCTTTTCTTTAACTCCTGAAAACTCGTCTCGCACTGTGGCGTCCATGTGAATGTGATTCCGTTCTCCAACAGTTTGGTAAGGGGTCTCGAGATCTTAGAGAATCCCTCAATAAACCGTCGATAGTATCCAGCCAATCCCAAAAAGCTTCGAACTTCCCTGACATTTTCAGGTGCCTTCCACTTCTGTATATCCTCGATTTTGGTAGGATCCACGGAAATTCCTCCCTGCGAGATTATATGTCCTAAGAAGGGAACTCTCTTCAGCCAAAACTCACACTTGCTCAACTTGGCATATAGTTGGTGTTCTCTCAGCCTCTACAACACCAATCTTAGATGTTTCTCATGTTCTTCTTCATCTTTGGAGAAGACGAGAATGTCATCTATGAAAACCACCACAAATTTGTCCAGATATTCCATGAATACCTTGTTCATGAGATATATGAAGTACGCCGGGGCATTAGTTAGCCCAAAAGGCATGACAGTGTATTCATACAGTCCGTACCGAGATACGAAAGCTGTCTTGGGAATATCAGATTGCCTTATCTTAAGTTGGTGGTATCCCGACCTGAGATCAATTTTCGAGAACACACAAGCTCCCTTCAACTGATCAAACAAGTCTTCAATGCGGGGTAATGGGTACTTATTCTTGATGGTTACCTCATTCAAAGCACGGTAGTCCACGCATAACCTTTGGGTTCCGTCCTTCTTGGGTACAAATATCACCGGAGCTCCCCATGGTGAGGAACTAGGACGAATATACCCATTCTCCGTCAATTCTCTCAAATGATCCTTGAGTTCTCCCAGCTGCTTGGAGTCCATCCGATAAGGTCTCTTGTATATCGGGGATATTCCGGGTACTAGCTCAATTGTGAATTCCACTTCACGATCGGGAGGCACACCTGGCAAATCCTCCGGAAACACATCTGGATATTCCCTGATGGTCCTGATCTCCTCCACTTTCACCTCAACTTGATTCAATTTAATGTCCTTCCTAGGCTCGTGTATTGTTATGAACTTTACTCTTGTGCCACTAGGGTGAGTTAGTTCCACCGTTCTGGTCGAACAATGGATGATTCCCTTATGTTTGGTCAACCAATCCATACCCAAAATAATATGTATCCCTTGTGAATCTATCACTATGAGGTTAGCAGTAAATACTACCCCATTAATGTCTAGATTCACCTTGGGACACACTTGTCTTGTCCTTATTTCTCCACCCGGAGAGTTTACGGCTAGCATATGGTTCATTTGTGTAGTTGCTAGGTCATGCTTGTTAACAAACCCTTGGGCAATGAACGAGTGGGTAGCACCAGAATCAAACAGCAGGGTTGCAATGTGTAAATTGGCAGGAAACTTACCAACTACCACGCCGGGTGCCTCTTGTGCTTCCTCCATAGTGACGTGGTTCACCCGTCCTCTCATTACATTCTGCTGTTGTGGCTGCGTGGGCTTCTTCTTTGGGCACTTATGGGCATAGTGCTCCACTTCACCACAGCTAAAACATTGCAACCCAATCTTAGGGGCTTGGCCCTTATTGTCTTGGGGTTGGTTTGGAGGTCCTTGCACTGCTGGTCGAGGTGGATATGTGGGGCGAGGTTGCTGTACAAACTGACGTTGTGGCTGTGCTGGTGCTGCCGGAGGCCTATAGTTCGGGTTGTACCCTCTTGGTGTTGAGTAGGGTACCGCATCACGGTTCATCTGCCTGGCAGGTTGCCGCATCAGACGTGGGCGGGTGTTGCTCCCTGAGGCTTGGTGTGACCACCCGGCCTTCCTCTTGGTCTCCTTTTCCAAGGCCTTCAGCTTCCTTTCCACCACAAATGCTCTGTCCACCATCTTTTGGAAGCTTTCATACTCATTTGAGGATATTGCACACTGCATTTCTGCGGTGAGCCCTTCCACGAAACAATCTTGTTTCTGCTCATCGGTCTCTATGTCTCGTGGGGCATAACGGGATAGTTGAGTAAATTTAGTGAGGTATTCCCTCACCGTCATGTTTCCCTGCTGCAGTCCCAAGAACTCCTTCCTCTTGTTTTTGAGTTCACCTCTTGGGATATAATGGTTGCGGAAGCTACGCTTGAACTCTTCCCAAGTGATGCTTTCAGGGTCATGATGGGCAGCCACGTAGGCGGTCCACCAATCAGCAGCAGGTCCATGCAATTGATGAGAGGCAAACAGCACCCTCTCATACCCTTGGCACTGTATGATCCTCATCTTGCTCTCAATGGTCTTAAGCCAATCATCTGCCTCCAGAGTTTCAGCAGCACTTGCGAACTTTGGAGGTTGAGTTCCTAGAAACTCACTCAACCTTGGTTGGCGTGGTGCAGCTTGTGGAGGTGGAACTTGATGCAAGTTGGCCACCACTTGAGTCAGGTTCTGAATGAGCTGATTTTGATTCTCCAGCATTTGGTGGAGGGGATCAACTCCTTCATGGCGTCCACCCCTGTCTTGGCCTCCAGAAAGATGAGGGTTGCAGGCCTCATCATTGTTGTTGGCGGGGTTGGCAGCACGACCTTTTCCTCTTCCGGCCATCTAGCATGATCAACCAAATGTTAATTTAAAGTATTATGTATTATCTTACTACTTTCGCTTGTTTGTACTTTGAAGTGTTTGAAGCTTTGTTATACTTTTCTGAGGTTTCATATCTCACACAAAAATAAATGCAATATTATTTCATGTGGGTTCACACACCAAAGCAAGACAATCTGAAGACGAGGCTGTGGACAATTGCTCATGGCTTCCACAACTCACGTCACACATCAAGCATTAACACACCATTAACTAACGTAACGACTCGACTACTCGACATCCTTCTGCTTTAGGGTAAAGGCTCTACGCTACTCGTTTTCTGGAGCTGGCTCCTCGGGATCTTCCTCGTCATTTCGGCTGCCTTCTGACTCTGCTTTGGGTGGGGAGGCTGCTGGTGGAGAAGTGCGACGACGTCTTATTGCCCGACGATCTGGGGAGTCAGGAGTCCATGTATCATTCGCGGTGACACACAGTTCATTCCCATCTCCTCTTTCTCTCGCCCTCAGGCAGGCTCGCAGCAACGCCTTCGTTTCCTTCAGGGTGTCCCGAACATCCTGAAGCTCTTGCTGACACTCCTGCAGTCGAGTGCTGAGCATAGCAGCATCCTCCAAGCACAGGTCCATGTGCTCATGGGAAGTCCCTTGTTACACTGGTGGGTACTTGTACTCCGTGGTACCACTCTCCCGCTGGAGGACATACATGTACCCAGTTCTGTCCAGGTGGCGACGATAGATGTGACTCTGGCAGGTGATGGCCTCCCAGGTGACATCCTTCTCCGCATCGACCTGTGTCGCTCGACAAGCTGGAGAGCGGTGGATCTTAAGCAGCTGATTTTCGTGTATGATCCTCATCTCTGAACTCCATTCTTCCCTCTTCTCACGGATGGTCCTGGTGGAGTTATAGTGGATGATTAGCTTGCCCGTATTGCCGGCGGCTTCGAGCATACGTCGAAGACGGCGCAACAAGCCTCCTACTGCCAATCCGTAGGAAAGGTACGTCACCGGACGGCTCTCCTCTCTTTCGGCAAGGGCAACTACGGGAACTCTCCCTCCTGTGGACTTGCGAGCGGTGCGAATCATGCGAACCATCTAAAACAAAAAGCATTTAAACTTAGGTTAGATAAACTTTTAAGCAAAAATCCTCTTTTGAATGAAAATTGGGGTAAGATGAAGAAAGTGACTCCTCAAATAACACTTTTCAACCCACACCTTGTAAAATAGTTTTTAAGAAAATAGGGCCCTTAAATACGTCCATTTCTACCTAGGTCCACGTTCCTACGGGCAACCTTGGCTCTAATACCACTTCTGTCACACCCGGTTTTTCTGAAGAACAACCGAGTGAATATCACATGTATGCCAGGATCATTTTCTCATACATGTGATGACAAATAGTGAAGCATCATTTATTACAAGCGAGGTGTCGAATATAAATAAGTCTTACATAGCAAATGTCTCGATGGACAATAATAAGTTCATCACAAGTAAATAAACTAGTAGCGGAATATTATTCTCGAGGGCTCCTTCACAGGCGTTGCCCGGGGTCTCCATGAACCTAGAAACCTTCTTCGGGTCCAAAGTCTTGGTCATTATACACCACCTCATTATCTTGACCTGAGCAGCAATATAAACCAACAAATATGCAAGGTTGAGTACCGATGGTACTCAGCAAGTGTGGGAAAGTTATGTCATGCATGGCTAGAACAAGGGGAGGTTGAACTCATGGTTAAAGCACTACGCAATTAATACCTATCACCTTAGCTTATTAAGCACCTACATTACTACACAGGTGAAATGGTCCCAATTTCCCATCCCATCATCATACTCAAATAAACATAACATCATTTCCAATGTCAAGCTCCCCGCTTAACATTCTTAACTTCCAAAACCATCCCTCCTCTAATCATGAATAAGTCCAAGCCGCTCTTGACCGTGAGCACGGCTGACATGACAGTTTTGACTCTACAAAGTTTGCACCACTGTACCCACATGTAGTGATTTCATCCCCCGTTGCCGGGTGGACTAAAAGAACCTCCATTATGCCAGTGGCTACGAACCACATTCACACTTCCCAGGTGTGTAGCCAGGAGATCACTACGAAGACTTTACAAAGGGATTCCCGACGAGCGTGGGCCCACTGAGGTTTCACCCCTAACAGCATACAAGAGGCTCCAACCCCGCTGCAGTGGCCCCCTCTTGAGCCTTGCGGTTCATATGGTAGTCCAGCTGACACCTATTCCCCGCACCATCCAACACACCCATACTACGCCGAGGATACACCTAATTAATTGGCCAAGCTGCCCCATCTCAGCATGTGGTTGGCACGGTAAAGCCAGGTTACATGCTCCATGAACCGGTCCTTAGGATCCAGGCAAGTACTAAACACAAACCCGAGTCTCGTGCACCCAGCACCAACCAAAACATCCAACTTGCCTTGATCCCTACCTCTACATAACTCCCAATAGCTCATTTCAAGAGTATGGTAAAATAAACTGATGATCTCATATTCCAAATACCCCATTCTAAGCATGGCTAAGCATATGCATAATAATAAATGACATGATAAAATAAATCCCAACCCAAGCTACAAGGAAACAAGGTAATGCAATTCTAGGGAAACTTCCTAGCATGGGTTCATATTTCAATTGACAATGCAAATAATTCTAGCTACACATCCTAGCATTGGATCAAAGTGGTCAAGGACACTTGCCTCCTTCCTGCTGCTCTTGGAATGGGTAGTCCTGATCTTGGAAAGGAAGAACTTGCTCCGGAGCAGGTTCTACATCATACCATCACACATAGCAAAAGAAAAACAACAATCCATAAGACATAGTTCACACTTCCACTTCAAACAAATCACACCTTCACATTTATGAAAGTCATTCAAAATTATATGTGTTGTGGTTACTCTATGTGTGTTGATCTTTGGCTTACATGTACTTTTAACCATGTGTATATGATTCCTACTTTTGTATTCACATTTATGCTTACATACTATATATATGAGTTTCCAATTTAAATAAATTCCTTATATTTAATTACTACACCTTTTAGCTACCAAGTATGCATGAAAGGTATTTTCCTACTCCATATGTGTCTTCAGAATTTCTACCAACCCTAAACTGAATTCTTTGGATTTTAGAAACTTCATTTATCATTTACTAGTTGCTATATTTTCAGATTTATTTCCTATGCCTAAATGTGAACTTTATTATGAAAATAACAAGACACATCATCTAAACAGAATAGGTTCTGATCTAAAATATTTAATAATATATTTTTGACCTTTTCCTCTGATGTAAACTATTTTACATTTATTTTCCCTATTTTCAGAACTATTCTTTACTTAAAAATGTGTCCGTATAACTAATTAAATGTGAATAATAAATTAAACAGATTCATTTCAGCCAAAAATCTATTTTTATCTCACTCCAAAGTTTTCTAAGTACTGAGAAAGTTTTTAATTTAAATTTGACAATATGTTTGTCCGACTTTTTAAATTTTAAATACTAGCCACATATTCAATTTCCTAAATTTAATATCAAACAGGGTTAAAAAGGTAAACTCACCCCACTACAGGGTCTATAATATTATTTTAACAATTTTCAGGGGTCTAGCTACACATATCAGAGGAGTTTTTCCTAATTTTTATTAAGTCCAGGGGCTAAAACTGATTTTTAAATGAATTTACATGATTTTCTGAAGTTCCAGGGGCTAGATCAGAAGTTTTCGTGGCTAGCTCTTATTTCCAGAGAACCCCAGGGGGTAGCACGTAAGATTTCCAGTCTTTATAACGCGGAGCTGACGTGGACCGTCCGATTTAAAACAGACGGCTGAGATTATATCGCCGAACCGGTACGCGGGAATTTAAAGTCTACCATGCGATTTAAAATAGACGGCGCACAAGCGGCCACGTCGCTCTGATCGAGCGCGGGCTGCGCTGCCCGGCGGCGCACGGCGGCGGGAGGCGGCGATCTCGCCGGAGATTTTCGGATCTTCGGGAATTCTTCCTAGAACTGTGATTTTATGGCATAGTTCGGTGGAGGGGAGGTCGGGGATCTCACCTCGGGGGTTTTCTTGAGCTCGGAGGTCCTGGAAAGCGACCGGCGACGAGGTCCGAAGTGAAACCACGGCGAAGCTCGTCGGCGCTGTGTTTGAACCGCAAGTCACCGAGTTTTCTGCACCTGCAAGGTTCCCTGGAGGCGGTGGATCAAGACCAGCGAGTTAGATCGGAATTTCCTAGCGTAGATTGGCCAGAATTCGCCGGAGAAGGCTCGGGTTCTCACCGGAGTAAAAACGGCGGATCGCGTGGGAAAAACAGAACGAGGCCGGGGTTTTTATAGACGGGGGAGGGCGTTGGGTTGGTTTAGATCAAGCTGGAGTCTTCGGGGCCTGGAAATCGGCTGGGATACGCGAGAATTCCCGATCAGTTTTGATTCAGGTGAGAGAGTCCCGGCTGATCGCGGCGCGGGCGTGAGGTAGAAGAAGGGCTGGCGGGCCCGCCTGTCAGTGGGAGGAAGGGGGCGCGCGCGGCTGCGGGCTGGCACGGGTGCTGGGTGGGCCGGCTGGTGGGTTTCGGCCCACTGGCCGGTTTTTTTCTGTTTCTTTTTTTCTTTTTCTATTTCTTTTCTGTTTTGAGTTTAAATTGAATTCCAGTTTGAATTTAAATTGTTGCAAAACACGCAACACGTCCAAAAATTTTTAAATTCCCCTCTTAACAGGATTTTGGGTTTTAACAGAATTTTGGGGTGTTACAGAAAAGTTTTTTACAAGTCCCTTTTCTTGGGCTTTTACATCCCTCCCCCCTTAAAAGAATCTCGTCCCGAGATTACAAAAGAAAAGATAGCGATGTAATAGGGATTACCCATGTTGAGATGCTATGAACTCCGGGTAATTTGAGCGAAGGAATTCCTCGCTCTCCCATGTCGCTTCTTCAGCGGTGTGGTTGCTCCAAAGTATTTTGTAGAACCACAACGTTCTGTTACGCGTGGTTCGGGCTTTCTCATCAAGAATTTCCACCGGATACTCATCATATGTTAAATCCGGTTTCAGCTCGCCGATGTCTTCGGTAGGAACAGCAGCTGTATGCTTCAAGCATTTTCGCAGTTGCGAAACATGGAAAACATCATGGACACCAGCCAGAGATGCCGGTAGCTCCAATCGATACCCTGCTGGTCCACACTTCTCAGTGATAGCATAGGGTCCAATAAAACGGGGAGCGAGCTTCCCCTTCAGACTGAACCGGTGCACACCTTTCATTGGAGACACGCGGAGGTACACGTGTTCACCGACGTCAAAGTGCAACGGTCTACGCCTCTTATCAGCGTAGCTCTTCTGCCGGGATTGAGCGGCCTTCAAGTTAGCTTGAATCGCCCGAACGCGCTCTTCGGCGTCGTTCACCACATCCACCCCGAATGTGACCCTTTCACTGGACTCGCACCAATTTAATGGGGTGCAGCGTTTGCGACCGTAGAGAGCTTCGTAGGGTGCCATCTTGATGCTCGCCTGATAGCCATTGTTGTACGAGAATTCCGCCAATGGTAGGTGATCATCCCAGTTCTTACCATGGTGGATGGCACATGCTCTCAACATGTCTTGTAATACTTGATTCACCCTCTCTGTCTGGCCATCTGTCTGAGGGTGATAGGCGGAGCTCCTGATCAAATTAGTACCCAATGCAGCGTGTAGCTGCTCCCAAAAGCGAGATACAAATAATGCACCTTGATCTGAGACAATAGTCTTGGGTACCCCGTACAAACACAGAATCTTTGCTATGTATAGCTCCGCATATTTGCCGGCATTGTAACGTGTATTTACCGGGATGAAGTGAGCTGTCTTGGTTAACCGATCAACAATTACCCATATGGAATCATGCTTGTTGGATGTTAGGGGTAATCCCACAATGAAATCCATGCTCACATCTTCCCATTTCCATGCCGGGATCTTCAGGGGTTGCAACAGCCCTGATTTCTTCATGTGATCAGCTTTCACTCGTCGGCACGTATCACACTCGGATATGTACTTCGCTACCTCCCGCTTCATCCGTGTCCACCAAAATTTCTTTTTCAAATCTTGGATGTTGCTTCCCGGATGAATGGAGTATTTAGACAAGTGAGCTTCATCGAGGATCTTCTTCCTCAACTCCATATCCCAGGGTACGACTATGCGGTCAATGAACCATAGCGTCCCCTCATCATCCTTCCGGAAACATTTGATCTCCCCATTGTCTATCCGTCTCCGGAGATGTGCCATGCCTTTATCAGTTTTCTGAGCTGCAATGATGTCCTCCCTAATGGTAGGGATGAGGGCAATGTTGTAAAGCGACCCATAAGGAACCAAGTATAAACTCGGCTCTTCCTCCTCCACCGGTGTAATGGTGAGGTTATGGACATGTGATTTCTGACTCAGCGCGTCGGCAACCACATTCGCCTTGCCGGGGTGGTAATGAATCTCAATTTCATAATCTTTGATCAATTCTAACCACCTCCTTTGCGTAATGTTCAGCTCCTTCTGGGTGAAAATGTATTTCAAACTCTTGTGGTCGGTGTAGAGATGCACTAGATTCCCCAGGAGATAGTGCCTCCATATTTTTAGCGCCAACACCACGGCAGCAAGCTCAAGATCATGAGTCGGATAGTGCTGCTCATGGTTCCGAAGTTGGCGTGAGCCATAAGCGACCACACGTCGTTCCTGCATCAACACGCAGCCAAGCCCAATACCGGACGTGTCACAATACACGTCGAAGGGCTTTGTTGTATCCGGCTGAGCTAAGACCGGGGCTGTGGTGAGATGCTTCACCAATGCTTGGAATGCTCCTTCACACGCCGTGTTCCAAACATATTTCGTCCCTTTCTTCAGCAATTCTGTCATCGGCTTAGCGAGCTTGGAGAAACTTGGAATGAATCTCCGATAGTATCCCGCTAACCCGAGGAAGCTTCTGACTTCATGGACTGAAGTGGGAGCTTTCCATTTCAGCACTTGCTCTATTTTGCTTGGGTCAACCACAATTCCTTCTGCTGAGATGATATGTCCCAAGAAGGGCACTTGGCTGATCCAAAACTCGCATTTACTGAACTTGGCGTAGAGCTTGTGGTCTCGCAATCATTGAAGAACGATCCGCAAGTGTTCGGCATGTTCTGCTTCTGTCTTGGAGTAAACCAAGATATCGTCGATGAACACTACCACGAACTTGTCCAGCTCCGGCATGAACACTGAGTTCATGAGATACATGAAATGGGCTGGAGCATTTGTGAGACCAAAGGACATGACAAGATATTCATATAATCCGTATCTCATCGAGAAGGCCGTCTTCGGGATATCCTCTGCCCAGATCTTTATCTGATGATATCCAGAGCGAAGGTCCATCTTGGAGAACACACTTGCCCCCACAAGTTGATCAAACAATATGTCGATGCGGGGCAGTGGATACTTATTCTTGATGGTGACGGCGTTGAGCGGCCGGTAGTCCACATACAGTCTCAGGGTTTCATCTTTCTTCTTCACGAATAGCGCCGAGCATCCCTAAGGCGAGGAACTCGGCCTAATGAAACCCTTGCTCAACAGATCATTGAGCTGTTCTTTCAGTTCAGCCAGCTCATTTGGAGCCATTTTGTATGGTCTCCGTGATATGGGCATAGTCCCGGGTGCAAGTTCAATCTTGAACTCGACATCCCGCTCAGGTGGCATGCCCGGAAGATCATCCGGGAACACGTCGGGGTACTCCCGGACTACGGGGATGTCCTCCAACTTGAGAGCTTCAGTATTGTTGATCACTGAAACTTCCCGGACTGGATTATCTAATAGGAGGGACTGTGGACGGTGTAATGGGGAGTTGAGGTGAACCGTCCGTGATGGGGTTTCCAGGACAGCGCCATGGTAACTTAGCCATGACATCCCCAAGATTGCATCAATCTTCTGCCCCTCAAGGATAATCATAGTGGTGGGATATATCTTCCCACCTAAGCACAGTGGTGCTTTCGGAACCATCATTGTTGCTGAAATCTTTCCTCCCGGTGAGCAGATAATATAAGAACACTCGGTTGGAAAGGCTTCCAGCTGATGGTTAACTACATATGATGCACTTATAAAGTTGTGGGTTGCACCAGAATCAAAAAGTATGATGATGGCTTGATTGTTGAGAGTAAACGTACCCGCCAGCACGTTGTCTCCCTCTGGGGCGTCCTCATTGTAGAGGTTGCGAACGCCCCCAGTCCGTTGACCAACCTTCTTGACCGGAGGTCGGCCTCGAGTACCACCCTGAACTGGGCTTGCCCGCTGCTTTGCTGCCCCTGGGGACAGTCCTTCGCGAAGTGGCCCGTCTGGCCACACGTGAAGCAGGTGAAACGGGGCAGTCCCCCGCTGATCGGCGGACGGAATTCCGGGGCGCGTTGTGGCAGTGGAAACGCCCGGGGTACCGTCTGCTGCTGCTGCTGCTGTCTTGGTGGTGGCATCGGCGGACGGAACGGAGGTGCCTGAAAGGGACGTCCCCCGAACCGTTGAGGTTGCTCCGGTGGATGCCACTGCTGCCCGGATGGTGTCCGATACACCATACGGTACTTCTGAGGAGCGCCACCCCCACTGCTGGGTGGAGCGCTGCGCTTCCGCTGCTCAGCTGCCAACTCCCGCTGAGCGTCCTCTTGCATTATGGCGGCATTGACTAGATCGTTGAAGGTGCCGCGATTCCACTGAACGAGGTGCGTCTTCATTTCGGGGTGTAACCCCCGATAGAAATGTTCCCGCTTCTTCTCTTCACTGGAGATGTAATCTGACGCATATTGCGCCAGATGATTGAAGGCACAGGCGTAGTCGTGGGCACTCCTCCCGCCCTGCTTCAGTTCCAAAAATTCTTGGAACTTCCTCTTCATGATTCCGGGAGGAATGTGATAGGCGCGGAACGCCTCCCGGAACTCTCCCCATTCCACGGCATGGCCGGCCGTACGTGAGGCGACATAGTTCGCCCACCACGCACCAGCTGCACCGTGGAGTTGCTGCACTGCAAACAGAGTCTTCTGCCGCTCCGTACATTGGAGTAGCACGAACTTGGACTCGATAGTCCGCAGCCAGTTGTCCGCCTCCAGTGGTTCTTCGGCTTCGGTGAACACTGGAGGGTGCGTACTCATGAAATCCGAGTACGACACTTCACGGGGCTCACGAGGCCCTCTGTCTTGACGCCCCCCCACGTCTGGGACGTATTCTGCACGATCGTGCGGAGCAGGTCGGTCTGCTCCTCACGACCTCCCACCAGTGCCACTATCACATCCGCTAGAGTAACCGGAGGCGGCGGTGGTGTCTTCTGCTGCGGGGTGCTGTCGTAGGCCGGTGGCTGGGAGTCATCGCCTCCCCCTTGGCTAGAGCCACCAACCTCGTGCGTGGTCCTAGTGCGAACCATCTACAACCATACGACAATAACATCAGTCCCGCAACAGATTGCATGCAGTCCAATAACAATAGGCGTAACAACATAATGACAATAAAAACATGCGATACATCTCGTAAGTAGATAATGTAATAACTTTGCACAAGCTACACCATTACCAGACCAAACACAAGCTAGTTTAATCCAACTTGATGAACCTCCTCTTTGGAAGCGCACCATAACTAGGTTTGGTCACTACGAGACATTACTATCGCGTTGTCATGACGTATACCACCCTTAGAGTACAACACCCTCTCCAATGAGTTCAACTGTCACTCTTCTGTCCGAATGACCAGTTTCTACCTATTCCAAGATTTGATCTCGTTATGGGCATTTTCATGTCTCAAGATGAATACCGAAGTTAAAGTTAACTTCAGTATCTTTCCAACGAGTATTCATTTGCCCCCAGATCAGCTTTGGTTAAAAAGTTATGCTAATTCAAAGTCAGCTGAATTTCTGGAAGAATTTTAACAGCACCTCCCTTGAGAAGTTGCTGTTTTCAACTCTGGTTTCCACTGAATTCTGTGCTGAAATTTCAGAACTTTGAATTGCAAAAATGTAACACATCTTCTACCCTTTCTAAAGATGTATCATATGACAATTTTTTATTTTTCTACTGGGAACTATGTTTGAAAAACAGAACAGTCCAGAGAGTGTTTAACTCTGTCCTGGTTCTGGACAGTATACATTCCTCTGGGATTTAAGCCATATTTAAGGTGTGTTTCAGCTCACGAAGTCTACAACAAAGTTGTAGAGTACTTCAATACCTTTCCAGAACTATATGCCACACCTCCCTGGGCTAAAATACCTGTGAGTTATGCTCTGTTGAAGATCAGCAACTTGCTGGCCAAAACAGAGCACTCTGTTTTTCAGTCCTTTGGAACTACACTCAACACCCTCCAATTTTTCTACCCAACCAGGGTCCTAGATGTTGAACCTAATGATTTTAATTCCTTTTTATCATTATTTTTCATGCATATGCCTACATATCTCGGTACTACGTTCCTCACAAAAAAAATCCTAACCGGATTATACCGGCATATACGTCTCAAGTGTGGCACTACACGGTCTCTCGCACACGTTTTCTACACGGATACATACGTGGTTAGTACCTGCAGAAGACCACACAATAATGGTGCACTCACGGGTTGTTTTCACTTCGGGCAGTTCCATATTTGAAATTAAATACAAACGCCGGTATCATTGTCATACGGCCGTCCTTGAGTTAGGTCACGTCTCAAGGTACGTGATCGTGTTTCAACACCACACGAAGGGAACCCGAGTATGTCATGAACGGGTCGTCACGGTTGGGAATGTTATCAACCCAACATATACCACCTACTGCCCTGCAGGGCACGCCGATGGCAAGCGCTGCATATGTCCTCCTGGGCTATTTCCAGACGAACACACTCTCATGTTACTGACCACACGATGGGGTCTCCACTTACTTGCCTAATGCACGCTAGGGATCAGCGTTTCATATGAACTCAGGGACATGGAGAGTCCAAGAGGTTCATATTGACGTCTCACACCAAGCTGTGAGATCAATCCCTGAACCACGTTCCTCGTCAGGGGAGCTAACCGAAATTGAACCGCTTTCGGTGGCGTTCCTTACCAATCTTACCAGAGCGTAGGTGCGTCGTTACAATAATTGAAATTCAGAATTATAACACATAGGTTAGTCTTTGCCACTTTAAGTAACTATGCTAATATAGTCCTTACTTGGGCAACTACCGTATCCTCATCGTAATACTAAGTTTTCCCATAATTCAGTCCTTAAGTACTATGCTATCCCCAATGCAGCTCTGATACCAGCCTGTGGCGGACCGGAATCCGCCCATCCAGGATCGCAGGGGGTGGTACCGCGCGATGCGACACCCGACAGCACACGTCATGAGAACACATTATATTACATGGGAAAAACGAACTGAATGTACAAAGCAGTACATTTCTCAGTTACAAACGAGGGTCTTTATTACACAGCGGAAGTTCCTTTTGTACAACTCACGCCGCCTACCTAGCAAAAGTCGGTTGCCCAGCCCTAGGGCAACCCACACTAGCTGCACATCTCAGCTCAGCGCGGCGTGTATGGCTCCCACTCAGCCGTGGTCCCCGACGGAGGGTAACCCTCGCCGGTGGACTCGTACTCCGAGTCCGTGGGTGGCTCCTCATCTGAAAAACACTTAAGCAGCAACCGTGAGCACGATGGCTCAACAAGGCTTAACCGACTCACCTAAGCATGAAACTCTACATGATGTGTACAATGACGTAGGTTAGTAATACTGCAGAAAAGGGACACGCCTACAAGTTCATCCTTAGTTCATCTTTTAGCAACAAGTTAACAGTTCGAAAATCTGAAATTTAGTAAGCAACATTTGGTGGCACACATGTAACAATACAATTATATCATAACAGCAAGATTAAATCATCACATTTCATACATTAGTCTACGTTACGACGCAGTGAAAAAGCGGTACTCGTCACCGCGAGGGACAGCGAATCGACTCGATATACACCTGCAGGGAAACCCAAAGAGCACGTCACGTACGCCCACCCGTGGAGCTGCACAGCATGTTCACTCGATGTCGTACGGGACAACCTTTCACCCAACAGCCCAAACGTCGAACCGGTCGCACCGAAATGAGCAGGAGGTTCCCCACACGGAGCATCTCTCTATGCCCGTTGGCAGATTTCCACCTTGCTGCCCTCAGCCTACACCTATAAATCGGTGCGTTATGCCTCGACGCCCGGAGGTTTAGGCTACATCGGTTTATCGGGGCCCATATATCCGATATGCCTTCGGTACGTTCAATACTTGTTCAGCAGGGCCGCACACGGATCGGTCCTCAATCGACACGGGCAGGGCTGCGCACACAAGACTTCCTCTTGCTGCACCCTAGCCCCTGCCTAGTCTCATTTTCATCACTAAAGTGATCTCCCGTCACTCGAACCAAACCCGTGTGTCCCGACCTATCTCGCGAGTAGATTCCAACTACTCGACTTGTACCAAAGTCCTATGAATTATTAAGCATAGCCTGTCTACTCGAGGTCTTAGACACTACCCTCACTCTTATGGAAAAGTTTTTGTCATGCAAGTGGGGTTCCATTCATCCTACACCTAATGCACATTCATACATCACCCTAATTATGTGAACAAAGCAAAACTTGATAAAAGAGTTAATGCAAACCGGGGCTTGCCTTGTTGCTGCTGGTCAGGGGTTAGTTCTTCGTCCGGAAGAAGGAAGTCCAGCACTTCCGGAGTCTCTTCTTCAGCGACTACACGTTTAATGAAATACAACATGTAAATTTAAATGCAATGTGTGAACTTGACTACTTAATTACTAATAACTCTAGCTAGCCCTCCCCTTTGGTTCTGAAATTTTTGTGGTGGCTTGGTAGGGTCCCAACCAGAGTCTTGACCAAGTTTCATTTGAAACAAAGTTCATCTGAACCTTGTACAAATAAAAGCCTATTTGGTCAATATTTGAGCCTCTGAATAATTCCAGGGGTTTTCATGGCTACACCATTACTTTCTGGAAACTAGAATTCAAGATGGTTCTAATGGACTTGGTTTCATGTCATTTGAAGAATTCTACCGAAAGTTATGCCCTAATTAAGATTGGAGAAAATCTGAAAAATGTTTCTGTACATTTTTCTATTTTCTCAGGGCAGTTCTCTTAATCACCCCATTAGGGTAACTAAATGAACTTGGATGAGTCTGAAAATTTTACTGGGATTCAGAGATTTTCTAATGAACCTTTCAGCCAACTTTCAGAATTTTTCATAAAGTAGTTCTCCAGATAAAATTCCCAACAGTTTAAATTTAGGGATTTAATTCTGGAAAATTATTCACTTTCATGAGCTAAATTTGGTATTGCTGGATAGTACTCAGAATTCTGAGTTCAGCAAAATTTGGTTCATCGAATTTGGAGTTTCCTAGCAAAAGTTCTATGCATTTGAAATTTGAACTAAAACTGGAAATTCCAAAAATGTTTAAATCCTGCGGGTGGGTCCACCGCACACGTGTCGACCGCTGGAGCCGAGCCACACGGGGTCACAGACTCCTCCCCGCGCGGCCGCACTGGATCCTGGACCACAGAGAATCCCGCACGCTACTTCCAGCCGCTGACGCGTGGGGCCTCCCCCTTCGTCTTCCTCTGGCCACCCGCGCAACCCCGCCGCCGAGCTCGCCGGAGCTCTCGCCGGAGAGGGGTTCCGGCCTTCGGAGCTTGCTGATTCTCACCGCCTGTGCCTATCCCGGCCTGGGGAACACGGTGGTGCCCTCCCCAGAGCTTGGCAGCAACTGGAACAGTGCTCCCGCCGGCAACAGCGGCCGGGAGCTCACCGGCGACGTCCAACTCGGCATCCCCTGCACCTTTTTCGATGCGGTTTGCTCGGGGAGCTCCACTGACACCTGCTGGTCACGGACATGGACACCGATCCCCATGAAAACGGCTGCAACTACGACCTCATCGGCGACCTAGGCCGGATATCGGCTGTGCTCAGAAAACATCGAAGAACCGTAACCCTAGCCCACGGTTCTTACTGGTTTTCAATCCTAGGTGGTCCTGGCAGTGTATAGAGTGTGTGCGTGACTCGGTTTGCCCAGTGATGAGCTAACCCCCACGAATTTTTGGATTTGGTGGGGGCTCGGTCTTAGGACTCCCGAAACTTTTCCAGCGAACTACTCCCCCGACAGCCCATGAAATGAAGAACGGTTGGGACTAGAAGAATCAGCACCTCAAGGCGGTCCATTCTTGTTTTGCTCGTCGGGCACGAGAGCGTCTGTGCTGGACGGACGCCGGCGATCAGTGAGGTCGGCGTTTCTGTGCTCGCGCGGAACCGAGAAAGAAGCTCGGTCGGGGGTGGTTCTCGTTTGGGAAACAGGAGGAAGGGCGGCGTGGGCTGTGTGCTGGCCTTTGAGCCGCGGTTTTGGCACCGTGAGGTGGCCGTTTGCTGCCTTGGTGGCTCGCCGCCGCTCCCTTGCCTTGCGCGCGAAGCCGAGGTCGGCTGCAGCAACCGACTGCACCCTCGTGTGTGCAACTGACCTGTGGGCCTCCCCTTTACTCTTTTTTCTCTAATAATTCTTTTCTGTTTTTGCTAATTATCCCACCAGCTACTCACAATTTAATGTGAGACTTAGTCACCAAGTCTTGGTTTAAATTTGAATTCTCAAATTTGAACTGTGTTTGACTAAATTTGTTGCATGTTTAAACTGAAATTCAAATTCAGTTTTGAATTCTTGCAAATTTAGCTCTTGACAAGATGAACTCCAATGAGGATGAAAATTGGTGGGCTTACTCAGAAAAATGTGCTGAGTTTGAATATGAAGCTAACTTTTGAATTTGAGTGATGAAAGTTGCTGCAATTTGAATTTACATTCAAATTGACCTCTTTTTCAAATACCTCTAAAAGTGCCTCAAAAAGTGTTGGATTTACATGAAACTTGGACTGAACCTTCCCAAGACTTTTTAAGTTCTAGGGATGAGCTCAATCTCTCATGTTCATGAGTAAAATCCCCACTGTGTGAAAATGTAGGCCTTCCCCTCTAATCACTATTTTGATGGAGGTTACTTGCTCTTCACAACATTTCCTAAGATATCCACCATAAAAACTGTGGTGTTGTGAGGTGAAGAAAAGTTTTTTGCAAGTCCCTTTTCTTGGGCTTTTACAAAAGCATCATAACTCCACAATCAAACAAGAAGTGCTTTGTTGTGATGCTCCTTGCACAAAGTGAAAGTAAAGTTTAATGAGCCTATCTCCAATTCAATCATGGTTGCAATACAAATTACATCACAACCTTATCAAGTTCAAAAGAAAACTGTTCCAGTTGTTACTACCTCAAGACGCAGTGGGCAAGTATGCTCATATAACCGTGAGCGATGGTGATTCGAATCAGTACACGCCCGGACTACACGACACATACACCTGCACTCCGAGTTGCCGGCAGCAACCTCGACTGACGTTGTACGCGGCCACCTTTCCCAAGATCTTTCACATTTGACGCAGTCCAACTACCCCGAGTCCGCAAGCTCCCTCGAGGTACATACCCGCAGTGGTATGTTCTTAAGCGAGTTACCTCCTGCCACCCTGACGCTGAAAGCCTAAGGCAGCTGGAAAAGTTCCACTATGGATCTCCCAAGGTACATCAGTTTCCTGGGTCCCATATAGCCATTATGTGACCGGTACACAACTCAAATTTGTCCAACAGGGCCAATCACGGACGGGCCTTAACCGACACAGGCAGGGCTATGCACGCACGGTCCGTAGCCTTCTGCATCTAAACCTCCCTACCCAGTCTCCATTTCTTTCAGGTGAACTTTTCTCATCATTTCTATTCTTGACCCGCTCCGAAAAACCAGCCCTAAACTCGCGAGTAGATTCAAACTACTCGACTTCTACCGGACCTTTCCTTCAAATATTAGCGTACCCAAATTCACTCGAGGAGGTGCTATTCTACCCTTTCCCTCTTAGGTATTTCTAGTCATGCAACTGGGGTTTTCAATATGACACGACCCCATGGTCTTGTCGAGCCAGGATCACGCTGAGGGGTGCTGCGTTGCACAGCACCGGATAACACACATCAAAGGTACAAAGCGGAAGCAAAGTTTTATTACATAAACCAGGGTATGAACATTTTTACAACAAAATATATCCAGTCTATACTCACGGGCGTAGACTACGATCGAGTTCACGTTCAGCCCGTGAACGTGTCCCCGCTAGCACGCACACACACTAACACGGCGGCGTGCATGACTCCCACTCGACGGGGTTCCCCTCCTTGGGTTCCGTCTCCTCCTCGGGAGTCCCTTTCTCATAGAACACTGCAAAAGCTTCAAACACAAGCAGTGAGCACGAAGGCTCAGCAAGACTGACCCGTCTATCCTAAACATGAAACTTCTACTTGAAGGGTATTAGGTTACATGAGCTAAAAAATTGTTTGCAAGGACTCGCCTAATTAGTGAAACCTTACTTTCAAGTTTTAGCAGCAGGTTGTGGAGAACCTTACGCTAAGGCACATGAGAGAGCCGCAATCAAACAAGAAAAGCATTTCTCTCATGTACTTTGCCCAAAGTTGAAAGGAACCTTAATTAGCTCTAAACTACAGCAAATCATTAACAATCAAAATCCATCTTTCAATCAGCAACATTTTAACATGTAACTAGCCTGTTCTTTCTAAGTCATGGTACAGTGAACAAGTGGTACTCACTGACCACGAGGGACAGCGATTATAATCGATTTACACCTGCAGGGTTACCCGAACAACCCGTCGCGTACGCCCATACTCTATGTTGCCTACAGCAACCATCACAGACGCCGTACGCAACCACCTTTCATCCATCAGCCAAATGTTGAACCGGTCCAATCGTCCCGAGCAAGAGGTCTCTGCACGCGCATCTCAGTGCCGCCAGCCGATTTACACCTCGAGCTCTCAACTTACCCTCTAAATGACCAGCTATGCCTCAACAACCAGCTACCCGAGTTACATCGGTTTCCGGGTTCCCATTTAGCCGGTAGGTCTTCGGTACTGTTCTAGCTTGTGCAACAGGCCCGCACACGGCTCGGTCCTCAATCGACACAAGCGGAGCTATAGCACACAGGCCCCAAAGTCCTGCGTCCCTTACTCTCCGCTCGGTCTCATTTTTCTTGCCATGTGTTTCATATGCTATCTTTACCCGAGCGATGTGCCTCTAGCCTATTCTCGCGAGTAGTTCCAACTACTCGACTTGTACCGAATCCTACTCTATCTTAGCATTGCAGTAGCTAACAGGGTTTTCAATCCTAATCCCAACCCATGGTTTTCTTGGCTATGCATTTGGGTTTTCAAACAAGACTCTAATGCAAGAATTAATGGTACTCAAAGTAAGTTCTCAAAACAATAAAAGTTTGTAAAGAGGTTAATGCAAACCGGAGCTTGCCTTGCTGCTCTTGGTTGTAGGCTAGCTGCTCTTCCGGAGTAACGAAGTCTATGACTTCGGGTTCCTCCTCGACCTTAGCGACTACATGAGATACAGGTACATGTATTAATTTAAAAGCATTTGATTGATATTTAAATTGTGAAGTTTATAAGGCTCAATAGACAGACTCAATGACTCTGAAAATTTTATTGTGGCTTGGTTACCACCTAAACAGAGACTTTGTCAAGTTTTAGTTGCAGCAAAGCTCATTTGAGCTCTCCACAAATAATCATGTCCTTGACCTTAATTGGAACTCTTAGGGTGTTCTAGGAATTTTCATGGAGCAAGCCATGACTTTCTGAAAACTAGATTTTCAGAGGGTTCTAATGGAGTTGGTCTCACTTAATTTGAGGGTTCCTAGCTAAAGATATGAGCTAAACAATTTCAGAGAAATTCTGAAAATGTTTCTGGACATTTTCTATTTTCTCTGGAACAGTTTTATTAATCACACCATTAGGTGGATATAAATGAGCTCAAATGGATCTGAATTTTTTATGGTAGGTCAGGGAATTTTTGTGAACATCCCAGCAAAATTTTAGAATTTTCCTCCAAAGGATTCCTCAGTTAAAATTCTAAACATTTTAAAGTTTGAAGAATTAATTCTGGAAAAATAAGGATTTTCATGAAGTGAAACTTGATTTGCTGGAAAGTACTCAGAGATCTGAATCTAACAAAATTTGGTTCACTCGATTTGGAGTTTCCTAGCCAAAGTTATGAGGATTTGAAGTTTGGATAAAACCTGAAAATCGGGGAAAAGTTTAAATCTGCCCGTGGGTCCACGGTACACGTGTCGGGCGCTGAAGCGATGGCACACCGGGGTTCACGGGGTTTTTGCGCGCCAGCACACCAGATCCAAGCCACAGACTGATCCTGGATTTAAAATCTGAGCCGCTCACACGTGGGCCACCCGGCTTCGTCTACCTCCTGACGCCCGCGTTCGGCCGCCGCGACATCTCGCCGGAGAGCTCGCCGGCATCCACTGTGGTGCTCCAAACTTCACGATTCTGGCAGCCCCTGCCTAAGTCCACTTGGAGAACATGATTCCGGGCTCAGTTCGTCATGAAAATGGCCGGCACATGGTCGGCAACAAGCGGCAGCTTCGGGAGAACTTCAGCCATGTTGACCGACCTCCCTAGCACCCCAACCGATCGAGCTAAGGGTCGTCGAGCACCAGTGGACCCTAGGAAAGGTCGACATGAGCTCCACGGAGCTCGGGAAGGGTTGTGTTGGGCTGTCACCGTGCGACCTCGGCCGGAAATCGGGATTTTTCCTAAAACTCAAA
This sequence comes from Neostapfia colusana, assembly GCA_030760725.1. Taxonomy (NCBI): domain Eukaryota; kingdom Viridiplantae; phylum Streptophyta; class Magnoliopsida; order Poales; family Poaceae; genus Neostapfia; species Neostapfia colusana. The sequence goes on along the minus strand of JASWHV010000019.1, from coordinate 28,242,838 downwards.
GAACAGCGGTTTCCCTCCACGGTTCTTCGCGGTCTCTGTTCCTATAGACTCGTACCGGCACCTAGAAGTGATCCCCTCCACGAGAAGATGAGTGGTGTGGTGTAGACTACGAATTTTGCGAATTGGTTCGAGCTCCCTTCTTGCACACCATCGTGAAATCATGAAATTCCGGCGTGAGCAGTCTAACTCATGCCGCCAGAGCTTGCGGTAATGAAAGAGGGACTGAAGGCGAACCTTTTTGCTGTTCACAGCTCGGCGAATGGTAGGTTGTGGTGGCCGGGCGGATCGTTCCCGCGGTGGCGGCTCGAGCTGAACCGGAAAATGAAAGATCGTTGCGGGGAAGCTCGGGAAGGACTGCTCAGGGCCTGGAACCGGCGCGAGGGCGTCAAGGAAGAGTTGGCGCACCCGGTGCTGGCCTCAGATCGCTGGGAGGATCACTGGATCGGCCGGGCGATGAGGGACCGAGAGCTCAACGGAGCGGCGAGGAGTTTCAGCTTTCTGGGTGGGAACGTGACGGGGCAGCAGTGAGATGCACCGGCGACCGCTCGGGCGCATAGATAAAGGCCCCGAGAGTCGGTTCAGCGGCCGAGGGCGGCAATCAGCTGCTGTCCTCGCCGTTTCTTGGCCGTGGCGGCAGCTCGGTCCAGCGCAAGAACCCGAGTGCAGTCTTCAGTCGGCTGAATTCTCCTCAGTGGTTGACATGTGGGTCCCCTTCCCTTTTTAACCTCTGAACTTAACTCTCTATTACTGTTGTAAACAGTAATCCCCACAATGCCCATGGTGATTTGAATTATCTACCCCTGAGCCATTTGAATTGGTTGGAATTCAAATTGGGTTTGGTTTGACTAAAATTTCAGCACATATTCAGTTTGTAATTCAAATAAAGTTTGAATCTGCTAAACTTAGCTCATGTCAAGATCAACTCCAAATGGAGTGAAAATTGGTGTGTGAGCTCACAAAAACGTGCTGAGTAAGAATATGCCTCCCACTTTTGAATTCATGGGGTAAAAACAGTTTGAATTTGAATTTGAGTTCAAACTACCCTCTTTCTAGCTATACCCAAAAGGACCTCAAAAAGGTTTTGAACTTGGGTGAAACTTGGCATGGACATTCCTAGCAAGGTGTAGGAGTTTTCATATGCCCAGCCACTAGATGATGCATGTGGGAAATACCACTTTTGCATTTTGTGAGTTTATTCTCTAATCAGCATGTTGATAATGGTTACTTGCTCTTCAAATGTGTTCATCAACTTTCTTCAAAAGAGGCGTGTGTGTGTGGTGATGAACACTTTGAATGTGTCAAAAACTGAGGCCTTTACTTTCATCCCCCCTTAAAAGAATCTCGTCCCGAGATTATAAGGTAAAAATGAGAGGGAGGACGGTGGAAAAATTACCGGATATGCGACGTGAAAAAGTCGGGGTAGTTAGCGCAAAGAAATCCTTCGCTCTCCCATGTCGCTTCGTCCACGGAGTAATTACTCTATAGAACTTTGTAGAACCACAACGTACGGTTCGTGTGGTTCGGGCCTTTTCATCAATAATCTGAACCGGTTCCTCCCGATATGTGAGATCCGGTTTCAGTTCTTCTATGTCTTCCAGCTGAACGGTAGTTGATAGCTTAAGACACTTCCTTAGCTGGGAAATGTGAAAGACGTCGTGCACACCGGAAAGTGCTTCTGGTAATTTCAGCCGGTATTCTACTGATCCACATCTTTCGGTAATCTGAAATGGACCGATGAATCAGGGTGCCAACTTTCCTCTCACCCCGGATCTGTTTACGCCCTTCATTGGAGACACACGTAAGTATACGTGATCCCCGACTTCAAACTGTAATGGGCGTCTTCTCCGGTCCGCGTATTGTTTCTGTCGGGATTGTGCGGCTTTTAGGTTCGCTTGAATCAGTCGAACCTTTTCCTCCGCGTTGTTGACAAGATCAATCCCGAAGGTAATCCTTTCGCCAGACTCACACCAATTTAGTGGTGTGCGGCATTTCCTCCCGTATAGCACCTCATAAGGCGCCATCTTGATGCTGGCTCGGTACCCATTGTTGTACGAGAACTCGGCTAACGGCAAGTGATCATCCCAATTCTTGCCGTGGTTGATAGTGCAAGCTCGTAGCATATCTTCTAATATTTGGTTTACCCACTCAGTTTGCCCATCAGTTTGCGGGTGGTATGCTGAACTACGGATTAGCTTCGTCCCCAATGCAGCATGTAGCTGCTCCCAAAAATGGGACACAAATAAAGTTCCCCGATCCGATATGATGGTACGGGGTACGCCGTATAAGCATAGGATCCGTGAGATGTACAGTTCAGCGTACTTCTTGGCGTTGTAGTTGGTGTTGACCGGGATGAAATGGGCAACTTTGGTGAGCCGGTCGACGATTACCCACACAGAATCATGTTTCTGAAAAGTGGTGGGTAAAGCGACGATGAAGTCCATGCTCACATCCTCCCACTTCCAGGCAGGAACACCCAGTGGTTGTAGCAGTCCCGGCTTCCGCATATAATCTGCCTTCACCCTTCAACATGTATCACACTCGGACACGTACATTGCGATCTCCCGCTTCATCCGTGTCCACCAAAACTTGCTTCTGAGTTATTGATACATTTTGTTGCTGCCGGAGTGAACAGAAAACTTTGACAAGTGTGCCTCATCAAAGATTTTCTTCCGTAATTCCGGGTTATGGGGTACGACGATCCGGTCCTTGAACCATAGGACGCCGTCTCCGTCTTTCCGGAAACATTTCAGCTCCCCACTGTCTATACGCCTCCGTAAATGCGACATGCCCTTGTCATGTTTCTGAGTAGCCGCAATCTCTTAATGGATGGTGGGGATCAAAGCTAAGTTGTAGAGAGCTCCGTGTGGAATCACATGCAGTGGTGGTTCGCTCTCTTCCAACGGTATGATGGTCAGGTTGTTGACGTGTGACTTGCGGCTCAGCGCATCCGCCACTACGTTTGCTTTGCCGGGGTGATAATGGATGTAAGGGTCTCAGTTTTTGACACATGTTTGAAGTGTCATCACCACACACACACCTCATTTGAAGCAAGTTGATAAACACATTTGAAGAGCAAGTAACCACCATCAACATGCTCATTAGGGAACAAACTCACATATTGCAAAAGTGGTATTTCCCACATGTGATATACAGGGACTGATCATATGAGAACTCCTACATAGTGCTAGGAATGTCCATGCCAAGTTTCACCCAAATTCAAAACCTTTTTAAGGTCATTTTGGGTATGGCTAGAAAGAGGACAGTTTGAACTCAAATTCAAATTCAAACTGTTTTGATCGCATGAATTCAAAAGTGGAAGGCATATTGTTACTCAGCATATTTTTGTGAGCTCACATACCAATTTTCATTCCATTTGGAGTTAATCTTGACATGAGCTAAGTGGGGCAAATTCAAATTTTATTTGAATTTCAAACTGAACATGTGCTGAAATTCATTCAAACCAAACCCAATTTGAATTCTAACCAATGCAAATGGTTCAAGGGTAGATAATTCAAATCACCAGGGGCTTTGTGGGAACTACTGTTTACAACAGTGAATAGGAGTTAATCTCAGAGGTTAAAAATGAAAATGGGACCCACATGTCAGCCACTGCAATTATTCAACCGACTGAGACTTTCTCACTCGGGTCTCCGGGCTTCAGCTGCGATCGCCACCGAGGGAGGCCACCGCGCCAGCAGCTGCATGGCCACGCGCGGGCACGAGTCGGTTCAGAGCCTTCTTAAGGCGTCCCCCCCCCCCTCCTCGGCTGAAGCCCTCGCCATTTTCTCCCCGCAAGAATACAGCGCCGGGAAACATTCTTCCGCCGCTCAGAACCGATCGGAGAGCTCCGATCACAGCCTCCCAGTCCCCTCCAGAGCTACGGCAAGGTACTAGGAACCCTCCTCGTTCTTCCCCGTTGCTAGAACTCAGCTGAAACCTGTCGATCTCGGCTATACCGAGAGTTCAATTCGGTGACCTAAAACCACCGCACTTCGGGCTCCTGTGGACAGCCAAACCAGGGGGTTGTCACACCCGAGCCAAGGCGCCCTTGGACGCGCTTGTGACCGGTGCTGCTCACCCCCGAGCCATAGCCCGAGTGCTTGCTCACCGGTGGCGAATTTCCAGTTTTCCCCTTTCTGGGTACAGACCGACCTACGGGTGCGGTTCTGTCGAATCCAAACTCTAGGAAGGATTAGAGGGCCTCAATCCGCTCGCACACAAACTAGACATGGTAGCGCACAAGTTGCCTTCACAACCTTTGGCCTGAGAACCTCTGTACCCGGCGTATTTTGAAGTTTACCGACGGCGGAGCAGGCGGGAAGCATCGGGCCCACTGTGAGGGACTACTTCGGACCTCTCCCGAGCTGCCTTGAGCCCATGCCGAGGATTCTGAGGTACCACTGATGCTTTCCGGCTGTTTGCTCGATCAGTTGGGGTGCTAGGGAAGTCGGCCAACACGGCCGAAGTCTTTCCAAAGCTGCCGCTCGTCGCCGACCATGTGCCGGTCGTTGTCATGACGAGCTGAGCCCGGAATCGTGTTCTCCGAGTGAAAGTAGGCAGGAGCGGCCGGAATCATGAAGCTTGGAGCTCCACAGAGGCTGCCGGCGAGCTCTCCGGCGAGGTACCCTGGCGGCAGAGCGCTGGCGGCGGGAGGTAGACGAAGGGGGTGGACCCCAGCTGTCAGCGGCAGATATTTTAAATTGGGATCGGACTGCGGCTGGGATCTGATGTGCTGGCACACAAAAACCCTGTGGGCCTCAGTGTGCTGATGCCTCTGCGCCCAACACGTGTCCCCGTGGGCCCCCGGCAGATTTAAACTTTTCCCCGATTTTCAGATTTCATTCAAATTTGAAATACTCATATTTTGGATAGGAAGCTCCAAATTGAGTGAACCAAATTTTGTTGGATTCAACTCTCTGAGAACTTTCCAGCAAATCAAGTTTAACTTCATGAAAATCCTTAATTCTCCAGAATTAATTCCTCAAAATTTAAACTGTTTGGAATTTTAACTGGAGAATCCTTTGGAGGAAAATTCTGAAATTTTGCTGGAATGTTCACCAAAATATCCCTGAACTACCATAAAATTTCAGGTCCATTTGAGCTCATTTAATCCACCTGATGGTGTGATTAGTGAAACTGTTCCAGAGAAAACAGAAATGTTCAGAAACATTTTCAGAATTTTCTCTGAAATTGTTTAGCTCATATCTTTAGCTAGGAACCTTCAAATTAAGTGAGACCAACTCCATTAGAACCCTCTGAAAATATAGTTTTCAGAAAGTCATAGTTTGTTCCATGAAAATCCTTAGAACACCCTAAAAGCCTTCAATTAAAGTCAAGTACATAATTAATTGTGGAGGGCTCAAATGAGCTTTGCTGCAACTAAATCTTGACCAAGTCTCTGTTTAGGTTGTAACCAAGCCACAGTAAAAGTTTCACAGTTAGTGGGTCTGTCTAGTAAGAGTTATAGACTTCACAAGTTTAAATTCAATCAAATGCATTTAAATTAATATGTATACTTGTATATCATGTAGTCGCTAAGGTCGAGGAGGAACCCGAAGTCCTAGACTTCGTGACTCCGGAGGAGCAGCTAGCCTACGACCAAGAGCAGCAAGGCAAGCTCCGGTTTGCATTAACCGTTTTATAAATTTTTATTGTTTTGAGCACTTACTTGAGTATTATTACTCCTTGCATTAGAGTCTTGGTTGGAAACCCAATTGCATAGCCAAGAAAACAATGGGTTGGGATTAGGATTGGAAACCCCGTTAGCTACTGCAATGCTAAGATAGAGTAGGATTCGGTATAGGTCGAGTAGTTGGAACTACTCGCGAGCATAGGCTAGAGGCACTCGACTCGGGTAGAGATAGCACATGATACACATGGCAAGAAAAATGAGACCGAGCGGAGAGTAAGGGCAGCAGGACTTTGTGGCATGTGTGCTATAGCTCCGCTTGTGTCGATTGAGGACCGAGCCGTGTGCGGGCCTGTTGAACAAGCTAGAACAGTACCGAAGACCTACCGGCTATATGGGAACCGGGAAACCGATGTAACTCGGGTAGCTGGGTATTGAGGCATTGCCCGTCGTTCAGAGGGTAGGTTGAGAGCTTGAGGTGTAAATCGGCTGGCGGCACTGAGATGCGCGTGCAGAGACCTCTTGCTCGGGACGATGGGACCGGTTCAATATTTGGCTGACGGGTGAAAGGTGGTTGCGTACGGCGTCCGTGATGGTTGCTGTAGGCAACATCGAATACGGGCGTACGTGACTGAGAGGGCCCGACCTCCATCACGGGGTCGTGCCGCCTCGCCCGGGGATCGCATTGGGTGGTGCCGTGTTATGCGGCACCCAACAGCACACATATAAGAAACAATGTATTACATAAATCAAGCGGAAGCTTACAACTGCTCTTTGTAAATACTTTACATAAAATAGCTACAGCGGAAGTCTATAACCAGCTCACGTTGAATATCTAAGAAGCACTCGAGAAGAGGTCCAGCCCGCAGACTCCTCTCGCTAGCAACACAAATACATGGCAGCGGCTAGGTTCTCCAAGTGTGACATGACTCGGAAGTTCCCGAGTCTCACCGGATAACCTTCTTTATAGCGTCGAGGTTTACCTGCAAAACCACTCATATAGCAAGAGTGAGCACAAAGGCTCAACAAGACTTAACCGTCTCTCCTAAGGCATGAAACTCTACATGAAAGTAACCTAAGACCTAAGCCTGTCTTTTGCGAAAAAACTCGCCTATGAGTTCATCCTTAACTTTCAGATTTTAGCCATAATAGTAGTGACCTTGCGACCAGCAACATTGGAACTCCACAATCAAACAAGAAACACTTTGTTCCAATGTTACTTGTCCCAAGGTGGAAAATAACTTTAGTTTGCTCTATCTCTACTTCAAAAATGGTTTTCATGCAACTTATAATTAGCATAACAGCATTTAAAACTTTGCAAACTATTCCCACACAACTTGTTTACTACGTCACAGCGCAGTGAGCAAGCGTTACTCATAACCGCGAGGGACGGTGATTCGAATCAAACACTACCCGGATAACTCGACACATACGCCCGCCTCTGAAGACCCCAACTCTGGTGTCCTTCATTACGTCGTATGTGGCAACCATTCTCAGGCCACTAAACTGTAGAAAAGGTCGCGCCGTCTCGGGCTCATAGGTCTAATGAGACGATGTGGTATGCCTCTACAATCCAGTGAACCTGGTACATCGGTTTCCAGGTTTCCATATATCAGTAAGCATCCGGTACACAACTCAATACTTGCTCCCATGGCCGCATACGCTTCGGTCCTTGACCGACACGGGCAGAGCTACTTGACCAAGACCTCATCTTGTCGCTACCTAACTCTCCTGCCCGGTCTCATCTTTAGAAATGTAAACTTTAGTTTGCCTCTCTTTCCAACCCCACTTATGTGGCCCTGGAACAAAGCTCGCGAGTAGATTCCAACTACTCGTCTTCTACCGGATGTCCTAGCCTATTTAGCACGGCCTTATTCTACAGCAATGACACAATTCTACCCTCGACCATCAGGGTTCATGTTTGGTTATGCAAGTGGAGTATAAAACATCCTTGACCTAATGCACATACAAACCTTGACCAATAGTAGTGAACAAAGGGAAAACTTTAAAAACAACTTATGTGCAAACCGGGGCTTGCCTTGGTTCTGCAGGTGACTAAAGTCAGTTGAGAGAAAGTCAGTTTCTGATGTCTTGAAGTTCACTCCTGCACTTCTTGTTCCTTGATCCAAGTTCACCTCCTCCTTCTTCACTTTCCACGTTTAATCACTACACGTTATGAATATGCATACATGTTTAATTATAAAACTTTTTGCTAACAAATGCTAAAGCCAAGTTTAAAACTGGAACTCTGTTCAAGAATTTAAAATGACACTGGGGGTGGTGGTTTGGGTGTGTGTCTAAGCACTATCATCAAGCGAGAAGTGAGGTTCATCACTTGGGTGGTGACCACCTAATTGGTTGAACAGAACACTACTGATTCAGGGATCCAATGGATCTGGAAATTTTCTTGTGAGTTCCTTGTCACAATAAAGTCCTCTGGACCAAAATTCAGAATATTTGACTAAGTGGATCACCCAGAACAATTCCTTAAGCATTTAGGTAAAAGAGGAATTAATTCTGAATAAATTTGCACTTTCATGCAAATTCAAGTGAACTACAATTCCATACATAGCTCAGAGAGTATGCCTGAATTTTCCTAGGATTTTTAGAGATAAGGAATGGCTAGAACTGAATTTCCAAGTTTTGGAAATTCTCTGAAAATGTTTCTGTATTCATTTGAATACAGAAACTTGAAATCAGAATTACCCTAAATAAATCAACTCCAAATGAGCTGAAACTTTTACAGGAGTCTCCTAATATCCTAAAGAATATTATGGCAAAATTTGGGGAATTTTGGATGAACCAAACTCCCTCTAAAATTCTTTCTCTGAAAAGATTTAAAGAATTCTCCAGAATTTTCTATTGGTTGTCATGCAAATTGGGTTCCATATTTGGATAGAGTTTTCCATCCTCAATCTAAATCAATTTGAATTACTAAATTTGGAGCTCCCTAGCAAAAGTTATGAGGTTCTAAAGTTTGAACTAAATATGGAATTCAAATTAATTCGGGACATGTTCAAACTCTGCCTGTGGGTCCACCCTACACGTGTCAGCCACCGGAATCACGCCACACGGGGCCACAGACCCTTTACCGCGTTGTCGCAAAGGATCCCGGGGCCGCAGCTTGACACGACCCCACGGTCTTGTCGAGCCAGGATCACGCTGAGGGGTGCTGCGTTGCACAGCACCGGATAACACACATCAAAGGTACAAAGCGAAAGCAAAATTTTATTACATAAACTGGTTTATGAACATGTTTACATCAAAATAAGTCCATTCTACACTCACGGGCGTAGACTACGCATCAAGTCCACGTTCAGCCCTTGAACGTGTCCTTGCTAGCACACACGCACACTAACTCTGCGGCGTGCACGACTCCCACTCGACGGGGTTCCCCTCCTGGGGTTCCGTCTCCTCCTCGGGACTCCCTTCCTCATAAAACCCTGCAAAAGCTTCAAACACAAGCAGTGAACACGAAGACTCAGCAAGTCTGACCCGTCTCACCTAAACATGGAACTTCTACATGAGGGGTATTGGGTTACACGAGGTAAAAATCATTTGCCAGGACTCGCCTAATTAGTAGAACCTTACTTTCAAGTTTTAGCAGCAGGTTGTGGAGAACCTTACGCTAAGGCACATGAGAGAGCCGCAAATCAAACAAGAAACGCATTTCTCTCATGTACTTTGCCCAAAGTTGAAAGGAACTTTAGTTAGCTCTAACTACAACAAACCATTAACATGCAAAGTCCATCTTTCAATCAGCAACATTTTAACATGTAACTAGCCTGTTCTTTCTACATCACGGTACAGTGAACAAGTGGTACTCACTGACCGCGAGGGACAGCGATTATAATCGATTTACACCTGCAGGGTTACCCGAACAACCCGTCACGTACGCCCGTACTCGATGTTGCCTACAACAACCATCACGGACGCCGTACGCAACCACCTTTCACCCATCAGCCAAATATTGAACCGGTCCCATCGTCCCGAGCAAGAGGTCTCTGCACGCGCATCTCGGTGCCGCCAGCCGATTTACAGCTCGAGCTCTCAACCTACCCTCTGAGCGACGGGCAATGCCTCAATACCCAGCTACCCGAGTTAAATCGGTTTCCCGGTTCCCATATAGCCGGTAAGTCTTCGGTACTGTTCTAGCTTGTTCAACAGGCCCGCACACGGCTCGGTCCTCAATCGACACAAGCGGAGCTATAGCACACAGGCCCCAAAGTCCTGCTGCCCTTACTCTCCGTTTGGTCTCCTTTTCTTGCCATGTGTTTCATGTGCTATCACTACCCGAGTCGAGTGCCTCTAGCCTATGCTCGCGAGTAGTTCCAACTACTCGACTTGTACCGAATCCTACTCTACCTTAGCAGTGCATTAACTAACGGGGTTTGAAATCCTAAATCCAACCCATGGTCTTCTTGGCTATGCAATTGGGTTTCCAAACAAGACTCTAATGCAATGAATCATAATAACCAAGTAAGTGCCCAAAACAATAAAAATTTGTAAAAGGTTAATACAAACCGGAGCTTGCCTTGCTGCTCTTGGTCGTAGGCTAGCTGTTCCTCCAGAGTAACAAAGTCTAGGACTTCGGGTTCCTCCTCGACCTTAGCGACTACATGATAGAAGCAGTACATGTATTAATTTAAATGCATTTGTATTCACTTTTAAACTTGTGATGCTTATAAGTCCCTCTACACAGACTTAATGACTGTGAAACTTTTACTGGGACTTGGTTACAACCTAAACAGAGATTTGGTCAAGTTTTAGTTGCAGCAAAGCTCATTTGAGCCCTCCACAACTAATTATGTACTTGACCTTAATTGAAGGCTTTTAGGGTGTTCTAATGATTTTCATGAAACAAACTACGACTTTCTGAAAACAAGATTTTCAGAGGGTTCTAATGGAGTTGGTCTCACTTAATTTGAAGGTTCCTAACTAAAGATATGAGCTAAACAATTTCAGAGAAATTCTGAAAATGTTTCTGAACATTTTCTATTTTCTCTGGAACAGTTTCATTGATCACACCATTAGGTGGATCAAATGAGCTCAAATGGGTCTGAAATTTTTATGGTAGTTCAGGGATATTTTGTTGAACATCCCAGCAAAATTTCAGGATTTTCCTGCAAAGGATTCTCCAGTTAAAATTCCTAACAGTTTAAACTTTGAGAAATTAATTCTGGAGAAATAAGGGTTTTCATGAAGTGAAACTTGATTCGCTGGAAAGTGCTCAGAGATCTGAATCCAACAAAATTTGGTTCACTCGATTTGGAGCTTTCTAGCCAAAGTTATGAGGATTTGAAGTTTGGAAGAATTCTGAAAATCGGGGAAAAAAGTTTAAACTCTCGGGGGCCCGCGGGGACACGTGTTGAGCGCGGAGGTGTCCGCCACACTGAGGCCCATAGGGTATTTGCGCGCCAGCACAGCTGATCCCGGCCACACCCGATCCCGCTTTAAATTCTTCAGCCGCTGACATGTGGGTCACACGTCTTCGTGTTCCTCCCGCCGTTCTCTCGCGCCCGCGCCGCCGACCTCGCCGGAGCAGACCCGGAGCTCGCCGGCTCGCCTCTGCCGGACCTCCCATGGTCTGAAACTTGCCGCCAGGGGGTTGTCAACGTCGAGGAACACGTCGGTGGTGTCCGGTCGGGCTGGGGGTGACCGGAAATAGCCCGGCGACGTGCCGCAGCCTTGGTTGAGGTTTGGCGCCGTCGACCGTGGGTTCTAACCCGCCAACACCTTGAACAAACGGTCCTACAGCATCGGTGTACCTCTAGGAAGCTCGACAAGGTGTCAAAAGGGTTCAGGGATGGCGGCAAAGTCGGTCGGCACCGTGTGACCGATCGTGCCCGCCATGACCGCCCTTGATCGAGCTCGAAATTCGTCACTCCTAGACAGTTTCACGCCACGGATGCAGAAAAGAACTTGATCGCCGGCTAGTCCAGCGTCTATGTGCAAGATTTGATAACCACCGAAAGATCATAGAGTGAGAATTTGAAGAAATCGTACCGGAAGCTCAGTTTAAGGTTGCCGGAGCAAATGCTGAGAATTCGCCGGCGAGAGTTCACGGCGTGGCTTGAGATTCAGGTGGAAGCAGTGTGGAGTCCGTGCGCTCCTTTTGCTGCCCTTGCTCGGCCGTGGAAGTGGCTGTAGTGTGCTGCCTACGTGAGACCGATCGCCGTCCTTCAGCTAAACTGCGGCGGTCGTCGTTGATCACGGGAACAGGGGCCGAAACCCGGTGGTTCAGGTGTTGGGAGGGTGGTGTTCGAGCTCAGGATGTTGCCTGGTGACTCGGAGAGGCGAGGACATGATTGTTTGCTGTGTTTTCCCGATCGACCGAGAGCTCGGGAAGCAAAGGAATGGCGCCGCCCAGTGTCGCTCGCGGGGATAAGAAGGCACCCAGTCTTCACCCCGTTGAGGCGGTGACGGTCGCGTGGGGGCGCGAGCAGGCCGCCTGGGCGCCAGCGCGCATAGAGGGGAAGCAGCTTGTGGCGCCGGTGGCTGCTCGGTGGCGCAGCCGACAGCTGCTCGGTGGAATTTCCCACGGAGGCTGTGACTTTGTGTGCAAGTTTTGCCTCCTCCTCTCTATGACATGTGGGTCCTACCCGGGGTTTTAACCTCTGAAATTTACTCCTAATCACTGTTGTAAACAGTGAGCCCCATAATACCCCTGGTGATTCAAATTATCCACCCATGAACCATTTGAATTGATTAGAATTCAAATTGGTTTTGGTTTGCATGAATTTCAGCACAAGTTCAGTTTTGAATTTAAAAAAGTTTGAATTTGCCCCACTTAGCTCATGTCAAGATCAACTCCAAATGGAGTGAAAATTGGTGTGTGAGCTCACAAAAATGTGCTGAATAAGAATATGCCTCCCACTTTTAGATTCATGGGATAAAAACAGTTTGAATTTGAATATGGTTTCAAACTGCCCTCTTTCTAACTATACCCAAAATGACCTCAAAAAGGTTTTGAATTTGGGTGAAACATGGCATGGACATCCTTAGCAATGTGTAGGAGTTTTCATATGTCCAGCCCACCTATATCACATGTGAGAAATACCACTTTTGCAACATGTGAGTTTGTTTTCTAATGAGCATGTTGATGGTGGTTACTTGCTCTTCATTTGTGTTCATCATCTTTCATCAAATAAGGTGTGTGTGTATGGTGATGAACACTTCAATTATGTGTCCAAAACTGAGGCCCTTACATTCCTCCCCCCTTAAAAGAATCTCGTCCCGAGATTATAAGGTGAAAATGAGAGAGAGGACGGTGGAAAATTACCGGATATGCGACGTGAAAAAGTCGGGGTAGTTAGCGCGAAGAAATTCTTCGCTCTCCCATGTCGCTTCGTCCATGGAGTGATTACTCCATAGAACCTTGTAGAACCACAACGTACGGTTGCGTGTGGTTCGGGCCTTTTCATTGATAATCTGCACCGGTTCCTCCCGATAGGTGAGATCCGGTTGCAGTTCTTGAATATCCTCCAGCTGAACGGTAGTTGATAGCTTGAGACACTCCCTCAGATGGGAAATGTGAAAGACGTCGTGCACACCGGAAAGTGCTTCTGGTAATTGTAGCCGGTATGCCACTGATCCACATCTTTCGGTAATCTGAAATGGACTGATGAATCGGGGTGCCAACTTTCCTCTCACACCGAATCTGTTTACGCCCCTCATTGGAGACACACGCAGATATACGTGATCCCTGACTTCGAATTGTAATGGGCGCCTCCTCCGGTCCGCATACTGTTTCTGTCGGGATTGAGTGGCTTCTAGGTTCGCTTGAATCAGTCGAATCTTTACTTCCGCGTTGTTGACGAGGTCAATCCCGAAGGTAACCCTTTCACCAGATTCACACCAGTTCAATGTTGTGCGGCATTTCCTTCCGTATAGCGCCTCGTAGGGCGCCATCTTAATACTGGCTTGGTACCCATTGTTGTACGAGAACTCGGCTAACGGCAAGTGATCATCCCAATTCTTGCCGTGGTTGATAGCGCAAGCTCGTAGCATGTCTTCTAAGAACTGATTTACCCGCTCCGTTTGCCCATCCGTCTGCGGGTGGTATGCTGAACTACGGATCAGTTTGGTCCCCAAGACAGCGTGCAGCTGCTCCCAAAAACGGAACACAAATAAAGTGCCCCGATCTGATATGATGGTACGGGGTACGCCGTACAAGCATAGGATCCGTGAGATGTATAGTTCAGCGTACTTCTTGGCGTTGTAGTTTGTGTTGACCGGGATGAAATGTGCAACTTTGGTGAGCCGATCGACGATCACCCACACAGAATCATGCTTCTGAAAAGTGGTGGGTAAACCGATGATGAAATACATGCTCACATCCTCCCACTTCCAGGCAGGAATGCCCAGTGGTTGCAGCAGTCCAGGTTTCCGCATGTGGTCTGCCTTCACCCTTCGACATGTATCACACTCGGACACGTATTTTGCAGTCTCTCGCTTCATCTGTGTCCACCAAAAGTTGATTCTGAGTTCTTGATACATCTTGTTGCTGCCGGGGTGAATAGAGAACTTTGACAAGTGAGCCTCATCAAAGATTTTCTTTCGTAATTCCGGGTTACGGGGTACGACGATCCGGTCCTTGAACCATAGGACGCCGTCTCCGTTCTTCCGGAAACATTTCAGCTCCCCACTGTCTACACGTCTCCGCAAATGTGACATGCCCTTGTCATTCTTCTGGGCTGACATCATCTCTTCACGGATGGTGGGGATCAAAGCTAGGTTGTAGAGAGTTCCATATGTGGATTTACATGTAGTGGTGGTTCGCTCTCTTCCAACGGTGTGATGGTCAGGTTGTTGACGTGTGACTTGCGGCTCAGCGCATCTGCCACTACGTTTGCCTTGCCCGGATGATAATGGATCTCTATTTCGTAATCCTTTATCAATTCTAACCATCTTCGCTGCCTCATGTTCAGCTCCTTCTGAGTGAATATGTACTTGAGGCTTTTGTGGTCGGTATATAAATGTACGTGGTTACCGAGTAGGTAGTGCCTCCACATTTTCAGTGCAAGTACCACGGCAGCGAGCTCCAAATTGTGAGTTGGATAATTTTGCTCATGGTTTCTAAGCTGCCGTGATCCATACGCGACCACTCTTCAGTCTTGCATCAGCACACATCCGAGCCCAATGTCGGATGCATCACAGTACACATCGAACGGTTTTGTTGTGTCTGGCTGCGCCAAAACCGGTGCTGATGTTAGGTGCTTGACTAAAGCCTTGAATGCCGCTTCACATGCTGGACTTCAAACATATTTGGTAGTCTTCTTCAGCAGCTCTGTCCTTGGCTTGGCAATCTTCGAGAAGTTCAGGATGAACTTCCGATAATGTCCCACGAGTCCGAGGACACTCCGTACCTCATGAACAGTTCTTGGGGACTTTCAATGCAGCACTTGTGCGACCCTACTCGGGCCTACAGCGATGCACTTCGCTGAGATGATATGCCCAAGAAAAAAGTACTTTTCATATCTAGAATTCGCACTTGCTAAATTTCGTGTATAGCTTGTGATCCCGCAGCCTTTGCAAGTCTATACACAGGTGCTTCTCGTGTTCTTCCTCCGACTTGGAATAAACCAGCAGGTCATCGATGAAGGCCACGACAAACTTTTCCAGCTCCGGCATTAATACCGAGTTCATTAGATACATGAAGTGAGCTGGAGCGTTGGTGGAACCAAGGAACATGACAAGGTACTCATAAACACCGTACCTCGTCAAAAAGCTGTCTTTTAGAATATCCTTAGCCCGCATCTCAATCTGATGGTACCCGGATCTTAAGTCTATCTAGAAAAAGATCCTTGCCTTGACCATAGGATCAAACAATACGTCGATCTGTGGTAACGGGTACTAGTTCTTGATTGTCACAGTGTTAAGCAGACGAGCACTACACAAAGTTGAAGTGTTTCGTGCTTCTCCTTTGCAAACAATGCTGAATAACCCTAAGGTAACGACCCAGTCGTATAAAACCTTTGCTCATAGGGTTATTTAGCGGTGTCTTCCACGCTGCTCCTTCATTGGGTGCCATTTTGTACAGCCTTCGTGAACTCAGTGGCGTTCCTGGTGCAAGTTCAATCTTGGACTCTGTATCCTGTTTGGGTGGTGTAAGGGCCTCAGTTTTTGACACACATTTGCAGTGTTCATCACCACACCACACACCTCATTTGAGGGAGAATGATGAACACAAATGAAGAGCAAGTAACAATTATCAACATGCTCATTAGAGAACAAACTTACACATTGCAAAAGTGGTATTTCCCACATGTGATATTGATGGGCTGGACATATGAAAACTCCTACACTTTACTAAGGATGTCCCTGCCAAGTTTCACCCAAATTCAAAACCTTTTTGAGGTCAGTTTGGGTATAGTTAGGAAGAGGGCAGTTTGAAACCATATTCAAATTCAAACTGTTTTTATCCAATGAATTTAAAAGTGGGGGGCATATTCTTACTCAGCACATTTTTGTGAGCTCACACACCAATTTTCACTCCATTTGGAGTTGATCTTGACATGAGCTAAGTGGGAGAAATTCAAACTTTATTTGAATTTCAAACTGAACTTGTGCTGAAATTCATTCAAACCAAACCTCATTTGAACTTTGATCAATTCAAATGGCTCATGGGTGAATAATTTGAATTGCCAAGGGTAGTATGGGGCTCACCGTTTACAACAGTGATTAGGAGTAAATTTCAGAGGTTAAAACTGGAGGTGGGACCCACATGTCAGCCACTGCTCAGATCAAACCGACTGAGACTTTTTCACTCGGGTCGCCGAGCCGCAGCGGTGATCGCCACCGAGGCCAGTCGCTGCGCCACCAGCTGCTTGCCCACGCGCGGGCATGAGGCGGTGCAGAGCCTTCTTAAGGCGCCTGCCCCCTCCTCGGCCGAGGCACCGTCGTTCTTCCCCGCAAGAACTCAGCGCCGGCCGAAAACTTCCGCAGCTCGGACTTGATCGGAGAACGCCGATCGCAGCTCCCTCCTTCCACTCCAGAGCCCCAGCAAGGTACTAGAGACCTTCCTCCATCCTCCCCGTTGCTAGAATTCGGTTGAAACCGAGTGATATCGGCTGTGCCGAAAGATCAAAATCGGAACTTGGAACCGCCGCACCTCGGGCTCTCGTGGACAGCCCAACCAGGGCGTTGTCACGCCCGAGCCAAGGCACCCTGGGACGCGCGGGTGACCGGTGCTGCTCATCCCCGAGCCACAGCTCGAGTGGTTGCTCACCGGCGGCGAATTTCCACTTTTCCCCTTTCTGTGTGCAGAACGACCTTCGGGTACGATTCTGTTTAATTCATGCTCTAGAAAGGATTAGAGGGCCTCAGGCCGCTCTCACACGAGCTAGACACGGTAACGCACATGCCTTCACAACTCTGGGCCGGAGAACCTCTGTGCCCGGCGTAATTTGAGGTCTACTAATGGCGGAACGAACGGGCGGCATCGAGCGCACGGTGAGGACCTATTTCGGGCCTTCCCCGAGCTGCCTCGAGCTCATGGCGACCTTCTCTAATGTCCACTGATGCTCCCCGACCTTCTCTAATGGCTAGAGAAGTCAGCCGACATGGCCGAAGTCATTCCGAGGTGGCGGCTCGTCGCCGACCATGCTCCGGCCATTGTCATGAGCAGCTGACCCTAGAATCCTATTCCCCGAGTAAAAGTAGGCAGGGGCGGCCAGAATCGAGAAGTTTGGAGCTGTACAGCAGCCGGCGGCGAGCTCTCCGGCGAGATCCCTCGGCGGCGGGGCGCGGGTGTCGCGAGGTTGAAGAAGGGGGTGGACCCCAGCTGTCAGCGGGAGATATTTTGAATCGGGATCCGGCTGCGGCCGGGATCGGGTGTGCTGGCGCGCAAAATCCTTGTGGGCCGCGATGTGCCATCGCCTAGGTGTGCGACGCGTGTCCCCTGGGCCCACGCACGAGTTTAATCTTTTCCCTGATTTTCAGATTTCCTTCAAACTTCAAATCCTCATAACTTTGGCTAGAAAGCTCCAAATTGAGTGAACCAAATTTTGCTGGATTCAGCTCTCTGAGTACTTTCCAGAAAATCAAGTTTCACTTCATGAAATTCCTTTTTTCCCCAGAATTAATTCCTCAAATTTTAAACTGTTAGGAATTTTAACTGGAGAATCCTTTGGAGGAAAATCCTGAAATTTTGCTGAGATGTTCACCAAAATATTCTTGAACTACCATAAAAATTTCAGATCCATTTGAGCTCATTTAATCCACCTAATGGTGTGATTAGTGAAACTGTTCCAGAGAAAATAGAAAATGTTCAGAAACATTTTCAGAATTTTCTCTGAAATTGTTTAGCTCATATCTTTAGTTAGAGACTTCCAAATTAAGTGAGACCAACTCCATTAGAACCCTCTGAAAATCTAGTTTTCAGAAAGTCATAGTTTATTTCATGAAAATCCTTAGAACATCCTAAAAGCCTTTAATTAAGGTCAAGGACATAATTAAATTGTGGAGGGCTCAATTGAGCTTTGCTGCAACTAAAACTTGACCAAGTCCCTGTTTAGGTTGTAACCAAGCCACAGTAAAAGTTTCACAGTCATTAGGTCTGTCTAGCAAGGGTTATAGACTTCACAACTTCAAGTTAATACAAATGCATTTAAATTGATACATATGTTTCTTATATCATGTAGTCGCTAAGGTCGAGGAGGAACCCGAAGTCCTAGACTTCGTTACTCCGGAGGAACAGCTAGCCTACGACCAAGAGCAGCAAGGCAAGCTCCGGTTTGCATTAACCTATTTACAAATTTTTATTGTTTTGTGCACATACTTGTTTCCTTTATTCTGTGCATTAGAGTCTTGTTTGGAAGCCCCACGGCATAGCCAAGAGAACCATGGGTTGGGTTTAGGATTGCAAACCCCGTTAGCCACTGCATTGCTAGGATAGAGTAGGATTCGGTACAAGTCGAGTAGTTGGAACTACTCGCGAGAATAGGCTAGAGGCACATTGCTCGGGTAGAGATAGCACATGATACACATGGCAAGAAAATGAGACCGAGCGGAGAGTAAGGGCAGCAGGACTTTGGGGCCTGTGTGCTGTAGCTCCGCTCGTGTCGATTGAGGACCGAGCCGTGTGCGGGCTTGTTGAACAAGCTAGAACAGTACCGAAGACCTACCGGCCATATGGGAACCGGGAAACTGATGTAACTCGGGTAACTGGGTATTGAGGCATTGCCCGTCGTTCAGAGGGTAGGTTGAGAGCTCGAGGTGTAAATCGGCTGGCGGCACGGAGATGCGCGTGCAGAGACCTCTTGCTCGGGACGATGGGACCGGTTCAATATTTGGCTGACGGATGAAAGGTAGTCGCGTACGGCGTCCGTGATGGTTGTTGGAGGCAACATCGAGTACGGGCGTACGTGACGGGTTGTTCGGGTAACCCTGCAGGTGTAAATCGATTATAATCGCCGTCCCTCGCGGTCAGTGAGTACCACTTGTTCACTGTACCGTGACGTAGAAAGAACAGGCTAGTTACATGTTAAAATGTTGCTGATTGAAAGCTGGACATTGATTGTTAATGATATGCTGTAGTTTAGAGCTAATTAAAGTTCTTTTCAACTTTGGGCAAAGTACATGAGAGAAATGCGTTTCTTGTTTGATTGCGGCTCTCTCATGTGCCTTAGCGTAAGGTTCTCCACAACCTGCTGCTAAAACTTGAAAGTAAGGTTCTATTAATTAGGCGAGTCCTTGCAAATGATTTTTACCTCATGCAACCCATTACCTTCATGTAGAAGTTCCATGTTTAGGTGAGACGGGTCAGACTTGCTGAGCCTTCGTGCTCACTGCTTGTGTTTGAAGCTTTTGCAGGGTTCTATGAGGAAGGGACTCCCGAAGAGGAGACGAAACCCCAGGAGGGGAACCCCGTCGAGTGGGAGTCGTGCACGCCGCAGAGTTAGTGTGCGTGTGTGCTAGCAAGGACACGTTCGAGGGCTGAACGTGCACTTGATGCTTAGTCTACGCCCGCGAGTGTAGACTGAACTTATTTTGATGTAAACATGTTCATAAACTTGTTTATGTAATAAAACTTCCGCTTCCGCTTTGCACCTTTGACGTGTGTTATACGGTGCTGTGCAACGCAGCACCCCTCAGCGTGATCCTGGCTCGACAGGACCAATGGGGTCGTGTCAGCGTGGTATCAGAGCTCGCTTGAGGTTTAACACAGTACAAAGGTCTTCTTTTTCAAAAATCCAGTGAGGAACGAGTTAGTAGCCCGGATAAGGATGTTATTAGTATATAGAAAGTGGCTTATTAACCTATTATGTCGGGAAATCGTGCATCTCGGGACGTTCATGTCTTGGGGGGTGCACGTAAGCGCTGTCCACCAGTGCGCACAAGCTGAAGGGTGGAGCCCCACGGGTGGCAGGTAACCCGACCCGCTTCGATATCCTCTACGACTCTTCATGTCGTTTGGGGTATTCGAGCAACGTCTGTCCCTGGCGTGCGTGGTGCAAATTGGGAGACCCCGTCACGTGGTCCGAAACGTGAACACGTAACTCAAGGCGTGGTTGGCTTGAGAACATCCGGGCGAGTGATGACGGCCGGGTGTACAAACTGTATGGATTCCGGGCTCGGTGTGCAGCCGAGTCTGATGATTGTTTGAGTTTCTGCAGGTAGCCTGACCACGAAACGGTAGACGTGTAGCATCCGTGTGCGAGTGACGAGTAGTGCCACTGAACTAACGAAGCCGGCTAAGTCCGGTATAGGTTTTTCCTTTGTGAGGACGTAGTACCGACATAATCTGGTGACGCATTGACGTCACACCCCATTAAATGAACAACCTCATTTAAAAACTTGAAGGTTTTGATCCAAAGTAGTAAAACTTGATGTAACTCCTTCCCTTGTACAGGATATTCAAAGTTAACAAGTTTTCAACTTATAGGATGTTAAGGACAGAGCACTCTGTTTTCAGCTGAATCAAGGCTGGAGTTAATCAGAGGTTAGAGGTTGAGTTCTTTCGAGGTTGGGGTCGTATGATACATTTCTGGAAAGCTTTGGAAGAGCTTTACAACTTTTATGTTGAGTTCCAGAGGTGTTTCATCCCTTAACCACTCGCAAAATGCAGTAGAGTTGAAACTGTCCAGAAAACAGGACAGAGTAAAGACTCTCTGTAGACTCTCTGTAAAATTAAGCATAACTTCCTGCTTAAAAATCCAAAAATAGGAAATGAGGTATTTCTGGAAAGCTTATGAGATGGGTTAAAACTTTGTAACAGAAAGTTTTGTCAGATTAGGAACAGAATTAACTGGGATTCTTGGATCAAATCAGTACCTAAGGCAGGGAGGTGCTGTCCAATTGTTTCCAGAAATTCTGTTAACTTTGACATCTCATAACCTTTAAACCAGGACAGATCTTAGGCCAAGAAAATACTGGCTGGAAAGCTATTGAAGTTAGCTTCAACTTTTATGTTGAGCTCCAGGACTGGTTTTGCTTTTAACCTGGCCTAAATCAGGTTGAAATGGAAACTGGTCAAGGCTGTCGTGGGAACAGCAGATCAGCAGTCAAATTTGTTTAAAAATTTGAACTATGTTTCCAAGTGTTATGGGTTCAATGACATATCTTATGTTATAACTCAATGGTTTACTGTTTAAATAAATATTTGACATTTCTCAAATATATTTTTACAGATGGCAGCAGATAAACAGTTGGAGAACGGGTGGGTAGTTTCCCACTGTTCTGACCATAGCGGCTACCCGGAAGCATTGTGGCAAATGCTCCAATATTTCGGGTACAACCAGATGCCGCAATACTTCGCCAAGGAAGAAGGCGAAGAGGGGAACAAGACGTGGACGATCCATGTCGAGGTTCCCGCAGTACCTATGCCACCCGGTTGGGTGCCATTCACCGTCACGGTGAGAGGAAGACAACCGGAAGGGATGTGGCAAGTGGCAGCCCGTGACACTATGTCACGTTTCTGCCAACTACACGTGCAGGCTATGGAGGGCACTCCATACGCACTCGTTCCGGTGGAGGGACGAGCTCAGCATGTGTGGGAAGAGAGGTA
The DNA here is from genome assembly GCA_030760725.1 of Neostapfia colusana. NCBI lineage: Eukaryota > Viridiplantae > Streptophyta > Magnoliopsida > Poales > Poaceae > Neostapfia > Neostapfia colusana. The sequence continues at coordinate 28,221,200 of JASWHV010000019.1, read as the reverse complement.
CCTGGAGGCAACAGACCCGAGTTGCCCAAGATACAACCCTGCGGAGGCAAATCTCAGCCTCCAAATGAGGGCGGGAAACGCTGTGATGGACAGCCAAGCTGTTCATACGGAGCATCTCGCCACAAAGCTCAAGGAGAGCACAAGCCGTGGAGATCATTTCGAGAGTGCTCACAGCGCACTCCGCAATGTGCTCCTTCCGACGATCAAGCGACTGATTGAACAACACAATCAGTTGCGTCGTCTGAAGAAGGCAAAGAAGAAGAGCCGTGTTGACATCGCGGCGTTGCAAGAGCTGGTGCAGACCCTAACCCAGCAGAATGAGGACCTTGCTCAAGAGCGGGACGACGCTATCGAGGAAGGCCAAGGCTGGGAAGAAGACTACAACCAAGCTATGGACGAGGTGCATGCCTTGCAGGACCTCGTGCCCCCGGTATTGGGCGTACCGGTAGTCTTGGGTCTTCCAGCAATGGGAGAACCTGGAATGGGAGAAGAGGTGGTAGACCCCGAGCCACCAGCAGAGGTACCGAAGGAGGACGACCCACAGGAGGTCGAGTTCTACTCCGAGTAGGGGGTTACGATTGCCAAGTAGGGCAGCTAGGGTAGCGTAACCCAACTTCTGTAATCGGTGGCATGTCGTGTAGACAGTAGCGTATGTATAGGTAGTGACGACATGAGCACGACTTCTCAGAGATCCGAGAATAATGTATCTTGTATAAAGTTTATGCTTTATCAATATATGTGAATGTTGTGCAAATTAATCATGTGTCACTTCAATACCTACTGTTGCGTATGGAATTTTAAGTAAGACATGTGCTAATTGCTGCTGTTTTGAATTTCAGAATGACGAGTACTCGTGCCAACCCTGACGTTGGGGGTACCAGTCAAGGGGGAGAGACCTCCCAACCACCTCCCGAGGATTCCTCGGGACAGCAGCAGCAACAGCAACAGCAAACACCGCCACCACCACTACCAACGGTTACATTGGCCGACATTGTCGCGGCAATGGCGGGCTCGCATCAGCAGCACACAGAGTTGCTGCAGACTCTCATCGCCAATACGTCTCGCCTAGAGAGACGTCAAGATCGTGAGGAGCACCAACAGAGCTCCTACTCCGACTTCCTGGCGACTCATCCCCCTGTATTCTCAAGGGCGGATGAACCACTTGACGCGGACAACTGGCTCCGCGCCATAGAGATGAAGTTCGGGCTGCTCCAAATCAGCGAGCAGCGCAAGACTCAGTTCGCGGTCCAGCAGCTCCAAGGATCCGCGAGCGCGTGGTGGGCCAACTTCTGTGCTTCACAGCCCACCGACCGAGTGATGACCTGGGCAGAGTTCCGGACGGCCTTCAGGGCCTATCATATACCGCCAGGTCTGATGAAGAGGAAGACGCAGGAGTTCCTACACCTGCAACAAGGGAGCCGGAACGCGTTGGAATACTCCAGAGCGTTCAACGATCTCGCGCTCTACGCGTCGTATCACGCGGATACAGACGAGAAGCGGCGAGACCATTTTTACCAGGGGCTTAACCCGCTCCTGAAGGACAAGTTGGCGATGTTCAATCGAGGCAGCCTCAACGACATCATTGATGCTGCGATTGTTCAGGAGGACTCCGGCAAGGAGTTGGCGGCGGCAGAGCGAAAGCGAAGCGCGCCGCAGAGCAGAGGAGAAGGAGGCGGTCCTTCTCAGAAGTTTCGGATGGTGAATCGTCCACCATCAGGTCCACGCTGGCAGCCACCACAGCTGTCGATGCCGTTCCGCAGTCGGCCGTATTCTTCGCCGGCATTCCGGCTGGCACTGCCAGTACCACCGCAACAACAACAGCAGCAGCGGGCGATGCCGCGTGCGTTTGCACCTCCGCAACGCATGCCGGGCTTTCGTCCACCGAGTACTCCACCAGCAGCGGCCACATGTTACAAGTGTGGTCGTCCAGGACACTTCGCGAGCAGTTGCCCGGAGAGGCAAGGCGGCGGAGTGGCACCACAGTTTCCGGGGAGGAATCAACCCCGGAACCCTACTAATGCGCGGCGGGCAAACCCTAGGCCCGGCACTGTCCACCAACTTGCCATTGAGGACGTGCCGGAGGGCGAGCCAATCCTTGCGGGTATGTTCCAACTCCACCAGCATCCCGCTATAGTACTATTTGATTCAGGCGCCACGCATAATTTTATTAGCCAAGCTTTCATTGCTAAACACAGTTTGCCAATACTACCCACCGATAGTCCATATTTAATTTGTTCACCGGGTGGGAAGATTTCAGCAAGCGTAATGGTCTCCAAAGCACCATTATGCTTAGAGGGTAGAGTGTACCCCACGTCTCTCATTATCTTAGAGGGACAGAAGGTCGATGTCATCCTAGGGATGTCGTGGTTAACCCGCCACGGCGCTGTTTTAGACACCGTCCTTCGAGTCGTGCACTTAAACTCAGAGGTGCACGGTTCTCACTCATTATTTCTGGACAGTCCAGAAATAAAACTTTCAAGTGTCCATCAGTCCACAACTATCAGATTGGAAGACATTCCAGTGGTCCGGGAGTTTCCTGATGTATTCCCGGATGATTTACCGGAAATGCCACCCGATAGAGAGGTGGAGTTCAAGATTGAACTTACACCAGGAACCATGCCAATATCCCGAAGGCCGTACAAGATGGCGCCCAAGGAGTTGGCTGAACTGAAGACTCAGCTCACGGACCTTCTGGAGAAGGGTTTTATTAGGCCGAGCTCCTCACCATGGGGCTGTTCGGCATTATTTGTCAAAAAGAAGGATGAAACGTTGCGGCTTTGCGTGGACTACCGTCCATTAAATGCCGTAACCATCAAGAACAAGTACCCGTTGCCACGGATCGACATGTTGTTTGATCAGTTGGTCGAAGCAAAGATCTTTTCCAAGATGGATTTAAGATCCGGGTACCATCAGATTAAGATAAGGGCGGAGGATATTCCAAAGTCAGCTTTCTCGACAAGGTACGGACTTTATGAGTACCTGGTCATGTCCTTCGGCCTCACCAATGCTCCAGCTCACTTCATGTATTTAATGAACTCGGTGTTCATGCCGGAGCTGGACAAGTTTGTCGTGGTCTTCATCGACGACATCCTGGTATATTCCAAGTCGGAGGAAGATCACAAGATACATCTGCGTATAGTCTTGCAACGGCTGCGGGATCACAAGTTATACGCAAAATTCAGCAAATGCGAGTTTTGGATATCGCAAGTGCCTTTCCTCGGGCATATCATCTCAGCGGAGGGTATCGCTGTGGACCCGAGCAAGATCACGCAAGTGCTGAATTGGAAATCCCCGAGAACTGTTCATGAGGTACGGAGTTTCCTTGGACTCGCGGGATATTATCGGAGGTTCATTCCGAACTTCTCGAAGATTGCCAAGCCAATGACAGAGCTGCTGAAGAAGGCTACCAAGTATGTTTGGAGTCCAGCATGTGAAGCAGCATTCAAGGCTTTAGTCAAGCACCTGACATCAGCACCGGTTTTGGCGCAGCCAGACACAACAAAACCGTTCGATGTGTACTGCGATGCATCCGGCATTGGGCTTGGGTGTGTGCTGATGCAAGACCGAAGGGTGGTCGCGTATGGATCATGGCAGCTTAGGAACCATGAGCAAAATTATCCAACTCACGACTTGGAGCTCGCTGCCGTGGTACTTGCACTAAAAATGTGGAGGCACTACCTACTCGGTAACCTCGTACATTTATATACCGACCACAAAAGCCTCAAGTACATATTCACTCAGAAGGAGCTGAACATGAGGCAACGAAGATGGTTAGAACTGATAAAGGATTACGAGATAGAGATCCATTATCATCCGGGCAAGGCAAACGTTGTGGCAGATGCGCTGAGCCGCAAGTCACACGTCAATAATCTGACCATCACACCGTTGGAAGAGAGCGAACCACCACTCCATGTGATTCCACACGGAGCTCTCTACAACCTAGCTTTGATCCCCACCATCCGTGAAGAGATAGAGGCAGCCCAGAAGAATGACAAGGGCATGTCACATTTGCGGAGACGTATAGACAGGGGGAGTTGAAATGTTTCCGGAAGGACGGAGACGGCGTCCTATGGTTCAAGGACCGGATTGTCGTACCCCGAAATCCGGAGTTACAGAAGAAAATCTTTGATGAGGCTCACTTATCAAAGTTTTCTATTCACCCCGGCAGCAACAAAATGTATCAAGAATTCAGAAGAAAGTTTTGGTGGACACGGATGAAGCGAGAGACTGCTAAATACGTGTCCGAGTGTGATACATGTCGAAGGGTGAAGGCAGACCACATGCGGAAACCGGGACTGCTGCAACCACTGGGCACTCCTGCCTGGAAGTGGGAGGACGTGAGCATGGACTTCATCGTCGGTTTACCCACCACCTTACAGAAACATGATTCTGTGTGGGTGATCGTCGATCGGCTCACCAAAGTTGCCCATTTCATCCCGGTCAACACCAACTACAACGCCAAGAAGTACGCTGAACTGTACATCTCACGGATCCTATGCTTGTACGGCGTACCCCGTACTATCATTTTGGATCGGGGCACTTTATTTGTGTCCCGTTTTTGGGAGCAGCTGCACGCTGCCTTGGGGACGAAGCTGATCCGTAGTTCAGCCTACCACCCGCAGACGGATGGACAAACCGAGCGGGTAAATCAAATTCTAGAAGACATGCTACGAGCTTGCGCTATCGACCACGGCAAGAATTGGGATGATCACTTGCCGTTAGCCGAGTTCTCGTACAACAATGGGTACCAAGCCAGCATCAAGATGGCGCCCTACGAGGCGCTATACGGAAGAAAATGCCGCACACCATTGAACTGTTGTGAGTCTGGCGAAAGGGTTACCTTCGGGATCGACCTTGTCAACAACGCGGAAGAAAAGGTTCGACTAATTCAAGCAAACCTAAAAGTCGCTCAATCCCGTCAGAAACAGTATGCGGACCGGAGAAGGCGCCCATTACAATTCGAAGTTAGAGATCACGTATATCTACGGGTGTCCCCAATGAAGGGCGTAAACAGATTTGGGGTGAGAGGAAAGTTGGCCCCCCGATTCATCAGTCCATTCCAGATTACCGAAAGATGTGGATCGGTGGCATACCGGCTGAAATTACCAGAAGCACTTTCCGGTGTGCACGACGTCTTTCACATTTCCCAGCTGAGGAAGTGTCTCAAGCTATCAACTACCGTTCAGCTGGAAGACATTGAAGAACTGCAACCAGATCTCACCTATCGGGAGGAACCGGTGCAGATTATTGATGAAAAGGCCCGAACCAAACGCAACCGTACGTTGTGGTTCTACAAGGTTCTATGGAGTAATCACTCCATGGACGAAGCGACATGGGAGAGCGAAGAATTACTTCGCACTAACTACCCCGACTTTTTCACGTCGCATATCCGGTAATTTTCCACTGTCCTCTCTCTCATTTTCACCTTATAATCTCGGGACGAGATTCTTTTAAGGGGGGAGGAATGTAAGGGCCTCAGTTTTTGACACACATTTGCAGTGTTCATCACCACACCACACACCTCATTTGAGGGAGAATGATGAACACAAATGAAGAGCATGTAACAATTATCAACATGCTCATTAGAGAACAAACTTACACATTGCAAAAGTGGTATTTCCCACATGTGATATAGATGGGCTGGACATATGAAAACTCCTACACTTTACTAAGGATGTCCCTGCCAAGTTTCACCCAAATTCAAAACCTTTTTGAGGTCAGTTTGGGTATAGTTAGGAAGAGGGCAGTTTGAAACCATATTCAAATTCAAACTGTTTTTATCCAATGAATTTAAAAGTGGGGGGCATATTCTTACTCAGCACATTTTTGTGAGCTCACACACCAATTTTCACTCCATTTGGAGTTGATCTTGACATGAGCTAAGTGGGAGAAATTCAAACTTTATTTGAATTTCAAACTGAACTTGTGCTGAAATTCATTCAAACCAAACCTCATTTGAACTTTGATCAATTCAAATGGCTCATGGGTGAATAATTTGAATTGCCAAGGGTAGTATGGGGATCACTGTTTACAACAGTGATTAGGAGTAAATTTCAGAGGTTAAAACTGGAGGTGGGACCCACATGTCAGCCACTGCTCAGATCAAACCGACTGAGACTTTTTCACTCGGGTCGCCCAGCCGCAGCGGTGATCGCCACCGAGGCCAGTCGCCGCGCCACCAGCTGCTTGCCCACGCGCGGGCATGAGGCGGTGCAGAGCCTTCTTAAGGCGCCTGCCCCCTCCTCGGCCGAGGCACCGTCGTTCTTCCCCGCAAGAACTCAGCGCCGGCCGAAAACTTCCGCAGCTCGGACTTGATCGGAGAACGCCGATCGCAGCTCCCTCCTTCCACTCCAGAGCCCCAGCAAGGTACTAGAGACCTTCCTCCATCCTCCCCGTTGCTAGAATTCGATTGAAACCGAGTGATATCGGCTGTGCCGAAAGATCAAAATCGGAACTTGGAACCGCCGCACCTCGGGCTCTCGTGGACAGCCCAACCAGGGCGTTGTCACGCTCGAGCCAAGGCACCCTGGGACGCGCGGGTGACCGGTGCTGCTCATCCCCGAGCCACAGCTCGAGTGGTTGCTCACCGGCGGCGAATTTCCACTTTCCCCCTTTCTGTGTGCAGAACGACCTTCGGGTACGATTCTGTTTAATTCGTGCTCTAGAAAGGATTAGAGGGCCTCAGGCCGCTCTCACACGAGCTAGACACAGTAACGCACAAGTTGCCTTCACAACTCTGGGCCGGAGAACCTCTGTGCCCGGCGTAATTTGAGGTCTACTAATGGCGGAACAAACGGGCGGCAACGGGCGCACGGTGAGGACCTATTTCGGGCCTTCCCCGAGCTGCCTCGAGCCTCTAAGGTCCACTGATGCTCCCCGACCGATTTCCCAAGTAGCTGAGGTGCTAGAGAAGTCAGCCGACATGGCCGAAGTCATTCCGAGGTGGCGGCTCGTTGCCGACCATGCTCCGGCCATTGTCATGAGCGGATGACCCTAGAATCCTATTCCCCGAGTAAAAGTAGGCAGGGGCGGCCAGAATCGAGAAGTTTGGAGCTGTACAGCAGCCGGCGGCGAGCTCTCCGGCAAGATCCCTCGGCGGCGGGGAGTGGGTGTCGCGAGGTTGAAGAAGGGGGTGGACCCCAGCTGTCAGCGGGAGATATTTTGAATCGGGATCCGGCTGCGGCCGGGATCGGGTGTGCTGGCGCGCAAAATCCTTGTGGGCCGCGATGTGCCATCGCCTAGGTGTGCGACGCATGTCCCCTGGGCCCACGCACGAGTTTAAACTTTTCCCCGATTTTCAGATTTCCTTCAAACTTCAAATCCTCATAACTTTGGCTAGAAAGCTCCAAATTGAGTGAACCAAATTTTGATGGATTCAGCTCTCTGAGTACTTTCCAGAAAATCAAGTTTCACTTCATGAAATTCCTTATTTCCCCAGAATTAATTCCTCAAATTTTAAACTGTTAGGAATTTTAACTGGAGAATCCTTTGGAGGAAAATCCTGAAATTTTGCTGAGATGTTCACCAAAATATCCTTGAACTACCATAAAAATTTCAGATCCATTTGAGCTCATTTAATCCACCTAATGGTGTGATTAGTGAAACTGTTCCAGAGAAAATAGAAAATGTTCAGAAACATTTTCAGAATTTTCTCTGAAATTGTTTAGCTCATATCTTTAGTTAGAGACTTCCAAATTAAGTGAGACCAACTCCATTAGAACCCTCTGAAAATCTAGTTTTCAGAAAGTCATAGTTTATTTCATGAAAATCCTTAGAACACCCTAAAAGCCTTTAATTAAGGTCAAGGACATAATTAAATTGTGGAGGGCTCAATTGAGCTTTGCTGCAACTAAAACTTGACCAAGTCCCTGTTTAGGTTGTAATCAAGCCACAGTAAAAGTTTCACAGTCATTAGGTCTGTCTAGCAAGGGTTATAGACTTCACAACTTCAAGTTAATACAAATGCATTTAAATTGATACATATGTTTCTTATATCATGTAGTCGCTAAGGTCGAGGAGGAACCCGAAGTCCTAGACTTCGTTACTCCGGAGGAACAGCTAGCCTACGACCAAGAGCAGCAAGGCAAGCTCCGGTTTGCATTAACCTTTTTACAAATTTTTATTGTTTTGAGCACATACTTGTTTCCTTTATTCTGTGCATTAGAGTCTTGTTTGGAAGCCCCACGGCATAGCCAAGAGAACCATGGGTTGGGTTTAGGATTGCAAACCCCGTTAGCCACTGCATTGCTAGGATAGAGTAGGATTCAGTACAAGTCGAGTAGTTGGAACTACTCGCGAGAATAGGCTAGAGGCATATTGCTCGGGTAGAGATAGCACATGATACACATGGCAAGAAAATAAGACCGAGCGGAGAGTAAGGGCAGCAGGACTTTGGGGCCTGTGTGCTGTAGCTCCGCTCGTGTCGATTGAGGACCGAGCCAGGTGCGTGCCTGTTGAACAAGCTAGAACAGTACCGAAGACCTACCGGCTATATGGGAACCGGGAAACTGATGTAACTCGGGTAGCTGGGTATTGAGGCATTGCCCGTCGTTCAGAGGGTAGGTTGAGAGCTCGAGGTGTAAATCGGCTGGTGGCACAGAGATGCGCGTGCAGAGACCTCTTGCTCGGGACGATGGGACCGGTTCAATATTTGGCTGACGGGTGAAAGGTAGTCGCGTACGGCGTCCATGATGGTTGTTGGAGGCAACATCGAGTACGGGCGTACGTGACGGGTTGTTCGGGTAACCCTGCAGGTGTAAATCGATCATAATCGCCGTCCCTCGCGGTCAGTGAGTACCACTTGTTCACTGTACCGTGACGTAGAAAGAACAGGCTAGTTACATGTTAAAATGTTGCTGATTGAAAGCTGGACATTGATTGTTAATGATATGCTGTAGTTTAGAGCTAATTAAAGTTCCTTTCAACTTTGGGCAAAGTACATGAGAGAAATCCGTTTCTTGTTTGATTGCGGCTCTCTCATGTGCCTTAGCGTAAGGTTCTCCACAACCTGCTGCTAAAACTTGAAAGTAAGGTTCTATTAATTAGGCGAGTCCTTGCAAATGATTTTTACCTCATGCAACCCATTACCTTCATGTAGAAGTTCCATGTTTAGGTGAGACGGGTCAGACTTGCTGAGCCTTCGTGCTCACTGCTTGTGTTTGAAGCTTTTGCAGGGTTCTATGAGGAAGGGACTCCCGAAGAGGAGACGGAACCCCAGGAGGGGAACCCCGTCAAGTGGGAGTCGTGCACGCCGCAGAGTTAGTGTGCGTGTGTGCTAGCAAGGACACGTTCGAGGGCTGAACGTGCACTTGATGCTTAGTCTACGCCCGCGAGTGTAGACTGAACTTATTTTGATGTAAACATGTTCATAAACTTGTTTATGTAATAAAACTTCCGCTTCCGCTTTGCACCTTTGACGTGTGTTATACGGTGCTGTGCAACGCAGCACCCCTCAGCGTGATCCTGGCTCGACAGGACCAATGGGGTCGTGTCAGGCGGTATGCCTGGTAAACAATTGGGAAACACCTCCTGAAATTTACGTACCACCGGACTGCCCTCTATCTAACAGTTTCCGAGTGGTTCAATATTGCAATCTGTTGCCAACTGACACCCAGAACAAATGTATGAAGACCGTGCCGTGGGGAGTTTGAGCGTAACGGTTTAAAACTGACGTTGTAACCTGTTTTGTGGTAATTCAACCACGACATCCCCAAAATAATGTCGACCTTAAGACCCCAAGAATAAGGAGGTCATGGGTTATAGTCTAACCCGCAAACAAAGATGTGCTCGGAAAACAACATCATTTCTTGTAATGCTGCCCCGGCGAAGATATGAGGTGTTACCTCTTTGCAAAAGTGATTTGGAGCTGATGTTGAACCACAAAAGATGGACTAACAAAGCTAGGTGTGGCACCTAAGTCCAAGAGAATTAATACCGGTAGCCGATTCAGAGAAACATCTCTGCTAACACGGCTTCTCCTTCTGGAACATCATCACTCACTGTGTAGTGAATGTTGCCCCTTGTCTGCCCTCTTTTCTGCAGATATAGTTACGGATCTGATCATTGAAAGTATGATGATCCGCAACCTTGAATTTCCTCCATACAATACCTAGCATAATGGCCCATCCGACCACAGTAGAGCACGGATGTCTCTCCGGCTCTTCTCTAACTTGTGGTTGGAGCCAGATACATATAGCTGCAGCGATGGAGTATAAACCACCGTCTGATGCTGCTGCTCTGGAGGTGGTGCAAGTTGTGGTACTTGACCAGAAATCAATCTCTAAGGAGTTAATCGTACAGGGGCCTACATATCACCGAATGGCGTTCAGGACACCAACAGGCGCTGTTGGGGCACATAACTTGTACTAGCCTGCACGATATCACTCATTTTTCCTCCTTTGCACAGAATAGACCTTGATGCACTAAATCTACACTTTGATCCAGTTAGAAGCATTTTCATCACTCAAGTTGTATACCGAAATTAAAGATAACTCCAATATCTTTCCAACGAGTATTCACATGCTTCTATATCACTTCTGGATCAAGAGTTAGGATTTTTCAACGTTGACAGAATTCCTGGATAAAATTTGCCAGCATCTCCCTTGTATGTGGCTGGTTTTATCACAGTTGTATATGCAAATACAATCGGAATCTGAACAAACTTTGAACTACAACAATGTTTCTTATCTCATAACCTTTCTAACAGTGTGACATATGACCCTTAAGGATTTTTCTTCAGAATGTTATACGTGTTTTACAGAAACATTCAGGGAGATTTGCATCTGTCCTGTTTTCTGAACAGTTTCCACTCAACTGTATTTTTCGATTGGTTAAGGGATGAAACACCTCTGGACCTCTACAGAAAAGTTGTAAAACTCTTCCAAAGCTTTCCAGAAATGTATAATATGACCCCCAACCTCGAAAGAACGCAACCTCTAACCTATGATTAACTTCAGCCCTAATTCAGCTGAAAACAGAGGGCTCTGTCCTTAACAACCTATAAGTTGAAAACTTGTTAACTTTGAATATCCTGATTAAGGGAAGGAGTTACATCAACTTTTTTAGTGCTTTGGATCAAAACCTTCAAGTTTTACAATGAAGTTGTTCATTTAGTGGGGTGTGACATCGATGCGTCACCAGATTATGTCGGTACTACGTCCTCACAAAGAAAAACCTATACCTGTCTTAGCCGGCTTCGTTAATTCAGTGGCACTAAACGTCATCATCAGACTCGGCTGCACACCGAGCCCGGAATCCATACAGTTCGTACACCCGTCCGTCATCACTCGCCCGGATTGTAAAAGCCCAAGAAAAGGGACTTGCAAAAACTTTTCTGCACCTCACAACACAACAGTTTTGTTGTGGGTAGATTGTGAAATATTGTGAAGAGCAAGTGACCTCCATCAAAGGAGTGATTAGAAGGGAAAGCCTTCACTTTCACAAAGTAGGGTTTCTGCACATGAACATGAGAGGTTGAGCTCACCCTAGGATTTAAAAAGTCTTGGGAAGGTTCAGTCCAAAGCTCATGCAAATTCAACAATTTTTGAGGCACTTTTGGGTTATTTCAAAAAGAGGCCAATTTGAATGTAAATTCAAATTGCAGCAACTTTCATCACCCAAATTCAAAAGTTAGCTCCATATCTATACTCAGCACATTTTTCTGAGTAAACCCACCAAGTTTCATCTCCATTGGAGCTCATCTTGTCAAGAGCTAAATTTGCAAGAATTCAAAACTGAATTTGAATTTCAGTTTAAATATGAAGCAAATTTGACCAAACAAAGTTTGAATTTGAGAACTCAAATTCAAACCAATACTTGGAGGCTAAGTCTCTCATTAAATGGAGAGTAGCTGAGATATTTGCAGCAGAATTTGGAAAAAGAGATTAGGGGGGGAGAGGGGCCCACAAGTCAGTGGGAGGACTGTTTCCCAAACCGAGCGTGGCTGTTTTCTCCCGACGTCGGTCGAACACCTCGCGCCAGCTGCGGACAGCACCGGCGTCCGACCGCCTCGCCTCGCCACCTCCTGCTCGGCGACCGAGCGCACGCGTGCCCGACGCGGTTTAAGTCCCCAGCCCACGTGAGCCAGCCTCATCTCCTCCGCTTTGCCCGTTCCTACCCGAAACGAAAAACGACACCGCCGCTCCCCTCGGCTCCTCGTCGCGCCGTTGATCCAGGCGACCTCGCGACCGGAGTTCAACAGCAAAGACACGCGCCGGGGACTGCTCGAGCTCAAGGTGAAGACCCTACCCTCTTCCATGCTTTGTAGGGGGAGTATTTCCCCGTCTAGTCCTCGGTGCTCGACAAAAACGAGTGATCAGAAATGCTGAAATTCGCAGCGATCGGTCCTGCACAGCGTAAACCTAGCTGAGCATAGGTTCTACACGCCCCCACGGCCACCTAGGATCCAAAACCATCGAAAACCATCGAGCCTTTGCGCTGATATCCAAGTTTTTCGAGCAACAGTCGATATCGGGTCTAGGTCGACGGTGAGGTCCCAGCCCCGGCTATTTCCATGGCCAACCAAGCTCATATTCGTGCGCAGCATGCCACGGTGGAGCTGTAGGAGCAAACCGCTTGAGAAATAAGGCCCGGAGTAGCCCGGACGACGTCACCGGAGCAGAAGTAGGCTCTGTCGCCGTCGCGGGCATAGTTCCGGCCATTGCCGAGCTCCGGTGAGGGCACCAGCGTGTTCTCCGAGTCGAGTTAGGCACAGGCGGCAAGTTTTGTCGGAGGTCGGGCGGGGAAATGCCCGGCGGCGAGCGCTCCGGCGAAGCGCCGCCGCGGGAACTGCGGGAGAGCGCGAGGTAGACGAAGGGGGGGCCGGGTCCACCGGTCAGCCTCTGATCTCGCGCGGGGATCGGGTTTGCGGCCGGGATTCGGTGCGGAAGCGCGGGTAAAACCCCGTGGGCCGCGGTGTGGCCGCTTTCTGAGTGGGCCGGCTCGAGGAGTGGGTCCCACCCGCAGGATTTAAACATTTTGGAATTTCCAGTTTTAGTGTAAACTTTAGAACCCCATAACTTTTGCTAGGAAGCTCCAAATTTAGTGATTCAAATTGGGTTGGATTCATCTTGCCTAGCTCTGTCCAGATAAACAACCCAATTTGTATGAAACCCATTAGTTAATTCTGGAAAATTCTTTAAAACTTTTCAGCAAAAGAATTTTAGAGGGAGTTTGGTTCATCCAAAAATCCCCAAATTTTGCCAGAATGTTCTTTGGGACATTAGGAAACCCCTGTAAAAGTTTCAGACCATTTGGAGTTGATTTGGTCAGATCAATTCAAACTGGAAGGTGCTGTGTTCATTTGAATACAGAAACATTTTCAGAGAATTTCCAAAACTTGGAAATTCAGTTCTGGGCAATTCTTAACCCCAAAAATGTTAGGAAAATTCAGGCAAACTCTATGAGCTATAATTGAAATTGTAGTTCATTAAGTTGAGCATGAACAGGGGTATTACCTCAGAATAAATTCTTCCTTGCTGATTTGCCAAGAGAATTATTCTGAGCAAACCACTCCATGAAAAGTGCTAGTGTTTGGTCCAGAGAGTTTTCTTGTGACAAGGAATTCACACAAAAATTTTCAGCTCCATTGGAGCTCTAGATCACCCTGTCCTGTTTAACCAATTAAGGGATTAATGTGGAAAAGGGGGGAAAACCACTTAGCATTTAACCATGTGGTTAAGTCCAAGCCAAACCACCAACACCCGTTCATCTTTAAATTCTTAAACAAAGTTCCAGGTGTTAGAGGCTGGTTATTAGAACTAATAGTAGAAGTCTTACTCGAAAAATCACATTTGCATCTAAATTAACATGTAGTATTTCATTAACGTGTAGCCGTTGAAGGGGAGACTCCGGAAGTGCTGGACTTCCTTCTTCCGGACGAAGAACTAACTCCTGACCAGCAGCAACAAGGCAAGCCCCGGTTTGCATTAACTTTTTTTAAAAGCTTTACTTTGTTTACATGTGTCATATGAAGTATGTATGTGCATTAGGTATAGGATGAATGAAACCCCACTTGCATAACCAAAGGTTTCTAAAAGAGTGAGGGTAGTGTCAAGGACCTCGAGTAGACAGGCTATGCTTAATGAGTCATAGGACTTCAGTACAAGTCGAGTAGTTGGAATCTACTCGCGAGATAGGCATGGGAACACACGGGTTCGGTTGAGTGATGTGAGATCACTTTAGTAATGAAAATGAGACTAGGCAGGGGCTAGGGCGCAGCAAGAGAGAGTCTTGTGTGCGCAGCCCTGCCCGTGTCGATTGAGGACCGATCCGTGTGCGGCCCTGCTGAACAAGTATTGAACGTACCGAAGGCATATCGGATATATGGGCCCCGATAAACTGATGTAGCCTAAACCTCCGGGCGTCGAGGCATAGCACACCGATTTATAGGTGTAGGTTGAGGGCAGCAAGGTGGAAATCTGCCAACGGGCATAGAGAGATGCTCCGTGTGGGGAACCTCCTGCTCGTTTCGGTGCGACCGGTTCGACGTTTGGGCTGTTGGGTGAAAGGTTGTCCCGTACGACATCGAGTGAGCGTGCTGTGCAGCTCCACGGGTGGGCGTACGTGACGTGCTCTTTGGGTTTTCCCTGCAGGTGTATATCGAGTCGATTCGCCGTCCCTCGCGGTGACGAGTACTGCTTGTTCACTGCGTCGTAACGTAGACTAATGGATGAAATATGTTGATTCAATGATGCTGATTGATATAATTGTATTGCTACATGTGTGCCACCAAATACTGCTTACTAAATTTCAGATTTCATGAACTGTTAACTTGTTGCTAAAAGATGAACTAAGGATGAACTTGTAGGCGTGTCCTTTTGCTGAAATGTTACTATCCTATGTCCATTGTACACCTCATGTAGAGTTTCATGCTTAGGTGAGTCGGTTAAGCCTTGCTGAGCCTTTGTGCTCACGGTTGCTGCTTAAGTGTTTTTCAGGTGAAGAGCCACCCACGGACTCGGAGTACGAGTCCACCGGCGAGGGTTACCCTCCGTCGGGGACCACGGCTGAGTGGGAGCCGTACACGCCGCGCTGAGCTGAGACGTGCAGCTAGTGTGGGTTGCCCTAGGGCTGGGCAACCGACTTTTGCTAAATAGGCGGGCGTGAGTTGTATAGTGTAGTCTTCCGCTGTGTAATAGAACAATAATTGTAACTGAAGTTTGTACTTATTTGTACAGTTTCAGCTGTTTTTCCCATGTAATATATTGTGTTCTTATGACGTGTGCTGTCGGGTGTCGCATCGCGCGGCACCACCCTCTGCGATCCTGGATGAGCGGATCCCGGTCCGCCACAGCCTGGTATCAGAGCTGCAGTGGGGATAGCACAGTACTAAAGGACTGCATTATGGGAAAAACTTAGGTATACGGTGAGGATTCGGTAGTTGCCCAAGTAAGGACTATATTAGCATAGTTACTTAAAGTGGCAAAGACTAACTTATGTGTTATAATTCTGAATCTCAATTATGTAACGACGCACCTACGCTCTGGTAAGTATGGTAAGGAACGCCACCGAAAGCGGTTCAATTTCGGTTAGCTCTCCCTGACGAGGGACGTGGTTCAGGGATTGATCTCACAGCTTGGTGTGAGACGTTAATATGAACCTCTTGGACTCTTCATGTCCCTGAGTTCATATGAAACGCTGATCCCTAGCGTGCATTAGGCAAGTAAGCGGAGACCCCATCGCGTGGTCAGTAACGCGAGAGTGTGTTCGTCTGGAAATAGCCCAGGAGGACATACGCAGCGCTTGCCATCGGCGTGCCCTGCAGGGCAGTAGGTGGTATCTGTTGGGTTGATAACATTCCCAACCGTGACGACCCGTTCATGACATACTCGGGTTCCCCGTCGTGTGGTGTTGAAACACGATCACGTGCCTTGAGACGTGACTTAGCTCAAGGACGGCCGTATGACAATGATACGGGCGTTTGTATTTACTTTTAAATATGGAACTGCCTGAAATGAACAACCTTTGAGTGCACCATCATTGTGTGGTCTTCTGCAGGTACTAACCACGTATGTATCCGTGTAGAAAACGTGTGCGAGAGACCGTTTAGTGCCACACTTGAGACGTATATGCCGGTATGATCCGGTTAGGATTTTCCTTTGTGAGGAACGTAGTACCGAGGTATTGTAGGCATATGCATGAAAATATGGAGAACAAGGAATTAAAATCTATAGGTTCCACATTTAGGACCCTGGTTGGGTATAAGAGTGGGATAGTGAGGAATGTAGTTCCAAAAAGACTGAAAAACAGAGTGCTCTGTTTTGGGACAGCAAGTTTGCTGATCTTCAACAGGGCGTAACTCACCGGTCTTTTAGCCCAGAGGGGGTGCTACATAGCTCTGGAAAGGTATTCAAGTACTCTACAACTTTGTTGTAGACTTCCAGAGCTGAAACTCGCCTTAAGATGGCTGAAATCCCAGAGGAATGTAAACTGTCCAGAACCAGGGCAGAGTAAAACATCCTCTGAACTGATCTGTTTTTCAAACATAACTCCCAGTAGAAAAATCTAAAATTGTCATATAATACATCCTTAGAAAGAGTAGAAGATGTGCGACACCTTTGCAATTCAAAGCTCCTGAAATTTCAGCACAGAATTTAGTGGAAATCAGGGTTGGAAACAGCCACTTCCAAGGGAGGTGCTGTTAAAATTCTTCCAGAAATTCTGCTAACTTTGAATTAACATAAATTTTTAATCAAAGCTGATCTGGGGGCAAATGAGTACTCGTTGGAAAGATACTGAAGTTAACTTGAACTTTGGTATTCAACTTGAGTCATGAAGATGCACAGAACCAGATCAAAACTTGGAATAGGTAGAAACTGGTCATTCTGACAGAAGAATGACAGTTGAACTCATTGAAAAGGGTGTTGTACCCTAAGGGTGTTATACGTGATGACAACGCAATAATAATGTCTCGTAGAGACCAAACCCAGTTATGGTGAGCTTCCAAAGAGGGGGTTCATCAAGTTGGATTAAACTAACTTGTGTTTGGTCTGGTAATGGTGTAGCTTGTGCAAAGTTATTACATTATCTACTTACGAGATATTTCGCATGTTTGGTTGTCGTAATGTTTTTACGCCCAGTTCTATTGGACTGCATGCGAAATGTTGCGGGACTGATGTTTAATGTCGTATGGTTGCAGATGGTTCGTACTAGGACCACGCACGAGGTTGGTGGCTCTAGCCAAGGTGGAGGCGATGACTCCCAGCCACCGGCCTACGACAGCACCCCGCAGCAGCAGCCACCACCGCCGCCTCCGCTTACTCTAGCGGATGTGATAGCGGCATTGGTGGGAGGTCGTGAGGAGCAGACCGACCTGCTCCGCACGATCGTGCAGAATACGTCCCAGGCGGGAGGACGTCAAGAGCGAGGGCCTCGTGAGCCCCCCGAAGTGTCGTACTCGGATTTCATGAGTACGCACCCTCCAGTGTTTACCGAAGCTGAAGAACCACTGGAGGCGGACAACTGGCTGCGGACTATCGAGTCCAAGTTCGGGCTGCTCCAGTGTACGGAGCGGCAGAAGACGCTGTTCGCAGCACAGCAGCTCCACGGTGCCGCTGGTGCGTGGTGGGCGAATTATGTCGCCTCACGTCCGGCTGGCCATGCCGTGGAATGGCAAGAGTTCCGGGAGGCGTTCCGCGCCTATCACATCCCTCCCGGAATAATGAAGAGAAAGTTCCAAGAATTTTTGGAACTGAAGCAGGGCGGGAGGAGTGCCCACGACTACTCCCGTGCCTTCAACCATCTGGCGCAGTATGCGTCAGACTACATCTCCACGGAGGAGAAGAAGAGGGAGCACTTCTATCGGGGGTTACATCCCGAAATGAAGACCCACCTCGTACAATGGAACCGCGGCACATTCAACGACCTAGTCAATGCCGCCATCATGCAAGAGGACGCTCAGCGGGAGTTAGCAGCTGAGCAGAGGAAGCGCAGCGCTCCACCTAGCAGCGGTGGGAGTGGCGCTCCCCAGAAGTACCGTATGGTGTATCGGACACCATCCGGGCAGCAGTGGCAACCACCGGCGCGACCGCAACGGTTCGGGGGACGTCCCTTTCAGGCACCTCCGTTCCGTCCGCCGATGCCACCACCAAGACAGCAGCAGCAGCAGACGGTACCCCGGGCGTTTCCACCGCCACAACGCGCCCCAGGTTTCCGTCCACCGATCAGCAGGGGACCGCCCCGTTTCACCTGCTTCACGTGTGGCCAGGCGGGCCACTTCGCGAAGGACTGTCCCCAGGGGCAGCAGAGCAGCGGGCAAGCCCAGCTCCAGGGCGGTGCTCGAGGCCGACCTCCGGTGAAGAAGGTTGGCCAGCGGACTGGAGGCGTCCGCAACCTCGACAATGAGGACGCCCCTGAGGGAGACAACGTGCTGGCGGGTACGTTCACTCTCAACAATCAAGCCATCGTCATATTATTTGATTCTGGTGCAACCCACAGCTTTATAAGTGCATCCTATGTGGCTAAACATCAATTGCAAGTCTTCCCAACCGACTGCACTTATATGATATGCTCACCGGGAGGGAAGATTTCAGCTAATATGATGATTCCAAAGGCACCTCTGTGCTTAGGTGGGAAGCTATATCCCACCACCTTGATAATCCTTATGGGACAAAAGATTGATGCAATCTTAGGGATGTCATGGCTGCAATACCATGGCGCTGTCCTAGAGACTCGGACACGGACGGTTCACTTAAATTCTCCATTTCACCGTCCGCATTCCATGGTGTTAGACACACCAGTCCGGGAAGTTTTAGCAATTAATAATGCTGAAGTTCTCAAGTTAGAAGACATCCCCGTAGTCCGGGAGTATCCCGACGTGTTCCCGGACGATCTTCCGGGCATGCCACCTGAGCGGGATGTCGAGTTCAAGATTGAACTTGCACCCGGGACTACGCCCATATCACGGAGACCGTACAAGATGGCTCCAAATGAGCTGGCGGAACTGAAAGAACAGCTCAATGATCTGTTGAACAAGGGTTTCATTAGGCCGAGTTCCTCGCCTTGGGGATGCTCGGCGCTATTTGTAAAGAAGAAGGATGAAACCCTGAGGCTGTGTGTGGATTACCGGCCGCTCAACGCCGTCACCATCAAGAATAAGTACCCACTGCCCCGTATTGACATCTTGTTTGATCAACTGGTGGGGGCAAGTGTATTCTCAAAGATGGACCTTCGCTCTGGATATCACCAGATCAAGATCCGGGCGGAGGATGTCCCGAAGACGGCGTTCTCGACGAGATACGGCTTATACGAATATCTCGTCATGTCATTTGGTCTCACAAATGCTCCAGCCCATTTCATGTATCTCATGAACTCGGTGTTCATGCCGGAGCTGGACAAGTTCGTGGTAGTGTTCATCGACGATATCTTGGTTTACTCCAAGACAGAAGCCGAGCATGCCGGATACTTACGGATCGTTCTTCAACGATTGCGAGACCACAAGCTCTACGCCAAGTTCAGCAAATGCGAATTTTGGATCAGCCAAGTGCCATTCTTGGGGCATATCATCTCAGCTGAAGGCATTGCAGTTGACCCAAGTAAAATCGAGCAAGTGTTGAAATGGAAAGCTCCCACTTCAGTTCATGAAGTCAGAAGCTTCCTCGGGTTAGCGGGATACTACCGGAGATTCATTCCAAGCTTCTCCAAGCTCGCTAAGCCGATGACAAAGTTGCTGAAGAAAGGGACAAAATATGTTTGGAACACAGCGTGTGAAGGAGCGTTCCGAACATTGGTGAAGCATCTCACAACAGCTCCGGTGTTAGCTCAGCCGGATACAACAAAGCCCTTCGACGTGTATTGTGACGCGTCCGGTATTGGGCTTGGCTGCGTGTTAATGCAGGAAGGACGTGTGGTCGCTTATGGCTCACGCCAACTTCGGAACCATGAGCAGCACTACCCGACTCACGATCTTGAACTTGCTGCCGTGGTGTTGGCGCTGAAAATGTGGAGGCACTATCTCCTGGGGAACTTGGTGCATCTCTACACCGACCACAAGAGCTTGAAATACATTTTCACCCAGAAGGAGCTGAACATGAGGCAGAGGAGGTGGTTAGAACTGATCAAAGATTATGAGATTGAAATCCATTACCACCCCGGCAAGGCGAATGTGGTTGCCGACGCGCTGAGTCGGAAATCACATGTCCATTACCTCACCATTACACCGGTGGAGGAGGAAGATCCAAGTTTATACTTGGTTCCTTATGGATCGCTGTACAACCTTGCTCTCATCCCTACTATTAGGGAGGACATCATTGCAGCTCAGAAAACGGATAAAGGCATGGCACATCTCCGGAGACGGATAGACAATGGAGAAATTAAATGTTTCCGGAAAGATGACGAGGGGACACTGTGGTTCAATGACCGCATAGTCGTACCCCGGGATATGGAATTGAGGAAAAAGATCCTCGATGAAGCTCACTTGTCTAAATACTCCATTCATCCGGGCAGCAACAAAATGTACCAAGATTTGAAAAAGAAATTTTGGTGGACACGGATGAAGCGGGAGGTAGCTAAGTACGCATCCGAGTGCGATACGTGTAGACGAGTGAAAGCTGATCATATGAAGAAATCAGGGCTGCTGCAACCCCTGAAGATCCCGGCATGGAAATGGGAAGATGTGAGCATGGATTTCATTGTGGGATTACCCCTAACAGCCAACAAGCATGATTCCATATGGGTAATCGTTGATCGGTTAACTAAGACGGCTCACTTCATTCCGGTGAATACACGTTACAATGCCGGCAAATATGCGGAGCTATACATAGCAAAGATTCTATGCCTATACGGGATACCCAAGACCATTGTCTCAGATCGAGGTGCATTATTTGTATCTCTATTTTGGGAGCAGCTACACGCTGCATTGGGTACTAAGTTGATCAGGATCTCCGCCTATCACCCTCAGACAGATGGCCAGACAGAAAGGGTGAATCAAGTCCTGGAAGACATGTTGAGAGCATGTGCCATCCACCATGGTAGGAATTGGGATGATCACCTACCATTGGCGGAATTCTCGTACAACAACGGTTATCAGGCGAGTATCAAAATGGCACCCTATGAAGCTCTCTACGGTCGTAAATGCCGCACCCCATTAAATTGGTGCGAGTCCGGTGAAAGGGTCACATTCGGGGTTGATGTGGTGAACGACGCCGAGGAGCGCGTTCGGACAATTCAAGCCAATCTGAAGGCCGCTCAATCCCGACAGAAGAGCTACGCTGATAAGAGGCGTAGGCCGTTGCACTTTGACGTTGGGGAACACGTGTACCTCCGCGTGTCTCCAATGAAGGGCGTGCACCGATTCGGTGTGAAGGGGAAGCTCGCTTCCCGTTTCATTTGACCCTACGCTATCACCGAGATGTGTGGACCAGCAGCGTATCGATTGGAGCTACCGGCATCTCTGGCTGGTGTCCATGATATTTTCCATGTTTCGCAACTGCGAAAATGCTTAAAGCATACAACTGCTGTTCCTACCGAAGACATCGGCGAGCTGAAACCGGATTTAACATATGATGAATATCCGGTGGGAATTCTTGATGAGAAAGCCAGGACCACGCGTAGCAGAACGTTGTGGTTCTACAAAATACTCTGGAGCAACCACACCGCCGAAGAAGCGACGTGGGAGAGCGAGGAGTTCCTTCGCTCAAATTACCCGGAGTTCATGGCTTCTCAACACGGGTAAGTCCCTATTACATCGCTATCTCTTCTTTTATAATCTCGGGACGAGATTCTTTTAAGGGGGGAGGGATGTAAAAGCCCAAGAAAAGGGACTTGCAAAAACTTTTCTGCACCTCACAACACAACAGTTTTGTTGTGGGTAGATTGTGAAATATTGTGAAGAGCAAGTGACCTCCATCAAAGGAGTGATTAGAAGGGAAAGCCTTCACTTTCACAAAGTAGGGTTTCTGCACATGAACATGAGAGGTTGAGCTCACCCTAGGATTTAAAAAGTCTTGGGAAGGTTCAGTCCAAAGCTCATGCAAATTCAACAATTTTTGAGGCACTTTTGGGTTATTTCAAAAAGAGGCCAATTTGAATGTAAATTCAAATTGCAGCAACTTTCATCACCCAAATTCAAAAGTTAGCTCCATATCTATACTCAGCACATTTTTCTGAGTAAACCCACCAAGTTTCATCTCCATTGGAGCTCATCTTGTCAAGAGCTAAATTTGCAAGAATTCAAAACTGAATTTGAATTTCAGTTTAAATATGAAGCAAATTTGACCAAACAAAGTTTGAATTTGAGAACTCAAATTCAAACCAATACTTGGAGGCTAAGTCTCTCATTAAATGGAGAGTAGCTGAGATATTTGCAGCAGAATTTGGAAAAAGAGATTAGGGGGGGAGAGGGGCCCACAAGTCAGTGGGAGGACTGTTTCCCAAACCGAGCGTGGCTGTTTTCTCCCGACGTCGGTCGAACACCTCGCGCCAGCTGCGGACAGCACCGGCGTCCGACCGCCTCGCCTCGCCACCTCCTGCTCGGCGACCGAGCGCACGCGTGCCCGACGCGGTTTAAGTCCCCAGCCCACGTGAGCCAGCCTCATCTCCTCCGCTTTGCCCGTTCCTACCCGAAACGAAAAACGACACCGCCGCTCCCCTCGGCTCCTCGTCGCGCCGTTGATCCAGGCGACCTCGCGACCGGAGTTCAACAGCAAAGACACGCGCCGGGGACTGCTCGAGCTCAAGGTGAAGACCCTACCCTCTTCCATGCTTTGTAGGGGGAGTATTTCCCCGTCTAGTCCTCGGTGCTCGACAAAAACGAGTGATCAGAAATGCTGAAATTCGCAGTGATCGGTCCTGCACAGCGTAAACCTAGCTGAGCATAGGTTCTACACGCCCCCACGGCCACCTAGGATCCAAAACCATCGAAAACCATCGAGCCTTTGCGCTGATATCCAAGTTTTTCGAGCAACAGTCGATATCGGGCCTAGGTCGACGGTGAGGTCCCAGCCCCGGCTATTTCCATGGCCAACCAAGCTCATATTCGTGCGCAGCATGCCACGGTGGAGCTGTAGGAGCAAACCGCTTGAGAAATAAGGCCTGGAGTAGCCCGGACGACGTCACCGGAGCAGAAGTAGGCTTTGTCGCCGTCGCGGGCATAGTTCCGGCCATTGCCGAGCTCCGGTGAGGGCACCAGCGTGTTCTCCGAGTCGAGTTAGGCACAGGCGGCAAGTTTTGTCGGAGGTCGGGCGGGGAAACGCCCGGCGGCGAGCGCTCCGGCGAAGCGCCGCCGCGGGAACTGTGGGAGAGCGCGAGGTAGACGAAGGGGGGGCCGGGTCCACCGGTCAGCCTCTGATCTCGCGCGGGGATCGGGTTTGCGGCCGGGATTCGGTGCGGAAGCGCGGGTAAAACCCCGTGGGCCACGGTGTGGCCGCTTTCTGAGTGGGCCGGCTCGAGGAATGGGTCCCACCCGCAGGATTTAAACATTTTGGAATTTCCAGTTTTAGTGTAAACTTTAGAACCCCATAACTTTTGCTAGGAAGCTCCAAATTTAGTGATTCAAATTGGGTTGGATTCATCTTGCCTAGCTCTGTCCAGATATACAACCCAATTTGTATGAAACCCATTAGTTAATTCTGGAAAATTCTTTAAAACTTTTCAGAAAAAGAATTTTAGAGGGTGTTTGGTTCATCCAAAAATCCCCAAATTTTGCCAGAATGTTCTTTAGGACATTAGTAAACCCCTGTAAAAGTTTCAGACCATTTGGAGTTGATTTGGTCAGAGCAATTCAAATTGGAAGGTGCTGTGTTCATTTGAATACAGAAACATTTTCAGAGAATTTCCAAAACTTGGAAATTCAGTTCTGGGCAATTCTTAACCCCAAAAATGTTAGAAAAATTCAGGCAAACTCTATGAGCTATAATTGAAATTGTAGTTCATTAAGTTGAGCATGAACAGGGGTATTACCTCAGAATAAATTCTTCCTTGCTGATTTGCCAAGAGAATTATTCTGAGCAAACCACTCCATGAAAAGTGCTAGTGTTTGGTCCAGAGAGTTTTCTTGTGACAAGGAATTCACACAAAAATTTTCAGCTCCATTGGAGCTCTAGATCACCCTGTCCTGTTTAACCAATTAATGGATTAATGTGGAAAAGGGGGGAAAACCACTTAGTATTTAACCATGTGGTTAAGTCCAAGCCAAACCACCAACACCCGTTCATCTTTAAATTCTTAAACAAAGTTCCAGGTGTTAGAGGCTGGTTATTAGAACTAATAGTATAAGTCTTACTCGAAAACTCACATTTGCATCTAAATTAACATGCAGTATTTCATTAACGTGTAGCCGTTGAAGGGGAGACTCCGGAAGTGCTGGACTTCCTTCTTCCAGACGAAGAACTAACTCCTGACCAGCAGCAACAAGGCAAGCCCCGGTTTGCATTAACTTTTTTTAAAAGCTTTACTTTGTTTACATGTGTCATATGAAGTATGTATGTGCATTAGGTATAGGATGAATGAAACCCCACTTGCATAACGAAAGGTTCCTAAAAGAGTGAGGGTAGTGTCAAGGACCTCGAGTAGAGAGGCTATGCTTAATGAGTCATAGGACTTCGGTACAAGTCGAGTAGTTGGAATCTACTCGCGAGATAGGCATGGGGACACACGGGTTCGGTTGAGTGATGTGAGATCACTTTAGTAATGAAAATGAGACTAGGCAGGGGCTAGGGCGCAGCAAGAGAGAGCCTTGTGTGCGCAGCCCTGCCCGTGTCGATTGAGGACCGATCCGTGTGCGGCCCTGCTGAACAAGTATTGAACGTACCAAAGGCATATCGGATATATGGTCCCCGATAAACTGATGTAGCCTAAACCTCCGGGCGTCGAGGCATAGCACACAGATTTATAGGTGTAGGTTGAGGGCAGCAAGGTGGAAATCTGCCAACGGGCATAGAGAGATGCTCCGTATGGGGAACCTCCTGCTCGTTTCGGTGCGACCGGTTCGACGTTTGGGCTGTTGGGTGAAAGGTTGTCCCGTACGACATCGAGTGAGCGTGCTGTGCAGCTCCACGGGTGGGCGTACGTGACGTGCTCTTTGGGTTTTCCCTGCAGGTGTATATCGAGTCGATTCGCCGTCCCTCGCGGTGACGAGTACTGCTTGTTCACTGCGTCGTAACGTAGACTAATGGATGAAATATGTTGATTCAATGATGCTGATTGATATAATTGTATTGCTACATGTGTGCCACCAAATACTGCTTACTAAATTTCAGATTTCATGAACTGTTAACTTGTTGCTAAAAGATGAACTAAGGATGAACTTGTAGGCGTGTCCTTTTGCTGAAATGTTACTATCCTATGTCCATTGTACACCTCATGTAGAGTTTCATGCTTAGGTGAGTCGGTTAAGCCTTGCTGAGCCTTTGTGCTCGCGGTTGCTGCTTAAGTGTTTTTCAGGTGAAGAGCCACCCACGGACTCGGAGTACGAGTCCACCGGCGAGGGTTACCCTCCGTCGGGGACCACGGCTGAGTGGGGGCCGTACACGCCGCGCTGAGCTGAGACGTGCAGCTAGTGTGGGTTGCCCTAGGGCTGGGCAACCGACTTTTGCTAAATAGGCGGGCGTGAGTTGTATAGTGTAGTCTTCCGCTGTGTAATAGAACAATAATTGTAACTGAAGTTTGTACTTATTTGTACAGTTTCAGCTGTTTTTCCCATGTAATATATTGTGTTCTTATGACGTGTGCTGTCGGGTGTCGCATCGCGCGGCACCACCCTCTGCGATCCTGGATGAGCGGATCCCGGTCCGCCACACGGATGTTCTCAATCCAAACACGCCTTGAGTTACGTGTTCATGTTTCAGACCACGTGACGGGGTCTCCCAAATTGCACCATGCACGCCAGGGACAGACGTTGCTCGAATACCCCAAACGACATGAAGAGTCAAGGAGGATATCAAAGCGGGTCGGGTTACCTGCCACCCGTGGGGCTCCACCCTTCAGCTTGTGTGCACTGGTGGACAGCGCTTACGTGTACCCCCCAAGACATAAACGTCCCGAGCTACACGATTTTCTGACATAAACAAATAAGTTAATATGCCACTTTCTATACACTAATAACATCCTTATACGGGCTACTAACTCGTTCCTCACTGGATTTTTGAAAAAGAAGACCTTTTTAGTGCGTTAAACCTCAAGCGAGCTCTGATACAAACGCTGACACGACCCCACGGTCTTGTCGAGCCAGGATCACGCTGAGGGGTGCTGCGTTGCACAGCACCGGATAACACACATCAAAGGTACAAAGCGGAAGCAAAATTTTATTACATAAACTGGTTTATGAACATGTTTACATCAAAATAAGTTCAGTCTACACTCATGGGCGTAGACTACGCATCAAGTCCACGTTCAGCCCTTGAACGTGTCCTTGCTAGCACACACGCACACTAACTCTGCGGCGTGCGCGACTCCCACTCGACGGGGTTCCCCTCCTGGGGTTCCGTCTCCTCCTCGGGAGTCCCTTCCTCATAGAACCCTGCAAAAGCTTCAAACACAAGCAGTGAGCACGAAGGCTTAGCAAGTCTGACCCGTCTCACCTAAACATGGAACTTCTACATGAGGGATACTGGGTTGCACGAGGTAAAAATCATTTGCCAGGACTCGCCTAATTAGTAGAACCTTACTTTCAAGTTTTAGCAGCAGGTTGTGGAGAACCTTACGCTAAGGCACATGAGAGAGCCGCAATCAAACAAGAAACACATTTCTCTCATGTACTTTGCCCAAAGTTGAAAGGAACTTTAGTTAGCTCGAACTACAGCAAACCATTAACAAGCAAAGCCCATCTTTCAATCAGCAACATTTTAACATGTAACTAGCCTGTTCTTTCTATGTCACGGTACAGTGAACAAGTGGTACTCACTGACTGCGAGGGACGGCTATTATAATCGATTTACACCTGCAGGGTTACCCGAACAACCCGTCACGTACGCCCGTACTCGATGTTGCCTACAACAACCATCACGGACGCCGTACGCAACCACCTTTCACCCGTCAGCCAAATATTGAACCGGTCCCATCGTCCCGAGCAAGAGGTCTCTGCACGCGCATCTCAGTGCCGCCAGCCGATTTACACCTCGAGCTCTCAACCTACCCTCTGAACGACGGGCAATGCCTCAATACCCAGCTACCCGAGTTACATCGGTTTCCCGGTTCCCATATAGCCGGTAGGTCTTCAGTACTGTTCTAGCTTGTTCAACAGGCCCGCACACGGCTCGGTCCTCAATCGACACAAGCGGAGCTATAGCACACAGGCCCCAAAGTCCTGATGCCCTTACTCTCCGTTTGGTCTCCTTTTCTTGCCATGTGTTTCATGTGCTATCACTACCCGAGTCGAGTGCCTCTAGCCTATGCTCGCGAGTAGTTCCAACTACTCGACTTGTACCGAATCCTACTCTACCTTAGCAGTGCATTAGCTAACAGGGTTTGAAATCCTAAATCCAACCCATGGTCTTCTTAATTGGCTATGCAATTGGGTTTCCAAACAAGACTCCAATGCAAGGAATCATAATAACCAAGTAAGTGCTCAAAACAATAAAAATTTGTAAAAGGTTAATGCAAACCGGAGCTTGCCTTGCTGCTCTTGGTCGTAGGCTAGCTGTTCCTCTGGAGTAACGAAGTCTAGGACTTCGGGTTCCTCCTCGACCTTAGCGACTACATGATAGAAGCAGTACATGTATTAATTTGAATGCATTTGTATTCACTTTTAAACTTGTGAAGCTTATAAGTCCCTCTAGACAGACTTAATGACTGTGAAACTTTTACTGGGACTTGGTTACAGCCTAAACAGAGATTTGGTCAAGTTTTAGTTGCATCAAAGCTCATTTGAGACCTCCACAACTAATTATGTACTTGACTTTAATTGAAGGTTTTTAGGGTGTTCTAATGATTTTCATGAAACAAACTATGACTTTCTGAAAATTAGATTTTCAGAGGGTTCTAATGGAGTTGGTATCACTTAATTTGAAGGTTCCTAACTAAAGATATGAGCTAAACAATTTCAGAGAAAATTCTGAAAATGTTTCTGAACATTTTCTATTTTCTCTGGAACAGTTTCATTATTCACACCATTAGGTGGATCAAATTAGCTCAAATGGGTCTGAAATTTTTATGGTAGTTCAGGGATATTTTGATGAACATCCCAGCAAGATTTCAGGATTTTCCTCCAAAGGATTCTCCAGTTAAAATTCCTAACAGTTTAAATTTTGAGGAATTAATTCTGGAGAAATAAGTGTTTTCATGAAGTGAAACTTGATTTGCTGGAAAGTGCTCAGAGAGTTGAATCCAACAAAATTTGGTTCACTCGATTTGGAGCTTTCTAGCCAATGTTATGAGGATTTGAAGTTTGGAAGAATTCTGAAAATCGGGGAACAAAGTTTAAAGTCTCGGGGGCCCGCGGGGACACGTGTTGAGCGCGGAGGTGTCCGGCACACTGAGGCCCATAGGGTATTTGCGCGCCAGCACAGCCGATCCTGGCCACACCCGATCCCGATTTTAATTCTTCAACCGCTGACACGTGGGTCAGCCGTCTTCGTCTTCCTCCCGCCGTTCTCTCGCGCCCGCGCCGCCGACCTCGCCGGAGCAGACCCGGAGCTCGCCGGCTCGCCGCTGCCGGACCTCCCATGGTCTGAAACTTGCCGCCATGGGGTTGTCGACGTCGAGGAACACGTCGGTGGTGTCAGGTCGGGCTGGGGGTGACCGAAAATAGCCCGGCGACGTGCCGCGGCCTCGGTTGAGGTTCGGCGCCGTCGACCGTGGGTTCTAACCCGCCAACACCTTGAACAAACGGTCCTACAGCATCAGTGTACCTCTAGGAAGCTCGACATGGTGTCAAAAGGGTTCAGGGATGGCGGCAAGTCGGTTGGCACCGTGTGACCGATCGTGCCCGCCATGACCGCCCTTGATCGAGCTCGAAATTCGTGACTCCTAGACAGTTTCACGCCACGGATGCAGAAAAGAACTTGATCGCCGGCTAGTCCAGTGTCTATGTGCAAGATTTGATAACCACCGAAAGATCATAGAGCGAGAATTTGAAGAAACCGTACCGGATGCTCAGTTTAAGGTTGCCGGAGCAAAAGCTGAGAATTCGCCGGCGAGGGTTCACGGCGTGGCTTGAGCTTCAGGTGGAAGCAGCGTGGAGACCGTGCGCTCCTTTTGCCGCCCTTGCTTGGCTGTGGAAGTGGCTGTAGTGTGCTGCCTACGTGAGACCGATCGCCGTCCTTCAGCTAAACTGCGGCGGTCGTCGTTGATCACGGGAACAGGGGCCAAAACCCGGTGGTTCAGGCGTTGGGAGGGTGGTGTTCGAGCTCAGGATGTTGCCTGGCGACTCGGAGAGGCGAGGACACAATTGTTTGCTGTGTTTTCCCGATTGACCGAGAGCTCGGGAAGAAAAGGAATGGCGCCGCCCAGTGTCGCTCGCGGGGATCAGAAGGCACCCGGTCTTCACCCCGCTGAGGCGGTGACGGTCGCGTGGGGGCGCGAGCAGGCCGCCTGGGCGCCAGCGTGCATAGAGGGGAAGCAGCTGGTGGCGCCGGTGGCTGCTCGGTGGCGCAGCCGACAGCTGCTCGGTGGAATTTCCCACCGAGGCTGTGACTTTGTGTGCAAGTTTTGCCTCCTCCTCTCTATGACATGTGGGTCCCACCTGGGGTTTTAACCTCTGAAATTTACTCCCAATAACTGTTGTAAACAGTGAGCCCCATAATACCCCTGGTGATTAAAATTATCCACCCATGAGCCATTCGAACTGATTAGAATTCAAATTGGATTTGGTTTGCATGAATTTCAGCACAAGTTCAGTTTTGAATTCAAATAAAGTTTGAATTTGCCCCACTTAGCTCATGTCAAAATCAACTCCAAATGGAGTGAAAATTGGTGTGTGAGCTCACAAAAATGTGCTGAATAAGAATATGCCTCCCACTTTTAAATTCATGGGATAAAAACAGTTTGAATTTGAATATGGTTTCAAACTGCCCTCTTTCTAACTATACCCAAAATGACCTCAAAAAGGTTTTGAATTTGGGTGAAACTTGACATGGACATCCTTAGCAATGTGTAGGAGTTTTCATATGTCCAGCCCACCTATATCACATGTGAGAAATACCACTTTTGCAACATGTGAGTTTGTTTTCTAATGAGCATGTTGATGGTGGTTACTTGCTCTTCATTTGTGTTCATCATCTTTCCTCAAATGAGGTGTGTGTGTATGGTGATGAACACTTCAATTATGTGTCCAAAACTGAGGCCCTTACACATCTGATCGGGGATTTAATTTTTCCGCCATGACACGTGGGACCCGTCGGTCGTCTTCTTCCCGAGCCGTTTTCTTTTTCCCGCGCGGCCCCCTCGCCGGAAACTCGTCGGGACTCGCCGGAGTCGGCTCCCCGGCCGTCTCCCGGCTCGATACTTGCCGCCTGAGGGTTTTCAGGGACGAGCAATCCACTGGTGCATTGATCTTGGACCGCTGGTGACCGGAAACCGGTCGGCGACGTGCGCACATTTCGGTACAGCCTCGGCACCGTGGCCCGAGCACCCTAGCCAGCCAAACGTTTGGCGGATCCGCTCTAAAGCACCAGTGGAGGTCAGGCAAGTTCGGCATGGCCTCAAACGGGCTAGGAAATGGTGGCAACCTGGTTGTCACCGTGCGCCCTCACGTTCCCGCCATGGCCGCCGATCAGAAAGCTCTGAATTCATCGCTAACACGGGGTTTCTAGCTAGGGTTGTGAAGGGGATCGGACCGCCGTTAAGCCTAGACCCTTTGGGCACGATTTGGTGACCTGTACGTGCAAATTGAGCGCGAATTTGAGAAATCCTTACCAGAGGGTCCGAGGTCGTGCTCCGGAAGAAAAACTTCAAATTCTGTCACTGAGGATCACCGTTTGAGCTGAGCTCCGGGGAGAAGCACCGTGGTGGCACGCCGCACCTCTGAGCGTTGCTGCTTGAGCGTGAAACCCACGGTGGTGAGCTGCCCACGAGAGCCTGACGTCGGTTTCCAACGTTTACCCCTCGACTTTGGCGCTGATCCTCAGATTACGGCCAACAGCAGCCCCGAACGCAGGAGCTGAGCTGGGGAAACTCTTGTGCACACGCTGGCGCTCCTCTTTCGTGTTGCTAGCACGAGCAGCCGGGGAACGACGCTGGCTCACGATCGGGGCGAACAGGCGCGGCGCCGGCGGCTCGTTTTCTCGGGAGGAAGCAGAACAGGGGCTCGTGGGGCGGTTTGCGACCGACAGAGTGTTGTGTGGGGGCGATAAGGGCGCGGTGAGACGTCGAGCTGGTCTCCCGTGCAAGCTGGACAACAGGAGGTGGCCTCCTCGTGCGTCTCGGTGTCGGCCTGCCATCGGTTGCTTCGGGCTCAGTCTGAACTGAAGAACTGGTTTGCTTCAGTGGTAAGTCTCCTCCCACTGACCTGTGGGCCCCACAGTACCTCCCCCAAATATCTCCAAATTTTTGGCACATGCACATTCAGCCATGTGGAACTCAATTCAAAAGTTATTTTGGCAATTTGACAAGTTGTGCCACAGTTTCAAGTTTAAATTCAAATTTGGATGAAATTTACAAGTCTCTTGATATTCATATCCAAGCACCAACAAATTTCCTCCAAATTGGTCTCCCTCATAATTTGAACCTGACGAACTCAAATATGCCACCTGATTCTTGAGTTGGCTATTGCAAATACATTTTTTCAAGCAACAGTTTTGAATTTTCTCTTTTGAAAATGCCCTTCTTCTTTTTGAAGTGGACCTCTTAGTTCAAACTGAATTCAAAGTTTTTATTGTACATGCCAACACTTTCATGAGTAGACCAAAAGTTTTTGTAAGTCCCATTTCTTGTATTAAACTCAACTTTATTCATAGCTCAAGTTTTCTATTTACAAGTTTTGGGACTTTCACATTCCTCCCCCCTTAAAAAGAATCTCGTCCCGAGATTCATGATTATGGACAACGTGGAGAGGACAACTACTAAACATAAGCCTCTAACAACTCCGGATGATTGCGTTGCAAATACTCCTCGCTTTCCCATGTAGCTTCATCGGACGTGTGATTTTCCCATAGCACCTTGAAAAATTGCAGCATCCGGTTTCTGGTCTCGCGAGTCTTTTCATCAATTATCCGGGTTGGATGCTCAATATATGTGAGGTCCGGCTTCAAATCTGCTATGTCCCCCGGGAGGTTCTCCGTTGGAACTTTCAAACACTTACGCAACTGGGATATTTTGAAGACGTTATGAACTCCGGCTAAGGTTGCCGGCAGCTCCAAACGGTATGCCACGGATCCACATCTTTCAATGATGACGAAGGGACCGATAAAGCGTGGAGATAATTCCCCTTTCACTCCGAATCAGTGAATTCCCTTCATAGGAGATACGCGGAGGCATATGTGGTCCCCAACATGGAAATCCAAAGGACGGCGTCTCTTATCCGCATAGCTCTTTTGTCTGGACTTTGCGGCTTTAAGATTTGCTTGAATAAGCCGTACCTGCTCTTCCGCTTCATTTACGAGATCAATCCCGTAAATAACTCTCTCGCCGGATTCACACCAGTTCAAGGGTGTGCGACACTTCTGGCCGTAGAGAGCTTCATAAGGCGCCATATTGATACTTGATTGATACCCATTGTTATATGATAACTCCGCCAACGGTAAGTGATCATCCCAGCTCTTACCGTGATGGATGGCACCTGCTCTCAGCATATCTTCAAGTATTTGATTCACCCTCTCAATTTGCCCATCGGTTTGAGGGTGATACGCGGAGCTTCGAATCAATTTAGTTCCCAAGGATGTGTGTAGCTGTTCCCAGAAGCGGGACACGAACAGCGACCCTCTGTCAGAGACAATGGTACGGGGAACTCCATACAAGCAAAAGATTCATGCTATGTACAACTCCACATACTTTTTGGCGCTAGGTAGAAGAAGCCTTAAGGGATACAGATTGGGTGATTGCAATGCAAGAGGAGCTAAACAACTTCAAAAGAAATGAAGTATGGGAGCTGGTGGAAAGACCAAGGGCGAACATAGTTGGAACCAAATGGGTCTTTCGGAACAAGCAAAATGAACATGGAGTAGTGACAAGAAATAAAGCGAGGTTGGTGGCCAAAGGTTATTCTCAGGTGGAAGGTTTGGACTTCGATGAAACTTTCGCTCCTGTAGCTAGACTTGAGTCCATTCGCATTTTATTGGCATATGCTACTCACCATAATTTTAAGTTGTATCAAATGGACGTCAAGAGTGCCTTCCTCAATGGTCCGATAAAGGAGGAAGTCTATGTGGAGCAGCCACCGGGGTTCGAAGATCAGGAATACGCCAACCATGTCTATAAACTGCATAAGGCTCTCTATGGCCTCAAACAGGCTCCTCGAGCCTGGTATGAGTGCCTTAGAGATTTTCTAACTCAAAATGGATTCAAAATTGGTAAAGCTGACTATACACTCTTTACTAAACATTTTGATGATCATTTATTCGTATGTCAAATTTATGTTGATGACATTATCTTTGGATCCACTAACAAGTCCTTCTGTGAAGAATTTAGCAAAATAATGACAGACAGGTTCGAGATGTCAATGATGGGTGAATTGAAGTTCTTCTTGGGATTTCAAGTGAAGCAACTGAGAGAAGGCACATTTATAAGCCAAACTAAATATACACAAGACATTCTCAAGAAATTCAATATGGACAAAGCCAAGCCCATCAAGACACCCATGGCCATCAACGGACATCTCGACCTCAATGAAGACGGTCCAAATGTGGACCAAAAGGTATATCGGTCCATGATTGGCTCCTTACTTTATTTATGTGCATCTAGGCCAGATATTATGCTTAGCGTATGCATGTGTGCAAGGTTTCAAGCCGCACCTAAAGAGTGTCACTTAATTGCTGTAAAAAGAATCCTACGGTACCTTGTGCACACACCCAACTTGGTCCTTTGGTATCCCAAAGGATCCAAGTTTAACTTGATAGGGTATTCCGATGCCGACTATGCAGGATGCAAAGTCGATAGAAAGAGCACGTCAGGGACTTGTCAATTTCTTGGTAGGTCCCTAGTTTCTTGGTCATCTAAAAAACAGAACTCCATTGCTCTTTCCACAGCGGAAGCGGAGTATGTTGCAGCCGGTAGTTGTTGTGCGCAACTACTTTGGATGCGACAGACTCTTAGGGACTACGGCTACAATCTAAGTCATATCCCGCTTCTATGCGATAATGAAAGTGCTATAAAAATTGCACACAACCCTGTAGAGCACTCAAGAACTAAGCACATAGATATCCGTCATCACTTTCTTAGAGAGCATTCATTAAAAGGTGACATTGCTATTTCACATGTTAGGGCTGAAAAACAACTTGCGGATATTTTTACCAAACCATTAGATGAGAAAAGGTTTTGTGAACTAAGAAATGAGCTAAACATTTTTGACTCTCGAAATGTGACTTGAAACATTGCATACCTGGTTGCAACTCAAAATGTTCCTTTGGATTGTTAAAAATGCTCCTCTTCTCCTTTTCAACTCAGAAAACTATCTTAATGAAGAAATCTTGTGGATTATGACCATTGTTTGATTGCTGATTGCCTACTGGTCATAATCACCAAGACTATTTGCAAAATTATTGTCCTTGGATCACTATTAATCATCTATATATGTATCAGGTCTGTTGGAAACGGACTAGTCCCATTTTCAACCGGACTAGTCCGGACAGACGACAATTAGGTTAACTCAGGGGTACCGGACTAGTCCGCTACAATGACCGGACTAGTCCGGTCAGTCGCATATAGAAGCAGTTGGCCGGACCAAACGCCTCCATCTCTACCCATAAGCACTTTGTCTCACCCAATCTCCTAAACCCTAGCTCCCAAAGTGATTTTCGAGTTGAGCCCTCAAACTCGGAGTTTTCTCCGTGAAAAAGCCTCTTCTGGACGAGGGGATCCTACTTTCCGGACTCATCCGGATAGACTTGTAACACCCCAAAATTTGATTCAAAACCCTAAACCATGTTCAGAGGGGAATTTAAAAATTTTTGGACGTGTTGCATGTTTTGCAAAAATTCAAATTCAAACTGGAATTCAAATTAGACTCAAAACAGAAAAGAAATGGAAAAAGAAAAAGAGCAAACGGAAAAAAAAAACCGGCCAGTGGGCCGAAACCCGCCAGCCGGCCCAGTTTTCCCGCGCCAGCCCGCCCCCGCGCGCGCCGCGCTGTCTCTCACAGACAGGTGGGACCCGCATGTCATCCCTAACCCCGCGACCCCGGACTTTTCCCCCGAGCGCGCGCGATCTTAACCGATCGGAAAACCGTCCCTCAGCCCGAATTCTGGTCCCAGAAGGATCCAACTCGATCACAACTGACCCACCGCCCTTCCCCGGCTATAAAAACCCCAGCCCCGATCAGTTTTTCCCACGCGATCGCCGATTTTTATTCCGGTGAGCACCGAGACTTCGCCGGTGAATTCTGGCCGATCTAAGCTCGGAAACTCTGATCTAACTTGCTAGTCTTGATCCACCGCTTCCGGGGAACTTTGCAGGTGCAGAAAACTCTGAGAGTTACGGTGTAAATCCAGCGCCGACGAGCTTCGCCGTGGTTTTGCCTCGGACCTCGCCGCCGATCACTTTTCGGGACCCCCGGGCTCGAGAAAACCCCCGAGGTGAGATCCCTGACCTCCCCTCTACCGATCTATGCCATAAGATGACAGTTCTAGGCAGAATTCTCGAGGATCCGAAACTTTCCGGCGAGATCGCCGCTTCCCGCCGCCGCGCGCCGCCGGCAGCGCCGCCCGCGCTCGATCAGAGCGACGTGGCCGCTTGTGCGCCGTTTATTTTAAATCGCACGGTAGACTTTAAAACCCCGCGTACCGGTTCGATGTTATAATCTCAGCCGTCGGTTTAAAATCGGACGGTCCACGTCAGCCCCACATTATAAAGACTGGAATTCTTACGTGCTACCCCCTGGGGTTCTCTGGAATTGAGAGCTAGCCCCGGAAACTTCAGATCTAGCCCCTGGAACTCCAGAAAATCATGTAAATTCATTTAAAAATCAGTTTTAGCCCCTGGACTTAATAAAAATTAGGAAAAACACCTCTGATAAGTGTAGCTAGACCCCTGAAAATTATGAAAATAATATTATAGACCCTGTAATGGGGTGAATTCATTATTCTAGCCCTGTTTAGTATTTAATTTAGAAAATTGAATATGTAACTAGTGTTTAAAAATTAAAAAGGGGGACAAACATAATTGTCAAAATTAATTAAAAACTTTCTCAGTACTTAGAAAACTTTGGAGTGAGATAAAAATATATTTTTGGGCTGAAATGAATCTGTTTCATCTATTATTCACATTTATTAGTATAGGGACACATTTTTAAGTAAAGAATAGTTATAGAAAAATAGGGAAAATAATTATGAAATAGTCTACATCAGAAGCCAAGGTCAAAAGATGTTATTAAATCATTTAGGACCAGAACCTATACTGTTTAGATGATGTGTATTACTAATTTCATAATAAAATACACAATTATGCATAGGAATATAAATCTGAAAATATAGCAACTAGTAAATGATAAATGGAGTTTCTAAAATACAAAGAATTCAGTTTAGGGTTGGTAGAAATTCTGAAGGCACATATGGAGAAGAAAAATACTTTTCATACATACTTGGTAGTGAAAAGGTGTAGTAGTTTAATATAAGGAATTTATTTAAAACTGAAACACACACACACACACATATATATATATATATATATAGTATGTAAGTGTAAATATGAACACCAAAGTAGGAATCATACACATATAAATAAAAGTGTATGCAAGCCATAGATCAACACACAAAGTAACCACAACACATACAATGGTGAATGAATTTCATAAATATGAATGTGTGGTTTGTATAAAGTAGAAGTGTGAACTATGTCTTATGATTGTTGTTTTTCTTTTGCTATGTGTGATGGTATGAAGTAGAACCTGTTCAAGAGCAAGTTAACCCTTTTCAAGATCAGGACTACCCATTTCAAGAGCAGCAAGAAGGAGGCAAGTGTCCTTGACCACTTTGATCCTATGCTAGGATGTGTAGATAGAATTATTTGCATTGTCAAATGAAATATGAAACCCATGCTAGGAAAGTTTCCCTAGAATTGCATTACCTTGTTTCCTTGTAGCTTGGGTTGGGATTTATTTTGTCATGTCATTTATTTACATGCATTTGCTTAGCCATGCTTAGAATGGGATATTTGGGAAATGAGATCATCAGTTTATATTACCATACTCTTGAATGAGCTATTGTGAGTTATGTAGAGGTAGGGATCAAGGCAAGTTGGATGTTTTGGTTGTGTGCTGGGTGCACGAGACTTGGGTTTGTGTTTAGTACTTGCCTGGATCCTAAGGACCGGTTCATGGAGCATGTAACCCGGCTTTACAGTGCCAACCACATGCTGAGATGGGGCAGCTTGGCCAATTAATTAGGTGTATCCCCGGCGTAGTATGGGTGTGTTGGATGGTGCGGGGAGTAGGTGTCAGCTGGACTACCATATGAACCGCAAGGCTCAAGAGGGGGCCACTGCAGCGGGGTTGGAGCCTCTTGTATGCTGTTAGGGGTGAAACCTCAGTGGGCCCACGCTCGTCGGGAATCCCTTTGTAAAGGCTTCGTAGTGATCTCCTAGCTGCACACCTGGGAAGTGTGAATGTGGATCGTAGCCACTGGCATAATGGAGGTTCTTTTAGTCCACCCGGCAACGGGGGATGAAATCACTACATGTGGGTACAGTGGTACAAACTCTGCAGAGTCAAAACTGTCTTGACAGCCGTGCTCACGGTTAAGAGCGGCCTGGACTTATTCATGATTAGAGGATTGATGGTTTTGGAAGTTAAGCGGGGAGCTTAACATTGGAAATAATGGTATAGTTATTGGATTATGATGATGGGATGGGAGATTGGGACCATTTCACCTGTGTAGCAATGTAGGTGCTTTACAAGCTAAGGTGATAGGTATTAATTGCATAGTGCTTTAACCATGAGTTCAACCTCTCCTTGTTCTAGCCATGCATGATATAATTTTCCCACACTTGCTGAGTACCATTGGTAGTCAACCTTGCATATTTGTTGGATTATATTGCTGCTCAGGTCAAGATAATGAGATGGTGTATAATGACCAAGATTTTGGACCC
This sequence comes from Neostapfia colusana, assembly GCA_030760725.1. Lineage (NCBI taxonomy): Eukaryota > Viridiplantae > Streptophyta > Magnoliopsida > Poales > Poaceae > Neostapfia > Neostapfia colusana. Next base: position 28,183,094 of record JASWHV010000019.1, on the reverse strand, counting down.
GAGGAAGATTTTTAGGTTCATGAAGACCCCGGGCAACGCCTGTGATGGAGCCCTAAAGAATAATATTCCGCTGCTAGTTTATTTACTTGTGATGAAGCATTAGCGTCCATTGAGACATTTGCGATGTAAGACTTATTTATATTCGATACCTGGCTTGTAATAAATGATGCTTCACTATTTGTCATCACATGTATGAGAAAATGATCCTGGCATACATGTGATATTCACTTGGTTGTTTCTTCGAAAAAACCGGGTGTGACAGAGGTGGTATTAGAGCCAAGGTTGCCCGTAGGAACGTGGACCTAGGTAGAAATGGACGTATTTAAGGGCCCTATTTTCTTAAAAACTATTTTCCAAGGTGTGGGTTGAAGAGTGTTATTTAAGGAGTCATTTTCTTCATCTTACCCCAAATTTTCATTCAAAATGGGATTTTTGTTTAAAAAGTTTATCTAACCTAAATTTAAATTCTTTGTGTTTTAGATGGTTCGCATGATTCGCACCGCTCGTAAGTCCACAGGAGGGAGAGTTCCCGTAGTTGCCCTTGCCGAAAGAGAGGAGAGTCGTCCAGTGACGTACCTTTCCTACGGATTGGCAGTAGGAGATTTGTTGCGCCGTCTTCGGCGTATGCTCGAAGCCGCCGGCAATACGGGCAAGCTAATCATCCACTATAACTCCACCAGGACCATCCGTGAGAAGAGGGAAGAATGGAGTTCGGAGATGAGGATTATACACGAGAATCAGCTGCTTAAGATTCACCACTCTCCAGCTTGTCGAGCAACACAAGTTGACGCGGAGAAAGATGTCACCTGGGAGGCCATCACCTGCCAGAGCCACATCTATCGTCGCCACTTGGACAAAACTGAGTACATGTATGTCCTCCAATGAGTATGAAAGTTTTCAAAAGATGGTGGACAGAGCGTTTGTGGTGGAAAGGAAGCTAAAGGCCCTGGAAAATGAGAATAAGAGGAAGGCGGGATGGTCACATCAGGCCTCAGGGAGCAACACCCGCCCACGTATGATGCAGCAACCTACGGGGCAGACGAGCCGTGCTGCGGTACCCTATTCAGCACCAAGAGGGTACAACCCAAACTACAGACCTCCCGCAGCACCAGCACAGCCGCCACGTCAGTTTGTGCAGCAGCCTCGCCCCGTATATCCACCTCGACCAGCAGTGCAAGGACCCCCAAACCAACCCCAAGACAACAAAGGCCAAGCACCTAAGGTTGGGGTGCAATGTTTTAGCTGTGGTGAAGTGGGGCACTATGCCCATAAGTGCCCAAAGAAGAAGCCCGCGCAGCCACAACAGCAGAATGTAATGAGAGGACGGGTGAACCACGTCACTATGGAGGAAGCACAAGAGGCACCCGACGTGGTAGTTGGTAAGTTTCCTGCCAATTTACACCTTGCAACTCTGCTGTTTGATTCTGGTGCTACCCACTCGTTCATTGCTCGAGGGTTTGTTAAGAAGTATGACCTAGCAACCACACAAATGAACCATATGCTAGCCGTAAACTCTCCAGGTGGAGAAATAAGGACAAGACAAGTGTGTCCCAAAGTGAGCCTAGACATTAATGGGGTAGTATTTACTGCTAACCTCATAGTGATAGATTCACAAGGGATAGATATTATTTTGGGTATGGATTGGTTGACCAAACATAAAGGAATCATCCATTGTTCGACCAGAACGGTGGAATTAACTCACCCCAGTGGTACCAGAGTAAAGTTCATAACAATACACGAGCCTAGGAGGGACATTAAATTAAATCAAGTGGAGGTGAAAGTTGAGGAAATCAGGACCATCAGGGAATATCCAGATGTTTTTCCGGAGGAGTTGCCAGGTATGCCTCCCGACCGTGACGTGGAATTCGCAATTGAGCTAGTACCGGGAACAGCCCCGATATACAAGAGACCTTATCGAATGGACTCCAAGCAGCTAGAAGAGCTCAAGGATCATTTGAGAGAATTGACGGAGAAGGGGTATATTCGCCCTAGTTCCTCACCATGGGGAGCTCCGGTGATATTTGTGCCCAAGAAAGACGGAACCCAAAGGTTATGCGTGGATTACCGTGCTTTGAATGAGGTAACCATCAAGAACAAGTACCCATTGCCTCGCATTGAAGACTTGTTTGATCAGTTGAGGGGAGCTTGTGTGTTCTCGAAAATTGATCTCAGGTCGGGATACCACCAACTCAAGATAAGGCAATCTGATATTCCCAAGACAGCTTTCGTATCTCGGTACGGACTGTATGAATACACTGTCATGCCTTTCGGGCTAACCAATGCCCCGGCATATTTCATGTACCTCATGAACAAGGTATTCATGGAATATCTGGACAAATTTGTGGTGGTTTTCATAGATGATATTCTCATCTTCTCCAAAGATGAAGAAGAACATGAGAAACATCTAAGGTTGGTGTTACAGAGGCTGAGAGAACACCAACTATATGCCAAGTTGAGCAAGTGTGAGTTTTGTCTGAAGAGAGTTCCCTTTTTAGGACATATAATCTCGGAGGGAGGAATCTCCGTAGATCCCGCCAAAATCGAGGATATCCAGAAGTGGAAGACCCCTGAAAATGTCGGGGAAGTTCGAAGCTTTTTGGGATTGGCTGGATACTATCGACGGTTTATTGAAGGATTCTCCAAGATCTCGAGACCTCTCACCAAACTGTTGGAAAAGGGAATCACATTCACCTGGACGCCACAGTGCGATACGAGCTTTCAGGAGCTAAAGAAGAGATTGACAACAGCCCCAGTGTTGGTTATGCCGGATATGCAGAAGAATTTCACAGTGTACTGCGATGCCTCTGGGAATGGGTTGGGATGTGTTCTCATGCAAGAAGGACATGTCGTGGCATATGCATCCCGGCAGCTTCGGAAGCACGAGAAGAACTATCCTACACATGACCTAGAACTAGCTGCAGTGGTACACGCGTTGAAAATTTGGCGGCACTATTTGATGGGGAAGAGGACAGAGATATATACGGATCATAAGAGTTTGAAGTACATATTCACACAGCCAGATCTCAACCTCAGACAAAGGAGATGGTTAGAGCTAATCAATAACTTTGATATAGGCATCAACTATCATCCCGGGAAAGCAAACATCGTGGCCGATGCTTTGAGTCAGAAAGTGCAGGTCAATAAGTTGAGCTTGAAGGACATGCCTGCAGAATTAAAGGACGAGGTTATAAGGCTCAATCTATTTCTAGTAAATAGTGGTGAAGCCATCGCCATGGAAGTAGACTCCACACTCGAGCAAGACATACGCGAGGGCCAAAAGAATGATGAGAAGATACAAGAGATCAGACAGCTCATTAAGGAAAATAAAGCTCCTGGTTTTAGAGAGGATGAACAGGGAACGGTGTGGCACGGAAAAAGGATCTGTGTGCCAGAAGTAAAGGAGATCCGTGAGTTAATTTTGAAGGAGGCTCACGATTCTGACTATTCAATTCATCCTGGGAGTACGAAGATGTACCAGGACCTCAAGAGCAGGTATTGGTGGTATGGCATGAAGCGAGATGTCGCGGAACATGTTGCCCTATGTGACACATGTCAGTTGGTGAAAGCCGAACATCAACGACCCGCGGGATTATTGCAACCACTCAAAGTACCTGAATGGAAGTGGGAAGAAATCAGCATGGATTTTGTCGTGGGATTGCCTAGGACCCAATCCGGGTATGATTCAATATGGGTCATTATTGATAGGCTAACCAAGGTAGCTCATTTCATCCCTGTGAAAGAAAGCTACAGCGGATCCAAATTGGCAGAATTGTACATGTCAAGATTGTGTGTTACCATGGAGTGCCAAAGAAGATAGTGTCGGACCGAGGGACACAGTTCACCTCGAGGTTTTGGCAGAAGTTGCATGAAACCATGGGAACCCATCTGAACTTCAGTTCTGCCTATCATCCCCAAACTGACGGGCAGACGGAGAGAACCAATCAGATCCTTGAAGATATGTTAAGGGCATGTGCACTCAAAAATAACAGGAGTTGGGACAAGAACTTACCGTATGCGGAGTTTTCCTATAACAACAGCTATCAAGCTAGTATAAAAATGTCACCGTTTGAAGCTTTGTATGGAAGGAAGTGCAGAACTCCCCTATTTTGGAACCAAACAGGAGAAAGTAAAGTGTTTGGTCCAGAAGTGCTACAAGAAGCCGAGGCAAAGGTGAGGGAGATTCGCAACAATTTGAGGATAGCACAAACACGCCAAAAGAGCTATGCCGATGTACGAAGAAGAGAGCTCGTTTTCAACGTGGGAGACTATGTTTATCTCAAGGTGTCCCCTATCAGAGGGCTTCGTCGGTTCAAGGTGAAAGGGAAGTTGTCACCTCGATACATCAAACCCTTTCAAGTTTTGGAAAGAAAAGGCGAAGTGGCGTACCAACTAGAGTTACCGGTTCATCTATCGGACGTGCACGATGTATTCCATGTGTCACAACTCAAGAAATGCCTGAGGACGCCTGAAGAGGTGTTACCCATGAATGAAGTGGATGTAGCTGAAGATTTGTCTTATGCCGAGCAACCATATAAGATTTTGGAGACAATGGAACGCCTCACCAGAAATAAAAGAATCCGGATGTGCAAGGTGCAGTGGAAGCATCACTCAGAAGAGGAAGCCACCTGGGAACGGGAAGATGAGCTCAAGGCACAATTTCCGGAATTGTTTTCTTAGAAACACCAATCTCGAGGACGAGATTTCTTTTAAGGGGGGTAGAGCTGTAACACCCCAAAATTTGATTCAAAACCCTAAACCATGTTCAGAGGGGAATTTAAAAATTTTTGGACGTGTTGCATGTTTTGCAAAAATTCAAATTCAAACTGGAATTCAAATTAGACTCAAAACAGAAAAGAAATGGAAAAAGAAAAAGAGCAAACGGAAAAAAAAAACCGGCCAGTGGGCCGAAACCCGCCAGCCGGCCCAGTTTTCCCGTGCCAGCCCGCCCCCGCGCGCGCCGCGCTGTCTCTCACAGACAGGTGGGACCCGCATGTCATCCCTAACCATGCGACCCCGGACTTTTCCCCCGAGCGCGCGCGATCTTAACCGATCGGAAAACCGTCCCTCAGCCCGAATTCTGGTCCCAGAAGGATCCAACTCGATCACAACTGACCCACCGCCCTTCCCCGGCTATAAAAACCCCAGCCCCGATCAGTTTTTCCCACGCGATCGCCGATTTTTATTCCGGTGAGCACCGAGACTTCGCCGGTGAATTCTGGCCGATCTAAGCTCGGAAACTCTGATCTAACTTGCTGGTCTTGATCCACCGCCTCCGGGGAACTTTGCAGGTGCAGAAAACTCAGAGAGTTACGGTGTAAATCCAGCGCCGACGAGCTTCGCCGTGGTTTTGCCTCGGACCTCGCCGCCGATCACTTTCCGGGACCCCCGGGCTCGAGAAAACCCCCGAGGTGAGATCCCTGACCTCCCCTCTACCGATCTATGCCATAAGATCACAGTTCTAGGCAGAATTCTCGAGGATCCGAAACTTTCCGGCGAGATCGCCGCTTCCCGCCGCCGCGCGCCGCCGGCAGCGCCGCCCGCGCTCGATCAGAGCGACGTGGCCGCTTGTGCGCCGTTTATTTTAAATCGCACGGTAGACTTTAAAACCCCGCGTACCGGTTCGATGTTATAATCTCAGCCGTCGGTTTAAAATCGGACGGTCCACGTCAGCCCCGCATTATAAAGACTGGAATTCTTACGTGCTACCCCCTGGGGTTCTCTGGTATTGAGAGCTAGCCCCGGAAACTTCAGATCTAGCCCCTGGAACTCCAGAAAATCATGTAAATTCATTTAAAAATCAGTTTTAGCCCCTGGACTTAATAAAAATTAGGAAAAACACCTCTGATAAGTGTAGCTAGACCCCTGAAAATTATGAAAATAATATTATAGACCCTGTAATGGGGTGAATTCATTATTCTAGCCCTGTTTAGTATTTAATTTAGAAAATTGAATATGTAACTAGTGTTTAAAAATTAAAAAGGGGGACAAACATAATTGTCAAAATTAATTAAAAACTTTCTCAGTACTTAGAAAACTTTGGAGTGAGATAAAAATATATTTTTGGGCTGAAATGAATCTGTTTCATCTATTATTCACATTTATTAGTATAGGGACACATTTTTAAGTAAAGAATAGTTATAGAAAAATAGGGAAAATAATTATGAAATAGTCTACATCAGAAGCCAAGGTCAAAAGATGTTATTAAATCATTTAGGACCAGAACCTATACTGTTTAGATGATGTGTATTACTAATTTCATAATAAAATACACAATTATGCATAGGAATATAAATCTGAAAATATAGCAACTAGTAAATGATAAATGGAGTTTCTAAAATACAAAGAATTCAGTTTAGGGTTGGTAGAAATTCTGAAGGCACATATGGAGAAGAAAAATACTTTTCATACATACTTGGTAGTGAAAAGGTGTAGTAGTTTAATATAAGGAATTTATTTAAAACTGAAACACACACACACATATATATATATATATATAGTATGTAAGTGTAAATATGAACACCAAAGTAGGAATCATACACATATAAATAAAAGTGTATGCAAGCCATAGATCAACACACAAAGTAACCACAACACATATAATGGTGAATGAATTTCATAAATATGAATGTGTGGTTTGTATAAAGTAGAAGTGTGAACTATGTCTTATGATTGTTGTTTTTCTTTTGCTATGTGTGATGGTATGAAGTAGAACCTGTTCAAGAGCAAGTTAACCCTTTTCAAGATCAGGACTACCCATTTCAAGAGCAGCAAGAAGGAGGCAAGTGTCCTTGACCACTTTGATCCTATGCTAGGATGTGTAGATAGAATTATTTGCATTGTCAAATGAAATATGAAACCCATGCTAGGAAAGTTTCCCTAGAATTGCATTACCTTGTTTCCTTGTAGCTTGGGTTGGGATTTATTTTGTCATGTCATTTATTTACATGCATTTGCTTAGCCATGCTTAGAATGGGATATTTGGGAAATGAGATCATCAGTTTATATTACCATACTCTTGAATGAGCTATTGTGAGTTATGTAGAGGTAGGGATCAAGGCAAGTTGGATGTTTTGGTTGTGTGCTGGGTGCACGAGACTTGGGTTTGTGTTTAGTACTTGCCTGGATCCTAAGGACCGGTTCATGGAGCATGTAACCCGGCTTTACAGTGCCAACCACATGCTGAGATGGGGCAGCTTGGCCAATTAATTAGGTGTATCCCCGGCGTAGTATGGGTGTGTTGGATGGTGCGGGGAGTAGGTGTCAGCTGGACTACCATATGAACCGCAAGGCTCAAGAGGGGGCCACTGCAGCGGGGTTGGAGCCTCTTGTATGCTGTTAGGGGTGAAACCTCAGTGGGCCCACGCTCGTCGGGAATCCCTTTGTAAAGGCTTCGTAGTGATCTCCTGGCTGCACACCTGGGAAGTGTGAATGTGGATCGTAGCCACTGGCATAATGGAGGTTCTTTTAGTCCACCCGGCAACGGGGGATGAAATCACTACATGTGGGTACAGTGGTACAAACTCTGCAGAGTCAAAACTGTCTTGACAGCCGTGCTCACGGTTAAGAGCGGCCTGGACTTATTCATGATTAGAGGATTGATGGTTTTGGAAGTTAAGCGGGGAGCTTAACATTGGAAATAATGGTATAGTTATTGGATTATGATGATGGGATGGGAGATTGGGACCATTTCACCTGTGTAGCAATGTAGGTGCTTAACAAGCTAAGGTGATAGGTATTAATTGCATAGTGCTTTAACCATGAGTTCAACCTCTCCTTGTTCTAGCCATGCATGATATAATTTTCCCACACTTGCTGAGTACCATTGGTAGTCAACCTTGCATATTTGTTGGATTATATTGCTGCTCAGGTCAAGATAATGAGGTGGTGTATAATGACCAAGATTTTGGACCCGAGGAAGATTTTTAGGTTCATGAAGACCCCGGGCAACGCCTGTGATGGAGCCCTAAAGAATAATATTCCGCTGCTAGTTTATTTACTTGTGATGAAGCATTAGCGTCCATTGAGACATTTGCGATGTAAGACTTATTTATATTCGATACCTGGCTTGTAATAAATGATGCTTCACTATTTGTCATCACATGTATGAGAAAATGATCCTGGCATACATGTGATATTCACTTGGTTGTTTCTTCGGAAAAACCGGGTGTGACAAGACTCTTGCTCCTTCAACGCGAATCTTCAAATCTTGGTAAATCCCCTCCTAAAACCAAAATCTCAATTTTTCTAGCTCTAGCTAGTTTCCTTTGATTCCAAAAGGATGTACATTGCATAAATAGATGTATTCCTACCACTTTCCTGCCCTTGTGTCCTTAGATAGGAGATTTGTTTCAAATGAAACATTCAATTTGGGGTTCTTATGCTTGGCCGGACTAGTCCGGCGCTCAGATGCGGACAAGTCCGGTCCACCGGACTAGTCCGCACTCTGAAACCGGACAAGTCCGGTCTCTGACAGTTGAACCCCTACATTCCCATTTGAAGTCGATAATGCGTCTATTTGCATCTAATCCTTAAACTCCTTATCAGGCATCATGTCTTCGGGCTCAGATGACGGCTCTTTTCACCTTGACGAAGAAGTTCAACGTGAAAGAGTGAGGAGAGCTAAGGAGGGAGTGATGAAGAAGAGACATGATGTCAATGCTCACTCTCCACCCTCCGACGACAATCTACCTAAGAAGAGGAAAGTCATTGTCAAAAGGCCTCAAAGGAAAGATGCTGCTGAGGGCTCGTCAGGGCCAAAAAGAGTTCTCAATAAAGGGAAGGGACTTGCTAGTGGCCCCATTGGGCCTCTGAAAATGAAAAATCCCGTTCACCGCAACAGGCAGCCTTCAAGTGAGGATTTCACTGGAAAAGGGAATGAGCTAGCTGATAACTTCAGGAAGATTGAAGTGTATGACCGACCTAAACAATGTTCTGATCCAAGGTTCTGGAGCAACTTCCATGCAGACTACTACGAGCATGTGTACATGAAGATGAAGAATCCTGTAGTAGAGAGTCAGTGGCTAAATGTTGAATACCTGAAGTCGAAGAGGTATCCCGCCTTTCGTGAGATGGTGGAGGCCTTAGAGACGCACGGTCTGACGGACCTGCTATCCTTTGAGTATGACTGGAACAATGAAGTTATTACCCAGTTTTACTCCACTCTCTACTTTGCTCGTGGTGATGGAGACAGTCTTACTTGGATGACTCATGGTTCAAAGTATAGTGTCACTTATGATGAATTTGCTAGGATTCTTCACCTCCAACACACTTTGGATCATGAACTGGTCATCCATAATCTGAAACCCCTGGAGAAGCAGGAGCTTGAGTTTCTCTATGACACAAGGATGCCATATGTTCCTCCCACCATCAAATATCTGAAGCCCTTCTTTGTGGTCCTCAATAGAGTCTTGAAAAAGACTATAGCTCCGAAGGATGGAGATGCGGGAACTATACAAGGGATCTTGACGACTCTCATGAAGGTCATTAGTGGAAGGAGACCATTCAATGTTTTTGAGTATATCTACAACGACATCGTGAACATCTCAATCACCCCCAATAGGTCTTGTGGATATGCACCAAGTGTGGGAGCTGGTGGAAAGACCAAGGGCGAACATCGTTGGAACCAAATGGGTCTTTCGGAACAAGCAAGATGAACATGGAGTAGTAACAAGAAATAAAGCGAAGCTGGTGGCCAAGGGTTATTCTCAGGTCGAAGGTTTGGACTTTGACGAAACTTTCACTCCCGTAGCTAGACTTGAGTCCATTCGTATTTTATTGGCATATGCTACTCACCATAATTTTAAGTTGTATCGTCAAAAGTGCCTTCCTCAACGGTCCGATAAAGGAGGAATTTTATGTGGAGCAGCCACCAGGATTCGAAGACCAAGATCTTTCTGTGAGGAATTTAGCAAAATTATGACAGATAGGTTCGAGATGTCAATGATGGACGAATTGAAGTTCTTCTTGGGATTCCAAGTGAAGCAACTGAGAGAAGGCACATTTATAAGCCAAACCAAATACACACAGGACATCCTCATGAAATTCAATATGGACAAAGCCGAGCCCATCAAGACACCCATGGCAATCAGCGGACATCTCGAGCTCAATGAAGAAGGTCCAAATGTGGACCAAAAGGTATATAGGTCAATGATCGGCTCCTTACTTTACTTATGTGCATCTAGGCCAGATAATATGCTTAGCGTATGCATGTGTGCAAGGTTTCAAGCCGCACCTAAAGAGTGTCACTTAATAGCTGTAAAAAGAATCCTAAGGTATCTTGTGCACACACCTAACTTGGGCCTTTGGTATCCTAAAGGATCCAAGTTTAACTTGATAGGTTATTCCGATGCCGACTATGCAGGATGCAAAGTCGATAGAAAGAGCACTTCAAGGACTTGTCAATTTCTTGGCAGATCACTAGTTTCTTGGTCATCTAAAAAGCAAAACTCTATTGCTCTTTCAACAGCGGAAGCAAAGTATGTTGCAGCTGGTAGTTGTTGTGCACAACTACTTTGGATGCGATAGACTTTTAGAGACTACGGCTACAATCTAAATCATATTCCGCTTCTATGTGATAATGAAAGCGCTATAAAAATTGCACACAACCCAGTAGAGCACTCAAGAACTAAGCACATAGATATTCGTCATCACTTTCTTAGAGATCATTCATTAAAAGGTGACATTGAAATTTCACATGTTAGAACTGAAAAACAACTAGTAGATATCTTTACCAAACCATTAGATGAGAAAAGTTTTGTGAGCTAAGAAATGAACTTAATATTCTTGACTCTCGAAACGTGGCTTGAAACGTTGCATACCTGGTTGCAACCTCAAATGTTACATTTCATTGAAAAAACTGCTCCTCATCTCTTTTTCTTCTAAGAAAACTATTTTAATGAAGAAATCTTGCGAAATATGACCATTGTTTGATTGTTGCTTGCCTACTGGTCATAATTACCAAGATTATTTGCAAAATTAGTGTCCTTGGATCACTTCTAAACTTTACTATCTGCATCAAATCTGCTGGAACCGGACTTGTCCGGTTGTCGACCGGACTAGTCCGGACAGACGACATAGTTAGGTTAACTCAGGGGCAGACTAGTCCTCTACCATGACTGGACTAGTCCGGTCAGTCGCATATGTAAGCATTTGGCCGGCCCAAACCCCTCCTTCTCCACTCATAAGCATTTTGTCTCACCCCCTCTCCTAAACCCTAGCTCCCAAAGTGGTTTTCGAGTTGTGCCCTCTAACTCAAAGTTTTCTCCGTGGAAAAGCCTCTCCTCGAGGAGTGGATTCTACTCTCCGGACTCATCCGGATAGATTCTTGCTCCTTCAACGCGGATCTTCAATTCTTGGTAAATTCCCCCCTAAAACCTAACTCTCAAACTTTTCTAGTTCTAGCTCGTTTCCTTGATTTCAAAAGGATGTACATTGCCTCTATAGATGCATTCCTACCACTTTCCTGCCTTTGTGTCTCTAGATAGGAGATTTGATTCAAATGGAAACGTTAGGGTTCTTATGCCAGGCCGGACTAGTCCAGCGCACAGATGCGTACAAGTCCAGTACACCGGACAAGTCCGCACCCTGAAACATGACAAGTCCGGTACACCGGACAAGTCTGCACTCTGAAACCGGACAAGTCCGATCTCTGACAGTTGAACCCCTACATTCCTATTTGAAGTCGAAAATGAGTCCATTCATATCTAATCCTTGTACTCCTTATCAGGCACCATGTCTTCAGGCTCAGATGACGGCTCTTTTCACCTTGATGAAGAGGTTCAACGTGAAAGAGTGAGGAAAGCCAAGGAGGGAGTAATGAAGAAAAGACATGATGTCAATGTCCACTCTCCATCTTTCGACGAAAATTTGCCTAAGAAGAGGAAGGTGATTGTGAAGAAGACTCAAGGAAAGGCTATTGCCGAGAGCTCCTCGGGACCTAAGAGGGCTCCCAATAAAGGGAAGGGACTTGCTAGTGGCCCCATTGGGCCTCTAAAAATGATAAATCCCATTCATCGCAACATGCAACCTTTAGATAATGATTACACTAGAAAAAGGGGTGAACTAGCTGACAAGTTCAGAAAAGTAGAAGTGTATAATCAGCCCAGAGAGTCAGCTGACCCCAGATTTTGGAGTAATTTTCATGCTGACTACTATGAACATGTGTATTGGAAGATGAAGCATCCAGTTGTCGAGAGTCAGTGGGTTGATATTGATTATCTTCAGTCCAAGAGATGTCAAGCTTATCAGGAGGTTGTGACAGCCCTCGAGCTTCACGGGCTAAAAGAACTATTCTCCTTCTAGTGTGACTGGAATGATGAGGTCATCATGCAATTCTACTCTACTCTCTACTTCGCTCGTGATGAGAACGACAGGATGATTTGGATGACACATGGGTCTCAGTACAGTGTCACCTATGAAGAATTTGTAAGAATCCTTCATCTTGAGCATACTTTGGACAATGAACTTGTGATTCACAACCTGAAACCATTGGAGAAAGATCAGCTGGACTTTCTCAATGATACACGAATGCCATTCAAGCCTCCAACTACTAAATACATGAAGCCCTTCTTTGTAGTTCTCAATCGGATATTGAGGAAGACTATAGCTCCCAAAGAGGGAGATGCAGGGACTGTTCAGGGCACCCTCAGAACCTTGCTGAAGGTCATAAGCAAGAAGAGGAAATTCAATGTGTTTGAGTACATTTACATTGACATTGTCAATATCTCTATCAATCCCATTCGGTCTTGTGGCTATGCACCCTACATAATGTTCATGATTGAAAAAGTGACAGGACTGGAGTTCGTAAAGGATGTGCCTCACACTAGACTTAGACCCCAAAAGCCCACTGTATATTCTTCTCCTTCTGCTCCTGTCTCACCCGAAGAAGAAAGAAGGTCCAAGAGAGCTCAAGAGGAGACAAGATCTGAGGCTGCAGCTACCACTCATGCAACCTCATCTACTCGGGAATCCTCAAGTGGCATCTTCAAGATGCTATCTTCTATCTTTGCCTCTTGCCGCAAAGTTGAAGCTAAGCAACATGAAGAGAGATTGGCCAGGAAGAAGCATCAAAGATATGTAAAAGCTAACATCCAGGCCATCTGTGCCAAACTGGAAATTGAGCCACAAGGGTCACTTGAGGTTTCTGAGGACTCAGCTGAAGACTTCACTGAAATGCCAACCTTCACTGACCAAGAGTTGAGCTCCCTTGGGTTTGGTGGTGGTTCAGCTGCTAACCCTCTACATGGTCAAGATGATGAAGATCAAGGTGAAGAGGAAGATGAAGATAGGACTGAGAGTGAAAGTGGGAACGGCGATGAGTGATTCCACTCGATTTTTCCCTTTTTGGTGCCTTGATGCCAAAGGGGGAGAGATTATCTAGGATAAATTATTAAGGACTTGTGATCGAGGACTTGTACTTATTTTTAAAAAACTATTGTAATATGACTATTTACCTTATGTGTGATGCTTCATAGTATTGTGATGCTTACATCTATGGTTGTTATATTTTATCCTCGTTCATGACATTTTGGTTGATCACACACTTTGTTAGGCACCCCACCATAAGGTGTGCGTACATGCGAGAAGTTTTTATTGTTAGTTATTCATTATTCTCATATATGCACACTTTATGAAAAATCAATTTTTTCTTTTTTATTGTGATATCTCAAATGGTTGTCATCAATCACCAAAAAGGGGGAGATTGAAAGTGCATCTAGGGTATCCCTTGTGGGTTTTGGAGAATTGATGACAAGCATATGAGATCCTAATGAAATGATTGCAGGACAAACAAAGTGAACTAGCTCGGTGCACACAAAAAGGTGAAAAATGAAGTGGTGCTCGAAAAGGAAGACTTTAGTGGAATTTAGAAGAGCAAAGTAGATTTAAATGTATAGGGTGTGTGTGAGAGACACATCCCAAGAGCTCATAACTTTGCGTAAGGATAAGGGGTTTAAAAATCAACTAAAATCCACTGGACACGAGACTAGTCCGTTCATGGACCGGACTAGTCCGGTCAGCTTACTGGAATGCAACCGGACAAGTCCGGTTTTAGACCGGACTAGTCCGCTCATGTTTCTGTTGTCCTCTTTAGAGGACTGCGGACTACTCCGTCCATGCGACAGGACTAGTCCGCTAAACTTTCTGGAACCCCACTTCACATAGCACCGGACAAGTCCGGTTTTAGACCAGACTAGTCCGCTCATGTTTCTATTGTCCTCTTCAGAGGACTGCGGACTAGTCCGTCCATGCGACAGGACTAGTCCGCTAAACTTTCTGGAACCCCACTTCACATAGCACCGGACAAGTCCGGTTTTAGACCAGACTAGTCTGCTTTGCCCACTAGAAGTAGACCGGACAAGTCCGATCATATACCGGACTAGTACGATATTAGGTTTTACAATGATAACTTTTTGGAAACCATATAAATTGGTGATCCACGGCCTTCCAACGAAGAGACACGACTCACACTGCAAGAAACTCATACCCTAGCACCGCCCCTTAGAATAGTTTCGGGTAGTCTTTGCCTTATTGGTAAAAGAGACCGCCCCTCAAAACGGAGACCTCGATGTCCCCGCAGAGCTGAAACCTCTCCTTGAAGAGTTCCGAGACATCGTTCCAGCTGTCCCAAGAGCCCCAAAACACATCTCCCCACACATCTAAGGTGCGAAAAAGGTGAAAATCAATTAAACACTTGGATTTGGAATTGGGAGATCGTCGTTCCTTCGTTGTGAGCTCTTGGGGTTTGATCTCTCTACACTCATATTCTGCATTGTAATCTTTTTGAGTGTATTTGATCGCTTTTTCATTGTAATTCTCGTGGGAGTCCTCAACGTGTGAGGTTGCCCCACAAACTCGGAGATTACCCGTGCTAGTGGAGTCAAGTCGGCCTTGTGTGGTGCCTTGAAGAGGGAAAGGGTTAGAGACCCCGCTCTGTGTGAGCTTCCTCAACGAGGACGTAGATCTCTTGGTGAGATCGAACCTCGGTAAAATTTGTGTCTCGCGTGCCTCTTTATTTTTGTTGATTAGAACATCTAGCTGCTAAACATCATAATTTGAATTGCTAGGTTTCATTCATAGGCATAATCACATCTCATATTATAAACTCAAAATAAAATAACTGTTGTTCTTATTTCCACTGCTAAATAAGTTAATTCTCCTGCACAACACTTATACAATCTACACACTTCAGGCACACCGGACTAGTCTGCTCACACAACCGGACTAGTCCGGTCAAGCAAGTTTTTGACAACTACTTTAAGTGTGCAGGAAACTTTATAAGGCCTATTCACCCCCCCTCTAGGCCACATTCATCACTGAAAGTGCATCTAGGCATCCCTTATGGTTTTTTGGTTGATTTATGACAAACAAATGAGACCCTAACAAAATTGTTGATATGAGCTCAGGTTCTTAAAAGAAATGAGGAAGAAAGCGCAAAAAGAAAGGAGAAGGAGGATCCAAATTGATAAGAGCTCACGAGCTGAAAATATTAAAATACTTGGTATAGAGTGTGTTGGAGAAACACACCCCAAGAGCTCAAGTGGAAGAAATCAATCTAACTGCACAATTTCAGCATGTGCGGACTAGTCCGATATCAACCGGACTAGTACGACTTTCTTTCTGACCACAAAATGGACTAGTTCGATAAGGTCCGGACTAGTCCGATATATCTCTGAGTAGACATCGGACTAGTTCGCACTACTACAGACTAGTCCGGTATCTCACAACACTTAAGGTTTTACACATACCACACACCGGACTGGTCCGGCGTCAACCACGGACTAGTCCGGACATCGCAAACCCTAACGTAACCATTGGAAACCCTACTATAAAAAAAGGTGTACGGCCATACCAACACAGAACTTCGACCCCCTGCACCGTCACACCTCCCAAGAGCCCAAAATTCACATCTCTCCACACATTCTAACCCATGAAGGATCAATTCTTTGGGGATTAGCAATTGACCAAAAGGAGAGACTTGTTCTACACATCTTGAGCTCTTGGGTTTGATCTCTCGCACACTCTTGTTTGTTAATTGTTCATCTATTGAGTGTGTTTGGTTGTGTTCATTCATTGTAACTCTTGGGGAGCCCTCAACTTGAGAGAAGGCCCCTTGAACGATTTTTATTCCCCTATGTTATTAGTGGAAGAGAATCGGTATTCGTGGCGATTCGACGAGGGTAGGGTTGGAGAAGACCCTTTCCTTAGTGGACTCCTCAACGGGGACATAGATTTCCTTCGTGGAATCGAACCTCGGGATAAACACTTGTCTCCTACTCTTGTTCATTAATTGTTCATCATATTCTAGTGTTTAATCAATCCTTTGAAATTCACGTTCAAACATTAAAATCAAAGTTGATTCCTGTCATTCGTTGTATCACTGTAGCAATACATCTAAGTTAACAATTAATTTCCGCTGCATAGAGTACTGAAGTGAACATTGTTCAATCTTGATCTTTCTAGTCCACGCATACCGAAATAGTCCGCACAGTACCGGACTAGTCCAATTTTTCTCTATGTAGAAAACGGACTAGTCCGCACTCTACCAGACTAGTCCGATTTCCCTATATTTGATAAACCTACTAAGTGTTTTGGGTCTCAACAAAGCATTGAAAAGCCTATTCACCCCCCCTCTAGGCTACATTCAATTGGTATCAGAGCCAAACTCTTCAAAAGAGACTCACCGCTCGAAGAGACGATGTCGAACGTCAAGGATGTACATAAGAAGATCGACGATGAAAAGAGTAATGATGAAAGGACTCAAAAACTAAAGAAGTTACTCGACGACATTCAAGACAGTGAGGACCATGATGAGGAGGTGCTCCAACTTAAGGCCCTTCTACGGAAGAAAGCAATCTCTCCAAAAGGGAAGAAGAACACCGATGATGAAAAGAAGAAGAATGGGGGTAGTCACACAGACTACCCCTGATATCCTTTTGATTATGAACGTTTGAATTCTAACAATAGTCATAACCTATCAATTCCTCTACGGAAAGCACCTTACTTTGATGGCAATGACTATTCATTGTGGAGACAAAACATGAAAATGCATCTCATATCTCTTAACCCAAGTTTGTGGCATATAGTGTGTACAGGGATAGATATCCCGGATGATGATGAAGAGCTGACCCCAAGCCAAGAATAAGCCATTCATCGGAATGCTCAAGCTGCGGCTGTGATAACGTCATCACTAAGCGGAGACGAGTTCACCAAGGTGGATGGACTCGAAATTGCCAAGGAGATATGGGACACACTACAAACTGCACATGAAGGTGACTGTCACGTACGTGAAGCCAAGATAGAAATGATTGAAGGTGAATTGGGAAGATTCACGATAGAAGAAGATGAATCACCACAAGATATGTACAATGGACTGAATAATCTTATCAACAAAGTCCGAGCTTATGGCAGCAAGAAGTGGAATGATCATGAGGTCGTGAAGTTGATTCTCAGAGCATTCATGCCTCGCAATGTGACTCTTTGCTCTATGATTAGAGAAAGCCCCGGGTACCGGAAAATGATCCCAGACGAACTTCTTGGCAAGATCAATAACTTTGACATGATGGAGAAGCAAGCCAAGCATATTAAGGAAATTGCCGATCTCACCTCGGCAAAGAAGAAAGGAGTTGCCTTGAAGTCAACTTGTAAACCCGTATCAAAGGAAGCTCAAGAAGCTTATGGAGAAGACGACAACGATGATGAAAGTAGTGATATCGATGAAGAAGACATGATCTTGTTCATAAAGAAGTTCAAGAAAATGATGAGAAGAAGAAAGGGCAGCAGCTCAAATGAAGGAATACATAGGTACAAACAAAGACCCAAGATGAGACGGGCATGCTATAACTGCGGAGAATACGATCACTTCATAGTAGATTGTTCACATGATGAAAACAAGAAGAAGACAAAAGACAACAAGCCTCAACCAAAGAAAATGTTCAAGAAGAAGAAGAAGCAATATGGTCAAGCGCATCTAGGGAAGGAGTGGGACTCCAATGATGAATCCTCATCCGAAGAAGGAGAGGAGATGGCCACCATAGCCATAAAGAAGACCACCAAGAAATCCACTCTCTTCCCAACCATGGGCACATGGAAGGACATCGACAACACCTGTCTAATGGCAAAGGAAGGTAAACGAAAGGTACCAACTAAATCTTCCTTCTCGCATTCTTTTACTAGTGATAGTGATAATTCTAGTGAGGATTATAGTAGTGATGAAGATGAATATATGCTTAGGGGTTTAGACAAAAAGACAACTGCTAAAATGAAATTTCTACTTGATAATCTTGTTGATATGGAGAAGTTAGTCAATCGTCAGGAAGATATGATCATCTCCCTAAAGGAGGAATATCTTGAGATTGAAAAGCTTCTTGAACTTGAAAAGGAACAAAATAAATCACTAGAACTTGAGTTAGCTTCAAGCAAGGAAGCTTGCTTGAAGTTAAAAGACTCAAACACCACCATCAAGGATGAACTTGCTAACTTAACCAAAGTTAACAAGATCCTTGGGGTACAAGCTGAGTCACTCAAGCAAAATGGTTCTTCATCAACTTCTAGCTCACATTCTCAACACATAAAGTCTGAAACTAGTATTACTTGTACTTGTGCCAAAAATGACAATAACATGAAGAAAAAACCAAACTTGACAAAGGACAAGCAATCTTCTCAAAGTGGCATATTTGACAAGGAGAAGATCAAGTATGCACGCCGTGCATACTCGGTCACAAGGCCTCCCAATGTCAAATATGGCATTGGATATTCTAATGGTGAAAAGCAAAACGCTAGAAGCCACAAGAATAACAAGGGTTGCATTGCCTTTGTCAAGGGAAACTCTTCTCAAGCTACAAAGCTTAGTAATGTTGATAATCTAACAATGTGAACACATATGAACAACAACTTCTATTTAGAACCTTTGATGCTTCATATGTACTTATGAAAAGTAATCTTGGAAGAGTTTATGCTAAATATGTTGGGTCACTCCATGGGAACACCAAGTCTTATGTGTGGGTGCCCAAATCACTTGTGACTAACCTCAAAGGACCCAAGCAAGCTTGGGTACCTAAGACCAAGTTATAAATTGTTTTTGCAGACTTATTCATCCGGTGGAGCAAAATGGGTGCTAGATAGTGGACGCACCAATCACATGACCGGAGAAAGAAGAGTGTTCATGGAATATGAAGAAAATGAAAATCCAAGCGAAGGCATTTACTTTGGTGATAATAGACAAGGAAAAGTGCTTGGTACTAGTAAAATTGCAATTTCATCACAACATACTCTCTCTCATGTTTTACATGTTGACTCCTTGGATTATAATCTCTTGTCCATATCTCAATTATGTGACAAGGGTTATTATTGCTTATTCACTAATGAGGGTGTGACTGTCTTTAGAAGGAGTGATAACTCAATTTCATTCAAGGGTGTGTTGAAGGGAAAACTTTATCTAGTTGACTTCAACAAAGATAAAGCCGAACTTGACACATGCTTGATTGCAAAGACCAACATGGGTTGGCTGTGGCATAGATGGCTAGCACATGTTGGTATGAGGAATCTTCAAAAACTCCTCAAAGGCGATCGCATCCAAGGTTTAAAGGATGTTGTTTTTGAGAAAGACAGGCCATGTAGAGCGTGCCAAGCAGGGAAGCAAGTAGGAGCACCCCATCCTGCGAAGAATGTCATGACTACAACAAGACCGCTTGAGCTCCTCCACATGGACCTATTTGGTCCAATTGCTTACATAAGCATCGGCGATAATAAATACGGTCTAGTCATTGTTGTTGATTTTTCACGCTTCACGTGGGTTATCTTTTTGCATGATAAGACAGAAACTCAAGGAACCCTCAAGAAGTTCATCAAGCGTGCCCAAAATGAATTCTCATTGAAGATCAAGAACATACGAAGTGACAATGGGACAGAATTCAAGAACACCCAAGTTGAGGAGTATCTAGATGAAGAAGGGATAAAGCACGAATTTTCAGCACCATATACTCCTCAACAAAACGAAGTAGCCGAAAGGAAGAACAAAACTCTCATTGAGATGTCGAGGACAATGCTCGATGAATATAAGACTTCGGACAGGTTTTGGGCTGAAGCGGTTAACACCGCTTGTCACGCCATAAATCGACTATATCTTCATCGGTTGCTCAAGAAAACCTCATATGAACTACTCACGGGTAACAAGCCAAATATTTCATATTTTTGAGTTTTTGGTTCAAAATGTTATATTTTAAACAAGAAGCCAAGGGCTTTGAAGTTTGCTTCGAAGTCCGATGAAGGTTTCTTACTTGGCTATGATTCAAACTCCTATGCGTATCGTGTCTTCAACAAAACCTCCAGACTTGTTGAAGCAGCACGTGATGTAGTGTTCGATGAAACTAACGGCTCTCAAGAAGAGCAAGTTGATCAGTGTGTGCTAGATCAAGAATAAGCTCCATGTCAAGCATTAAGAAGGATGGCATTGGGCGATGTCCGACCACAAGTGCCACCTTCAAATGCGAATGAAGAAAATGAACCACGGGTGGAGGAAAATGATCAAGGGGGAGCTTCCATACACGATCAACCTCAAGAAAATCAAGAAGACCAAAACATAAATGAGGGAAACTATCCAAGGGGAGAAGAAGATGATAATGAAGATTCAAGACCACAAGTGCCACATCCAAGAGTACACCAAAGGATTCAAAGAGATCATCCCGTTGACAACATAATCGGTGACATCCGAAAGGGAGTAATAACTCAATCTTGCATAGCTAATTTTTGTGAACACTATTCCTTTGTATCTTCTTTGGAACCATACAGGATTGACGATGCATTAAAAGATCCGGACTGAGTGATGGCGATGCAAGAAGAATTGAACAACTTCAAAAGGAACGAAGTGTGGGAGCTTGTTGAAAGACCCAAGTTCAACGTCGTCGGCACTAAATGGGTCTTCCGCAACAAGCAAGACGAACATGGAGTGGTAACAAGAAACAAGGCACGACTTGTGGCAAAAGGGTACTCAGAAGTCGAAGGTTTGGATTTCGATGAAACTTTTGCTCCCGTAGCTAGGCTTGAATCGATTCGTATATTACTTGCATATGCTACTCACCACGATTTCAAGCTTTATCAAATGGATGTGAAAAGCGCCTTTCTCAATGGACCGATCAAGGAGAAGGTGTACGTGGAGCAACCACCCAGTTTTGAAGATCAAGAGCACCCCGACTACGTGTTCATACTGCGTAAGGCTCTCTATGGCCTCAAACAAGCTCCTAGAGCTTGGTATGAGTGCCTTAGAGACTTTTTGATTGAAAATGACTTCAAGATTGGAAAATTTGATTACACCTTGTTCACTAAACACTTTGATGACGATCTCTTCATTTGCCAAATCTATGTTGACGATATTATATTTGGTTCAACTAAAAAATCCTTTTGTCAAGAATTTAGCAAGATTATGACAGATAGATTTGAGATGTCCATGATGGGGGAGTTGAGGTACTTCTTGGGATTCCAAGTGAGCAACAAAAGGACGGGACATTCATAAGACAAACAATGTACACTCAAGACATTCTCAAGAAGTTTGGAATGGACAAAGCAATGCCCAGTAAAGACTCCCATGGCAACAAATGGACACTTGGATCTAAATGAAGATGGACCAAATGTGGATCAAAAGGTATATTGTTCCATGATTGGCTCCCTACTCTATTTATGTGCATCTAGGCCCGATATCATGTTGAGTGTATGTTTGTGTGCAAGGTTTTAAGCCAATCCTAAGGAATGTCATTTGACAGCCGTTAAAAGGATCTTGAGATATTTAGTTCATACACCCAACCTAGGCCTTTGGTATCACAAAGGTTCAGAATTCAATCTCATTGGATACTCCGATGCAGATTATGCCGGATGCAAGGTAGATAGAAAAAGTACTTCTGGTACTTGCCAATTCCTAGGTAGATCCCTAGTTTCTTGGTCCTCCAATAAACAAAATTCAATTGCTCTATCCACAACCGAAGCGGAGTATGTTGCAGCCGAGAGTTGTTGTGCACAACTCCTTTGGATGCGACAAACTCTAAGGGATTACAGTTACAATATGAGCTGTATTCCACTCCTTTGTGACAATGAGAGTGCTGTTAAAATTGCCCATATCCCTGTTGAGCACTCTAGAACCAAACACATAAATATCCGACATCATTTTTTGAGAGATCACTCAATGAAAAGAGACATAGCCATTTACCATATCAACACTGAAAAACAACTAGTAGATATCTTTACCAAGCCACTTGATGAAAAACGCTTTTGTGAGCTCCGAAATGAACTAAATATCTTTGATGCTCAAAACGTGGCTTGAGAACTTGCATACATGTATGCCATTATCAAAATTATGTTGAAAAATCATCTATCTCTATTTTTTCTCCTAAAAACTATGTTAGTTACTTGATATTGGTGAATCATGGTTATAGCTTGATTGTTGTATGTTTACTGATCATATTCATCAAGAATTTATGTGTGCCTTTGTCCCTTATACCTTAATAAGAATTTATATGTGTGTGTGTGTGTGTGTGTGTGTGTGTGTGTGTGTGTGTGTGTGTGTGTGTGTGTGTGTGTGTGTGTGTGTGTGTGTGTGTGTGTGTGTGTGTGTGTGTGTGTGTGTGTGTGTGTGTGTGTGTGTGTGTGTGTGTGTGTGTTGTGTGTGTGTGTGTGTGTGTGTGTGTGTGTGTGTGTGTGTGTGTGTGTGTGTGTGTGTGTGTGTGTGTGTGTGTGTGTGTGTGTGTGTGTGTATGTGTGTGTGTGTGTGTGTGTGTGTGTGTGTGTGTGTGTGTGTGTGTGTGTGTGTGTGTGTGTGTGTGTGTGTGTGTGTGTGTGTGTGTGTGTGTGTGTGTGTGTGTGTGTGTGTGTGTGTGTGTGTGTGTGTGTGTGTGTGTGTGTGTGTGTGTGTGTGTGTGTGTTATACACTTCTGTACAAGGGACCACGGACTTGCAGACTAGTCCGTACTAGGTCCTTTAGACCGTACTAGTCCGGACAACAACATACTAGTCCGATTTTCTCTCTGACCAGAAAATGAACTAGTACGATATGGTCCGGACTAGTCCGATATTTCGACTCCATAACCCTAAGGTCGGCTCAAACCTAATCTTCTTCATCCTCACAACCCTACCCACTCTCTCTCCTCACTCAAGTGCTCCCAAGGTGAATTTACAAGTTCTCCATCAAAACTACCCAAATTTCCGTGGGCATCGATCTCCTCTGCAAAGGGATCAAAGACCCCGGACTAGTCCGGATCAAGAACTCCTTCAACGCCTCGAATCGAAGGATTTGGTAAACTTCACTCCAAACCCTAGAACCTTCGATTTTCCTTGTTTTTGCTCAAATAGCTTAGCTCCTCTAGTCAATGCATGCTCTATTGATGCATTCAATGTACCCTAGACCATAATTGCATTGAATAACCTCAAAATTTGACAAGTTAGGGC
Organism: Neostapfia colusana; assembly: GCA_030760725.1. NCBI lineage: Eukaryota > Viridiplantae > Streptophyta > Magnoliopsida > Poales > Poaceae > Neostapfia > Neostapfia colusana. The sequence continues at coordinate 28,159,667 of JASWHV010000019.1, read as the reverse complement.
TTGAGCAGCCTCATAACGGACTAGTCCGGCCTTGAACACCGGACTAGCCCGGTATGCCCCTGATCAGAATCTTAGCTTATTTCAATTCAATGCAACCCCTTGTCATCCTTGATTATTCATATCCTTTACATCTTCCTTGTCAGAAATCATGTCGGGGTCGAATGAGAGTCTCTCTGATTTTGAAGCCGAGATGGATCAAGATCAAGAAGTGATGTCTCACATTCCGGAGTCTTGCTCCAAAAAGAGACAAGATCATGCTGTCGAGCCCTCGCTCACCCCACCTAGGGTTCGCCGAAAGGTTACAATTAAGAGACCAGCTTCAAAAGCAAATGTGGCTGGTTCTAGCTCGGCGGCTCAACGCCAAACAAAGGGCAAGGGAAAGGGGCTTGCTTCCGGCCCGATTGGTCCCCTCAAGATGACAGCTCCAAGGCAGGGAAATAGGGATCCCTCGGAGCAGAAGTTCAATGGCAAGGGGAGTGATGTGGTATGGAACCTGAGGAAGGTTGATGCCTATAGCTCTGGCAAAAAGGCAGACGACAAGAGATTTTGGAGCAACTTTCACTCGGACTACTACAGTTCGGTGTACCTCCAAATGAAGACTCCAGTGGTCCGAAGTCAATGGATCGACTGGACATACTTTGAAAGGAAGAGCTGTGAAGCCTTTGAGGAGATCATAGAGGCTGCAGAGAGACACGGACTCAAGGACCTGCTCACCTTCAGATACAACTGGAATAATGAGATCATTGCCCAGTTTTATTCAACTTGCCACTTTGCCCACGATGGAGAAGACAAAGTGACTTGGATGACAAATGGATCCAAGTACGCAATTTCTTATACTGAGTTTGCCAGACTGCTGCATCTTGAGGACAACGGCAATGATGAGATTGTGATTCACAATCTAGGAGTTGTGGAGAAGGACAAGGTAGAGTTTCTCTATGAGACTCGACTCCCATTTAATCCTCCCTCAACCAAGAACATGAAGCCCTTCTTCATTGTTCTCAACAGAGTGCTCCGGAAGACCATTGCTCCAAAGGATGGAGATGCCGGGAGCGTCCAAGATTATTTGAGAACCTTGATGAAAGTAATCAGCAGGAGGAGAATATTTAATATCTTCGATTATATTTGGAATGACATGGTGAACATATCATGCACACCAAACCATTCCTATGGCTATGCACCTTACTTGATGTTCATGATTGAAAGAGTCACAGGAATTGAGTTTGTGAAGGATGTGGAGCACACTGCTTTAAGGACTCAGAAGCCTCCTCAGGCCTCCCTCCCAGCTGCTCCCTCATCTGGATCACCTGAAGGACATCCAGAGAGAGCTCAAGAAGATGCAAGGCCTACATCCAAGACTAGGGCCTCTCCACAGAAAGATTCCTCTAGTGGGATTATGAAGTTTCTTGCTGCTATTTTCAGTTCTTGCTGCAAAACTGAGGTGAAGCTTCATAAGATGAACAAGGCAAGAAAAGAAGAAATGAGATACATGAAGGCCAATGTCAAAGCAATATGCCAGAAACTGGACATTGAGCCAAATGGATCTCCAGTCATCTCAGAGGACTCTGCATCTGACTTCACAGAGCTTCCTCCTCTCTCTCCTTCAGAGTGTGCCTACTTTGGCACGACGAGTGGTTCCTTTCCTCCTCTCCCTCCTCAGCCTGATGATGAAGATGAAGAGAGGACCGGCAGCGAGGAGTGGTGATGACAAGTAGATCCCTCCCCTCCTTCTTTTTGGTGCCTTGATTCCAAAGGGGGAGAGATTGAGGGGGAGTCTTAGGTCGTAGGTCTTTCTTTTCATGTCCTAGCTTGAGAAATGAGTTTTGTAAGACCTATACTATTATGCTATCATTATGCTGTTGTAAGACTTATGCTACCATTATGCTTCTGTAAGACTTATGCTATTATGCTATCTTTATGCTTTTGTGGTGTGAAATGATAACTATGTTATACTTTTGATTAATGATGTATGTTTAAAACTGCTATGAAGGATTGAGACTCTTGATGATGTTATGACTATGCTCATTATGATATCCACATCAAAATTATTGTTCACACACATAGTTTTTCACCCCACCATAAAGAGTGCACTTATGTCTTATGTCTTCATTGCCTATTTTGTTCAAAACTCATATGTGCACACTTTTATGAAAACCTGAATTCTTATTGTCATATTTGTGAGATCTCAATTGGTTGTCATCAATCACCAAAAATGGGGAGATGGAAAGTGCATCTAGGCATCCCTTGTGGGTTTTGGTTGATTTATGACAAACAAATGAGACCCTAACAAAATTGTTGAGATGAGCGTAGGTTCTTAAAAAAAATCAGGAAGAAAGCGCAAAAAGAAAGGAGAAGGAGGATCCAAATTGATAAGAGCTCAGGAGCTGAAAATATTAAAATACTTAGTATAGAGTGTGTTGGAGAAACATACCCCAAGAGCTCAAGTGGAAGAAATCAAACTAACGGCACAATTTCAGCATGTGCGGACTAGTCCGATATCAACCAGACTAGTCCGATTTTCTTTCTGACCACAAAACGGACTAGTCCGATAAGGTCCGAACTAGTCCGATATATCTCTGAGTAGACATCGGACTAGTCCGCACTACTACAGACTAGTCTGGTATCTCACAACACTTAGAGTTTTTCACACACAGCACACCGGACTAGTCCGGTGTCAACCACGGACTAGTCCGGACATCGCAAACCCTAACGTAACCATTGGAAACCCCACTATAAAAAGAGGTGTAGGGCCATACCAACACATAACTTTGACCCTCTGTGCCGTCACACCTCCCAAGAGCCCAAAATTCACATCTCTCCACACGTTCTATCCTAAGAAGGATCAATTCATTGGGGATTAGCAATTGATCAAAGGAGAGACTTGTTCTACACATCTTGAGCTCTTGGGTTTGATCTCTTGCACACTCTTGTTTGTTAATTGTTCATCTGTTGAGTGTGTTTGGTTATGTTCATTCATTGTAACTCTTGGGGAGCCCTCAACTTGTGAGAAGGCCCCTTGAACGATTTATTCCCCTTTGTGATTAGTGGAAGAGAATCGGCCTTCGTGGCGATTCGACGAGAGTAGGGTTGGAGAAGACCCGGTCCTTAGTGGACCTTTCAACGGGGACGTAGATTTCCTTCGTGGAATCGAACCTCGGGATAAACACTTGTCTCCTACTCTTTTTCATTAATTGTTCATCATATTCTAGTGTTTAATCAATCCTTTGAAATTCACGTTCAAACATTAAAATCAAAGTTGATTCCTGTCATTCATTTTATCACTGTTGCAATACACCTAAGTTAACAATTAATTTCCTCTGCATAGAGTACTAGAAGTGAACATTGTTCAATCTTGATCTTTCTAGTCCACGCATACCGGACTAGTCCGCACAATACCGGACTAGTCCAATTTTTCTCTGTGTAGAAAACGGACTTCTCCGCACTCTACTGAACTAGTCCGATTTCCCTGTATTTGATAAACCTACTAAGTGTTTCAGATTTCAACAAAGCGTCAAAAAGCCTATTCACCCTCCTCTAGGCTACATTCGCCCACGGCCATCACCATCGCCGGCTCACAACAGATTGGGAGAGTTCATGAGGACTAGGCCGTCTGCTTTTGCACAAGAAAATGATCCTATGGAGGCTGATGATTGGCTGAAGTCTATGGAAAAGAAGCTTGCTATTGTTCAATGCAATGATCCGGAGAAAGTTCTTTTTGTATCACACCAGCTTATGGGAGCAGTCGCCGATTGGTGGGACGCTCTTTGCAATGCTCATGTCAATCAGGAGACAATCACTTGGGCTTAATTCAAGGTGAGTTTCTGCTCTTACTAGGTTCCTGAAGGAGTCATGATGCTTAAAAGGCAGGACTTTGAAGGTCTCCGGCAAGGAAGGAAGAGCGTGAATGAATATCTCGACAAGTTCACGCAGCTGTCAAGTTGTGCTCCAGAAGATGTCAACTCGGACCATAGAAAGCAGTACTTGTTCATGAGGGGATTGAACAATGAAATTCAAGTTCAGCTGCTCAACAATGATTATGCAAACTTCCAAAAGATTGTTGACAAAGCTATAGTGGTGGAGACGAAGATCCGTGATATTGAACAAGAGGCAAGAGAAAGATGCCATACCAAGGACAGCCACAAGGAAGTAATGTACGTCCCCACTTCATGCCACAATCTGCACCACACTATGGCTCGTCCCCTTCTACTTTTCGCCGTGCAAATCCACCTCGCTCTAATCAGCCACCGCAGCAACGCCCTGTTATGCAAGCACCCCGTTTGCATATGCCTCCTTCGCCCCGTCCCAACATGGGCGCCTATGCTCAAACCCAGCCCCGCCCTAACTTTCCTGCTGTTATGGGCAACAAGGCATGTTTTTCATGCGGAGAGGCGGGACACTTTGTAAATCAGTGCCCGAAGAAAGGCCTTGGACAGCTGAGCAATGCACCTAAGCATAACCCACGGCCTAATGAAGGAGCAATGCAAGGTAACCGTGGACAGCAGAAATATGCTTGTGGCAATATGAATCACGTATCTGCTGAGGAAGCACAACAATCTGAGGATGTCATGATTGGTATGTTTCTCGCCAACTCCAACCCAGCCACTTTTTATTTGATTCCGGAGCATCGCATTCATTCATCTCATCCAAGTATGTTGCCAAGTATAACCTGCCCATATCCCACATGAAACAAACTATGTTGGTTAATTCTCCCGGTGGAGAGATGAGGAATAATATAGTATGTCCAAAAGTAACCTTTAAAATAAGGGTGGTAGACTTTCTTGCCAACCTTATCGTTATGGATTCCCAAGGGATTGATATAATACTTGGAATGGACTGGTTAAGAAAGTACAACAGAGCGATTCAATGTGCTCAGAGGATCGTGCAGTTGACGAGTGAGCACGGTACGCGTATTGAGTTTGAGGCAGCCCAACCTACAACAGAGAAGGCAGTGCTGAACCACATCGAAGAAGTGACATTGGAAAGCATTCCGGTGGTTTGAGAATATTCAGATGTGTTCCCGGAATAACTTCTAGGTATGTCACCTGACCGGGACGTTGAATTTTCCATTGATTTAGTACCCAGATCTGCACCTATAGCGAAGAGGCCATATAGGATGCATGCTAACGAATTAGTGGAGCTCAAGAAGCAAATTCAGGAGCAGCTAGATAAGGGTTTTATACGCCCAAGCTCGTCACCTTGGGGAGCCCCCGTGCTCTTCGTAAACAAGAAAGATGGGACCCAGAGGATGTGTGTTTACTATAGGTCTCTCAATGAAGTGACAATCAAGAATAAATACCCGCTGCCCCGCATAGAGGACCTATTCCATCAAATGAAAGGCACCCGAATTTCTCCAAGATTGATCTTCGGTCGGGATACTTCCAGCTGAAGATTATACCCTCTGACAAACCCAAGACTGCATTTCGAACACGGTATGGTTCGTATGAATATACCATTGTCATTTGGGTTGACCAATGCACCTGCATACTTTATGTACCTCATGAATAAGGTCTTCATGGAGTACTTGGACAAGTTTGTCGTGCTTTTCTTTGACGACATCATGGTGTATCCAAAAAGCAAGGAAGAACATGAGGAACACTTGATATTGACATTGCAGAAACTGCGAGAGCATCAATTGTATGCTAAGTTCAGCAAGTGTCAGTTTTGGCTAAAGGAGATATCGTTCTTAGGGCACATCATCTCCGAAGGTGGAGTATCGGTTGATCCTGGGAAAGTGAGGGATGTTTTGAAGTGGAACCAACCGCAAAATGTGAGGGATATTCGGAGTTTCCTTGGGATGGCTGAATACTACCGCCGGTTCATTAAGGATTACTCCAAAATAGCGAAGCCTATGACTGAATTACTGATGAAAGGGAAAGCATTTCAGTGGACACAAGCATGTCAAGACAGATTTGAGGAGCTAAAGAAGAGATTAACAACAGCACTGGTTTTGGTATTGCCAGGCGTGAGCAAGAGTTTCGATATATATTGTGACACATCAAGACAAGGGCTTGGATGTGTGCTTATGCAAGGAGGACAAGTGGTAGCCTATGCATCGAGGCAATTAAAGAAACATGAGCTGAACTACCCTACACATGACCTAGAACTTTCAGCCGTGGTACATGCCTTGAAGATTTAGAGGCATTATATCCTCAGTCACCGATGTGAGATCTACACGGATCACAAAAGCCCCAAGTATATATTCACACAAACGGATCTGAATTTGAGGCAACGTCGATGGTTGGAACTCATCAAGGATTATGATGTTGGAATCAACTATCACCCCGGAAAGGCCAATGTAGTAGCTGATGCGTTGAGCCGAAAGGGAGCATGTCACCAACTCACGGTTCGGGATCTACCACCTGAGCTGTGTAAGGAGTTCAAACGGTGACATCTCGGGTTCTTGAACGAGATGGAGGTGGTAGAACTGAACTCATCGCTGGAACAAGAGATACGAGATGGCCAAGCAATGGATGAGGAAATAAAGGAAATCAAGGAAAGAATCAGGCAAGGGGTAGAGAAGGATTTCAAGGAAGACGAGAATGGCACGCTTTGGTTAGGGGAAGGATTTGTTTGCCTAACGTGAAGCACATTCATGACACGATACTAAAGGAGGCAAATGACTTGCCTTATTCCATACATCCTGGCTGTACAAAGATGTGCAAGGACCTGAAAACTTGCTATTGGTAGGATGGTGTGAAAAGGGATATCGCTGAATATGTTGCCATATGCGAAACGTGCCAATGAGTGAAGGTTGAACATCAAAGACCCACTGGACTATTGCAGCCACTGAAAGTACCCGAGTGGAAGTGGGAAGAAATCGGTATGGATTTCATAGTTGGATTGCCACATACTCAGTCCGGCTACGTCTCTATTTGGGTTATCGTGGACTGATTGACGAAATCAGCCCACTTTATCCCTGTTAGGACCAAGTACACCGTGGAGCAGTTAGCCGAGCTGTATATGGAGCAAATAGTATGTCGTCATGGAGTTCCGAAGAGGATAGTTTCATATCGAGGTTCTCAATTTACCTCTAGGTTCTGGAAGAAGCTGCATGAAGCTATAGGTACACGGTTGAATTTCAGTTCCGCATATCACCCGCAAACCGACAGGCTAACTGAGAGGATAAATCAGATTTTGGAAGACATGTTGAGAGCTTGCACCTTGAAATATGGGCATAGTTGGGACAAAAGCTTGCCGTATTCTGAATTCTCATACAACAAAAGTTACCACGCCAGCTTGAAAATGTCACTCTTCGAAGCACAATATAGTAGACGGTGTAGAACACCGCTGTTCTGGAATGAGACCGGAGAAAGCCAAGTATTTGGACCCAAAGTGCTGCAAGACGCCGAAAAGCAAGTCCAAACGATAAGTGAAAACTTGAAGGCCGCTCAGTCACGACAGAAAGGCTATGCAAACAATAGGTGAAGGAGTTTGACCTTCGAAGTTGGAGACTTTGTGTATCTTAAGGTGTCATCTATCTGAGGCCAACGACGGTTCAATGTTAAAAGCAAGTTAGCACCTCGATACATCAGACCATTCAAGATTTTAGGCAAGCGAGGAGAGGTAGCCTATCAACTAGAGCTGCCAACGCACCTCTCCGACGTGCACAACATATTTCATGTATCTCAGCTCAAGAAGTGCCTAAGAGTGCCAGAAGAACAAGTACCGATGGATGAGCTAGAACTTCAGGAGGATCTGACCTACCCGGAACACCCCATCAAAATCTTGGATGTAAAGGAAAGAGTCACGAGGAACAAAGTTATCCGTTGGTGCAAGGTACAATGAAGCGATCACACGGAAGCCGAAACTACATGGCAATGTGAGGAAGACCTCAAGACGGAATTCCCTTATCTTTTCTCCACTATATCGAATCTCGAGGGTGAGATTCATTTTAAGGGGGGTAGATTTGTAACACCCTCAAAATTACTACCATGCATTGCATACATTTTTCATGTAGAGAAGCATTTAAAATGAAAAAGAAAATAAAGAGAGGAATATAGAGGCAAATAAATAATAAAAATAAATAAAAATATAAAACAATGAAAACAAATAGAAAAGAAATAAAAAGAAAAAGAAAAGATAAATAAAAATAGCCAAATCTGGCCACCCCTAATTTTTCCCCAAAATCCCCTAAATTCCCCTCTTCCCTAATTTCCCTAATTTTCCGTAATTTTCCTGATTTAATCCCAAATTCCCCAAAAATCCCCTAGGGAAATTTTCCCCACATTTGGGGGTGGATTTCCCCCCAAATTTGGCCGCACCACTTAGGGGAGGGAATCCTAGTGGCCCCCTCCCCCTTGGCCGCAGCCCATAAGGGAACCCTAGACGCCCCTCCCTTTTTTGTGGGCCTTTATTTTCCCAATTAATCTAAGGCATTGGTGAGAAATAATAATAAAATCACAGCCCCTAGCTACCACCTCTTTTAAAATTAAATCTCAGACCTTGGATAATTGAATTGCTAAAATCCTAGCCTCCCTAGCTATTTTCACCTCTTACCCTCCCCCCTTAGCCGCCACACCAGCCCCAAAACCCCCAGCCCGCCACCCTCCCCTGCTGCCAAGCACAGGTTGCCGCCCCTTGCTGGAGTTTGGCCACCGTGGAAGCTCCACCACACCTCGCCATCGCCGGAGAAGAGGCCCCCGACGTTCTGCCCTAGCCACAGCTGCATAATTCTCCAAGAAAATCTCCAGCTGCTGCCATTTCAAGGATAAGGCCCTGCCGCAAGGAAGAGAGGAGGAAGAAGTGAGGTAGGTTTTCGTTATCCCTCTTACCATGTCGCCGCTGTTTCTACGCACCCGTTTTCTCCACCCCTGCGAGCAGAAATTTCTGCGTGTGGACAGACCATGTTTTGGTCAATTTTTGACGATGGAATCGATCTACAAACTGTGTCAAGATCATAACCATGTCCACACTTGATCCCAGCCTTGTTCATCATAAAAACCCATGGAAGCCTACTAAAACTTACAAGAACCAGTGCAAACTGATTTTTATAAACCGCATCATAGAAATTGCATTCATCCACCTCATTGCATCTTGAGTAAAGTTTGTGCATGATAATTGATTGTTGTAATATTTGTATGTGCGTGGTTGTAAGTAGAAGGACACGCTCAAGAGGCCGTCTACAAGGAACTACAGCACCAAGAATTCGAGACGCTTGAGCAACACGAACCACGGGAGCAAGGCAAGTGCCCCTTTACCATATTGATCCCTGTTTTTTGAAACTGTTTTGCTTGCAAAAACTTGTATGCTTGTGTCAACTTGATGGGACACCCTTTTATAGGAGTTTACTAGTTTTGTTAACCATCCTTGTTGGTGGGAAAGTTGAAGAGTTGGGTATGGTCGTTTTTCCTTTTTGCTTGGCTTAACTTACGGGACATGGGAAGCTGAAATAAAACTTGTTTAGCTACTGCACTCATGAGAATAAATATAATGAGATCTTGATGATGTTAATAAGCACGAAATCAAGGAGATCTAGGCGAGCTTGGCTCGTGGATGTTTCTGAATGAAATGGTGGTTTGCTTGCCGTAGATCTAAGGACCGGTTCATGCGAGCACATGCCAGGAAAACAGTGCCACCACAAGGCCAAATATGGATGCGGCTTAGCTTACTAATTAGGTGTGTTGCTAGCTTGTTATGGACCATTGGATGGCGCGGGGAATGGGAGTCGAGGAGGACTTCCCTGGGAACTGAATGGCACATGAGGGGGCCCGTGGGTGGGAGAATGGAGATTCGAGCCTGCCGGTGAAATCTCAGTGGGTCCGTACATCCTAGTAGCCCCTTTGTAAAGGCTATTTTGAAATCTCTTGGCCATACACTGATGGTTGTGTACTGGTACAATGGAGGTTCTCTCTAGTCGCCGATGGGTGACGAAATCACGAACTTGTGGGTAAAGTGGTGCCATCTCTGCAGAGTGTAAAATTTTCATGATAGCCGTGCTTCTGGTTACAAGCACCTGGACAACTTCCATGATTAGAGGAAAAACTGAGGGGGCCCGACCTCCATCACGGGGTTGTGCCGCCTCGCCCGGGGATTGCATTGGGTGGTGCCGTGTTATGCGGCACCGAACAGCACACATATAAGGAACAATGTATTACATAAATCAAAGCGGAAGCTTTACAAATTGTCCTTTGTAAATAATTTACATAAAATAGCTACAGCGGAAGTCTATAAACAGCTCACGTGGAGTATCTAAGAAGCACTCGAGGAGGGGTCCAGCTCGCGGACTCCTCTCGCTAGCAACACGAAGACATGGCAGCGGCTAGGTTCTCCAAGGGTGACATAACTTGGAAGTTCCCGAGTCTCACCGGACAACCTTCTTTATAGCGTCGATGTTTACCTGCAAAACCACTTCTATAGCAAGAGTGAGCACAAAGGCTCAGCAAGACTTAACCGTCTCTCCTAAGGCAGGAAACTCTACATGAAAGTAACCTAAGACTTAACCCTGTAATTTGCGAAAAGACTCGCCTACGAGTTCATCCTTAACTTTCAGGTTTTAGCCATAATAGTAGTGACCTTGCGCTTAGCAACATTGGAACTCCACAATCAAACAAGAAACGCTTCGTTCCAATGTTACTTGTCCCAAGGTTGAAAAATAATTTTAGTTTGCTCTATCTCTACTTCAAACATGGTTTTCATGCAACTCTATAATTATCATAACAGCATTTAAAACTTTGCAAACTATTTCCACACAACTTGATTACTACGTCACAACACAGGGAGCAAGCGGTAGTCAATAACCACGATGGACGGTGATTCGAATCAAACACTACCCAGATAACTCGACACATACACCCGCCTCTGAAAACCCAACTCTGGCGTCCTTCATTACGTCGTATGTGGCAACCTTTCTCAGGACACTAGACTGTAGAACCAGTCGCGCCGTCTCGGGCTCATAGGTCTAACGAGACGATGTGGTATGCCTCTACAACCCAGTGAACCTGGTACATCGGTTTCTTGATTCCCATATGTCAGTAAGCATCCGGTACACAACTCAATACCTGCTCCTGGGTGCCGCACACGCATCCGTCCCTAACCGACACAGGCAGAGCTACTCGACCAAGACCTCGTCCTGTCGCTGCCTACCCATCCTGCCCGGTCTCATCTTTGGAAATGTAAACTTTAGTTTGCCCTCTTTTTCCATCTACACCCAGGTACTCTCGTCTATAGCTTGCGACTAGATTCCATCTACTCGACTTCTACCTGATGTCCTAAGCTATTTAGCACGGCATTATTCTACAGCGATGACCCAATGCTACCCTTGACCTCAGGGTTCATGTTTGGTTATGCAAGTGGAGTATAAAACATCCTTGACCTAATGCACATACACACTTTGACCAATAGTAGTGAACAAAGGAAAACTTTAAAAACGACTTAAGTGCAAACCGGGGCTTGCCTTGGTTTTGCAGGTGACTAAAGTCATATAAAATGAAGTTAGTTGCTGATGATGACTTGGATATCAAACACTGGCATTCTTGCTCCTTGATTCAAACTTCACCTTTCCTCCCCTCTTCCACGTTTAAACACTACACTTTATGAACATGCATACATGTTTAATTGTAAAACTTTTTGCTAACAAATGCTAAAGCCAAGTTTAAAACTGGAACTCTGTTCAATAGTTTAAAATGACACTGGGGGTGGTGGTTTGGGTGTGTGTCTAAGCACTATCATCAAGTGAGAAGTGAAATTCGTCACTTGGGTGGTGATCACCTGATTGGTTGAACAGAACACTACTGATCCAGGGCTCCAATAAATCTGGAAATTTTCTTGTGAGTTTCTTGTCACAAGAAAGTCCTCTGGACCAAAATTCAGAATATTTCACTAAGTGGATCACCCAGAATAATTCCTTAAGCATCTAAGCCAAAAGGAATTAATTTTGAATAAATTTTGCACTTTCATGCAAATCCAAGTGAACTAAAATTTCATACATAGATTAGGGAACAAGCATGAAATTTCCTATGATTTTTGGAGCTAAGAAATGCCCAGAACTGAATTTCCAAGTTTTGGGAATTGCTCTGAAAATGTTTCTGTATTTATTTGAATGCAGAAACTTGGAATTAGAATTACCCTAAATAATCAACTTCAAATGAGCTGAAACTTTTACAGGAGTCTCCTAATATCCTAAAGAATATCCTGGCAAAATTTGGGGAATTTTGGATGAACCAAACTCCCTCTAAAATTCTTTTGCTGAAATATTTAAAGAATTCTCCAGAATTTTCTATTGGTTTTCATGCAAATTCGGTTGCATATTTGGATAGAGTTTTTCATCCTGAATCCAACCCAATTTGAATCACTAAATTTGGAGCTTCCTAGCAAAAGTTATGAGGTTCTAAAATTTGAACCAAATCTGGAATTCAAATTAATCCGGGAAATGTTAAAACTCTGACGGTGGGTCCATCCAACACGTGTCGGTTGCCGGAGCTAAGCCACACGGGGCCGCAGACCCTTTCCCGCGCCACCACACTGGATCACACGCCACAGCCGATCCGGATTTTTAATCTTCAGCTGCTGACACGTGGGCCCGATGGGGGTCTTCTTCTTCCTCCCGCTCCCGCGCCTTCCCCTCGCCGGCGCTCCACTGGAGCTCGCCGGACCCGGCTTCCCGGCCGCCCCTCGGCCGGAGACTCGCCGCCTGGGGGTTTTCAGGGTCGGGGAACATGTCTACGGGGTTGGCTCGGGCTGCCGGTGGCCAGAAGTAGGCCGGCGACGTGCGCACACTTCGGTACAGCTTTGGCGCCGTGGCCCGAGCACCCTAGCCTGCCAAAAGTTCGGCGGACGCGCTCTAAAGCAGCAATGGAGGTTAGGCTAACTCGGCACGGCCTCAAACTGGCTCGGAAACGGCGGCAAGTGGGGGTTCACCGTGTGCCCGGCGGTTCCCGCCATGATCGCCGCTCGGAGACTTCAAAATGGTCTGCTAATATGGGGTTTCAAGCCAGGATTGGGGAGGGGATCGGGTCGCCCTCGAGTCTAGATCCTTTGAGCACAGTTTAGTGAACTAAAGACGAGAAGGGAAGGGAAATTTGGAGAATTCATACCGGAACATCGTTCTGTGGCCGCCGGCGAAGTTTCTCCGAATTCTCGCTCGGTGGTTCACGGCTCGCCTTGTATTTTGGGTGGAAGAAGCAGTGAGCAGCAGCGCACCGATGACCGTCCTCGCTTGGTTAGGAAAATCCACGGAGTGGGCTGTCCACGGGAACGACGAGCTGCTGTGCAGTTCGGTTGACGCGGAAACGAGCTTTGCTAGGGAAGGGAGGCCGGAACCTGACTGCTCTTGCGCTGAGGGAGTGGAGGGCGATCAGGCCTTGCCGTTTTGCGGCTCAGACAGTGCTGCGCGCTGGTTTTGCATGCACCTCCGGTCAGACCCGAAGCGGCGGCGAGCTCGAGGTTTATCGGGCGCGAGGAGGAGAAGAGAAACACCGTTGGCTCGGTTCAGAGGAAAAAGATCATGCTGAGGCAGGGAGGGGGGCGGTAAGCTGGTCGCCAGCGCGCGAGGGCGGGTGAGGCGGTGGCGTCGGGGTAGCCTCGGTGGCGCAAGGAGCTCGGTCTAACCCGAGAGCAAACACTTAGGTGTTAAGTTTTCCTCCTCTTCTATGACAATTGAGCCCCACCAAGTTTCTTTCTCAAATATCTCCAGATTTTTGGCCTAGTGCAAACTCAGCTCTGAGGAACTCAAATCCAAAAGTCATCTGACAATTTGACAAGTTGTTCCTCAGTTTTGAGTTTAAATTCAAATTTGGATGAAATTTACAAGTTCCTTTGACATTCATATCAAAGCACCTCCAAATTTGCTCAAAACTGGTCTCCCTCATAATTTGGACCTGAGGAATTCAATTATGTCCTCTGATCTTTGAGTTGGCCATGGCAAATACAACTTCTCAAACCACAGTTTGAATTTCCTCTTTTGAAAATGCCCTTCTTCCTTTTGAAGTGACCCTTTTAGTTCAAACTGAATTCAAAGTCCCATTTCTTGCATATAAACTCAACTTTATTCATAGCTCAAGTTTTCTATTTACAAGTTTTGGGACTTTTACATTCCTCACCCCTTAAAAAGAATCTCGTCCCGAGATTCATGATTAAGGACAAAATGGAGAGGACAACTACTAAGTATAAGCCTCTAACAACTCTGGATGATTGCGTTGCAAATGCTCCTCGCTTTCCCATGTAGCTTCCTCGGACGTGTGATTTTCCCATAGCACTTTGAAAAATTGCAACGTCCGATTTCTTGTTTCGCGAGTCTTCTCATCCATTATCCGGGTTGGTCGCTCAACATAAGTGAGGTCCGGCTTCAGATATGCTATGCCTTCCGTGAGAATCTCTGTTGGAACTTTCAAACACTTCCTCAATTGAGATATGTGGAAGACGTTATGCACTCTGGCTAAGGCTGCCGGTAGCTCCAAACGGTATGCCACGGTTCCACACCTTTCAATGATAGCGAAGGGACCGATAAAACGTGAAGCTAATTTCCCTTTCACTCCAAATCGGTGAATGCCCTTCATAGGAGATACGCGGAGATATACGTGGTCCCCAACTTGAAATTCCAGGGGACGACACCTCTTATCTGCATAGCTCTTTTGTCTGGACTGAGCGGCTTTAAGATTTTCCTGAATAAGCCTCACCCGCTCTTCTGCTTCATTTACGAGATCAATCCCGTAAATAACTCTCTCGCCGGATTCACACCAGTTCAATGGTGTGCGGCATTTCCGGCCATAGAGAGCTTCATAAGGCGCCATTTTTATACTTGATTGATACCTGTTGTTATATGAGAACTCTGCCAATGGTAAGTGATCATCCCAGCTCTTACCGTGGTGGATGGCACATGCTCTCAGCATATCTTCAAGTATTTGATTCACCCTCTATGTTTGCCCATCGGTTTGAGGGTGATACGCGGAGCTTCGAATCAATTTGGTTCCCAAGGATGCGTGTAGCTGCTCCCAGAAACGAGCAACAAACAACGCGCCTCGATCAGAGATGATCGTCCGGGGAACTCCATGTAGGCACAAGATCCGTGCTATGTATAACTTCGCATATTGCTTGGCATTGTATCTGGTATGCACGGGGATGAAGCGTGCCGATTTGGTCAACCGGTCCACGATTACCCAAATCGAGTCATGGTGGTGGGAGGTCATCGGCAACCCAACGATGAAATCCATACTCAAGTCTTCCCACTTCCATGCCGGTATCTATAGCGGTTGCAGCAGGCCCGACTTCTTTACGTGGTCGGCCTTAATTCTTCGACACGTATCACATTCTGAAACGTATTTTGCAACTTCACGTTTCATACGTGTCCACCAAAACTTCTTCCGGAGGTCTTGGTACATTTTATTGCTGCCAGGATGAATAGAAAATTTGGATAAGTGAGCTTCATCCAAAATTTTCTTCCGCAGCCTCATATCACGGGGTACGACTATCCGGTCCTTGAACCACAAGGTATCTTCATCATCCAACCGAAAACATTTCATCTCCCCGTTCTTCAACCTCCTTTTGATATGAGCCATGCCCTTGTCTTTCTTTTGAGCCTCCATAACCTCCTCTCTTATTGTGGGTATGAGAGCTAGATTATGTAGAGCTCCATATGGAACCAAGTAGAGGCTTGGCTCTTCCTCTTCTATCGGTGCCATGGTCAAGTTATTAATATGAGACTTCCGGCTGAGTGCATCGGCAACCACATTTGCCTTGCCCGGATGATAATGAATTTCAATCTCATAGTCCTTGATCAGCTCCAACCATCACCGTTGCCGCATATTCTACTCTTTTTGAGTGAATATGTACTTCAAGCTTTTGTGGTCGGTGTAGAGATGAACCAGATTTCCCAATAGGTAATGTCTCCACATCTTCAAAGCGAGTACCACGCCAGCAAGCTCGAGATTATGAGTTGGATAATGTTGCTCATAATTTCGTAACTGCCATGATCCATATGCGACCACACGCCCTCCTTGCATGAGTACACAACCAAGCCCGATGCCAGACGCATCACAAAAAACATCAAAAGGCTTGGTTGTATCCGGTTGAGCTAGAACCGGGGCTGTTGTGAGGTGTTTCACCAACGCTTGAAAAGCTTCCTCACACGGCTTGCTCCAATCATATTTGATGCCCTTTTTCAGTATCTCCGTCATAGGTTTGGAGATTTTTGAGAAGCCCGGGATAAATCTCCGGTAATATCCCGCCAAACCCAAGAAGCTACGAACTTCATGGACTGTTGTTGGAGACTTCCATTTCAGCACTTGTTCAATCTTGCTTGGATCAACAGCAATGCCTTCTGCTGAAATAATGTGCCCAAGAAATGGCACTTGGTTGATCCAGAATTCACATTTACTAAACTTTGCATAGAGCTTGTGATCTCTCAGTCGTTGGAGCACAATATGCAAATGTTTAGCGTGTTCCTCTTCGGATTTGGAATAGACCAGGATGTCATCGATGAATACCACGACGAATTGGTCCAGCTCCGGCATGAATACCGAGTTCATAAGGTACATAAAGTGAGCCGGAGCATTGGTCAACCCAAATGACATGACAAGATACTCATAGAGTCCGTATCTTGTCGAGAATGCTGTTTTCGGGATATCTTCCTCTCGGATCTTAATTTGATGATACCCCAACCTTAAGTCCATATTAGAGAAGACTTTAGCACCCACTAGCTGATCGAAGAGGATATCAATTCTTGGTAGTGGATACTTATTCTTTATAGTCACAGCATTCAAAGGACGATAACCGACACATAGCCTCAGCGTCTCATCCTTCTTCTTCACAAATAAAGCTGAGCATCCCCATGGTGATGAACTTGGACGAATAAACCCCTTGTCTATCAGATCCTTAAGTTGCTCCTTCAATTCTGCTAACTCACTCGGAGCCATTTTGTATGGTCTCCGAGAGATCGGTGTGGTTCCCGGCATCAACTCTATTTTGAATTCCACCTCGCGCTCAGGTGGTAAGCCTGGAAGATCTTCGGGAAACACGTCCGGATATTCACGGAAAACCGGAATGTCTTCTAACTTGCACACCTCGGCATTACATACTTCTGGATCTTTAGAAACCGCTTCGCCGAGATACAATGTTTGACGTCCGTGAAGTGGAGAGTCCATGTGAACACTCCTGTTCTCGATGTCCAGAACAGCCTTATGGAAGGTCAACCATGATATTCCCAATATGGCATTGATTCCTTGGTCTTCAAGAATGATGAGGGTGGTAGGATAAATTTTTCCACCCAAACAAAGTGGTGCTCAAGAGACGACTTCATTAGTGGATATGTCTCCACCTGGCGAATGAATAAGATAAGACCCTTTTGTAATAGTGGTGGAGATCTGATCCCGGATCACCGTTGTCCGGCTAATGAAGTTATGTGTTGCACCAGAGTCGAATAAAATAACAACCGGCTTGTCATTTAAGGTGAACCTGCTGGCAAGAACAGGTCCTCCCTTTGGCAGATCATCGACTAACACATAATTGACTGTTCCCACTTTCGACGTAGCTTTTCTAGGCTGCCCAAGATCACTCTGTGGAACTGGAACCGCAGACACAATGTTTCTGCTCGGTTCAGTTGCTTCATTGACATTGAGTTCATTGTCAGCGTGAAGTGGGACAGCACTCGGTTCAGCTGAGAAATCAACTTGTTCATCTTCAACCTCTTGAGGAAAATAGTATTCTGGTGCACCTTGGGGATACTGAGATGCAGGAGAAATAAGTTGCTTCTGCGGTGGAGGTGAATAAGACCTCTGTGGAGTAGAAGAGTCGTCACACTCCCAGAATGATTGCACCTCTTGTGGAATCTCTCGACCGGAAGGTGAACGGATTACCAACCGATACTTCTGAGGCAGACGATTGTCTTCATCTTGTGATGAGTCCCTCTCCCTCTTTTCTTTGAGGTAGAGGTTGGAATAATATTCTTGAGCGATAGCACAGCTCACAAACTCATCAAAATTCTCTTGGCTAACTTGAGCCAATTCACATCGCAGCCTAGCAGTCAGCCCTCGATAATAATGATAACCCCTCATGGATGGTGATTTCACATAGTCAGGGACATATTGAGCTAAGCGATTGAATTCCTTCGCATACTCAATAACACTCATGTCCCCTTGCTTCAGACTCCAGAACTCATCCAGACTGGTTTGCATTATGCCCGCAGGGATGAAACGGGCACGAAATGCAGCCTGGAACTCTGCCCATGTGACACGATGCCCTGCTGGTTGGACAGCAAGGTAGTCTGCCCACCATGCTCCAGCAAAGCCGTGAAGCTGCTGAGCGGCATATAGAGTCTTCGAGAATTCATCACATTGGATCAACCCGAACTTGGATTGAATGACACGTAACCAGTGATTTGCTTCACAACGGTCAGCCGCCTCAGAGAATAACGGCGGTTGTGTCGCCAAGAAATCCAGATACGTGCTCGGGGTTGGCATGTGACGTTGAGCTTCTCGATCTATGCCTTGGTGAACTAGAGTTTGGAGAGTTTCATTCATCTTTGCCACAATTTCAGCAAATCCGGTTGGCAATGGCTCTTGTGACGAAGTCGAGTCATTTCCACCTCGACTTGAATCTCCAATCTCCATTTGAGGATGTGTGCGTACAATACTGCACGAAACAAAATTTTGAGTTAATCAAAATTCTATCTCAGTAGTAAGTAAAGATAAGTAAAACATGAACATGTCATGAACTTTATGAAAGCATAACCACATTCACGTTTAAACAAATCTTAAGTACGCTAAACTAATCAGCAGGACTACCCTGACCAGTTCACACAAACTCCGAATTTTACTCAAGTTATCCACAAATTATTGACTCGAGTTCAATACCAAAGTTGTAGTAAACTTCAGTATCTCTCCAACGAGTATTCATAGGCTCCTTAAGGATTCTTCTACAGGAAGTTATGGTTTAAAAACAGAAAGGTCCAGAGAGGTTTTTGCTACTGTCCTGGTTCTGAACAGCTTGCCTTCCACTGGACTTTTCACCCACTTAATATGTGATTCTGCTCTGAAGGCCTACAAGAAAGTTGTAGAGCACTTGAAAATCTTTCCAGAACGGTATCATAAACCTTATTTGGGTCAAGTTACTCAGAGTTATGCTCTGTTAAAGTCCAGCAAGAATTCCTGCCAGAAACAGAGCACTCTGTTTTTGAAAACTTTGACGCCTAGTCATACTCTCATTTGAATCTTAGCTCAAAATAAGAGTTCAGTAGCTACTACCTGTTTCAAACTTCCATTTTTAGCTGAAAGTTAGTTCATGAATCATTTCTTCATAGGGAAGAGGTTATTAAGTGTAGTACGATGTCGATGCACCGTAAGACTCATGTCGGTACTACGTTACCTCACCAAAGGAAAATCCTAACCGGATTACACCGGCATATACATATGATCAGTGGCACTAAGACGGTCTCTCGCACACGTGTACTACACGGGATACATGCGTGGTTAGTACCTGCAGAAAAACACTCAATAGTGGTGCACTCAATGGTTTGTTTCATTTCAGGCAGTTCCATATTTGAAAGTAAATACAAACGCCCGTATCATTGTCATACGGCCGTCCTTGAGTTAAGCCACGTCTCAAGGCACGTGATCGTGTTTCAACACCACACGACGGGGAACCCGAGTATGTCATGAACGGGTCGTCACGGTTGGGAATGTTATCAACCCAACGGATACCACCTACTGCCCTGCAGGGCACGCCGATGCCAAGCGCTGCGTATGTCCTCCTGGGCTACTTCCAGACGAACACACTATCGCGTTACTGACCACACGATGGGGTCTCCACTTACTTGCCTAATGCACGCTAGGGATCAGCGTTTCATATGAACTCAGGAACATGAAGAGTCCAAGAGTTTCATATTAACATGTCACACCAAGCTGTGAGATCTAACCCTGAACCACTTTCCTCGTCGGGGGAGCTAACCGAAATTGAACCGCT
Source organism: Neostapfia colusana (assembly GCA_030760725.1). Taxonomy (NCBI): domain Eukaryota; kingdom Viridiplantae; phylum Streptophyta; class Magnoliopsida; order Poales; family Poaceae; genus Neostapfia; species Neostapfia colusana. The sequence continues at coordinate 28,139,780 of JASWHV010000019.1, read as the reverse complement.
TTCGGTGGCGTTCCTTACCATTCTTACCAGAACGTAGGTGCGTCGTTACATAATAAAAGTTCAGAATTAAAACACATATGTTAGTCTTGCCACTTTAAGTAACTACACTACTATAGTCCTTATGTGGGCCTAATATCGTTTCCTCACCGTATCCTAAGTTTTTGTCGTAATACCATCCTTATTCCGTGCGCTATTACCAATGCGGCTCTGATACCACGCTGAGGGGGCCCGACCTCCATCACGGGGTCGTGCCGTCTCGCCCGGGGATCGCATTGGGTGGTGCCGTGATATGCGGCACCGAACAGCACACATATAAGGAACAATGTATTACATAAATCAAAGCGGAAGCTTTACAAATTGTTCTTTGTAAATAATTTACATAAAATAGCTACAGCGGAAGTCTATAAACAGCTCACGTGGAGTATCTATGAAGCACTCGAGGAGGGGTCCAGCCTGCGGACTCCTCTCGCTAGCAACACGAAGACATGGCAACGGCTAGGTTCTCCAAGGGTGACATAACTCGGAAGTTCCCGAGTCTCACCGGACAACCTTCTTTATAGCGTCGATGTTTACCTGCAAAACCACTTATATAGCAAGAGTGAGCACAAAGGCTCAACAAGACTTAACCGTCTCTCCTAAGGCAGGAAACTCTACATGAAAGTAACCTAAGACTTAACCCTGTCATTTGCGAAAAGAATCGCCTATGAGTTCATCCTTAACTTTCAGGTTTTAGCCATAATAGTAGTGACCTTGTGCTTAGCAACATTGGAACTCCACAATCAAACAAGAAACGCTTCGTTCCAATGTTACTTGTCCCAAGGTGGAAAAATAACTTTAGTTTGCTCTATCTCTACTTCAAACATGGTTTTCATGCAACTCTATAATTATCATAACAGCATTTAAAACTTTGCAAACTATTTCCACACAACTTGATTACTACGTCACAACACAGGGAGCAAGCGGTAATCAATAACCGCGATGGACGGTGATTCGAATCAAACACTACCCGGATAACTCGACACATATGCCCGCCTCTGAAGACCCAACTCTGGCGTCCTTCATTACATCGTATGTGGCAACCTTTCTCAGGACACTAGACTGTAGAACCGGTCGCGCCGTCTCGGGCTCATAGGTCTAATGAGACGATGTGGTATGACTCTACAACCCAGTGAACCTGGTATATCGGTTTCCTGATTCCCATATGTCAGTAAGCATCCGGTACACAACTCAATACCTGCTCCTGGGTGCCGCACACGCATCGGTCCTTAACCGACACATGCAGAGCTACTCGACCAAGACCTCGTCTTGTCGCTGCCTACCCATCCTGCCCGGTCTCATCTTTGGAAATGTAAACTTTAGTTTGTCCTCTTTTTCCATCTACACCCAGGTACTCTCGTCTATAGCTCGCGAGTAGATTCCAACTACTCGACTTATACCGGATGTCCTAAGCTATTTAGCATGACATTATTCTACAGCGATGACCCAATGCTACCCTTGACCTCAGGGTTCATGTTTGGTTATGCAAGTGGAGTATAAAACATCCTTGACCTAATGCACATACACACTTTGACCAATAGTTGTGAACAAAGGAAAACTTTAAAAACGACTTAAGTGCAAACCGGGGCTTGCCTTGGTTTTGCAGGTGGCTAAAGTCAGATAAAAAGAAGTTAGTTGCTGATGATGACTTGGATATCAAACACTGGCCTTCTTGCTCCTTGATTCAAACTTCACCTTTCCTCCCCTCTTCCACGTTTAAACACTACACGTTATGAACATGCATACATGTTTAATTGTAAAAATTTTTGCTAACAAATGCTAAAGCCAAGTTTAAAACTGGAACTCTGTTCAAGAATTTAAAATGACACTGGGGGTGGTGGTTTGGGTGTGTGTCTAAGCACTATCATCAAGTGAGAAGTGAAATTCGTCACTTGGGTGGTGATCACCTGATTGGTTGAACAGAACACTACTGATCCAGGGCTCCAATGGAGCTGGAAATTTTCTTGTGAGTTCCTTGTCACAAGAAAGTCCTCTGGAGCAAAATTCAGAATATTTCACTAAGTGGATCACCCAGAATAATTCCTTAAGCATCTAAGACAAAAGGAATTAATTTTGAATAAATTTGCACTTTCATGCAAATCCAAGTGAACTACAATTTCATACATATCTTAGGGAGCATGAATGAATTGTCCTAGGATTTTTGGAGCTAAGGAATGCCCAGAACTGAATTTCCATGTTTTGGGAATTGCTCTGAAAATGTTTCTGTATTTATTTGAATGCAGAAACTTGGAATTAGAATTACCCTACATAAATCAACTTCAAATGAGCTGAAACTTTTACAGGAGTCTCCTAATATCCTAAAGAATACCCTGGCAAAATTTGGGGAATTTTGGATGAACCAAACTCCCTCTAAAATTCTTTTGCTGAAAAGCTTTAAAGAATTCTCCAGAATTTTCTATTGGTTTTCCTGCAAATTGGGTTGCATATTTGGATAGAGTTTTTCATCCTGAATCCAACCCAATTTGAAGCACTAAATTTGGAGCTTCCTAGCAAAAGTTATGAGGTTCTAAAATTTGAACCAAATCTGGAATTCAAATTAATCCGGGAAATGTTCAAACTCTGACGGTGGGTGTGGCGGACCGGAATCCGCCCATCCAGGATCGCAGAGGGTGGTGCCACACGATGCGACACCCGACAGAACACGTCATAAGAACACATTATATTACATCGGAAAAACAAACTGTATGTACAAAGTAGTACACTTCTCAGTTACAAACTAGGGTCTTTATTACACAGCGGAAGTTTCTTTTGTACAACTCACGCCCGCCTATCTAGCAAAAGTCGGTTGCCCAGCCCTAGGGCAACCCACACTAGCTGCACGTCTCAGCTCAGCGCGTCGTGTACGGCTCCCACTCAGCCGTGGTCCCCGACGGAGGGTAACCTTCGCCGGTGGACTCGTACTCCGAGTCCGTGGGTGGCTCCTCATCTGAAAAACACTTAAGCAGCAACCGTGAGCACGAAGGCTCAGCAAGGCTTAACCGACTCCCTAAGCATGAAACTCTACATGAGGTGTACCATGACATAGGATAGCAATGTTGCAGCAAATGGACACGCCTACAAGTTCATCCTTAGTTCATCTTTTAGCAACAAGTTAACGGTTCATGAAGATGAAATTTAGTGAGCAATATTTGGTGGCACACAGGTACAATGCAATTATATCATAACAGCAATATTGAATCACAACATTTCATTCATTAATCTACGTTACGACGCAGTGAACAAGCGGTACTCGTCACCGCGAGGGACGGCGAATCGACTCGATATACACCTGCAGGGAAACCCAAAGAGCACGTCACGTACGCCCACCCGTGGAGCTGCACTGCACGCTCACTCGATGTCGTACGGGACAACCTTTCACCCAACAGCCCAAACGTCGAACCGGTCGCACCGAAACGAGCAGGAGGTTCCCCACACGGAGCATCTCTCTATGCCCGTTGGCAGATTTACACCTTGCTGCCCTCAGCCTACACCTATAAATCGGTGCTTTATGCCTCGACGCCCGGAGGTTTAGGCTACATCGGTTTATCGGGGCCCATATATACGATATGCCTTCGGTACGTTCAATACTTGTTCAGCAGGGCCGCAAATGGCTCGGTACTCAATCGACACGGACAGGGCTGCGCACACAAGATTTCCTCTTGCTGCGCCCTAGCCCCTGCCTAGTCTCATTTTCATTACTAAAGTGATCTCACATCACTCAACCGAACCCGTGTGTCCCAAGCCTATCTCGCGAGTAGATTCCAACTACTCGACTTGTACCGAAGTCCTATGAATTATTAAGTATAGCCTGTCTACTCGAGATCATAGACACTACCCTCACTCTTAGGGAAAATTCTGGTTATGCAAGTGGGGTTCCATCCATCCTATACCTAATGCACAGTCATACTTCACACTATATATGTAAACAAAGTAAAACTTTATAAAAGAGTTAATGTAAACCGGGGCTTGCCTTGTTGCTGCTGGTCAGGAGTTAGTTCTTCCTCTGGAAGCAGGAAGTCGAGAACCTCCGGGGCTTCCTCGCCTTCAGCGACTACACGTTATTGAAATACTACATGTTAATTTAAATGCAATGTGTGAACTTGAATACATAATTGCTAATAACTCTAGCTAGCCCTCTCCTTTGGTTCTGAAATTTTTATGGTGGATTGGTAGGGTCCTAACCATAGTTGTGACCAAGTTTTATTTGCAACAAAGTTAAAATTGAACCTTGTACAAATAAAAGCCTATTTGTCAATATTTGAGCCTCTAAGTAATTCCAGGGTTTTTAATGGCTCCCACCATTACTTTCTGGAAACTAGAATTTAGGATGATTCTAATGGAGTTGGTTTCATGTCATTTGAAGAATTCTCAAGAAAGTTATGCCCTAATTAAGATTTGAGAAAATCTGAAAAATGTTTCTGTACATTTTTCTATTTTCTCAGGGCAGTTCTCTTAATCACCCCATTAGGGTAACTAAATGAACTTGGATGAATCTGAAAATTTTACTGGGATTCAGGGATTTTCCAATTAACCTTTCAGCTAAATTTCAGAATTTTTCATAAAGTAGTTCTCCAGATAAAATTCCCAAAAGTTTAAATTTTAGAGATTTAATTCTGGAAAACTATTCACTTTCATAAGCTGAATTTGGTATTTCCTGAAAGTACTCAGAATTCTGAGTTCAGCAAAATTTGGTTCATCGAATTTGGAGTTTTCTAGCAAAAGTTCTATGCATTTAAAGTTTGAACTAAAGCTGAAAATTCGAATAAAGTTTAAATCCTGCGGGTGGGTCCCACTCTATCGGCTGTTGCTCGAAAAACTTGGATAACCGCAATCCTAGCCCATGATTCTTGCTGGTTTTTGATCCTAGGTGGTCGTGGCAGGGTGTAGATCGTGTGTTTAGCTCGGTACGCCCGGTGATAAGCCAACACCCGTGAATTTTGGGATTTGGTGGAGCTCGGCCTTAAGAACACCGAAGTGTTCCTGGAAGAAATTCTCCCCCGACGGTGCATGAAATACCGAACGGTAAGGACAAGCAGAACCAGCACCTTCTGGCGGTCGTTTCTTGTGTTGAGCGTCGGGCCCGAGGAAGCCTGTGCTGTGCGGGCGCCGGCGATCAGAGGGCGGCGACTCCGGGTGCGCTGCTTCGGATGTAGGCGGGTGGAACCGAGAGAATGGGGAGCGAATTCACGCCGACCAGGGTGCGATCGCGTGTTTTGTAGCCGGCGCCCTCATCCCCCCGAGCAGGAGGTGGCGCGGTGGCCGCGTTGGGACGGGGTCGACCCCGTGCGCTGTCGGCCGCAGGGTGTTCGACTGCGTGCCCGAGTCGGTTTAGTTCTCAGGGTGGCTGACCAGTGGGCACGCTTCTCCCCTCTAATTCCTTCTCCCCCTTTCTGTTGTAAATATCCCAGCTACTGAACATTGAATGGGAGACTTCGCCCCCAAGTCTTGGTTTGAATTTGAGTTTTCAAATTCAAACTTTGTTTGGTTAAATTTGCTTCATGTTTAAACTGAAATTCAAATTCAGTTTTGAATTATTGCAAATTTAGCTCCCGACAAGATGAACTCCAATAGGGATGAAAATTGGTGGGCTAACTCACAAAAATGTGCTGATTTTGAATATGAAGCTAACTTTTGAATTTGATGGATGAAAGTTGCTGCAATTTGAATTTACATTCAAATTGGCCTCTTTTTCAAATACCCCCAAAAGTGCCTCAAAAAGTGTTGGATTTACATGAAACTTGGACTGAACCTTCCCAAGACTTGTCAAGTTCTAGGGGTGAGCTCAACCTCTCATGTTCATGTGTACAAATCCCACTTTGTGAAAATGAAGGCTTTCCCCTCTAATCACTCTTTTGATGGAGGTTACTTGCTCTTCACAATATTTCCTAAGATATCCACAATAAAAACTGTGGTGTTGTGAGCTTAAGAAAAGTTTTTTGCATGTCCCTTTTCTTGGGCTTTTACTGTTGGTCCATCCAACACGTGTCGGTTGCCGGAGCTAAGCCACACGGGGCCGCAGACCTTTTCCCGCGCCACCACACTGGATCACATGCCACAGCCGATCCAGATTTTTAATCTTCAGCTGCTGACATGTGGGCCCGATGGGGGTCTTCTTCTTCCTCCCGCTCCCGCGCCTTCCCCTCACCGGCGCTCCACTGGAGCTCGCCGGACCCAGCTTCGCGGCCGCCCCTCGGCCGGAGACTCGCCGCCTGGGGGTTTTCAGGGTCGGGGAACATGTCTACGGGGTTGGCTCGGGCTGCCGGTGGCCGGAAGTAGGCCGGCGACGTGCGCACACTTCGGTACAGCTTCGGCGCCGTGGCCCGAGCACCCTAGCCCGCCAAAAGTTCGGCGGACACGCTCTAAAGGAGCACTGGAGGTTAGGCTAACTCGGCACGGCCTCAAACTGGCTCGGAAACGGCGGCAAGTGGGGGTTCACCGTGTGCCCAGCGGTTCCCGCCATGATCGCCGCTCGGAGACTTCAAAATGGTCTGCTAATATGGGGTTTCAAGCCAGGATTGGGGAGGGGATCGGGTCGCCCTCGAGTCTAGTTCCTTTGAGCACAGTTTAGTGACCTAAAGACGAGAAGGGAGGGGAAATTTGGAGAATTCATACCGGAACGTCGTTCTGTGGCCGCCGGCGAAGTTTCTCCGAATTCTCGCTCGGTGGTTCACGGCTCGCCTTGTGGTTTGGGTGGAAGAAGCAGTGAGCAGCAGCGCACCGATGACCGTCCTCGCTTGGTTAGGAAAATCCACGGAGTGGGCTGTCCACGGGAACGACGAGCTGCTGTGCAGTTCGGTTGACGCGGAAACGAGCTTTGCTATGGAAGGGAGGCCGGAACCTGACTGCTCTTGCGCTGAGGGAGTGGAGGGCGATCAGGCCTTGCTGTTTTGTGGCTCAGACAGTGCTGCACGCTGGTTTTGCATGCACCTCCGGTCAGACCCAAAGCGGCGGCGAGCTCGGGGTTTATCGGGCGCGAGCAGGAGAAGAGAAATACTGTTTGCTCGGTTCAGAGGAAAAAGATCACGCCGAGGCAGAGAGGGGGGCGGTAAGCTGGTTGCCAGCGCGCGAGGGCGGGTGAGGCGGTGGCGTCGGGGTAGCCTCGGTGGCGCCAGGAGCTCGGTCTAACCCGAGAGCAAACACTTAGGTGTTAAGTTTTTCTCCTCTTTTATGACAATTGGGCCCCACCAAGTTTCTTTCTCAAATATATCCAGATTTTTGGCCTAGTACAAACTCAGCTCTGAGGAACTCAAATCCAAAAGTCATTTGACAAGTTGACAAGTTGTTCCTCAGTTTTGAGTTTAAATTCAAATGTGGATGAAATTTACAAGTTCCTTTGACATTCATATCAAAGCACCTCCAAATTTGCTCAAAACTGGGCTCCCTCATAATTTGGACCTGAGGAATTCAATTATGTCCTCTGATATTTGAGTTGGCCATGGCAAATACAACTTCTCAAACCACAGTTTGAATTTCCTCTTTTGGAAATGCCCTTCTTCCTTTTGAAGTGACCCTTTTAGTTCAAACTGAATTCAAAGTTTTATTGCACAAGCCAACACTTTCATGAGTATACAAAAGTTTTTGTAAGTCCCATTTCTTGCATATAAACTCAACTTTATTCATAGCTCAAGTTTTCTATTTACAAGTTTTGGGACTTTTACAAAAACTTGGGATGGTTATTCGGGTATGGTTTTTGGGACTGGTTTTGGGACTGTTTTGGGTCATGACAATGAGTTTGGTTTTGGTTCCATGAAAATGAGATGGTTATGAATATTTATGAGTATGAGATGCACTTGAGAAAGAGTATTGGCTGGTTGAGGCTTGATAAATGGTGAATTATGATGAAGGAATGTTGATGAATTACTTGGTATGTTGGGATTTAGCTCACCTAGAAATAGTTGCTTTTTTACCATGTTTGTGCAATAAAAATTGCTTGCTGCAATGAACCTCTCCATTCCCTACCTTGTTGTAAGCTACATGTCATACTTTTTCCACACTTGCTGAGTACGACATGTACTCACCCTTGCATTCCCACATATACATCAGCTACAGGAGAAGAGTATTTCGAGGAACAGGTGGAGTACTAGGCGTGCGCACTACCGTCAACATGCCTGTGGAGTTGAAGTTGGAGCCTGCTGTCTTAGCCATTTTCCCTGTGTTTAGAGTCTTCCGCTGCAAGAATAAGTTAGATATTCCTAAGTGAGACAATGAGTCAATGTAATAATGTACTTAAACATTATTTCATGGTTATATTCTGAATTCAGTTTGTGATAAAGTTGTGTATGTGTGATGAACATCCTGGGCACACATATGCATTCACTTGGTTCATTTTCGGAACCGAGTATCACAGCACCATACATATGCATCATTTGCACCATACCATGTGCGTATGCATTGAACCATATAACATGTGAAATACTAAAGTAATGAGCAAGATTGAGTACCTCCTTTCAAAACATCAAGTAGTGTATAATAACCTTGGTCGTATCACATCCTTGTACTACTGATCAAGTGGCGCTATTCTACCTCCTTGAGCAATACAAGGGACACCAATTACTCAACATCAGTTTTTGGCCTAGGTCGCTGATGAACTCCTATTTGCAGCCCGTTTGGAGCCGATTTGGATTCATATCGGTGATCAGTGTTCTACCACGGTGCTGTAGGAAGAAAAAACAAAGTTGTTTGAGCCATTTTTGTGCGAGCTTGAGGTCGCCGGAGTCATGGATGCCGCTGCTGCCGTTGGAGGGTGCAATTTCAATCACCACCGGCCTGATTTGCCCCCACGGTCATGTTCCCCATCCCCCAAAACCCCCAGGCGGTCTGAATCGATGAAGTTAGAGGGGGGAATCACAGGACCGGCGAGGGCGCCGCCATCAGAGCTGCTGTCCGAGCCTCTGTTCTGAGGTTGAAGAAGACCCTGCTAGTGGGGCCCGCTGTCAGCCAGTATAGGTTCCAGAAAATGGTCAAACTTTGAGAGCCCATAACATTCTTAGGAAACTCCAAAAAATCCTCAAACAAATTTTGTTACAATCCTCTTGATGAGCACTATCCAGAGGTGTATCATAATTTGTATGAAAATCCCTGGATTTGCCTCATTAATTCATTTAAGAAAAATATTAGAGAATTAATTCCAGGAGTTCTGTTTATTGGAAAATTCCCAAATTTGGGCAGAACCTTCCCCCAATTAATGGATATCCCGAAGACGGCCTTCTTTGACGAGATATGGATTATATGAATATCTCATCATTACCAATGCCCTGGCACTTTTCATGTATCTTATGAACTCAGTGTTCTTGCTGGAGTTGGATAAGTTTGTGGTAGTGTTCATAGATGACATTTTGGTTTATTCCAAGTCTGAAGAAGAACACGCCGAACACTTGCATATCGTGCTTCAACGATTGTAGGACCATGAGCATTATGCCAAGTTCAGCAAATGCGAATTTTGGATCAGCCAAGTGCCATTTTTGGGACACATTATCTCAGCGGAAGGCATTTTGGTTGATCCAAGCAAGATTGAGCAGGTGCTGAAATGGATGTCCCCCACATCTGTCCATGAAGTCAGAAGCTTCCTCAATTTAGCGGGATATTACCGGAGGTTCATCCCGAGCTTCTCCAAGCTTGCTAAACCAATGACTGAATTATTGAAGAAGGGGACTAAATATGTTTGGAGCTCAGCATGTGAAGGAGCGTTCCAAGCATTGGTGAAACATCTCACAACATCCCCGGTCTTAGCTCAACCGGATACGACCAAGCCCTTCGACGTGTACTGTGATGCGTCCGGTATTAGGCTTGGATGTGTGCTGATGCAAGAAGGACGAGTGGTCGCCTATGGCTCACGCCAACTTTGTAACCACGAGCAGCACTATCCGACTCATAATCTTGAGCTTTCTGCTGTGGTATTGGCATTGAAAATGTGGAGACACTATCTACATGGAAAACTTAGTGCATCTCTACATCGACCACAAGAGCTTGAAATACATCTTCACTCAAAAGGAGTTGAATATGCGGCAACGGAGATGGTTAGGGCTGATCAAAGATTATGAGATTGAGATTCACGACCATCCCGGCAAGGTGAATGTGGTTGCCGATGCACTAGGCCGCAAATCTCAAGTCAATAATCTGTCCATCACTCCATTGGAAGAGGATGAACCGAGTTTATACTTGGTTCCCTATGGAGCGCACTATAATCTTGATCTCATTCCCACCATACGGGAGGCGATTATGTGCTCAGAAAAATGACGTGGGAATGTCGCACATTCGGAGGAGAATGAAGAATGGAGAAACAAAATGCTTCCGGAGAGATGAACACGGTATGCTATGGTCCAATAACCGTATAGTGGCGCCCCGTTATATGGAACTCCAGAAGAAAATCTTGGATGAAGCTCACTTGTACAAGTATTCTATTCATCCGGGCAGCAACAAGATGCATCAAGATCTGAAAACCAGATTTTGGTGGACCCAGATGAAAAGAGATATCGCAAAGTACGTATCCAAATGTTATACGTGTCGGCGGATTGACGCGGCCCCACGGCCTCGTCGAGCCAGGATCACGCTGAGGTGTGCTGCGTTGCACAGCACCGGATAACACACATCAAAGATAAAAAGTGGAAGCAAAGTTTTATTATATAAACAGGTTTATGAACATTTGTAAAACAAAATACATTCCGTCTACACTCACGGGCATAGACTACGCATTGACTTCACGTTCAGCCCGTGAACGTGTCCCCGCTAGCACACACGCACACTAACACGGCAGCGTGCACGACTCCCATTCGACGGGATTTCGCTCTTGGGGTTTCGTCTCCTCCTCGGGAGTCCCTTCCTCATAAACCCCTGCAAAAGCTTCAAACACAAGCAGTGAGCACAATGGCTCAGCAAGACTGACCCGTCTCTCCTATACATGAAACTTCTACATGAATGGTTTAGGGTACATGAGATAAATAATTTGCAAAGGACTCGCCTAATTATTTGAACCATAATTTCAAGTTTTAGCAGCAGGTTGTGGAAAACCTTAAGCTAAAGCACATGAGAGAGCCGCAATCAAACAAGAAACACATTTCTCTCATGTACTTTGCCCAAAGTTGAAAAGAACTTTAATTAGCTCTAAACTACAACAAGACATTAACAAGCAAGGTATAACTTTCAAATCAGCAAACTTTCAACATGTATCTAGCCTGTTCTTTCTACATCACGGTACAGTGAACAAGTGGTACTCACTGACCGTGAGGGACGACGATTATAATCGATTTACACCTGCAGGGTTACCTGAATAATCCGTCACGTACGACCGTACACGATGTTGCCTACAGCAACCATCACGGACGTCGTACGCAACCACCTTTCACCCGTTAGCCAAATATTGAACCGGTCCTATCGTCCCGAGCAAGAGGTCTCTGCGCGCGCATCCGCAGTGCCGCCAGCCGATTTACACCTCAAGCTCTCAACCTACCCTCTGAATGACAGGCAATGCCTCAATACCTAGCTACCCGAGTTATATCGGTTTCCCAGTTCCCATACAGCCGGTAGGTCTTCGGTACTGTTGTAGCTTGTTCAACAGGCCCACACACGGCTCGGTCCTCAATCGACACAAGTGGAGCTATGGCACCCAGGCCCCAAAGTTCTGCTGCCCTTACTCTCCGCTCGGTCTCATTTTATTGCCATGTGTTTCATTTGCTATCTTTACCCGGACGATGTGCCTCTAGCCTATTCTCGCGAGCAGTTCCAACTACTCGACTTGTACCGAATCCTACACTATATTAGCATTGCAGTAGCTAACGAGATTTTCAAACCTAATCCCAACCCAGGGTTTTCTTGTCTATGCATTTGGATTTCAAACAAGACTCTAATGCAAGAAGTAAGTGGGTGCTCAAAGTAAGTTCTCAAAACAGTAAAAATTTGTAAAAGGGTTAATGCAAACCGGAGCTTGCCTTGCTGCTCTTGGTCGTAGGCTAGTTGTTCCTCTAGAGTGACGAAGTCTAAGACTTCGGGTTCCTACTCAATCTTAGCGACTACATGTGATAAATATAAATATGTGTCAAATTACATGCATTTGAATTGAAGTTAAACTTATGAGGACTATAAGTGTTACTAGACAGACCCAATGACTCTGAAATTTTTACTGTGGTTGGGATATAACCTAAACAGAGACTTGGCCAAGTTTCATTTGCAGCACAGCTCATTTGAGCTCTCCAAAAATAATTATGTACTTGACCTTAATTGGAGCTCCTAGGGTGTTCTAGGGATTTTCAGGGAGCAAGCCGTGACTTTATGAAAACTATATTTTCAGAGGGTTCTTATAGAGTTGGTCTCCCATAATTTGAAGGTTCCTAGCTAAATATATGAGCCAAACAATTTCAGAGAAATTCTGAAAATGTTTCTGGACATTTTCTATTTTCTCTGGAACAGTTTTATTAATCACACCATTAGGTGGATCAAATGAGATCAAATGGATCTGAAATTATTATGGTAGCTCAGGGATATTTTGGTGAACATACCAGAAAATTTCAGAATTATCCTTCAAAGGGCTTTCCAGTTAAAATTATAAAGATTTTAAATTTTGAAGAATTAATTCCAGAGAACTAAGGATTTTCATGAAGTGAAACTTGATTTGTTGGAAAGTACTCAGAGAGCTGAATCCAATAAAATTTGGTTCACTCGATTTGGAGTTTCCTAGCCAAAGTTATGTGGGTTTGAAGTTTGAACTCAATCTGAAAATCGGGAATATGTTTAAATTGCTGCGCGTGGGAGCGGGCTACGTGTCAACTTCTCAGCGGTGGAGCTACGGAATATTTCACGCGCAGCCACACCCGATCCGGTGTCACAGCAAATCCTGGTTTTTAAAATATCAGCCGCTGACACGTGGGACCGGGGGCTTTGTCTACCTTCGGCCTCCCGCGCTCTGCTGCCGTGAACCCTCGCCGGAGTGCTCGCCGGTGGCCTCTGCCGTGTACCAAACTTCATGATCTTGGCCGCTTCTGCCTAATTCCACCGAGGGAACATGATGCTAGGCTCAGCTCGCTGTGACAATCACCGGAACACGGCCGGCGACGAGCGGCGGCTTCGGAAGAACTTCGGCCGTGTCGGCCAGACTTCCTAGCACCCAAAAAGATTAAGCTATTGGTCATAGAGCATCAGTGCTCCTTAGGGAAGCTTGGCATGGGCTCAAGGCAGCTCGGAAGAGGTCCTAAGTAGGCTCTCACCGTGCGCCCGATGCTTCCTGAATAAGCCGCCGTTGGCAAGCTTGGAAATACGCCATGTACAGGGGTTTTCATGCTAGGTATTGTGAAGCCAACTTGTGCGCCACTCAGTATAGTTCCTATGTGTGAAGTTTTGTGGTATTTAAACGAGAACCAAACGGGAATTTCAAAGCTTCTTACCCGAAGGTGACTTTGCAGCGGTTGGACGTAAGCTGCAAAATACCCTTTCGACACTCAACCTCTCAGCTCAAGCTTCGAAGGTGCGCTGCAGGAGGTCTTTGCGTGTCCGGAAACAGCCTTGCTCGGCTGTGACAAGCCCGGGGTGAGGCTGCCCACGAGAGCACCTCTTCTCGGCTTTGTATCGACCGCTGCGGAACGGTGTGGTTCTCGGTGTATGGAGCACGAACTCACTCGGTGATGGTGTGAGAGGGTTGTGGGGAATCCTATGGTGCCATTTTGCAGCTCAGCCGAAGCTCTCACGCGAGTTTGGCGGGTGGCCGAAGATCGGAGGAGCAGCGGCTATTCTGATCAGTTTCTTGCGCGAGGGAGCAACGAAGCGATCGGTTCTGCCTTCGATCGGGTCGGCTGCAGTGATAAGAGGGAGGGTGAGGCGGTTCAGTGGTCGGGGCGGCAACCAGCTGCTGTCCCGATCGATTCTCGCCGTGGCGGCAGCCCGAGCTTGCGCAAGAAACCGGGCTGAGTCCCTCAGTCGGTTGGTTCGGCTATTGAGGCTGACATGTGGGTCCCACCCTCCTTTTAACATCTGAAATTAACTCTCCTCTACTGCTCCAAACAGTAATCCCTCTAATACCCTCTAGAATTTGAATTATCTACCAAATGCCCATTTGAAGTTGATAGAATTCAAATTGTGAAGTGTTTGAATAAATTTTCAGCACATATGCAGTTTGAAATTCAAATTGAGTTTGAATTTGCTAAACTTAGCTCATGTCAAGATCAACTCCAAATGGAGTGAAAATTGGTGTGTGAGCTCACAAAAATGTGCTGAGTAAGAATATGCCTCCCACTTTTGAACTTATGGGATGGAAGTAGTTTGAATTTGAATTTGGGTTCAAACTAACCCCTTTCTAGCTATACCCAAAAATACCCCAAAAAGGTTTTGGACTTGGGTGAATTTTGGCATGAGCATTCCTAGCAAGGTGTTGGAGTTTTTAATATGCTCAGCCCCTAGATGATGCATGTGGGAAATGCCAATTTTCCATTTTGTGAGTTTATTCTCTAATAACCATGTTCATGGTGTTTACTTGCTCTTCAAATGTGTTCACAAAGTTTCTTCAAATGAAGTGTGTGTGTGGTGATGAACACTTTGAATACGTGCCAAAAACATAGGCCCTTACATTCCTCCCCCTTAAAAGAATCTTGTCCCGAGATTATAAGGTGAAAATGAGAGAGAGGACGGTGGAAGATTACCGTATATGCGACGTGAAAAATTCGGGGTGGTTAGCGCGAAGATATCCTTCGCTCTCCCATGTCGCTTCATCTATGCAGTGATTACTCCATAGAACTTTGTAGAACCACAACGTACGGTTGCGTTTGGTTCGGGCCTTTTCAACAATAATCTGAACCGGTTCCTCCCAATACGTGAGATCCGGTTTTTCAGTTCTTCAATATCCCCTAGCTGAATAGTAGTTGATAGCTTGAGACACTTCTTCAGCTGGAAGATGTGAAAGACGTCGTGCACACCTGAGAGTGCTTCTGGTAATTCCAGCCGGTATGCTACCGATCCACATCTTTCGGTAATCTGAAATGGACCGATGAATCAGGGTGCCAACTTTCCTCTCACCCCAAATCTGTTCACGCCCTTCATTGGAGACACACGTAGATATACGTGATCCCCGACTTCGAACTGTAATCAGCGTTATCTCCGGTCCACATACTGTTTTTGTCGGGATTGGGCGGCTTTTAAGTTCGCTTGAATCAGCCAAACTTTTTCCTCTGCATTGTCGACAAAGTCAATCCCGAAGGTGACCCTTTCGCCAGACTCACACCAATTCAGTGGTGTGCGGCATTTTTCCCATACAGTGCCTCATAAGGCGCCATCTTGATGCTGGCTTGGTACCCATTGTTGTACGAGAACTCGGCCAACGGTAAGTGATCATCCTAATTCTTACCGTGGTTGATAGCGCAAGCTCGTAGCATATCTTCTAAAATCTGATTTACCCACTCGGTTTGTCCATCCGTCTGCGGGTGGTAAGCTGAACTACAGATCAGCTTTGTCCCCAACGCAGCGTATAGCTGCTCCCAAAAACGGGACACAAATAAAGTGCCCCGATCCGATATGATGGTGTGGGGTACGTCTTACAGGCATAGGATCCGTGAGATGTACAATTCAGCATACTTCTTGGCGTTGTAGTTTGTGTTGACTGGGATGAAATGGGCAACTTTGGTGAGCCGGTCGACGATCACCCACACAGAATCATGCTTCTAAAAAGTTGTGGGTAAACCGACCATGAAGTCCATGCTCACATCCTCCCACTTCCAGGCAGGAATGCCCAGTTGTTGTAGCAGTCCCGGTTTCCTCATGTGGTCTGCCTTCACCCTTTGACATGTATCACACTCGGACACGTACTTTGTGATCTCCCGCTTCATCCGTGTCCACCAAAACTTGCTTCTAAGTTCTTGATACATTTTGTTGCTGCCGTGGTGAATAGAAAACTTTGACAAGTGAGCCTCATCAAAGATTTTCTTCCGTAACTCCGGGTTACGAGGTACGACGATCCGGTCCTTGAACCATAGGACGCCGTCTCCGTCTTTCCAGAAACATTTCAGCTCCCCACTGTCTATACGTCTCCGTAAATGTGACATGCCCTTGTCATCTTTCTGATCTGCCTCTATCTCTTCACGGATGGTGGGGATCAACGCTAAGTTGTAGAGAGCTCCATACGGAATCACATGTAATGGTGGCTCGCTCTCTTCCAACGGTGTGATGGTCAGATTGTTGACATGTGACTTGCGACTCAGCGCAACAGCCACTACGTTTGCTTTGCCGGGGTGATAATGGATCTCTATTTCATAATCCTTTATCAACTCCAACCATCTTCACTGCCTCATGTTCAGTTCTTTCTGAGTGAATATGTACTTGGGGCTTCTGTGGTCGGTATATAAATGTACGAGGTTACCGAGTCGGCAGTGCCTCCACATTTTAAGTGCGAGCACCATGGCAGCGAGCTCCAAGTCATGAGTTGGATAATGCTGCTCATGGTTTCTGAGCTGCCGTGATCCATACACGACCACCCTTCGGTCTTGCATCAGCACACATCCGAGCCCAATTCCGGATGCATTACAGTACACATCGAACGGTTTTGTTGTGTCTGGCTGCGCCAAAACCGGTGCTGATGTTAGGTGCTTCACTAATGCATTGAACGCTGCTTCACATGCTGGACTCCAAACGTATTTGGTCGCCTTCTTCAGCAGCTCTGTCATAGGCTTGGCAACCTTTGAGAAGTTCGGAATAAACCTCCGATAATATTCTGCTAGTCCGAGGAAACTCCATACCTCGTGAATAGTTCTCGGGGACTTCCAATTCAGCACTTGTGTGATCTTACTCGGGTCTACAGCGATGCACTCTGCTGAGATAATATGCCCGAGAAAAGGCACTTGCGATATCCAGAATTCGCATTGGCTGAATTTCCCGTATAGCTTGTGATCCTGCAGCCGTTGCGAGACTATACGCAGATGCTTCGTGTGTTCTTCCTCCGACTTGGAATATACCAATATGTCATCGATGAAGACAACGACAAACTTGTCCAGCTCCGGCATGAATACCGAGTTCATCAAATACATGAAGTGAGCTGGAGCATTGGTGAGGCCGAAGGACATGAACAGGTACTCATATAGTCCGTACCTCGTCAAGAAAGCCATCTTCGGAATATCCTCAGCCCGTATCTTAATATGGTGGTACCCAGATCTTAAGTCCATCTTGGAAAATATCTTTGCTTCGACCAACTGATCAAACAACATGTCGATCCATGGCAACGGGTACTTGTTCTTGATAGTTACAGCGTCTAGTGGATGATAGTCCATGCAAAGCCACAAAGTCTCATCTTTCTTCTTCAAGAATAATGCCGAACAGCCCCATGGCAAGGAGCTCGGCCTAATAAAACCCTTCTCCAGCAGGTCCGTTAACTGCATCTTCAGTTCAGCCAATTCCTTGGGCGCCATCTTGTACATCCTTCGGGATATTGGCATGGTTCCCGGTGCAAGTTCAATCCTGAACTCCACCTCTCGGTCGGGTGGCATCCCCGGTAAATCATCCGGGAACACGTCAGGGAACTCACGGACTACAGGAATGTCTTCCAATCTGATCGTTGTGGACTGATATACACTTGGAAGTTTTATTTCTGGACTGACCAGAAATAATGAATGTGACTCGTGCATTTATGGGTGTAAATGCACGACTCGGAGGACGGTGTCTAAAACAACGCCGTGGCGGGTTAACCACAACATCGCTAAGATGACATCGACCTTCTGTCCCTCTAAAATTATGAGATATGTAGGGTATACTCTAGCCTCTAAGCATAATGGTACTTCGGAGACCATCATGCTTGCTGAAATCTTCCCACCCGGTGAACAAATCAAATATGAACTTTCGGTGGATAGTATTTGCAAGCTGTGTTTAGCAATGAAGGCTTGGCTAATAAAATTTTGCGTGGCGCCTGAATCAAATAATACTATGGTGGGATGCTGGTGGAGTTGGAACATACACGTAAGGATTGGCTCTCCTTCCGACACGTCCTCTATGACAAGTTGGTGGATGGTGCCGGGCCTAGGATTTGCCCGCCGCTCATTAGTGGGGTTCCGGGGCTGATTCCTCCCTGGAAGCTGTAAAAGCCCAAGAAAAGGGACTTGCAAAAACTTTTCATCACCTCACAACACCACAGTTCTTGTTTTGGATAGATGGTGAAAAAGTGGGAAGAGCAAGTGACCTCCATCAAAAGAGGGATTAGAGGGGAAAGCCTACACTTTCACAAAGTAGGATTTCTACACATGAACATGAGAGGTTGAGCTCACCCCTAGGACTTGAAAAGTCTTGGGAAGGTTCAAGCCAAATTTCATGTAAATCCAACACTTTTTGAGGCACTTTTGGAGGTATTTGAAAAAGAGGCCAATTTGAATGTAAATTCAAATTGCAGCAACTTTCATCACCCAAATTCAAAAGTTAGCTTCATATTCAAACTCAGCACATTTTTCTGAGTAAGCCCACCAATTTTCATCCTCATTGGAGTTCATCTTGTCAAGAGCTAAATTTGCAAGAATTCAAAACTGAATTTGAATTTCAGTTTAAACAATGCAGCAAATTTAGCCAAACACAGTTCAAATTTGAGAACTCAAATTCAAACAAAGACTTGGTCACTAAGTCTCACATTAAATTGTGAGTAGCTGAGGATATTTTGGCACATCAGAATTGAGGAAATTTGGAAAAAAGAAATTGAGGGGAGGTCCCACATGTCAGTAGACTTAACAGAGAAGTCTCTCACTGATTTTTCCTCTCACAGCCGAGACAGCGCACGGGACCGCCGGCGCCGACCTCCTCGCGCAGCCACCTCCTGCTTCCCGCTCGCGCTGGCTGCCGTGTGATTATCTCCCTCTTCACTCGGCGTAATCCTTCCTTCACAGCACGAGCCGATCGTGTTTTGCCTCTTTCTCCCGAACAGCGCCGCACCGAGCTCGGTTCTTACCCCCGACGCCGCTCCTTGACTTCTTCCACTGCACCCCCGGCAACGATCGGCCTTCGCTCGAACCATAAACATGAAAAGAAAGCGCACACAGGTGTAGGAGCTGTTCCCCTGCTCAGCGCCGGTGCTCGGTGTCTCTGTGGGCTGCAAACTGAACGTCGGCGAGAAGCACCAAGGTGCAACCGGCGGAACCGCAACCGGCTCACCGTGGGCAGCGCTCCACAGCCGTTTTCACCGTTCCTCTCCTACACGAAAAAGGTGCACCGTGCTCTCTAGATCATGTAAATGCAAGCCGTATAGCGGTTGATCCACCGGATGGAGAGTATTTCCAGTTCTTCCGGAACGTAGTGTGTTCGGGTAGAGCGCGGTCTACCCCAAAATTCATGCTACTCGTTTAGCTATTGGCCGCGCAGGCTTGTCAGCACCTTCCTTACTCCCTAGCGGCCCTCCTCGACCAAGAATCAAGCGGTATGGTCCAGAAATGGCCAGGTTCTCGCTGTTTTTCGGGCCGCCATGGAATAATAGCTCGGGTCACCGCGGAGCCCTACGTTGTCGACCGTTTCATGGGATTTGGCGGCCATTTCCGTCACCCCCGAGCTCCCACGGTGCTCTCCGATCGTTTCCCGACCATTTTGATGCGGTGTAGGCGATGTCCGAGGCCACCAGAACCCTAGCAACCACTGCCGCCGCCGCGTACCCATTTCCGGCGATCTACGGCCGCCGGCGACACCACAGACGAGTTCAGCGCCACGAATTACGGAGGGGCGGCGAGTTTGGGGTCGGGAGACGGCCGGGAAAGCGGTTCCGGCGACGCTTTCCGGAGTGCGCCACCGCAAACCCCTGTTTGGCGCGAGGAAGGGGAAGACCTGCCGGGTAGGACCCACTGGCAGACATTTAAACAATTTGAAATGTCCAGTTTGTATTTCAAACTTTGGAGGACCACAAATTGGGGTAGGAGAACCCAAAAAATTATGAAACAAATTTTGTTAGACTCCTCTAACAGAGTACAATCCAAATCTGAGACCCAATTTGTATGAAACCCATTAATTAATTCTGGAAAATTCTTTAAATCTTTTCAGCAAAAGAATTTTAGAGGGAGTTTGGTTCATCCAAAAATCCCCAAATTTTGCCAGAATGTTTCTTAGGATGTTAGTGAACCCTTGTAAAAGTTTCAGACCATTTGGAGTTGATTTGGTCAGACCAATTCAAATGTGAAGGTGCTGTGTTCATTTGAATACAGAAACATTTTCAGAGAATTTCCAAAACTTGGAAATTCATTTCTGGGCAAATCTTAGCTCCAATTCATGCAAACTCTATGAGCTATAATTGAAATTGTAGTTTACTAAGTTGGGCATGAACAGGGGTGTTACCTAAGAATTAATTCTTCTTTGCTTATTTGCTAAAAGAATTATTCTGAGCAAACCACTCAGTGAAAAGTTCTAATGTTTGGTCCAGAGGGTTTTCTTGTGACAAGGGACTCACACAAAAATTCTCAGCTCCAGTGGAGCTCTGGATCACCCCTGTCCTGTTTAACCACTTGAGGTATTAATATGGGAAAGGGGGAAAAACACTTAGCACTTAACCACGTAATTAGGTCCAAACCCAAACCACTAAACCCCAGTTCCATTTTAAATTCTTAAACAGAGTTCCAGTTGTTAGAACTGGTTATTAGAACTAATAGCAGTAACCTTAGAATAACTTGTATGCATATTAATTAACATGTAGTATTTCAATAACGTGTAGTCGCTGAAGGCGAGGAAGCTCCGGAGGTTCTCGACTTCCTTCTTCCAGAGGAAGAACTAACTCCTGACCAGCAGCAACAAGGCAAGCCCCAGTTTGCATTGACCTTTTTATCAGTTTTACTTTGTTTACATGTGTCATGTGAAGTATGATTGTGCATTAGGTATAGGATGGATGGAACCCCACTTGCATGACCAGAATTTTTCCATAAGAGTGAGGGTAGTGTCTAAGATCTCGAGTAGACAGGCTATGCTTAACAATTCATAGGACTTCGGTACAAGTCGAGTAGTTGGAATCTACTCGCGAGATAGGCCGGGACACACGGGTTTGGTTCGAGTGACGGGAGATCACTTTAGTAATGAAAATGAGACTAGGCAGGGGTTAGGGCGCAGCAAGAGGAAGACTTGTGTGCGCAGCCCTGTCCGTGTCGATTGAGGATCGAGCCGTGTGCGGCCCTGCTGAACAAGTATTGAACGTACCGAAGGCATATCGGATATATGAGCCCCGATAAACCGATGTAGCCTAAACCTCTGGGCGTTGAGGCATAGCACACCGATTTATAGGTGTAGGTTGAGGGCAGCAAGGTGGAAATCTGCCAACGGGCATAGAGAGATGCTCCGTGTGGGGAACCTCCTGCTCGTTTCGGTGCGACCGGTTCGACGTTTGGGCTGTTGGGTGAAAGGTTGTCCCGTACGACATCGAGTGAGCGTGCTGTGCAGCTCCACGGGTGGGCGTATGTGACGTGCTCTTTGGGTTTCCCTGCAGGTGTATATCGAGTTGATTCACCGTCCCTCGCGGTGACGAGTACCGCTTGTTCACTGCGTCGTAACATAGATTAATGTATGAAATGTTATGATTCAATCTTGCTGTTATGATATAATTGTATTGCTACATGGGTGCCACCAAATATTGCTTACTAAATTTTAGCTTCCTGAACTGTTAACTTGTTGCTAAAAGATGAACTAAGGATGAACTTGTAGGCGTGTCCAATTGCTGCAACATTATTATCCTATATCATTGTACACCTCATGTAGAGTTTCATGCTTAGGTGAGTCGGTTAAGTCTTGTTGAGACATCGTGCTCATGGTTGCTGCTTAAGTGTTTTTCAGGTGAGGAGCCACCCACGGACTCGGAGTACGAGTCCACCGGCGAGGGTTACCCTCCGTCAGGGACCACGGCTGAGTGGGAGCCGTACACGCCGCGCTGAGCCGAGACGTGAAGCTAGTGTGGGTTGCCCTAGGGCTGGGCAACCGACTTTTGCTAGATAGGCGGGCGTGAGTTGTATAGTGTAGACTTCCGCTGTGTAAGATAAATAATATTGTGTAACTGGAGTATGCACTACTTTGTACAGTTCAGTTGTTTTCCCATGTAATATATTGTGTTCTTATGACGTGTGCTGTCAGGTGTCGCATCGTGCGGTACCACCCTCTGCGATCCTGGATGGGCGGATCCCAGTCGGCCACAGCCTGGTATCAGAGCTGCATTGGGGATAGCACAGTACTTAAGGACTGTATTACGGGAAAAACTTAGGTATACGGTGAGGATTCGGTAGTTGCCCAAGTAAGGACTATATTAGCATAGTTATTTAAAGAGGCAAAGACTAACCTATGTGTTTTAATTCTGAATTTCAATTATGTAACGACGCATCTACGCTCTGGTAAGCATGGTAAGGAACGCCACCGAAAGCGGTTCAATTTCGGTTAGCTCCCCTGATGAGGAACGTGGTTTAGGGATTTGTCTCACAGCTTGGTGTGAGACGTCAATATGAAACTCTTGGACTCTTCATGTTCCTGAGTTCATATGAAACGCTGATCCATAGCGTGCATTAGGCAAGTAAGTGGAGACTCCATCACGTGGTCAGTAACGCGAGAGTGTGTTCGTCTGGAAGTAGCCCAGGAGGACATACGCAGCGCTTGCCATCGGCGTGCCCTGCCGGGCAGTAGGTGGTATCTGTTGGGTTGATAACATTCCCAACCGTGACGACCCGTTCATGACATACTCGGGTTCCCCGTCGTGTGGTGTTGAAACACGATCACGTACCTTGAGACGTGACCTAACTCAAGGATGGCCGTATGGCAATGATACGGGCGTTTGTATTTACTTTTAAATATGGAACTGCCTGAAATGAACAACCTTTGAGTGCATCACTATTGTGTGGTCTTCTGCAGGTACTAACCACGTATGTATCCGTGTAGTAAACGTGTGTGAGAGACCGTTTAGTGCCACACTTGAGACGTATATGCCGGTATAATCCGGTTAGGATTTTCTTTTGTGAGGAACATAGTACCGAGATATCATAGGCATATGCATGCAAAATATTGATAACAAGGAATTAAAATCTATAGGTTCAACATTTAGGACCCTGGTTGGGTATAAGAATGGGATAGTGGAGCAGGATAGCCAAAGGGATGAAAAACAGAGTGCTCTGTTTTGGGCAGCAAGCTCGCTGAACATCAACAGAGCACAACTCACAGGTCTTTTAGCCGAGGGAGGTGTGGCATATAGTTCTGGGAAGGTACATGAGTAGTCTACAACTTTGTTGTAGACTTCGAGAGCTGAAACACACCTTAAGATGGCTTAATTCCCAGAGAGATGTAAACTGTCCAGAACCAGGACAGAGTGAAACATTCTCTGGACTGTTCTGTTTTTCAATGATAACTCCCAGTAGCAAAATCAAAAAAATTTCATATGATACATCCTTAGAAAGGGTAGAAGATGTGTGACATCTTTGCAATTCAAAGTTTCTGGAATTTCAGCACAGAATTCAGGAGAAATCAAAGTTGAAAACAGCAACTTTCCGAGGGAGGTGCTGTTAAAATTCTTCCAGAAATTCTGCTGACTTTGAATTACCATAACTTTTTAACCAAAGCTAATCTGGGGTCAAATGAATACTCGTTGGAAATATACTGAAGTCAACTTTAACTTTGGTATTCAACTTGAGTCACGAAAATGCCCAGAACCAGATCAAAACTTAGAATAGGTAGAAACTGGTCATTCTGGCAGAAGAATGACAGTTGAACTCATTGGAGAGGGTATGGTACCCTAAGGGTGGTCTACGTGATGACAAAGCGATGGTAATATCTCGTAGTGACCAAACCTAGTTATGGTGAGCTTCCAAAGTGGAGGTTCATCAAGTTGGATTAAACTAGCTTGTGTTTGGTCTGGAATGGGGTAACTTGTGCAAAGTTATTACATTATCTACTTACGAGATGTATCGCATGTTTTTATTGTCATTATGTTGTTACGCCTATTTTTATTGGACTGCATGCAATCTGTTACGGGACTGATGTTATTGTCGTATGGTTGCAGATGGTTCGCACTAGGACCACGCACGAGGTTGGTGGCTCTAGCTAAGGGGGAGGCGATGACTCCCAGCCACCGGCCTATGACAGCACCCCGTAGCAGCAGCCACCACCGCCGCCTCCGCTTACTTTAGCGGATGTGATTGCGGCATTGGTGGGTGGTTGTGAGGAGCAGACCGACCTGCTCCGCACGATCGTGCAGAATACGTCCCAGGCGGTGTGGGGGCGTCAAGACAGAGGGCCTCGTGAGCCCCGGGAAGTGTCGTACTCGGGTTTCATGAGTACGCACCCTCCAGTGTTCACAGAAGCCAAAGAACCACTGGAGGCTGACAACTGGCTGCGGACCATTGAGTCCAAGTTCGGGCTGATCCAATGCACGAAGCGGCAAAAGACTTTGTTCGCAGCGCAACAACTCCACGGTGCCGCTGGTGCGTGGTGGACGAACTATGTCGCCTCACGTACGGCCGGCCATGCCGTGGAATGGGGAGAGTTCCGGGAGGCGTTCCGCGCCTATCACATTCCTTCCGGAATCATGAAGAGGAAGTTCCAAGAATTTTTGGATCTGAAGCAGGGCGGGAGGAGTGCCCACGACTACTCCCGTGCCTTCAACCATCTGGCGCAGTATGCGTCAGATTACATCCCCACTGAAGAGAAGAAGCGGGAACATTTCTATCGGGGGTTACACCCCGAAATGAAGACACATCTCGTTCAGTGGAAGCGAGGCACATTCAATGACCTAGTCAATGCCGCGATCATGCAAGAGGACGCTCAGCGGGAGTTGGCAGCTGAGCAGAGGAAGCGCAGCGCTCCACCTAGCAGTGGTGGTGGCGCGCCGCAGAAGTACTGTATGGTGTATCGGACACCATCCGGACAGCAATGGCATCCACCGGCGTGACCTCAACGGTTCAGGGGACGTTCGTTTCAGTCACCTCCGTTCCGTCCGCCGATGCCACCACCAAGATAGCAACAGCAGCAGCAGACGGTACCCCGGGCGTTTCCACCGCCACAACGCGCCCCGGGTTTCCGTCCACCGATCAGCGGGGGACCACCCCGTTTCACCTGCTTCACGTGTGGCCAGGCGGGCCACTTCACGAAGGACTGTCCCCAGGGGCAGCAAAGCAGCGGGCAAGCCCAGTTCCAGGGCGGTGCTCGAGGCCGATCTCCGGTGAAGAAGGTTGGTCAGCGGACTGGGGGTGTCCGCAACTTCGACAATGAGGAGGCCCCAGAGGGAGACAACGTGCTGGCGGGTACGTTTACTCTCAACCATCAAGCCATCATCATATTGTTTGATTCTGGTGCAACCCACAGCTTTATAAGTGCATCCTATGTGGCTAAGCATCAAATGCAAGTCTTCCCAACCGACTGCACTTATATGATCTGCTCACCGGGAGGGAAGATTTCAGCTAATATGATGATTCCAAAGGCACCTCTGTGCTTAGGTGGGAAACTATATCCCACCACTTTGATAATCCTTATGGGACAAAAGATTGATGCAATCTTAGGGATGTCATGGCTACAATACCATGGCACTGTCCAAGAGACTCGGACACGGACGGTTCATTTAAACTCTCCATTCCACCGTACGCATTCCATGGTATTAGACAATCCAGTCCGGGAAGTTTTAGCAGTTAATAATGCTGAAGCTCTCAAGTTAGAAGACATCCCCGTAGTCCAGGAGTATCCTGACGTGTTCCCGGATGATCTTCCGGGCATGCCACCTGAGCGGGATGTCGAGTTCAAGATTGAACTTGCACCCGGGACTACGCCCATATCACGGAGACCATATAAAATGGCTCCAAATGAGCTGGCTGAACTGAAAGAACAGCTCAATGATCTGTTGAGCAAAGGTTTCATTAGGCCGAGTTCCTCGCCTTGGGGATGCTCGGCGCTGTTTGTAAAGAAGAAGGATGAAACCCTAAGGCTGTGTGTGGACTACCCGCCGCTCAACGCCATCACCATCAAGAATAAGTACCCACTGCCCCGCATCGACATATTGTTTGATCAACTTGTGGGTGCAAGTGTGTTCTCAAAGATGGACCTTCGCTCTGGATATCACCAGATAAAGATCCGGGCGGAGAATATACCGAAGACGGCCTTTTCGACGAGATACAGGTTATATGAATATCTCGTCATGTCCTTTGGTCTCACAAACGCTCCAGCCCATTTCATGTATCTCAAGAACTCGGTGTTCATGCCGGAGCTGGACAAGTTCGTGGTAGTGCTCATCGACGATATCTTGGTTTACTCCAAGACAGAAGCCGAACATGCCGAACACTTGCGGATCGTTCTTCAATGATTGCGAGACCACAAGCTCTACGCCAAGTTCAGTAAATGCGAGTTTTGGATCAGCCAAGTGCCATTCTTGGGACATATCATCTCCGCGGAAGGCATTGCGGTTGACCCAAGCAAAATAGAGCAAATACTGAAATGGAAAGCTCCCACTTCAGTTCATGAAGTCAGAAGCTTCCTCGGGTTAGCGGGATACTATCGGAGATTCATTCCAAGCTTCTCCAAGCTCGCTAAGCCGATGACATAATTGCTGAAGAAAGGGACGAAATATGTTTGGAACACGGCGTGTGAAGGAGCATTCCAAACATTGGTGAAGCATCTCACCACAGCCCCGGTCTTAGCTCAGCCGGATACAACAAAGCCCTTCGACGTGTATTGTGACGCGTCCGGTATTGGGCTTGGCTGCGTGTTGATGCAGGAAGGATGTGTGATCGCTTATGGCTCACGCCAACTTTGGAACCATGAGCAGCACTATCCGACTCATGATCTTGAGCTTGCTGCCGTGGTGTTGGCGCTAAAAATGTGGAGGCACTATCTCCTGGGGAATTTGGTGCACCTCTACACCGACCACAAGAGCTTGAAATACATTTTCACCCAGAAGGAGCTAAATATGAGGCAAAGGAGGTGGTTAGTATTAATCAAGGACTATGAAATTGAGATTCACTACCACCTCGGCAAGGCGAATGTGGTTGCCGACGCGCTGAGTCGGAAATCACATGTCCATCACCTCACCATTACACCGGTGGAGGAGGAAGAGCCAAGTTTATATTTGGGTCCTTATGGATCGCTGTACAACCTTGCCCTCATCCCTACTATTAGGGAGGACATGATTGCAGCTCAGAAAAATGATAAAAGCATGGCACATCTCCGGAGATGGATAGACAATGGAGAGATCAAGTGTTTCCGGAAGGATGATGAGGGGACGCTATGGTTTAATGACCGCATAGTCGTGCCCCGAGATATGGAACTGAGGAAGAAAATCCTCGATGAAGCTCACTTGTCTAAGTACTCCATTCATCCAGGCAGCAACAAGATGTACCAAGATTTGAAACAGAAATTTTGGTGGACACGGATGAAGCGGGAGGTAGCGAAGTACGTATCCGAGTGCGATACGTGCCGACGAGTGAAAGCTGATCATATGAAGAAGTCAGGGCTGTTGCAACCCCTGAAGATTCCGGCATGGAAATGGGAAGACGTGAGCATGGATTTCATCGTAGGATTGCCCCTAACTGCCAACAAACATGATTCCATTTGGGTAATCGTTGATCGGTTAACCCAGACGGCTCACTTCATCCCGGTGAATACACATTACAATGCCGGCAAATATGCGGAGCTGTACATAGCGAAGATTTTGTGCCTGTACGGGGTACCCAAGACCATCGTCTCAGATCAAGATGCATTATTTGTATCTCGCTTTTGGGAGAAGCTACATGCTGCATTGGGCACTAAGTTGATCAGGAGCTCCGCCTATCACCCTCAGACAGATGGCCAGACAGAGAGGGTGAATCAAGCTCTGGAGGACATGTTGAGAGCATGTGCCATCCACCATGGTAGGAACTGGGATGATCACCTACCGTTGGAGGAATTCTCGTACAACAACGGCTATCAGGCGAGTATCAAGATGGCACCCTACGAAGCTCTCTACGGTCGTAAATTCCGCACCCCATTAAACTGGTGCGAGTCCGGTGAGAGGGTCACATTCGGGGTTGATGTGGTGAACGACGCTGAAGAGCGCGTTCGGACGATTTAGGCTAACCTGAAGGCCGCTCAATCCCGGCAGAAGAGCTACGCTGATAAGAGGCGTAGACCGTTGCACTTTGACGTTGGGGAACACGTGTACCTCCGCGTGTCTCGAATGAAAGGCATGCACCGGTTCGGTGTGAAGGGGAAGCTCGCTCCCCGTTTTATTGGACCCTACGCTATCACCGAGAAGTGTGGACCAGCAGCGTATAAATTGGAGCTACCGGCATCTCTTGCTGGTGTCCATGATATTTTCCATGTCTCCCAGCTGAGAAAATGTCTGAAACATACCGCTGCTGTTACCACCGAAGACATCGGCGAGCTGAAACCGGATCTGACATATGATGAGTATCCGATGGAAATCCTTGATGAGAAAGCCCGAACCACGCATAGCAGAACGTTGTGGTTCTACAAAATACTCTGGAGCAACCACACCGCCAAAGAAGCGACGTGGGAGAGCGAGGAATTCCTTCACTCAAATTACCCGGAGTTCATGGCATCTCAACACGGGTAAGTCCCTATTAAATCGCTATCTCTTCTTTTGTAATCTCGGGACGATATTCTTTTAAGGGGGAGGGATGTAAAAGCCCAAGAAAAGGGACTTGCAAAAACTTTTCATCACCTCACAACACCACAATTCTTGTTGTGGATAGATGGTGAAAAAGTGGGAAGAGCAGGTAACCTCCATCAAAAGAGGGATTAGAGGGGAAAGCCTACACTTTCACAAAGTAGGATTTCTACACATGAACATGAGAGGCTTACCCCTAGGACTTGAAAAGTCTTGGGAAGGTTCAAGCCAAATTTCATGTAAATCCAACACTTTTTGAGGCACTTTTGGAGGTATTTGAAAAAGAGGCCAATTTGAATGTAAATTCAAATTGCAGCAACTTTCATCACCCAAATTCAAAAGTTAGCTTCATATTCAAACTCAGCACATTTCTGAGTAAGCCCACCAATTTTCATCCTCATTGGAGTTCATCTTGTCAAGAGCAAATTTGCAAGAATTCAAAACTGAATTTGAATTTCAGTTTAAACATGCAGCAAATTTAGCCAAACACAGTTCAAATTTGAGAATTCAAATTCAAACAAAGACTTGGTGACTAAGTCTCACATTAAATTGTGAGTAGATGAGGATATTTTGGCACATCAGAATTGAGGAAATTTGGAAAAAAGAAATTGAGGGGAGGTCCCACATGTCAGTAGACTTAACAGAGAAGTCTCTCAATGATTTTTCCTCTCACGGCCGAGACAGCGCACGGGAGCGCCGGCGCCGACCTCCTCGTGCAGCCACCTCCTGCTTCCCGCTCGAGCTGGCTGCCGTGTGATTATCTCCCTCTTCACTCGGCGTAATCCTTTCTTCACAGCACGAGCCGACTGTGTTTTGCCTCTTTCTCCCGAACAGCGCCGCACCGAGCTCGGTTCTTACCCCCGACGCCGCTCCTCGACTTCCTCCACTGCACCCCGGCAACGATCGGCCTTCGCTCAAACCATCAACACGAAAAGAAAGCGCACACGGGTGTAGGAGCTGTTCCCTGCTCAGCGCCGGTGCTCGGTGTCTCTGCGGGCTGCAAACTGAACGTCGGCGAGAAGCACCGAGGTGCAACCGGCGGAACCGCAACCGGCTCACCGTGGGCAGCGCTCCACAGCCGTTTTCACCGTTCCTCTCCTACACGAAAAAGGTGCGCCGTGCTCTCTAGATCATGTAAATGCAAGCCATATAGCGGTTGATCCACCGGATGGAGAGTATTTCCAGTTCTTTCGGAACGTAGTGTGTTCGGGTAGAGCGCGGTCTACCCCAAAATTCATGCTACTCGTTTAGCTATTGGCTGCGCAGGCTTGTCAGCACCTTCCTTACTCCCTAGCAGCCCTCCTCGACCAAGAATCAAGCGGTATGGTCCAGAAATGGCCAGGTTCTCACTGTTTTTTGGGCCGCCATGGAATAATAGCTCGGGTCACCGCGGAGCCCTAGGTTGCCGACCGTTTCATGGGATTTGGCGGCCATTTCCGTCACCCCCGAGCTCCCACGGTGCTCTCCGATCGTTTCCCGACCATTTTGATGCAGTGTAGGCGATGTCCGAGGCCGCCGGAACCCTAGCAACCACTGCTGCCGCCGCGTACCCATTTCCGGCGATCTACGGCCGCCGGCGACACCACAGACGAGTTCAGCGCCACGAATTACGTGGGGGGGGGCGGCGAGTTTGGGGTCGGGAGACGGCCGGGAAAGTGGTTCCGGCGACGCTCGCCGGAGTGCGCCGCCGCGGTCCCCTGTTTGGCGCGAGGAAGGGGAAGACCTGCCGTGTGGGACCCACTGGCAGACATTTAAACAATTTGAAATGTCCAGTTTGTATTTCAAACTTTGGAAGACCACAACTTGGGGTAGGAGAATCCAAAAATTATGAAACAAATTTTGTTGGACTCCACTAACAGAGTACAATCCAAATCTGAAACCCAATTTGTATGTAACCCATTAATTAATTCTGGAAAATTCTTTAAAGCTTTTCAGAAAAAGAATTTTAGAGGGCGTTTGGTTCATCCAAAAATCCCCAAATTTATCCAGAATGTTCCTTAGGATGCTAGTGAACCCTTGTAAAAGTTTCAGACCATTTGGAGTTGATTTGGTCAGAGCAATTCAAATGTGAAGGTGCTGTGTTCATTTGAATACAGAAACATTTTCAGAGAATTTCCAAAACTTGGAAATTCAGTTCTGGGCAAATCTTAGCTCCAAAAATGCTAGGAAAATTCATGCAAACTCTATGAGCTATAATTGAAATTGTAGTTCACTAAGTTGGGCATGAACAGGGGTGTTACCTCAAAATTAATTCTTCTTTGCTTATTTTGCTAAAAGAATTATTCTGAGCAAACCACTCAGTGAAAAGTGCTAATGTTTGGTCCAGAGTGTTTTCTTGTGACAAGGGACTCACACGAAAATTCTCAGCTTCAGTGGAGCTCTGGATCACCCCTGTCCTGTTTAACCACTTGAGGGATTAATATGGAAAAGGGGGAAAAACACTTAGCACTTAACCATGTACTTAGGTCCAAACCCAAACCACTAAACCCCAGTTCCATTTTAAATTCTTAAACAGAGTTCCAGTTGTTAGAACTGGTTGTTAGAACTAATAGCAGTAACCTTACAATTACTTGTATGCATATTAATTAACATGTATGTCAATAACGTGTAGTCGCTGAAGGCGAGGAAGCTCCGGAGGTTCTCGACTTCCTGCTTCCAGAGGAAGAACTGACTCCTGACCAGCAGCAACAAGGCAAGCCCCGGTTTGCATTGACCTTTTTATCAGTTTTATTTTGTTTACATGTGTCATGTGAAGTATGATTGTGCATTAGTTATAGGATGGATGGAACCCCACTTGCATGACCAGAATTTTTTCATAGTAGTGAGGGTAGTGTCTAAGATCTCGAGTAGACAGGCTATGTTTAATAATTCATAGGACTTTGGTACAAGTCGAGTAGTTGGAATCTACTCACGAGATAGGCCGGGAAACATGGGTTTGGTTTGAGTGACGGGAGATCACTTTAGTAATGAAAATGAGACTAGGCAGGGGTTAGGGCGCAGCAAGAGGAAGACTTGTGTGCGCAGCCCTGTCCGTGTCGATTGAGGACCGAGCCGTGTGCGGCCCTGCTGAACAAGTATTGAACGTACCGAAGGCATATCGGATATATGGGCCCCGATAAACCGATGTAGCCTAAACCTCTGGGCGTCGAGGCATAGCATACCGATTTATAGGTGTAGGTTGAGGGCAGCAAGGTGGAAATATGCCAACGGGCATAGAGAGATGCTCCGTGTGGGGAACCTCCTGCTCGTTTCGGTGCGACAGGTTCGATGTTTGGGCTGTTGCGTGAAAGGTTGTCCCGTACGACATCAAGTGAGCGTGCTGTGCAGCTCCACGGGTGGGCGTACGTGACGTGCTCTTTGGGTTTCCCTGCAGGTGTATATCGAGTCGATTCACCGTCCCTCGCGGTGACGAGTACCGCTTGTTCACTGCGTCGTAACGTAGATTTATGTATGAAATGTTATGATTCAATCTTGCTGTTATGATATAATTGTATTGCTACATGGGTGCCACCAAATATTGCTTACTAAATTTTAGCTTCCTGAACTGTTAACTTGTTGCTAAAAGATGAACTAAGGATGAACTTGTAGGCGTGTCCAATTGCTGCAACATTACTATCCTATGTCATTGTACACCTCATGTAGAGTTTCATGCTTAGGTGAGTCGGTTAAGTCTTGTTGAGCCATCGTGCTCATGGTTGCTGCTTAAGTGTTTTTCAGGTGAGGAGCCACCCACGGACTCGGAGTACGAGTCCACCGGCGAGGGTTACCCTCCGTCGGGGACCACGGCTGAGTGGGAGCCGTACACGCCACGCTGAGCTGAGATGTGCAGCTAGTGTGGGTTGCCCTAGGGCTGGGCAACCGACTTCTGCTAGATAGGCGGGCGTGAGTTGTATAGTGTAGACTTCCGCTGTGTAAGATAAATAATATTTTGTAACTGGAGTATGTACTACTTTGTACAGTTCAGTTGTTTTCCCATGTAATATATTGTGTTCTTATGACGTGTGCTGTCAGGTGTCGCATCGTGCGGCACCACCCTCTGCGATCCTGGATGGGCGGATCCCGGTCCGCCACAGAAGCTGTGGTACAACTCCGCCACCCTGCCTCTTAGGACAATTGTTGGCGAAGTGTCCTGGACGACCACATTTGTAGCATGTGGCTGCTGCCTGACCGGTACTTGGGGGATGAAAGCCTGGCATGCGCTGCTGAGGTGCATACGCACGTGGCATCGCCAGCTGCTGCTGTTGTTGTTGTGGAGGTGGTGCTGGCAGTGCTGGCCTGAATGCCAGTGGGGAATATGGCCGACTGCGGAATTGCATCGGCCTCTGTGGTGGCTGCCAGCGTGGACCCGATGGTGAGCGATTCACCATCCGGTATTTCTGATAAGGACCACCTCCTTCTCTGCTGTTTTGCGGCGCACTTCCCTTCCTTTCGGCCGCCGCTAACTCCTTGCCGGAGTCCTCCTGAACAATCGCAGCATCAATAATATCATTGAGGTTGCTGCGATTGAACATCGCCAGCTTGTCCTTCAGCAGCGGGTTAAGCCCCTGGTAGAAATGATCCCGCCGCTTCTTGTCGGTATCGGAGTGATACGAAGCGTATAGAGCAAGATCATTGACCGCCCTGGAGTATTCCAGCGTGTTCCGGCTTCCTTGCTGCAGGCATAAGAACTCCTGCGTCTTCCTCTTCATGAGACCTGGCGGTATGTGATAGGCCCTGAAGGCCGTCCGGAATTCCGCCCAGGTCATAACTCGCTCAGTGGGTTGTGAAGCACAGTAGTTCGCCCACAAAGCGCTCGCGGATCCTTGAAGCTGTTGGACCGCGAACTGAGTTTTGTGCTGCTCACTCACTTGGAGCAGCCCGAACTTCATCTCCATCGAGCGGAGCCAGTTGTGCGCATCGAGGGGTTCATCCGCCCTTGAAAATACCGGGGGATGAGTAGCCAGGAAATCGGAGTAGGAGCTTTGTTGGCGCTCCTCACGATCTTGACGCCTCTCTGGTCGAGACGTATTTGCAATGAGGGTTTGCAGAAACTCCGTGTGCTGCTGATGAGAACCCGCCATCACCGCAACGATGTCGGCCAATGTAACCGTTGGCGGTGGCGGTTGTTCCTGTTGCTGTTGCTGCTGTTGCTGTCCCGAGGAATCCTCGGAAGGCTGTTGGGAGGTCTCTCCCCTCTAACCAGAACCCCCAACGTCCAGGTTGGCACGGGTGCGAGTCATTCTTAAATTCAAAACAGCAGAGATCAGCACATGTCATACTTAAAATTCCATATGAAACAGTAGGTACTGAAGTGACACATGAATAATTTGCACAACATTCATATATATTGATAAAGCATAAACTTTATACAAGATACATTATCCTCGGGTCTCTGAGAAGTCGTGCTCATGTCGTCACTACCTATACATACACTACTGTCTACACGACATGTCACCGATTACAAAAGTTTTGGTTACATCACCCTTGCTGCCCTACAAGGCAATGGTAACCTCCTACGCGGAGTAGAACTCGACCTCCTGTGGGTCGTCCTCCTCCGCTACCTCTGCTGGTGGCTCCGTGTCCATGACCTCCTCCTCTGGTTTGGGTTCCCCCATTGCTGGAAGACCCAAAACCACGGGTACAGCACCTACCACCGGTATGCCCATTACCGGAGGTACGAGGTCCTGCAACGCGTGCACCTCGTCCATGGCCTGGTTGTAGTCCTCTTCCCAGCCTTGCCCCTCCTCAATAGCATCATCCCGCTCTTGAGTGAGGACCTCATTCTGCTGGGTCAGGGACTGCACCTTTTGTTGCAAAGCCGTGATGTCAACATGGCTTTTCCCGCTTCGCCTTATTCAGATGATGCAACCGATTATTTTGTTCGTTCAGTCGCTTGATCGTCGGAAGGAGAACATTGCAGAGTGCGCTGTGAGCACTCTCGAAATGGTCTCCACGGCTTGTGCTCTCCTTGAGATTTGCAGCAAGACAATCCATATGAACAGCTTGGCTGTCCATCACGGCTTTCCCTGCCCTGAACTGGAGGCTGAGGTTCGCCTCCGCGGGGTTGTACCTTGGGCAACCCGGATCTGTTGCCTCCATGTACCTTTGCCCCCACACATGATCAGCTCGTCCTTCCACCTGAACGAGCGCGTATGGAGTGCCCTCCATAGCTCTCACGTGTAGTTGCCAGAAACGCGACATAGTGTCGCGGGTTGCCACTTGCCACATTTCCCCTGGCTGTCTACCTCTCATCGTGACGGTGAACGGCGCCCAACCGGGTGGCATAGGTCCTGCAGGAACTTCGACATGGATCGTCCATGTCTTGTTCCCCTCCTCGCCTTATTCCTTGGCGAGGTACTGCAGCATCTCGACGTACCCGAAATATTGAAGCATTTGCTTCAACACTTCCTGATAACCGCTGCGGTGAGAACAGTGGGACACCACCCACCCGTTCTCCAACTGTCTATCTGCTGTCATCTGTAGAAATATATTTGAGAAATGTCAAATATTTATTTGAACAGTAAACCATTGAGTTATAACATAAAACATGTCATTGAACTCATGAAACTTTGAAACATAGTTCAAACTTAAACAAATTTGACTGCTGATCTGCTGTCCAATATGACAGCCCTGACCAGTTTCCATTTCAACCTGATTTAGACCATGCTATAAGCAAAACCAATTCTGTAGATCAACATCAAAGTTAAAGTTAACTTCAAAAGCTATCCATAAAGTATTTTCTTGGCCTAAGATCTGTCCTGGTTCAAAAGTTATGAGATTTCAAAGTTGACAGAATTTCTGGAGAAAATTGGACAGCACCTCCCTGCTTGAGGTACTGATTCGATCCAAGAATTCCAGTTAATTTTACACCAAATCTGAGAAAACTTTCTGTTACAAAGTTGTAATCCATATCATGAACTTTGCAGAACTAACTCATTTTTTATTTTTGGCTTTTTATGCAGGAAGTTATGCTCAATTTACAGGGAGTTACAGAGAGTTTGCTCTGCCCTGTTTTCTGGACGGTTTCAACTCTACTGCATTTTTCGATTGGTTAATAGATGAAATACCTCTGGACATCATCAGAAAAGTTGTAAAGCTCTTCCAAAGATTTCCAGAAATGTATCGTATGACCCTAACCTAGAAAGAACTCAACCTCTAACCTCTGATTTACTTCAGCCTTATTTCAGCTGGAAACAGGGGACTCTGTCCTTAGTACTCTATAAGTTGAAAACTCGTTAACTTTGAACATCCTGATTAAGGGAAGAGGTTACATCAAAGTTTTAGTGCTCTATATTAAAACTTTCAAGTTTTACCATGAAGCTGATCATTTAGTGGGGTGTGACGTTGATGCGTCACCACATCATGTCGGTACTACGTTCCTCACAAAGAAAAACATATACCGGACTTAGCCGGCTTCGTTAGTTCAGTGGCACTAAGCGTCTCTCGCACACAGATGCTACATGTCTACCATTTCATGGTTATACTACCTGTAAATCACTCATACAATTGTCAGACTCGGCTGCACACCGAGCCCGGTATCCATACAGTTCATACACCCGGCCGTCATCACTTGCCCGGATATTCTCAAGCCAAACACGCCTTGAGCTACATGTTCACGTTACTGACCACGTGACGGGGTCTACCAAATTGCCCAAAGCACGCCAGGGACAGATGTTGCTCGAATACCCCAAACGAAATGAAGATTCATAGAGGATATTAAAGCGGGTCGGGTTACCTGCCACCCGTGGGGCTCCACCCTTCAGCTTGTGCGCACTGGTGGACAGCGCTTACGTGCACCCCCCAAGACATAAAGCGTCCCGAGATGCACGATTTTTCGACATAAGCAAATGACATGACCCCTATGGTCTTGTCGAGCCAGGATCACGCTGAGGGGTGCTGCGTTGCACAGCACCGGATAACACACATCAAAGGTACAAAGCGGAAGCAGAACTTTTATTACATAAAGTAGTTTATGAACATTTGTACATAAAAATAAGTCCAGTCTACACTCACAGGCGTAGACTACGCATCAAGTTCACGTTCAGCCCGTGAAAGTGTCCTTGCTAGCACACATGCACACTAACGCGGCGGCGTGCACGACTCCCACTCGACGGGGTTCCCCTCCTGGGGTTCCGTCTCCTCTTCGGGAGTCCCTTCCTCATAGAACCCTGCAAAAGCTTCAAACACAAGCAGTGAGCATGAAGGCTCAGCAAGACTGACCCATCTCTCCTAAACATGGAACTTCTACAGAAGGGTGACGGGTACATGAGATAAAACAATTTGCCAAGGAGTCGCCTAATTTTTGGAACCTTACTTTCAAGTTTTAGCAGCAGGTTGTGGAGAACCTTACGCTAAGGCACATGAGAGAGCCGTAATCAAACAAGAAATGCACTTCTCTCATGTACTTTGCCCAAAGTTGAAAAGAACTTTAGTTAGCTCTAAACTACAGCAAATCATTAGCAATCAAGTCCATTTTTCATTCAGCAACATTTTTAACATGTAACTAGCCTGTTCTTTCTACGTCACAGCACAGTGAACAAGTGGTACTCACTGACCGCGAGGTACGGTGATTATAATCGATTTACACCTGCAGGGTTACGCGAACAACCCGTCACGTACGCCCGTACTCGATGTTGCCTACAACAACCATCACGGAAGTCGTACGCAACTACCTTTCACCCATTAGCCAAATGTTGAACCAGTCCAATCGTCCCGAGCAAGAGGTCTCTGCACGCGCATCTCAGTGCCGCCAGCCGATTTACACCTCGACTCTCAACCTACCCTCTGAACGACCAGCTATGCCTCAACAACCAGCTACCCGAGTTACATCGGTTTCCCGGTTCCCATATAGCCGGTAGGTCTTCGGTACTGTTCTAGCTTGTTCAACAGGCCTGCACACGGCTCGGTCCTCAATCGACACAAGCGGAGCTACAGCACACAGACCCCAAAGTCCTGCTGCCCTTACTCCCCGCTTGGTCTCATCTTTCTTGCCATGTGTATCATTTGCTATCTCTACCCGAGTCGAGTTCCTCTAGCCTATGCTCGCGAGTAGTTCCAACTACTCGACTTGTACCGAATCCTACCCTAACTTAGCTTTGCAGTAGCTAACGGGGTTTGCAATCCTAAACCCAACCCATGGTTTTCTTGGCTATGCAATTGGGTTTCCAAACAAGACTCTAATGCAAGGAAATAAGTGATACTCAAAGAAAGTGCTCAAAACAATAAAAAATTGTAAATAGGTTAATGCAAACCGGAGCTTGCCTTGCTGCTCTTGGTCGTAGGCTAGCTGCTCCTCCATAGTAACGAAGTCTAGGACTTCGGGTTCCTCCTCGACCTTAGAGACTACATGATATACAAGGATATGTATTAATTTAAATGCATTTGATTGAATTTAAACTTGTGAAGTCTATAACTCTTACTAGACAGACCCAATGACTGTGAAACTTTTACTGTGGCTTGGTTACAACCTAAACAGAGATTTGGTCAAGTTTTAGTTGCAGCAAAGCTCATTTGAGCCCTCCACAATTAATTATGTACTTGACCTTAATTGAAGGCTTTTAGGGTGTTCTAAGGATTTTCATGAAACAAACTATGACTTTCTGAAAACTATATTTTCATAGGGTTCTAATGGAGTTGGGCTCACTTAATTTGAAGGTTTCTAGCTAAAGATATGAGCTAAACAATTTCAGGGAAAATTCTGAAAATGTTTCCGAACATTTTCTATTTTCTCTGGAACAGTTTCACTAATCACACCATTAGGTGGATCAAATGATCTCAAATGGACCTGGAATTTTTATGGTAGTTTAGGGATATTTTGGTAAGCACCCTAGAAGAATTTCAGAATTTTCCTCCAAGGGATTCTCCAGTTAAAATTCCAAACAGTTTAAACTTTGAGGAATTAATTCTGTAGAATTAGAGATTTTCATGAAGTGAAACTTGATTTGCTGGAAAGTGATCAGAGAGCTGAATCCAACAAAATTTGGTTCACTCGATTTGGAGCTTTATAGCTCAAGTTATGAGGATTTGAAGTTTGAATGAAATCTGAAAATCGGGGAAAAGTTTAAACTCGCTGGTGGGCCACGGGGACACGTGTTGCGCACTGATGCGTCGGCACACCGTGGTCTGCGGGGTTCCTGCGCGCCAGCACAACAGATCCCAGCCGCACCTGATCCCAATTTGAATTTTTAAGTCGCTGACGTGTGGGCCAGCCGGCTTCGTCTTCCTCCCGACGCGCCCTCGTGCCCGCGCCGCCTCCCCTCGCCGGAGCAGACCCGGAGCTCGCCGGACCGGCATTCCCGGCCACCTCCCAGCCAGAGACTCCCGCCAGAGGGTTTAGGGCATCGAGGGACACGTTGGTGGGCTCTGTTTGGGACGTCGGTGGCAGGAACCAGCTCTGCGACGTGCGGGACTACTACTGTGGTTCGGCACCGTTGTCCGAGGTCTCTAGCCCGCCATCGCTTGCGCCGATGGGCTCTACATCACC
This sequence comes from Neostapfia colusana, assembly GCA_030760725.1. Classification (NCBI taxonomy): domain Eukaryota; kingdom Viridiplantae; phylum Streptophyta; class Magnoliopsida; order Poales; family Poaceae; genus Neostapfia; species Neostapfia colusana. The sequence continues at coordinate 28,100,757 of JASWHV010000019.1, read as the reverse complement.
AGCGCAGCTCTAGGAAGCTCGACATGACCTCAGAGTAGCTCGGAAGTCACCGTAAATACGGTTTCACCGTGCGACCAAATGGTTCCGCGGCGGACACTGCGAATAGAGCTTAATTCCTGCCGCTCAGAGGCGTTCTCATGTGATGGATGCTAAAGGAGATTTGATCGCCGGCTAATCCAGCATATGTGTGCAAAATTTGATGACTCAAGGAGGGACAGAGAAGGAGAATTTTAAAGAATTGTACCGGAAGCTCGGGCTGAGGTCACCGGAGCAAATTCTTGGAATTCGCTGGCGGGAGTGCACGGCGTGGCTTGAGCTCCAGGTGGAAGCAGCATGGAGTCCGTGCGCTCCTTTTTCTGCCCTTGCTCGGCTGTGAAAGTGGCTGTGGTGTGCTGCCCACGTGAGACCGATCGCCGTCCTTCAGCAAAGTCGCGGCGGTCGTCGTTGATCACGGAAACAGGGGCCGAAACCTGGTGGTTCAGGCGTTGGGAGGGTGGTGCTTGAGCTCAGCGTGTTGCCTAGCATCTCGGGGAGGCGAGGATGCGATTGTTTGCTGTGTTTTCCCGATCGACCGCAAGCTCGGGGAAAGAAGAATGGCGCCGCCCGGTGTCGTCCGCGAGGATAAGAAGGCATCGGGTCTTCACTCGGCTGAGGCGGTGACGGTCGCGTGGGGGCGCGAGCAGACCGCCCTGGGCGCCAGCGCGCGAAGGGAGAAGCAGCTGGTGGCGCCGGTTGCTTCTCGGTGTCACAGCCGGCAGCTGCTTGGTGGAATTTTCCACCGAGGCTGTGACTTTGTGTGCAAGTCTTCACTCTTATCTCTATGACATGTGGGTCCCACCCTCAATTTTAACCTCTGAAATTAACTCCTTATCACTGTTGTAAACAGTAATCCCCACAAAGCCCCTGGTGATTTGAATTGTCAACCTTTGAGCCATTTGAATTGACTAGAATTCAAATTGGGTTTGGTTTGGATAAATTTCAGTACATGTTCAGTTTGAAATTCAAATAAAGTTTGAATTTGCCCCACTTAGCTCATGTCAAGATCAACTCCAAATGGAGTGAAAATTGGAGTGTGAGCTCACAAAAATGTGCTCAGTAAGAATATGTCTCCCACTTTTGAATTAATGGGATAAAAACAGTTTTAATTTGAATGTAGTTTCAAACTGCCCTCTTTCTAGCTATGCCCAAAATGACCTCAAAAGGTTTTGAATTTTGGGTGAAACTTGGCATGGACATTCCTAGCAATGTGTAGGAGTTTTTCATATGCCCAGCCCCTATATATTACATGTGGGAAATACCACTTTTGCAATATGCGAGTTTATTCTCTAATGAGCATGTTGATGGTGGTTACATGCTCTTCAAATGTGTTCATCAACTTTCTTCAAATGAGGTGTGTGTGTGTGGTGATGACACTTCAAGCATGTGTCAAAAACCGAGGCCCTTACAGCAAATAGGTTAGTATGCCACTTTCTATACACTAATAACATCCTTATATGGGCTACTAACTCGTTCCTCACTGAATTTTTGAAAAAGATGACCTTTGTAGTGCGTTAAACCTCAAGCGAGCTCTGATACCACGCTGATGTGGCCCCACGGCCTCGTCGAGCCAAGATCACGCTGAGGGGTGCTGCGTTACACAGCACCGGATAACACACATCAAAGATACAAAGAAGAAGCAAAGTTTTGTTACATAAACAGGTTTATGAACATTTGTACAACAAAATATATTCCGTCTACACTCACGGGCATAGACTACGCATCTAGTTCACGTTCAGCCCGTGAACGTGTCCATGCTAGCACACACGCACACTAACACGGCGGCGTGCACGACTCCCATTCGACGGGATTTCCCTCTTGGGGTTTCGTCTCCTCCTCGGGAGTCCCTTCCTCATAAACCCCTGCAAAAGCTTCAAACACAAGCAGTGAGCATGATGGCTCAGCAAGACTGACCCGTCTCTCCTATACATAAAACTTCTACATGAAGGGTTTAGGGTACATGAGGTAAATAATTTGCAATGGACTCGCCTAATTATTTGAATCTTACTTACAAGTTTTAGCAACAGGTTGTGGAAAACCTTACGCTAAGGCACATGAGAGAGCCGCAATCAAACAAGAAACACATTTCTCTCATGTACTTTGCCCAAAGTTGAAAAGAACTTTAATTAGCTCTAAACTACAACAAGACATTAACAAGCAAGGTATAACTTTCAAATCAGCAAACTTTTAACATGTATCTAGCCTGTTCTTTCTACGTCATGGTACAGTGAACAAGTGGTACTCACTGACCGTGACGGACGGTGATTATAATCGATTTACACCTGCAGGGTTACCCGAATAACCCGTCATGTACGCCCGTACTCGATGTTGTCTACAGCAACCATCACGGACGTCGTACGCAACCACCTTTCACCTGTTAGCCAAATATTGAACCGGTCCTATCGTCCCGAGCAAGAGGTCTCTGCACGCATATCCACAGTGCCGCCAGCCGATTTACACCTCAATCTCTCAATCTACCTTCTGAATGACAGGCAATGCCTCAATCCCCAGCTACCCGAGTTATATCAGTTTCCAGGTTCCCATATTGCCGGTAGGTCTTCGGTGCAGTTCTAGCTTGTTCAAAAGGCCCGCACACGGCTCGGTCCTCAATCGACACAAGCGGAGCTTTGGCACCCAGGCCCCAAAGTCCTGCTGCCCTTACTCTCCGCTCGGTCTCATTTTTATTGCATGTGTTTCATTTGCTATCTTTACCCGAGCGATGTGCCTCTAGCCTATTCTCGCGAGCAGTTCCAACTACTCGACTTGTACCGAATCCTACACTATATTAGCATTGCAGTAGCTAACGAGGTTTTCAACCTAATCCCATCCCAGGGTTTTATTGGCTATGCATTTGGATTTCAAACAAGACTCTAATGCAAGAAGTAAGTGGATGCTCAAAGTAAGTTCTCAAAACAGTAAAAATTTGTAAAAGGGTTAATGCAAACAGGAGCTTGCCTTTCTTCTCTTGATCGTAGGCTACTTGTTCCTCTAGAGTGACGAAGTCTAAGACTTCGGATTCCTCCTCAACCTTAGCGACTACATGTGATAAATATAAATATGTGTCAAATTACATGCATTTGAATTGAAGTTAAACTTATGAGGACTATAAGTGTTACTAGAAAGACCCAATGACTCTGAAATTTTTACTGTAGTTTGGATATAACCTAAACAGAGACTTGGCCAAGTTTCATTTGCAGCACAGCTCATTTGAGCTCTCCACAAATAATTATGTACTTGACCTTAATTGGAGCTCCTAGGGTGTTCTAGTGATTTTCAAGGAGCAAGCCATGACTTTCTGAAAACTAGATTTTCATAGAGTTCTAATAGAGTTGGTGTCACTTAATTTGAAGGTTCCTAGCTAAAGATATGAGCTAAACAATTTCAGAGAAATTCTGAAAATGTTTCTGGACATTTTCTATTTTCTCTGGAACAGTTTTATTAATCACACCATTAGGTGGATCAAATGGATCTGAATTCTGTATGGTAGCTCAGGTATATTTTGGTGAACATACCAGCAAAATTTCAGAATTTTCCTTCAAAGGGTTCTCCAGTTAAAATTCTAAACAGTTTAAAATTTGAAGAATTAATTCCGGAGAACTAAGGATTTTCATGAAGTGAAACTTGATTTGATGGAAATTACTCAGAGAGCTGAATCCAACAAAATTTGGTTCACTCGATTTGGAGTTTCCTAGCCAAAGTTATGTGGGTTTGAAGTTTGAACTCAATCTGAAAATCGGGGAAATGTTTAAATTGCTGCGCGTTGGACCGGGCTACGTGTCAACTTCTCAGCGGTCAACACACGGGGCTACGGAATCTTTCACGTGCAGTCGCACCCGATCTGGTGCCACAGCAAATCCTGGTTTTTAAAATATCGGCCGCTGACACGTGGGACCGGGGGCTTCGTCTACCTCCGGCCTCCCGCGCTCGGCCGCCGCGAACCCTCGCTGGAGTGCTCGCCGGTGGCCTCTACCGTGTACCGAACTTCATGATCTTGGCCGCCTCTTCCTAATTCCACCCGGGGAACATGATGCTGGGCTCAGCTCGTCGTGACAATCACCGGAACATGGCCGGCGACGAGCGGCGGCTTCGGAAGAACTTCGGCCGTGTCGGTGACACGAACCCATTGGTCCTGTCGAGCCAGGATCACGCTGAGGGGTGCTGCGTTGCACAGCACCGTATAACACACGTCAAAGGTGCAAAGCGGAAGCGGAAGTTTTATTACATAAACAGTTATATGAACATGTTTACATCAAAATAAGTTTAGTCCACACTCGCGGGCGTAGACTAAGCATCAAGTACACATTCAGCCCTTAAACGTGTCCTTGCTAGCACACACGCACACTAACTCTGCGGCGTGCACGACTCCCACTCGACGGGGTTCCCCTCCTGGGGTTCCGTCTCCTCTTCGGGAGTCCCTTCCTCATAGAACCCTGCAAAAGCTTCAAACACAAGCAGTGAGCACGAGGGCTCAGCAAGTCTGACCCGTCTCACCTAAACATGGAACTTCTACATGAGGGTAATGGGTTACATGAGGTAAAATCATTTGCAAGGACTCGCCTAATTAGTAGAACCTTACTTTCAAGTTTTAGCAGCAGGTGGTGGAGAACCTTACGCGAAGGCACATGAGAGAGCCGCAATCAAACAAGAAACGCATTTCTCTCATGTACTTTGCCCAAAGTTGAAAAGAACTTTAGTTAGCACTAAGCTACAGCATATCATTAACAATCAATGTCTATATTTCAATCAGCAACATTTTAACATGTAACTAGCCTGTTCTTTCTACGTCACGGTACAGTGAACAAGTGGTACTCACTGACCGCGAGGGACGGCGATTATAATCGATTTACACCTGCAGGGTTACCCGAACAACCCGTCACGTACGCCCGTACTCGATGTTGCCTACAACAACCATCACGGACGCCGTACGCGACTACCTTTCACCCGTTAGCCAAATATTGAACCGGTCCCATCGTCCCGAGCAAGAGGTCCCTGCACGCGCATCTCTGTGCCGCCAGCTGATTTACACCTCGAGCTCTCAACCTACCCTCTGAACGACGGGCAATGCCTCAATACCCAGCTACCCGAGTTACATCAGTTTCCCGGTTCCCATATAGCCGGTAGGTCTTCGGTACTGTTCTAGCTTGTTCAACAGGCCCGCACACGGCTCGGTCCTTAATCGACACAAGCGGAGCTACAGCACACAGGCCCCAAAGTCCTGCTGCCCTTACTCTCCGCTCGGTCTCATTTTCTTGCCATGTGTATCATGTGCTATCTCTACCCGAGCAATGTGCCTCTAGCCTATTCTCGCGAGTAGTTCCAACTACTCGACTTGTACCGAATCCTACTCTATCCTAGCAATGCAGTAGCTAGCGGGGTTTGCAATCCTAAACCCCAACCCATGGTTTTCTTGGCTATGCAGTGGGGTTTCCAGACAAGACTCTAATGCGCAGAATAAAGAAAACAAGTATGTGCTCAAAACAATAAAAATTTATAAAATGGTTAATGCAAACCGGAGCTTGCCTTGCTGCTCTTGGTCGTAGGCTAGCTGTTCCTCCGGAGTAACGAAGTCTAGGACTTCGGGTTCCTCCTCGACCTTAGCGACTACATGATAAGAACAATGTATGTATTAATTTAGAGGCCTTTGTATTAACTTTGAAGTTGTGAAGCCTATAACCCTTACTAGACAGACCTAATGACTGTGAAACTTTTACTGTGGCTTGGTTACAACCTAAACAAAGACTTGGTCAAGTTTTAGTTGTAGCAAAGCTCATTTGAGCCCTCCACAAATAATTATGTCCTTGACCTTAATTGGAACCCTTAGGGTGTTCTAGGGATTTTCATGAGACAAACTATGACTTTCTGAAAACTAGATTTTCAAAGGGTTCTAATGGAGTTGGTCTCACTTAATTTGGAAGTCTCTAACTAAAGATATGAGCTAAACAATTTCAGAGAAAATCCTGAAAATGTTTCTGAACATTTTCTATTTTCTCAGGAACAGTTTTACTAATCACACCATTAGGTGGACTAAATGAGCTCAAATGGATCTGAAATTTTTATGGTAGCTCAATGATATTTTGGTGAACATCTCAGCAAAATTTCAGGATTTTCCTCCAAAGGATTCTCCAGTTAAAATTCCTAACAGTTTAAACATTAAGGAATTAATTCTGGAGAATTAGGGAATTTCATGAAGTGAAACTTGATTTTCTGGAAAGTACTCAGAGAGCTGAATCCAGCAAAATTTGGTTCACTCAATTTGGAGCTTTCTAGCCAAAGTTATAAGGATTTGAAGTTTGAAGGAAATCTGAAAATCGGGGAAAAGTTTAAACTCGCGCGTGGGCCCAGGGGACACGCGTCGCACGCCGAAGCGACAGCACACCGCGGCCCACAAGGCTTTTGCGCGCCAGCACACCCGATCCCGGCCGCAGCCGGATCCCGATTCAAAATATCGGCCGCTGACAGCTGGGGTCCACCCCCTTCTTCAACCTCGCGACACCCGCGCTCCGCCGCCGAGGGACCTCGCCGGAGAGCTCGCCGCTGGCTGCTGTACCGCTCCAAACTTCTTGATTCTGGCCGCCCCTGCCTACTTTTACTTGGGGAACATGATCCGAGGGTCAGCTGCTCATGACAACGGCCGGAGCATGGTCGGCGACGAGCCGCCATATCGGAACGACTTCGGCCATGTCGGCTGATGCTCCTAGTGCCTCAGCTACTTGGGAAACCGGTCGGGGAGCATCAGTGGACCTCAGAGAAGGTCGACATGAACTCGGGGCAGCTCGGGGAAGGCCCGAAATAGGTCCTCACCGTGCGCCCGATACCCCCCGTGCGTTCCGCCATTAGTAGACCTTGAATTACGCCGGGCCCAGAAGTTCTCCGGCCCAGAGTTGTGAAGGCAACTTGTGAGTCACCGTGTCTAGTTCGTGTGGGAGTGGCCTGAGGCCCTCTAATCCTTTCTAGAGCACGAATTAAACAGAATCGTACCCGAGGGTCGTTCTGCACACAGAAAGGGGAAAAGTGGAAATTCGCCGCCGGTGAGCAACCACTCGAGCTGTGGCTCGGGGATGAGCAGCACCGATCACTTGCGCGTCCAAGGGTGCCTTGGCTCGGGCGTGACAACGCCCAGGTTGGGCTGTCCACGAGAGCCCGAGGTGCGGCGGTTTCCAGTTCCGAGTTTGATCTTTCGGCACAGCCGATATCACTCGGTTTCAATCGATTTCTATCAATGGGAAGGATGGAGGATGGTTGCTAGTACCTTGCTGGGACCTTGGAATGGAAAGAGGGAGCTGCGATCGGCTTGATCAAGCAGGAACTCGAGCGGCGGCGATGGCAGTGGAAAAACAAGTCGTGTGCGTCGGCAGCTCGAGGAAATGGTGACTGAAGCACGCCGGGGAGGGAATAAATAGCCCGGCCGGCTGGTCTCCGGCTTGGGGCACGCAGCAGGAGCTGGCGCCGGCTGCCCCCTTCGGTGGCGCGCGCGCACAGCTGCCGGGAACCGACTGAACTGTGGTTCAGTCGGTTTGCTTTGAGGCAGAGGCTGACATGTGGATCCCACTTCTCTTTTAACCTCTGAAATTTATTCCTAACAGCTGTGGTAAACAGTGAACCCTATTCTACCCTTGGCAATTCAAATTATTCACCCAAGAGCCATTTGAATTGATCAAAGTTCAAATGAGGTTTGGTTTGAATGAATTTCAGCACAAGTTTAGTTTGAAATTCAAATAAAGTTTGAATTTCTCCCCCTTAGCTCATGTCAAGATCAACTCCAAATGGAGTGAAAATTGGTGTGTGAGCTCACAAAAATGTGCTGAGCAAGAATATGCCTTCCACTTTTAAATTCAGTGGGTGAAAACAGTTTGAATCTGAATATGGTTTCAAACTGCCCTCTTCCTAACTATACCCAAAATGACCTCAAAAAGGTTTTGAATTTGGGTGGAACTTGGCATGGACATCCTTAGCAAAGTGTAGGAGTTTTCATATGTCCAGCCCATCTATATCACATGTGGGAAGTACCACTTTTGCAATGTGTGAGTTTGTTCCCTAATGAGCATGTTGATAATTGTTACTTGCTCTTTATTTGTGTTCATCATTCTTCCTCAAATGAGGTGTGTGGTGTGGTGATGAACACTGCAAATGAGTGTCAAAAACTGAGGCCCTTACATTCCTCCCCCCTTAAAAGAATCTCGTCCCGAGATTATAAGGTGAAATGAGAGAGAGGACGGTGGAAAATTACCGAATATGCGACGTGAAAAAGTCGGGGTAGTTAGTGCGAAGGAATCCTTCGCTCTCCCATGTCGCTTCGTCCATGGAGTGATTACTCCATAGAACCTTGTAGAACCACAACGTACGGTTGCGTGTGGTTCGGGCCTTTTCATCAATAATCTGCACCGGTTCCTCCCGATAGGTGAGATCCGGTTGCAGTTCTTCAATGTCTTCCAGCTGAACGGTAGTTGATAGCTTGAGACACTTCCTCAGCTGGGAAATGTGAAAGACGTCGTGCACACCGGAAAGTGCTTCTGGTAATCTTAGCCGGTATGCCACCGATCCACATCTTTCGGTAATCTGGAATGGACCGATGAATCGGGGTGCCAACTTTCCCCTCACCCCAAATCTGTTTACGCCCTTCATTGGAGACACTCGTAGATATACGTGGTCTCCAGCTTCGAATTGTAACGGACGCCTTCTCCGGTCCGCATACTGTTTCTGTCGGGATTGAGCGGCTTTTAGGTTCGCTTGAATTAATCGAACCTTTTCTTCCGCGTTGTTGACAAGATCAATCCCGAAGGTAACCCTCTCGCCAGATTCACACCAGTTCAGTGGTGTGCGGCATTTCCTGCCGTATAGCGCCTCGTAGGGCGCCATCTTGATGCTGGCTTGGTACCCATTGTTGTACGAGAACTCGGCTAATGGCAAGTGATCATCCCAATTCTTGCCGTGGTCGATAGCGCAAGCTCGTAGCATGTCTTCTAGGATTTGATTTACCCGCTCCGTTTGCCCATCCGTCTGCGGGTGGTAGGCTGAACTACGGATCAGCTTCGTCCCCAGGGCAGCGTGTAGCTGCTCCCAAAAACGGGACACAAATAAAGTGCCCCGGTCCGATACGATGGTACGGGGTACGCCGTATAAGCATAGGATCCGTGAGATGTACAGTTCAGCGTACTTCTTGGCGTTGTAGTTGGTGTTGACCGGGATGAAATGGGCAACTTTGGTGAGCCGATCGACGATCACCCACACAGAATCATGTTTCTGTAAGGTGGTGGGTAAACCGACGACGAAATCCATGCTCACGTCCTCCCACTTCCAGACAGGAATGCCCAGTGGTTGCAGCAGTCCCGGTTTCCGCATGTGGTCTGCCTTCACCCGTCGACATGTATCACACTCGGACACGTATTTTGCCGTCTCTCGCTCCATCCGTGTCCACCAAAACTTGCTTCTGAGTTCTTGATACATCTTGTTGCTGCCGGGGTGAATAGAAAACTTTGATAAGTGAGCTTCATCAAAGATTCTCTTCCTTAACTCCGGGTTTTGGGGTACGACGATCCGGTCCTTGAACCATAAGACGCCGTCTCCGTCCTTCCGGAAACATTTCAACTCCCCACTGTCTACACGTCTCCGCAAATGTGACATGCCCTTGTCATTTTTCTGGGCTGCCGCTATCTCTTCACGGATGGTGGGGATCAAAGCTAGGTTGTAGAGAGCTCCATGTGGAATCACATGTAGTGGTGGTTCGCTCTCTTCCAACGGTGTGATGGTCAGATTATTGACGTGTGACTTGCGGCTTAGCGCGTCTGCCACAACGTTTGCCTTGCCCGGATGATAATGGATCTCTATCTCGTAATCCTTTATCAGTTCCAACCATCTTCGTTGCCTCATGTTCAGCTCCTTCTGAGTGAAGATGTACTTGAGGCTTTTGTGGTCGGTATATAAATGTACGAGGTTACCGAGTAGGTAGTGCCTCCACATTTTCAGTGCAAGTACCACGGCAGCGAGCTCCAAATCGTGAGTTGGATAATTTTGCTCATGGTTCCTAAGCTGTCGTGATCCATACGCGACCACTCTTCGGTCTTGCATCAGCACACATCCGAGCCCAATGCCGGATGCATCGCAGTACACCTCGAACGGTTTTGTTGTGTCTGGCTGCGCCAAAACCGGTGCTGATGTCAGGTGCTTGACTAAAGCCTTGAATGCTGCTTCACATGCTGGACTCCAAACATATTTGGTATCCTTCTTCAGCAGCTCTGTCATTGGCTTGGCAATCTTCGAGAAGTTCGGAATGAACCTCCGATAATATCCCGCGAGTCCGAGGAAACTCCGTACCTCATGAACAGTTCTCGGGGATTTCCAATTCAGCACTTGCGTGATTTTGCTCGGGTCCACAGCGATACCCTCCGCTGAGATGATATGCCCGAGGAAAGGCACTTGCGATATCCAAAACTCGCATTTGCTGAACTTTGCGTATAACTTGTGATCCCGCAGCCGTTGCAAGACTATACGCAGATGTTTCTTGTGATCTTCCTCCGACTTGGAGTATACCAGGATGTCGTCGATGAAGACCACGACAAACTTGTCCAGCTCCGGCATGAACACCGAGTTCATTAAATACATGAAGTGAGCTGGAGCATTGGTGAGGCCAAAGGACATGACCAGGTACTCATAAAGTCCGTACCTTGTCGAAAAAGCTGTCTTTGGAATGTCCTCAGCCCTGATCTTAATCTGATGGTACCCGGATCTTAAATCCATCTCGGAAAAGACCTTTGCTTCGACCAACTGATCAAACAACATGTCGATCCGTGGTAACGGGTACTTGTTCTTGATGGTTACGGCATTTAATGGACGGTAGTCCACGCAAAGCCGCAACGTTTCATCCTTCTTTTTGACAAATAATGCCGAACAACCCCATGGCGAGGAGCTCGGCCTAATAAAACCCTTCTCCAGAAGGTCCGTGAGCTGAATCTTCAGTTCCGCCAACTCCTTGGGCGCCATCTTGTACGGCCTTCGGGATATTGGCATGGTTCCCGGTGCAAGTTCAATCTTGAACTCCACCTCTCTATCGGGTGGCATCCCCGGCAAATCATCCGGGAATACATCAGGGAACTCTCGGACCACTGGAATGTCTTCCAATCTGATGGTTGTGGCTTGATAGACACTTGGAAGTTTTATTTCTGGACTGTCCAGAAATAATGAGTGAGAACCGTGCACTTCTGAGTTTAAGTGCACGACTCGGAGGACGGTGTCTAAAACAGCGCCGTGGCGGGTTAACCACGACATCCCTAGGATGACATCGACCTTCTGTCCCTCTAAGATAATGAGAGACGTGGGGTACACTCTACCCGCTAAGCATAATGGTGCTTTGGAGACCATTACGCTTGCTGAAATCTTCCCACCCGGTGAACAAATTAAATATGGACTATCGGTGGGTAGTATTGGCAAGCTGTGTTTAGCAATGAAAGCTTGGCTAATAAAATTATGCGTGGCGCCTGAATCAAATAGTACTATAGCGGGATGCTGGTGGAGTTGGAACATACCCGCAAGGATTGGCTCGCCCTCCGGCACGTCCTCAATGGCAAGCTGGTGGACAGTGCCGGGCCTAGGGTTTGCCCGCCGCGCATTAGTAGGGTTCCGGGGTTGATTCCTCCCCGGAAACTGTGGTACCACTCCGCCGCCTTGCCTCTCCGGGCAACTGCTCGCGAAGTGTCCTGGACGACCACACTTGTAACATGTGGCCGCTGCTGGTGGAGTACTTGGTGGACGAAAGCCCGGCATGCGTTGCGGAGGTGCAAACGCACGCGGCATCGCCCGCTGCTGCTGCTGTTGTTGCGGTGGTGCTGGCAGTGCCGGCCGGAATGCCGGTGAAGAATACGGCCGACCGCGGAACGGCATCGACCGCTGTGGTGGCTGCCAGCGCGGACCTGATGGTGGGCGATTCACCATCCGAAACTTCTGAGAAGGACCGCCTCCTTCTCCGCTGCTCTGCGGCGCGCTTCGCTTTCGCTCTGCCGCCGCCAACTCCTTGCCGGAGTCTTCCTGAACAATCGCAGCATCAATTATGTCGTTGAGGCTGCCGCGATTGAACATCGCCAGCTTGTCCTTCAGGAGCGGGTTAAGCCCCTGGTAAAAGTGGTCCCGCCGCTTCTCGTCCGTATCTGCGTGATACGACGCGTAGAGTGCGAGATCGTTGAATGCCCTGGAATATTCCAGCGCATTTCGGCTCCCTTGTTGCAGGTGTAGAAATTCCTGCGTCTTCCTCTTCATCAAACCGGGCGGTATATGATAGGCCCGGAAGGCCGTCCGAAACTCCGCCCAGGTCATCACTCGGTCGGTGGGTTGTGAAGCACAAAAGTTGGCCCACCACGCGCTCGCGGATCCTTGGAGCTGCTGGACCGCGAACTGAGTCTTGCGCTGCTCGCTGATTTGGAGCAGCCCGAACTTCATCTCTATGGCGCGGAGCCAGTTGTCCGCGTCAAGTGGTTCATCCGCCCTTGAGAATACAGGGGGATGAGTCGCCAGGAAGTCGGAGTAGGAGCTCTGTTGGCGCTCCTCGCGATCTTGACGTCTCTCCGGGCGAGACGTATTCGCAATTAACGTTTGCAGCAGCTCTGTATGCTGCTGATGTGAACCCGCCATTGCCGCGACAATGTCGGCCAATGTAACCGTTGGCAGTGGCGGTGGCGGTGTTTGCTGTTGCTGTTGCTGCTGCTGTCCCGAGGAGTCCTCGGGAGGTGGTTGGGAGGTCTCTCCCCCTTGGCTAGTACCTCCAACATCGGGGTTGGCACGAGTACGCGTCATTCTGAAATTCAACACAGCAGCAATTAGCACATGTCTTACTCAAAATTCCATAAACAGGAGTAAGTATTGAAGCGACGCATGATTAACTTGCACAACATTCACATATATTGATAAAGCATAAACTTTATACAAGATACATTATTCTCGGATCTCCGAGAAGTCGTGCTCATGTCGTCACTACCTATACATACGCTACTGTCTACACGACATGTCACCGATTACAAAAGTTGGGTTACGCTACCCTAGCTGCCCTACTTGGCAACCGTAACCCCCTACTCGGAGTAGAACTCGACCTCCTGTGGGTCGTCCTCCTCCGGTACCTCTGCTGGTGGCTCGGGGTCTACCACCTCTTCTCCCATTCCAGGTTCTCCCATGGCTGGAAGACCCAAGACTACCGGTACGCCCAATACCGGGGGCACGAGGTCCTGCAATGCATGCACCTCGTCCATAGCCTGGTTGTAGTCCTCTTCCCAGCCTTGTCCTTCCTCAATAGCGTCGTCCCGCTCTTGAGCAAGGTCCTCATTCTGCTGGGTTAGGGTCTGCACCAGCTCTTGCAACGCCGCAATGTCAACACGGCTCTTCTTCTTTGCCTTCTTCAGACGACGCAACTGATTGTGTTGTTCATTCAGTCGCTTGATCGTCGGAAGGAGCACATTGCGGAGTGCACTGTGAGCACTCTCAAAATAATCTCCACGGCTTGTGCTCTCCTTGAGCTTGGTGGCGAGATGCTCCGTATGAACAGCTTGGCTGTCCATCACAGCGTTTCCCGCCCTCATTTGGAGGCTGAGGTTTGCCTCCGCGGGGTTGTACCTTGGGCAATTCGGGTCCGTTGCCTCCAGGTACCTCTCTCCCCACACATGCTGAGCTCGTCCCTCCACCGGAACGAGTGCGTATGGAGTACCCTCCATAGCCTGCACGTGTAGTTGGCAGAAACGTGACATAGTGTCACGGGCTGCCACTTGCCACATCCCTTCCGGTTGTCTTCCTCTCACCGTGACGGTGAATGGCACCCAACCGGGTGGCGTAGGCCCTGCAGGAACCTCGACATGGATCGTCCACGTCTTGTTCCCCTCTTCGCCTTCTTCCTTGGCGAAGTATTGCGGCATCTGGTTGTACCCGAAATATTGGAGCATTAGCCACAATGCTCCCGGGTAGCCGCTACGGTCGGAGCAGTGGGAAACTACCCACCCGTTCTCCAACCGTTTATCTGCTGCCATCTGTAAAAGTATATTTGAGAAATGTCAAATATTTATTTAAACAGTAAACCATTGAGTTATAACATAAGATATGTCATTGAACCCTTAACACTTGGAAACATAGTTCAAATTTTTAAACAAATTTGACTGCTGATCTGCTGTTCCCATGACAGTCCTGACCAGTTTCCATATCAATCTGATTTAGGCCAGGTTAAAAGCAAAACCAGTCCTGGAGCTCAACATCAAAGTTAAAGTTAACTTCAATAGATTTCCAGAAAGTATTTGGTTGGCCTAAGATCTGCTCTGGTTCAAAAGTTATGAGATGTCAAAGTTAACAGAATTTCTGGAAACAAATGGACAGCACCTCCCTGCCTTAGGTACTGATTTGATCCAAGAATCCCAGTTAATTCTGTTCCTAATCTGACAACACTTTCTGTTACAAAGTTGTAACCCATATCATAATCTTTCCAGAACTACCTCATTTTCTATTTTTGGATTTTTATGCAGGAAGTTATGCTTAATTTACAGAGAGTCTTTGCTCCGTCCTGTTTTCTGGACAGTTTCAACTCTGCTGCATTCTTCGAGTGGTTAAGGGACGAAACACCTCTGGAACTCAACAGAAAAGTTGTAAAGCTCCTCCAAAGCTTTCCAGAGATGTATCATACGACATCAACCTCGAAAGAACTCAACCAATAACCTCTGATTAACTTCAGCCTTAATTTAGCTGGAAACAGAGTGCTCTGTCCTTAACATCCTATAAGTTGAAAGCTTGTTAACTTTGAATATCCTGTTCAAGGGAAGGAGTTACATCAAGTTTTACTACTTTGGATCAAAACCATCAAATTTTAAATGAAGTTGTTCATTTTGTTGGGTGTGACGTCGAGGCGTCACCAGATTATGTCGGTACTACGTCCTCACAAAGGAAAAACCTATACCGGACTTAGCCGGCGTCGTTAGTTCAGTGGCACTACTCGTCACTCGCACACGGATACTACACGTCTACCGTTTCGTGGTAAGGCTACCTGCAGAAATTCAACCAATCATCAGACTCGGCTGCACACCGAGCCCGGAATCCATACAGTTGGTACATCCGGCCGTCATCACTCGCCCGGATGTTCTCAAGCCAAACACGCCTTGAGTTACGTGTTCACGTTTCAGACCACGTGACGGGGTCTCCCATGTTGCACCACGCACGCCAGGGACAGACGTTGCTCGAATACCCCAAACGACATGAAGAGTCGTAGAGGATATCAAAGCGGGTCGGGTTACCTGCCACCCGTGGGGCTCCACCCTTCAGCTTGTGCGCACTGGTGGACAGCGCTTACGTGCACCCCCCAAGACATGAACGTCCCGAGATGCACGATTTTCCGACATAACAAATAGGTTAATATGCCACTTTCTATATGCTAATAACATCCTTATACGGGCTACTAACTCGTTCCTCACTGGATTTTTGAAAAAGAAGACCTTTGTACTGTGTTAAACCTCAAGCGAGCTCTGATACCACGCTGACACGACCCCATTGGTCCTGTCGAGCCAGGATCACGCTGAGGGGTGCTGCGTTGCACAGCACCGTATAACACACGTCAAAGGTGCAAAGCGGAAGCGGAAGTTTTATTACATAAACAGTTATATGAACATGTTTACATCAAAATAAGTTTAGTCCACACTCGCGGGCGTAGACTAAGCATCAAGTACACATTCAGCCCTTAAACGTGTCCTTGCTAGCACACACGCACACTAACTCTGCGGCGTGCACGACTCCCACTCGACGGGGTTCCCCTCCTGGGGTTCCGTCTCCTCTTCGGGAGTCCCTTCCTCATAGAACCCTGCAAAAGCTTCAAACACAAGCAGTGAGCACGAGGGCTCAGCAAGTCTGACCCGTCTCACCTAAACATGGAACTTCTACATGAGGGTAATGGGTTACATGAGGTAAAATCATTTGCAAGGACTCGCCTAATTAGTAGAACCTTACTTTCAAGTTTTAGCAGCAGGTGGTGGAGAACCTTACGCGAAGGCACATGAGAGAGCCGCAATCAAACAAGAAACGCATTTCTCTCATGTACTTTGCCCAAAGTTGAAAAGAACTTTAGTTAGCACTAAGCTACAGCATATCATTAACAATCAATGTCCATATTTCAATCAGCAACATTTTAACATGTAACTAGCCTGTTCTTTCTACGTCACGGTACAGTGAACAAGTGGTACTCACTGACCGCGAGGGACGGCGATTATAATCGATTTACACCTGCAGGGTTACCCGAACAACCCGTCACGTACGCCCGTACTCGATGTTGCCTACAACAACCATCACGGACGCCGTACGCGACTACCTTTCACCCGTTAGCCAAATATTGAACCGGTCCCATCGTCCCGAGCAAGAGGTCCCTGCACGCGCATCTCTGTGCCGCCAGCTGATTTACACCTCGAGCTCTCAACCTACCCTCTGAACGACGGGCAATGCCTCAATACCCAGCTACCCGAGTTACATCAGTTTCCCGGTTCCCATATAGCCGGTAGGTCTTCGGTACTGTTCTAGCTTGTTCAACAGGCCCGCACACGGCTCGGTCCTTAATCGACACAAGCGGAGCTACAGCACACAGGCCCCAAAGTCCTGCTGCCCTTACTCTCCGCTCGGTCTCATTTTCTTGCCATGTGTATCATGTGCTATCTCTACCCGAGCAATGTGCCTCTAGCCTATTCTCGCGAGTAGTTCCAACTACTCGACTTGTACCGAATCCTACTCTATCCTAGCAATGCAGTAGCTAGCGGGGTTTGCAATCCTAAACCCCAACCCATGGTTTTCTTGGCTATGCAGTGGGGTTTCCAGACAAGACTCTAATGCGCAGAATAAAGAAAACAAGTATGTGCTCAAAACAATAAAAATTTATAAAATGGTTAATGCAAACCGGAGCTTGCCTTGCTGCTCTTGGTCGTAGGCTAGCTGTTCCTCCGGAGTAACGAAGTCTAGGACTTCGGGTTCCTCCTCGACCTTAGCGACTACATGATAAGAACAATATATGTATTAATTTAGAGGCCTTTGTATTAACTTTGAAGTTGTGAAGCCTATAACCCTTACTAGACAGACCTAATGACTGTGAAACTTTTACTGTGGCTTGGTTACAACCTAAACAAAGACTTGGTCAAGTTTTAGTTGTAGCAAAGCTCATTTGAGCCCTCCACAAATAATTATGTCCTTGACCTTAATTGGAACCCTTAGGGTGTTCTAGGGATTTTCATGAGACAAACTATGACTTTCTGAAAACTAGATTTTCAGAGGGTTCTAATGGAGTTGGTCTCACTTAATTTGGAAGTCTCTAACTAAAGATATGAGCTAAACAATTTCAGAGAAAATCCTGAAAATGTTTCTGAACATTTTCTATTTTCTCTGGAACAGTTTTACTAATCACACCATTAGGTGGACTAAATGAGCTCAAATGGATCTGAAATTTTTATGGTAGCTCAATGATATTTTGGTGAACATCTCAGCAAAATTTCAGGATTTTCCTCCAAAGGATTCTCCAGTTAAAATTCCTAACAGTTTAAACATTAAGGAATTAATTCTGGAGAATTAGGGAATTTCATGAAGTGAAACTTGATTTTCTGGAAAGTACTCAGAGAGCTGAATCCAGCAAAATTTGGTTCACTCAATTTGGAGCTTTCTAGCCAAAGTTATAAGGATTTGAAGTTTGAAGGAAATCTGAAAATCGGGGAAAAGTTTAAACTCGCGCGTGGGCCCAGGGGACACGCGTCGCACGCCGAAGCGACAGCACACCGCGGCCCACAAGGCTTTTGCGCGCCAGCACACCCGATCCCGGCCGCAGCCGGATCCCGATTCAAAATATCGGCCGCTGACAGCTGGGGTCCACCCCCTTCTTCAACCTCGCGACACCCGCGCTCCGCCGCCGAGGGACCTCGCCGGAGAGCTCGCCGCTGGCTGCTGTACCGCTCCAAACTTCTTGATTCTGGCCGCCCCTGCCTACTTCTACTTGGGGAACATGATCCGAGGGTCAGCTGCTCATGACAACGGCCGGAGCATGGTCGGCGACGAGCCGCCATATCGGAACGACTTCGGCCATGTCGGCTGATGCTCCTAGTGCCTCAGCTACTTGGGAAACCGGTCGGGGAGCATCAGTGGACCTCAGAGAAGGTCGACATGAACTCGGGGCAGCTCGGGGAAGGCCCGAAATAGGTCCTCACCGTGCGCCCGATACCCCCCGTGCGTTCCGCCATTAGTAGACCTTGAATTACGCCGGGCCCAGAAGTTCTCCGGCCCAGAGTTGTGAAGGCAACTTGTGAGTCACCGTGTCTAGTTCGTGTGGGAGTGGCCTGAGGCCCTCTAATCCTTTCTAGAGCACGAATTAAACAGAATCGTACCCGAGGGTCGTTCTGCACACAGAAAGGGGAAAAGTGGAAATTCGCCGCCGGTGAGCAACCACTCGAGCTGTGGCTCGGGGATGAGCAGCACCGATCACTTGCGCGTCCAAGGGTGCCTTGGCTCGGGCGTGACAACGCCCAGGTTGGGCTGTCCACGAGAGCCCGAGGTGCGGCGGTTTCCAGTTCCGAGTTTGATCTTTCGGCACAGCCGATATCACTCGGTTTCAATCGATTTCTATCAATGGGAAGGATGGAGGATGGTTGCTAGTACCTTGCTGGGACCTTGGAATGGAAAGAGGGAGCTGCGATCGGCTTGATCAAGCAGGAACTCGAGCGGCGGCGATGGCAGTGGAAAAACAAGTCGTGTGCGTCGGCAGCTCGAGGAAATGGTGACTGAAGCACGCCGGGGAGGGAATAAATAGCCCGGCCGGCTGGTCTCCGGCTTGGGGCACGCAGCAGGAGCTGGCGCCGGCTGCCCCCTTCGGTGGCGCGCGCGCACAGCTGCCGGGAACCGACTGAACTGTGGTTCAGTCGGTTTGCTTTGAGGCAGAGGCTGACATGTGGATCCCACTTCTCTTTTAACCTCTGAAATTTATTCCTAACAGCTGTGGTAAACAGTGAACCCTATTCTACCCTTGGCAATTCAAATTATTCACCCAAGAGCCATTTGAATTGATCAAAGTTCAAATGAGGTTTGGTTTGAATGAATTTCAGCACAAGTGCAGTTTGAAATTCAAATAAAGTTTGAATTTCTCCCCCTTAGCTCATGTCAAGATCAACTCCAAATGGAGTGAAAATTGGTGTGTGAGCTCACAAAAATGTGCTGAGCAAGAATATGCCTTCCACTTTTAAATTCAGTGGGTGAAAACAGTTTGAATCTGAATATGGTTTCAAACTGCCCTCTTCCTAACTATACCCAAAATGACCTCAAAAAGGTTTTGAATTTGGGTGGAACTTGGCATGGACATCCTTAGCAAAGTGTAGGAGTTTTCATATGTCCAGCCCATCTATATCACATGTGGGAAGTACCACTTTTGCAATGTGTGAGTTTGTTCCCTAATGAGCATGTTGATAATTGTTACTTGCTCTTTATTTGTGTTCATCATTCTTCCTCAAATGAGGTGTGTGGTGTGGTGATGAACACTGCAAATGAGTGTCAAAAACTGAGGCCCTTACATTCCTCCCCCCTTAAAAGAATCTCGTCCCGAGATTATAAGGTGAAATGAGAGAGAGGACGGTGGAAAATTACCGAATATGCGACGTGAAAAAGTCGGGGTAGTTAGTGCGAAGGAATCCTTCGCTCTCCCATGTCGCTTCGTCCATGGAGTGATTACTCCATAGAACCTTGTAGAACCACAACGTACGGTTGCGTGTGGTTCGGGCCTTTTCATCAATAATCTGCACCGGTTCCTCCCGATAGGTGAGATCCGGTTGCAGTTCTTCAATGTCTTCCAGCTGAACGGTAGTTGATAGCTTGAGACACTTCCTCAGCTGGGAAATGTGAAAGACGTCGTGCACACCGGAAAGTGCTTCTGGTAATCTTAGCCGGTATGCCACCGATCCACATCTTTCGGTAATCTGGAATGGACCGATGAATCGGGGTGCCAACTTTCCCCTCACCCCAAATCTGTTTACGCCCTTCATTGGAGACACTCGTAGATATACGTGGTCTCCAGCTTCGAATTGTAACGGACGCCTTCTCCGGTCCGCATACTGTTTCTGTCGGGATTGAGCGGCTTTTAGGTTCGCTTGAATTAATCGAACCTTTTCTTCCGCGTTGTTGACAAGATCAATCCCGAAGGTAACCCTCTCGCCAGATTCACACCAGTTCAGTGGTGTGCGGCATTTCCTGCCGTATAGCGCCTCGTAGGGCGCCATCTTGATGCTGGCTTGGTACCCATTGTTGTACGAGAACTCGGCTAATGGCAAGTGATCATCCCAATTCTTGCCGTGGTCGATAGCGCAAGCTCGTAGCATGTCTTCTAGGATTTGATTTACCCGCTCCGTTTGCCCATCCGTCTGCGGGTGGTAGGCTGAACTACGGATCAGCTTCGTCCCCAGGGCAGCGTGTAGCTGCTCCCAAAAACGGGACACAAATAAAGTGCCCCGGTCCGATACGATGGTACGGGGTACGCCGTATAAGCATAGGATCCGTGAGATGTACAGTTCAGCGTACTTCTTGGCGTTGTAGTTGGTGTTGACCGGGATGAAATGGGCAACTTTGGTGAGCCGATCGACGATCACCCACACAGAATCATGTTTCTGTAAGGTGGTGGGTAAACCGACGACGAAATCCATGCTCACGTCCTCCCACTTCCAGGCAGGAATGCCCAGTGGTTGCAGCAGTCCCGGTTTCCGCATGTGGTCTGCCTTCACCCGTCGACATGTATCACACTCGGACACGTATTTTGCCGTCTCTCGCTCCATCCGTGTCCACCAAAACTTGCTTCTGAGTTCTTGATACATCTTGTTGCTGCCGGGGTGAATAGAAAACTTTGATAAGTGAGCTTCATCAAAGATTCTCTTCCTTAACTCCGGGTTTTGGGGTACGACGATCCGGTCCTTGAACCATAAGACGCCGTCTCCGTCCTTCCGGAAACATTTCAACTCCCCACTGTCTACACGTCTCCGCAAATGTGACATGCCCTTGTCATTCTTCTGGGCTGCCGCTATCTCTTCACGGATGGTGGGGATCAAAGCTAGGTTGTAGAGAGCTCCATGTGGAATCACATGTAGTGGTGGTTCGCTCTCTTCCAACGGTGTGATGGTCAGATTATTGACGTGTGACTTGCGGCTTAGCGCGTCTGCCACAACGTTTGCCTTGCCCGGATGATAATGGATCTCTATCTCGTAATCCTTTATCAGTTCCAACCATCTTCGTTGCCTCATGTTCAGCTCCTTCTGAGTGAAGATGTACTTGAGGCTTTTGTGGTCGGTATATAAATGTACGAGGTTACCGAGTAGGTAGTGCCTCCACATTTTCAGTGCAAGTACCACGGCAGCGAGCTCCAAATCGTGAGTTGGATAATTTTGCTCATGGTTCCTAAGCTGTCGTGATCCATACGCGACCACTCTTCGGTCTTGCATCAGCACACATCCGAGCCCAATGCCGGATGCATCGCAGTACACCTCGAACGGTTTTGTTGTGTCTGGCTGCGCCAAAACCGGTGCTGATGTCAGGTGCTTGACTAAAGCCTTGAATGCTGCTTCACATGCTGGACTCCAAACATATTTGGTATCCTTCTTCAGCAGCTCTGTCATTGGCTTGGCAATCTTCGAGAAGTTCGGAATGAACCTCCGATAATATCCCGCGAGTCCGAGGAAACTCCGTACCTCATGAACAGTTCTCGGGGATTTCCAATTCAGCACTTGCGTGATTTTGCTCGGGTCCACAGCGATACCCTCCGCTGAGATGATATGCCCGAGGAAAGGCACTTGCGATATCCAAAACTCGCATTTGCTGAACTTTGCGTATAACTTGTGATCCCGCAGCCGTTGCAAGACTATACGCAGATGTTTCTTGTGATCTTCCTCCGACTTGGAGTATACCAGGATGTCGTCGATGAAGACCACGACAAACTTGTCCAGCTCCGGCATGAACACCGAGTTCATTAAATACATGAAGTGAGCTGGAGCATTGGTGAGGCCAAAGGACATGACCAGGTACTCATAAAGTCCGTACCTTGTCGAAAAAGCTGTCTTTGGAATGTCCTCAGCCCTGATCTTAATCTGATGGTACCCGGATCTTAAATCCATCTTGGAAAAGACCTTTGCTTCGACCAACTGATCAAACAACATGTCGATCCGTGGTAACGGGTACTTGTTCTTGATGGTTACGGCATTTAATGGACGGTAGTCCACGCAAAGCCGCAACGTTTCATCCTTCTTTTTGACAAATAATGCCGAACAACCCCATGGCGAGGAGCTCGGCCTAATAAAACCCTTCTCCAGAAGGTCCGTGAGCTGAATCTTCAGTTCCGCCAACTCCTTGGGCGCCATCTTGTACGGCCTTCGGGATATTGGCATGGTTCCCGGTGCAAGTTCAATCTTGAACTCCACCTCTCTATCGGGTGGCATCCCCGGCAAATCATCCGGGAATACATCAGGGAACTCTCGGACCACTGGAATGTCTTCCAATCTGATGGTTGTGGCTTGATAGACACTTGGAAGTTTTATTTCTGGACTGTCCAGAAATAATGAGTGAGAACCGTGCACTTCTGAGTTTAAGTGCACGACTCGGAGGACGGTGTCTAAAACAGCGCCGTGGCGGGTTAACCACGACATCCCTAGGATGACATCGACCTTCTGTCCCTCTAAGATAATGAGAGACGTGGGGTACACTCTACCCGCTAAGCATAATGGTGCTTTGGAGACCATTACGCTTGCTGAAATCTTCCCACCCGGTGAACAAATTAAATATGGACTATCGGTGGGTAGTATTGGCAAGCTGTGTTTAGCAATGAAAGCTTGGCTAATAAAATTATGCGTGGCGCCTGAATCAAATAGTACTATAGCGGGATGCTGGTGGAGTTGGAACATACCCGCAAGGATTGGCTCGCCCTCCGGCACGTCCTCAATGGCAAGCTGGTGGACAGTGCCGGGCCTAGGGTTTGCCCGCCGCGCATTAGTAGGGTTCCGGGGTTGATTCCTCCCCGGAAACTGTGGTACCACTCCGCCGCCTTGCCTCTCCGGGCAACTGCTCGCGAAGTGTCCTGGACGACCACACTTGTAACATGTGGCCGCTGCTGGTGGAGTACTTGGTGGACGAAAGCCCGGCATGCGTTGCGGAGGTGCAAACGCACGCGGCATCGCCCGCTGCTGCTGCTGTTGTTGCGGTGGTGCTGGCAGTGCCGGCCGGAATGCCGGTGAAGAATACGGCCGACCGCGGAACGGCATCGACCGCTGTGGTGGCTGCCAGCGCGGACCTGATGGTGGGCGATTCACCATCTGAAACTTCTGAGAAGGACCGCCTCCTTCTCCGCTGCTCTGCGGCGCGCTTCGCTTTCGCTCTGCCGCCGCCAACTCCTTGCCGGAGTCTTCCTGAACAATCGCAGCATCAATTATGTCGTTGAGGCTGCCGCGATTGAACATCGCCAGCTTGTCCTTCAGGAGCGGGTTAAGCCCCTGGTAAAAGTGGTCCCGCCGCTTCTCGTCCGTATCTGCGTGATACGACGCGTAGAGTGCGAGATCGTTGAATGCCCTGGAATATTCCAGCGCATTTCGGCTCCCTTGTTGCAGGTGTAGAAATTCCTGCGTCTTCCTCTTCATCAAACCGGGCGGTATATGATAGGCCCGGAAGGCCGTCCGAAACTCCGCCCAGGTCATCACTCGGTCGGTGGGTTGTGAAGCACAAAAGTTGGCCCACCACGCGCTCGCGGATCCTTGGAGCTGCTGGACCGCGAACTGAGTCTTGCGCTGCTCGCTGATTTGGAGCAGCCCGAACTTCATCTCTATGGCGCGGAGCCAGTTGTCCGCGTCAAGTGGTTCATCCGCCCTTGAGAATACAGGGGGATGAGTCGCCAGGAAGTCGGAGTAGGAGCTCTGTTGGCGCTCCTCGCGATCTTGACGTCTCTCCGGGCGAGACGTATTCGCAATTAACGTTTGCAGCAGCTCTGTATGCTGCTGATGTGAACCCGCCATTGCCGCGACAATGTCGGCCAATGTAACCGTTGGCAGTGGCGGTGGCGGTGTTTGCTGTTGCTGTTGCTGCTGCTGTCCCGAGGAGTCCTCGGGAGGTGGTTGGGAGGTCTCTCCCCCTTGGCTAGTACCTCCAACATCGGGGTTGGCACGAGTACGCGTCATTCTGAAATTCAACACAGCAGCAATTAGCACATGTCTTACTCAAAATTCCATAAACAGGAGTAAGTATTGAAGCGACGCATGATTAACTTGCACAACATTCACATATATTGATAAAGCATAAACTTTATACAAGATACATTATTCTCGGATCTCCGAGAAGTCGTGCTCATGTCGTCACTACCTATACATACGCTACTGTCTACACGACATGTCACCGATTACAAAAGTTGGGTTACTCTACCCTAGCTGCCTTACTTGGCAACCGTAACCCCCTACTCGGAGTAGAACTCGACCTCCTGTGGGTCGTCCTCCTCCGGTACCTCTGCTGGTGGCTCGGGGTCTACCACCTCTTCTCCCATTCCAGGTTCTCCCATGGCTGGAAGACCCAAGACTACCGGTACGCCCAATACCGGGGGCACGAGGTCCTGCAATGCATGCACCTCGTCCATAGCCTGGTTGTAGTCCTCTTCCCAGCCTTGTCCTTCCTCAATAGCGTCGTCCCGCTCTTGAGCAAGGTCCTCATTCTGCTGGGTTAGGGTCTGCACCAGCTCTTGCAACGCCGCAATGTCAACACGGCTCTTCTTCTTTGCCTTCTTCAGACGACGCAACTGATTGTGTTGTTCATTCAGTCGCTTGATCGTCGGAAGGAGCACATTGCGGAGTGCACTGTGAGCACTCTCAAAATGATCTCCACGGCTTGTGCTCTCCTTGAGCTTGGTGGCGAGATGCTCCGTATGAACAGCTTGGCTGTCCATCACAGCGTTTCCCGCCCTCATTTGGAGGCTGAGGTTTGCCTCCGCGGGGTTGTACCTTGGGCAATTCGGGTCCGTTGCCTCCAGGTACCTCTCTCCCCACACATGCTGAGCTCGTCCCTCCACCGGAACGAGTGCGTATGGAGTACCCTCCATAGCCTGCACGTGTAGTTGGCAGAAACGTGACATAGTGTCACGGGCTGCCACTTGCCACATCCCTTCCGGTTGTCTTCCTCTCACCGTGACGGTGAATGGCACCCAACCGGGTGGCGTAGGCCCTGCAGGAACCTCGACATGGATCGTCCACGTCTTGTTCCCCTCTTCGCCTTCTTCCTTGGCGAAGTATTGCGGCATCTGGTTGTACCCGAAATATTGGAGCATTAGCCACAATGCTCCCGGGTAGCCGCTACGGTCGGAGCAGTGGGAAACTACCCACCCGTTCTCCAACCGTTTATCTGCTGCCATCTGTAAAAATATATTTGAGAAATGTCAAATATTTATTTAAACAGTAAACCATTGAGTTATAACATAAGATATGTCATTGAACCCTTAACACTTGGAAACATAGTTCAAATTTTTAAACAAATTTGACTGCTGATCTGCTGTTCCCATGACAGTCCTGACCAGTTTCCATATCAATCTGATTTAGGCCAGGTTAAAAGCAAAACCAGTCCTGGAGCTCAACATCAAAGTTAAAGTTAACTTCAATAGCTTTCCAGAAAGTATTTGGTTGGCCTAAGATCTGCTCTGGTTCAAAAGTTATGAGATGTCAAAGTTAACAGAATTTCTGGAAACAATTGGACAGCACCTCCCTGCCTTAGGTACTGATTTGATCCAAGAATCCCAGTTAATTCTGTTCCTAATCTGACAAAACTTTCTGTTACAAAGTTGTAACCCATCTCATAATCTTTCCAGAACTACCTCATTTTCTATTTTTGGATTTTTATGCAGGAAGTTATGCTTAATTTACAGAGAGTCTTTGCTCCGTCCTGTTTTCTGGACAGTTTCAACTCTGCTGCATTCTTCGAGTGGTTAAGGGACGAAACACCTCTGGAACTCAACAGAAAAGTTGTAAAGCTCCTCCAAAGCTTTCCAGAGATGTATCATACGACATCAACCTCGAAAGAACTCAACCTCTAACCTCTGATTAACTTCAGCCTTAATTTAGCTGGAAACAGAGTGCTCTGTCCTTAACATCCTATAAGTTGAAAGCTTGTTAACTTTGAATATCCTGTTCAAGGGAAGGAGTTACATCAAGTTTTACTACTTTGGATCAAAACCATCAAATTTTAAATGAAGTTGTTCATTTTGTTGGGTGTGACGTCGAGGCGTCACCAGATTATGTCGGTACTACGTCCTCACAAAGGAAAAACCTATACCGGACTTAGCCGGCGTCGTTAGTTCAGTGGCACTACTCGTCACTCGCACACGGATACTACACGTCTACCGTTTCGTGGTAAGGCTACCTGCAGAAATTCAACCAATCATCAGACTCGGCTGCACACCGAGCCCGGAATCCATACAGTTGGTACATCCGGCCGTCATCACTCGCCCGGATGTTCTCAAGCCAAACACGCCTTGAGTTACGTGTTCACGTTTCAGACCACGTGACGGGGTCTCCCATGTTGCACCACGCACGCCAGGGACAGACGTTGCTCGAATACCCCAAACGACATGAAGAGTCGTAGAGGATATCAAAGCGGGTCGGGTTACCTGCCACCCGTGGGGCTCCACCCTTCAGCTTGTGCGCACTGGTGGACAGCGCTTACGTGCACCCCCCAAGACATGAACGTCCCGAGATGCACGATTTTCCGACATAACAAATAGGTTAATATGCCACTTTCTATATGCTAATAACATCCTTATACGGGCTACTAACTCGTTCCTCACTGGATTTTTGAAAAAGAAGACCTTTGTACTGTGTTAAACCTCAAGCGAGCTCTGATACCACGCTGACACGACCCCATTGGTCCTGTCGAGCCAGGATCACGCTGAGGGGTGCTGCGTTGCACAGCACCGTATAACACACGTCAAAGGTGCAAAGCGGAAGCGGAAGTTTTATTACATAAACAGTTATATGAACATGTTTACATCAAAATAAGTTTAGTCCACACTCGCGGGCGTAGACTAAGCATCAAGTACACATTCAGCCCTTAAACGTGTCCTTGCTAGCACACACGCACACTAACTCTGTGGCGTGCACGACTCCCACTCGACGGGGTTCCCCTCCTGGGGTTCCGTCTCCTCTTCGGGAGTCCCTTCCTCATAGAACCCTGCAAAAGCTTCAAACACAAGCAGTGAGCACGAGGGCTCAGCAAGTCTGACCCGTCTCACCTAAACATGGAACTTCTACATGAGGGTAATGGGTTACATGAGGTAAAATCATTTGCAAGGACTCGCCTAATTAGTAGAACCTTACTTTCAAGTTTTAGCAGCAGGTGGTGGAGAACCTTACGCGAAGGCACATGAGAGAGCCGCAATCAAACAAGAAACGCATTTCTCTCATGTACTTTGCCCAAAGTTGAAAAGAACTTTAGTTAGCACTAAGCTACAGCATATCATTAACAATCAATGTCCATATTTCAATCAGCAACATTTTAACATGTAACTAGCCTGTTCTTTCTACGTCACGGTACAGTGAACAAGTGGTACTCACTGACCGCGAGGGACGGCGATTATAATCGATTTACACCTGCAGGGTTACCCGAACAACCCGTCACGTACGCCCGTACTCGATGTTGCCTACAACAACCATCACGGACGCCGTACGCGACTACCTTTCACCCGTTAGCCAAATATTGAACCGGTCCCATCGTCCCGAGCAAGAGGTCCCTGCACGCGCATCTCTGTGCCGCCAGCTGATTTACACCTCGAGCTCTCAACCTACCCTCTGAACGACGGGCAATGCCTCAATACCCAGCTACCCGAGTTACATCAGTTTCCCGGTTCCCATATAGCCGGTAGGTCTTCGGTACTGTTCTAGCTTGTTCAACAGGCCCGCACACGGCTCGGTCCTTAATCGACACAAGCGGAGCTACAGCACACAGGCCCCAAAGTCCTGCTGCCCTTACTCTCCGCTCGGTCTCATTTTCTTGCCATGTGTATCATGTGCTATCTCTACCCGAGCAATGTGCCTCTAGCCTATTCTCGCGAGTAGTTCCAACTACTCGACTTGTACCGAATCCTACTCTATCCTAGCAATGCAGTAGCTAGCGGGGTTTGCAATCCTAAACCCCAACCCATGGTTTTCTTGGCTATGCAGTGGGGTTTCCAGACAAGACTCTAATGCGCAGAATAAAGAAAACAAGTATGTGCTCAAAACAATAAAAATTTATAAAATGGTTAATGCAAACCGGAGCTTGCCTTGCTGCTCTTGGTCGTAGGCTAGCTGTTCCTCCGGAGTAACGAAGTCTAGGACTTCGGGTTCCTCCTCGACCTTAGCGACTACATGATAAGAACAATATATGTATTAATTTAGAGGCCTTTGTATTAACTTTGAAGTTGTGAAGCCTATAACCCTTACTAGACAGACCTAATGACTGTGAAACTTTTACTGTGGCTTGGTTACAACCTAAACAAAGACTTGGTCAAGTTTTAGTTGTAGCAAAGCTCATTTGAGCCCTCCACAAATAATTATGTCCTTGACCTTAATTGGAACCCTTAGGGTGTTCTAGGGATTTTCA
Source organism: Neostapfia colusana (assembly GCA_030760725.1). Taxonomy (NCBI): domain Eukaryota; kingdom Viridiplantae; phylum Streptophyta; class Magnoliopsida; order Poales; family Poaceae; genus Neostapfia; species Neostapfia colusana. The sequence goes on along the minus strand of JASWHV010000019.1, from coordinate 28,072,131 downwards.
TGAGACAAACTATGACTTTCTGAAAACTAGATTTTCAGAGGGTTCTAATGGAGTTGGTCTCACTTAATTTGGAAGTCTCTAACTAAAGATATGAGCTAAACAATTTCAGAGAAAATCCTGAAAATGTTTCTGAACATTTTCTATTTTCTCTGGAACAGTTTTACTAATCACACCATTAGGTGGACTAAATGAGCTCAAATGGATCTGAAATTTTTATGGTAGCTCAATGATATTTTGGTGAACATCTCAGCAAAATTTCAGGATTTTCCTCCAAAGGATTCTCCAGTTAAAATTCCTAACAGTTTAAACATTAAGGAATTAATTCTGGAGAATTAGGGAATTTCATGAAGTGAAACTTGATTTTCTGGAAAGTACTCAGAGAGCTGAATCCAGCAAAATTTGGTTCACTCAATTTGGAGCTTTCTAGCCAAAGTTATAAGGATTTGAAGTTTGAAGGAAATCTGAAAATCGGGGAAAAGTTTAAACTCGCGCGTGGGCCCAGGGGACACGCGTCGCACGCCGAAGCGACAGCACACCGCGGCCCACAAGGCTTTTGCGCGCCAGCACACCCGATCCCGGCCGCAGCCGGATCCCGATTCAAAATATCGGCCGCTGACAGCTGGGGTCCACCCCCTTCTTCAACCTCGCGACACCCGCGCTCCGCCGCCGAGGGACCTCGCCGGAGAGCTCGCCGCTGGCTTCTGTACCGCTCCAAACTTCTTGATTCTGGCCGCCCCTGCCTACTTTTACTTGGGGAACATGATCCGAGGGTCAGCTGCTCATGACAACGGCCGGAGCATGGTCGGCGACGAGCCGCCATATCGGAACGACTTCGGCCATGTCGGCTGATGCTCCTAGTGCCTCAGCTACTTGGGAAACCGGTCGGGGAGCATCAGTGGACCTCAGAGAAGGTCGACATGAACTCGGGGCAGCTCGGGGAAGGCCCGAAATAGGTCCTCACCGTGCGCCCGATACCCCCCGTGCGTTCCGCCATTAGTAGACCTTGAATTACGCCGGGCCCAGAAGTTCTCCGGCCCAGAGTTGTGAAGGCAACTTGTGAGTCACCGTGTCTAGTTCGTGTGGGAGTGGCCTGAGGCCCTCTAATCCTTTCTAGAGCACGAATTAAACAGAATCGTACCCGAGGGTCGTTCTGCACACAGAAAGGGGAAAAGTGGAAATTCGCCGCCGGTGAGCAACCACTCGAGCTGTGGCTCGGGGATGAGCAGCACCGATCACTTGCGCGTCCAAGGGTGCCTTGGCTCGGGCGTGACAACGCCCAGGTTGGGCTGTCCACGAGAGCCCGAGGTGCGGCGGTTTCCAGTTCCGAGTTTGATCTTTCGGCACAGCCGATATCACTCGGTTTCAATCGATTTCTATCAATGGGAAGGATGGAGGATGGTTGCTAGTACCTTGCTGGGACCTTGGAATGGAAAGAGGGAGCTGCGATCGGCTTGATCAAGCAGGAACTCGAGCGGCGGCGATGGCAGTGGAAAAACAAGTCGTGTGCGTCGGCAGCTCGAGGAAATGGTGACTGAAGCACGCCGGGGAGGGAATAAATAGCCCGGCCGGCTGGTCTCCGGCTTGGGGCACGCAGCAGGAGCTGGCGCCGGCTGCCCCCTTCGGTGGCGCGCGCGCACAGCTGCCGGGAACCGACTGAACTGTGGTTCAGTCGGTTTGCTTTGAGGCAGAGGCTGACATGTGGATCCCACTTCTCTTTTAACCTCTGAAATTTATTCCTAACAGCTGTGGTAAACAGTGAACCCTATTCTACCCTTGGCAATTCAAATTATTCACCCAAGAGCCATTTGAATTGATCAAAGTTCAAATGAGGTTTGGTTTGAATGAATTTCAGCACAAGTGCAGTTTGAAATTCAAATAAAGTTTGAATTTCTCCCCCTTAGCTCATGTCAAGATCAACTCCAAATGGAGTGAAAATTGGTGTGTGAGCTCACAAAAATGTGCTGAGCAAGAATATGCCTTCCACTTTTAAATTCAGTGGGTGAAAACAGTTTGAATCTGAATATGGTTTCAAACTGCCCTCTTCCTAACTATACCCAAAATGACCTCAAAAAGGTTTTGAATTTGGGTGGAACTTGGCATGGACATCCTTAGCAAAGTGTAGGAGTTTTCATATGTCCAGCCCATCTATATCACATGTGGGAAGTACCACTTTTGCAATGTGTGAGTTTGTTCCCTAATGAGCATGTTGATAATTGTTACTTGCTCTTTATTTGTGTTCATCATTCTTCCTCAAATGAGGTGTGTGGTGTGGTGATGAACACTGCAAATGAGTGTCAAAAACTGAGGCCCTTACAGTCGGCAGGACTTCCTAGCACCCCAAACGATGATGCTATCAGTCATAGAGCATCAGTGCTCCTTAGGGAAGCTAGGCATGGGCTCAAGGCAGCTCAGAAGAGGTCCTAAGTGGGCTCTCACCGTGCGCCCGATGTTTCCCGAATAAGCCGCCGTTGGCAAGCTTGGATATACGCCATGTACAGAGGTTTTCATGCTAGTTGTTGTGAAGCCAACTTGTGCGCCACTCAGTCTAGTTCCTATGTGTGAAGTTTTGTGGTACTTAAATGAGAACCGAATGGGAATTTCAAAGTTTCTTACCCAAAGGTGACTTTGCACCGGCTGGATGTAAGCTGCGAAATTCCCTTTCGGCACTCAACCTCTCAGCTCAAGCTTTGGAGGTGAGGTGCAGGAGGTCCTTGCGCATCTGGAAACAGCCTTGCTCGGCCGTGTCAAGCCCGGGGTGAGGCTGCCCACGAGAGCACCTCTTCTCGGCTTTGTAGCGACCGCTGCGGAACGGTGTGGTTCTTGGTGTATGGAGCACGAGCTCACTCGATGACAGTGTGAGAGGGTTGTGGGGAATCCTATGGTGCCGTTTTGCAGCTCAGCCAAAGCTCTCACGCGAGTTTGGCGGGTGGCCAAAGATCAGAGGAGCAGCGGCTGTTCTGATCAGTTTCTTGCGCGAGGGAGCAACGAAGCGATCGGTTCTGCCTTTGATCGGGTCGGCTGCAGAGATAGGAGGGGAGTGAGGCGGTTCAGTGGTCGGGGTGGCAACTAGCTGCTGTCCCAATCAATTCTCGCATTGGCGGCAGCCCAAGCCGGTGCAAGAAACCGGGCTGAGTCCCTCAGTCGGTTGCTTCGGCTATTGAGGCTGACATGTGGGTCCCAACCTCCTTTTAACCTCTGAAATTAACTCTCCTCTACTGCCCCAAACAGTAATCCCTATAATACCCTATAGAATTTGAATTATCTACCAAATGCCCATTTGAAGTTGATAGAATTCAAATTGTGAAGTGTTTCAATAAATTTTCAGCACATATGCAGTTTGAAATTCAAATTGAGTTTGAATTTGCTAAACTTAGCTCATGTCAAGATCAACTCCAAATAGAGTGAAAATTGGTGTGTGAGCTCACAAAAATGTGCTGAGTAAGAATATGCCTCCCACTTTTGAACTTATGGGATGGAAGTAGTTTAAATTTGAATTTGGGTTCAAACTAACCCCTTTCTAGCTATACCCAAAAATACCCCAAAAAGGTTTTGGATTTGGGTGAATTTTGGCATGAGCATTCCTAGCAAGGTGTTTGAGTTTTTCATATGCTCAGCCCCTATATGATGCATGTGGGAAATGCCACTTTTGCATTTTGTGAGTTTATTCTCTAATAACCATGTTCATGGTGTTTACTTTCTCTTCAAATGTGTTCACAAAGTTTCTTCAAATGAAGTGTGTGTGTGGTGATGAACACTTTGAATATGTGCCAAAAACTTAGGCCCTTACACGGGTGAAAGCCGACCATATGCGCAAAGCCAGACAGCTGCAACCATGAACATTCCGGCGTGGAAATGGGAGGATATCAGTATGGATTTCATAGTTGTATTACCAAGCATGATTCGATTTGGGTGATAGTCGATCAACTAACCAAATTGGCTCATTTTATCCATGTACACACAAAGTACATTGCCAAGAAATATGCGTAGTTGTATATTGCAAGAGTCATGTGCTTGCACGGTGTTTCCCGCATGTTTATTTCAGATCACGGTGCGCTGTTCGTTGCTCAATTTTGGGAGCAGCTGCATGCGTCATTGGGGACCAAATTTATCCAAAGCTCCGCATATCACCCGTAGACGGGTGGTCAAACTGAGCAGGTGAATCAAGTTCTTGAAGATATGCTACGCACTTGTGCCATCCACCACGGTAAAAACTGGGATGATCATTTACCGTTGGCGGAGTTCTCATATAATAATGGCTATCAAGCTAGCATCAAGATGGCGCCGTATGAAGCTCTCTATGGCCGGAAATGTTGCACAACACTAAACTTGTGTGAGTCCGGCGAGCGAGTCATATACAGTGTTGATCTTGTTAATGAAGCCGAGGAACAAATGCAAGTGATACAAGCCAATCTCAATGCTGCTCAATCTTTGCAAAAGAGCTATGCGGTTAAAAGACGTCGTCCTCTGCACTTCGACATCAGATACCATGCTTATGTCCGTGTCTCTCCAATGAAAGGGGTTTATTGTTTCGGAGTGAAGGGAAAGCTTGCTCCACGATTCATCTGTCCGTTCAGCGTCATTTAAAAATGCGGACCCGTGGCCTATCGCTTGGAGTTACAGGCATCACTCTCTGAAATTCATAATGTATTTCACATATCTCAGCTGCGGAAATTCTTTAAGTCCCCAGCTGAAATCCGCACCAAAGACATCGACGCTCTCCAACCAGACCTCACATATTCTGAGTATCCGATCCGGATTATCGATGAAAATACTCGCGCCACAAGAAACCGGACTTTATGGTTTTATAAAGTCTTGTGGAGTAACCATACCGCTGATGAGGCGACGTGGGAAACCGAGACCTATCTCCCATCAAATTATCCGGACTTGCTATCATCTTATATCCGGTAATATTTTACTTCCGTCTTTTCTTTTGTAATCTGCGAGGACCCAACCGGCCTCGACTAGCCCGGATAATGCTGAGGGGTGCTGCGTTGCACAGCACCAAATAACACACATAAAAGGTACAAAGCGGAAGTAAAGTTTTACTACATAAAATAGTTTATAAACATGTTTACAACAAAATATGTTCAGTCTACACTCACGGACGTAGACTAAGTAAAAGAGTTCTCGTTCATCCCGTGAAGTGTTCCCACTAGCACACACACACACACTAACACGGTGGCGTGCACAACTCCCATTCGACGTGGTTGCCCTCTTAGGGGGTCCATCTCCTCCTCGGGAGTCTCCTCCTCATGACACCCTGCAAAAGCTTCAAACACAAGCAGTGAGCACGATGGCTCAGCAAGACTCACCAGTCTTTCCTATACATGAAACTTCTACATGCTGGATTACAGTGTAAATGGGAATGTAAGTTGCAAAGCACACGCCTAAATAGTTGAACCTTACTTTCAAGTTTTACCAGCAAGTTGTGGAGAACCTCACGCAAAGACACATAAGAGAGCCGCAATTAAACAAAAAATGCATTTCTCTCATGTGCTTTGCCCAAGGTTGAAAAGAACTTTAATTTGCTCTAAACTATAACAGATTATTAGCAACCAAGGTATAGCTTTCAATCAGCAACTTTTAACATGACTGTAGCCTTTTCTTTCTACGTCATGGTATAGTGAACAAGTGGTACTCACTGACCGCGAGGGACGGTGATTATAATCGATTTACACCTGCAGCGTTACCCGAATAAACCGTCACATACGCCCATACTCGATGTTGCCTACAGCAACCATCACTGACGTCGTATGCAACCACCTTTCATCCGTCAGCAAAATGTTGAACCGGTCCTATCGTCCCGAGCAAGAGGTCTCCGTGAGCGCATCTGCAGTGCCACCAGCCAATTTACACCTCAAGCTCTCAACCTACCCTCTAGATGACAAGCAATGCCTCAACACCTAGCTACCCGAATTACATCGGTTTCCCGTTTCCCATATATCCAGTAGGTCTTCAGTACTGTTCTAGCTTGTTCAACAGGCCCGCACAGGGCTCGGTTCTCAATCGACACAAGCGGAGCTATGGCACTCAGGTCCCAACGTCCTTCTGCCCTTACTCTCCGCTCGGTCTCAATTTTCTTGCCATGTGTTCCATTTGCTATCTCTAACCGAGTGGTGTGCCTCTAGCTTATTCTCGTGAGAAGTTCCAACTACTCGACTTGTGTCGATAGAGGACCGAGCCGTGTGTGGGCCTGTTGAACAAGCTAGAACAGTACCGAAGACCTACCGGCTATATGGGAACCGGGAAACTGATGTAACTCGGGTAGCTGGGTATTGAGGCATTGCCTGTTGTTCAGAGGGTAGGTTGAGAGCTTGAGGTGTAAATCGGCTGGCGGCACTGTGGATGCGCGCACAGAGACCTCTTGCTCGGGATGATAGGACCGGTTCAATATTTGGCTGGCGGGTGAAAGGTGGTTGCGTACGACGTTCGTGATGGTTGCTGTAGGCAACATCGAGTACGGGCGTACGTGACGGGTTGTTCGGGTAACCCTGCAGGTGTAAATCAATTATAATCGCCGTCCCTCGCGGTCAGTGAGTACCACTTGTTCACTGTACCGTGACGTAGAAAGAATAGGCTAGATACATGGTAAATTTTTGCTGATTTAAAAGACATACTTTGCTTGTTAATGTCTTGTTGTAGTTTTAGAGCTAATTAAAGTTCTTTTCAACTTTGGGCAAAGTACATGAGGGAAATGCATTTCTTGTTTGATTGCGGCTCTCTCATGTGCCTTAGCGTAAGGTTCCCCACGACCTGCTGCTAAAACTTGAAAGTAGGGTTCCACTAATTAGGCGAGTCCATTGCAACTTATTTTGCCTCATGTACCCAAAAACCATTCATGTAGAAGTTTCATGTATAGGAGAGACGGGTCAGTCTTGCTGAGCCATCGTGCTCACTGCTTGTGTTTGAAGCTTTTGCAGGGTTTTATGAGGAAGGGACTCCCAAGGAGGAGACGGAACCCCAGGAGGGGAATCTCGTCGAGTGGGAGTCGTGCACGCCGCCGTGTTAGCGTGTGTGCGTGCTAGCGGGGACACGTTTATGGGCTTAACATGAACTCGATGTGTAGTCTACGCCCGTGAGTGTAGACTGAACATATGTTGTTGTACAAATGTTCATAAACCTGTTTATGTAATAAAACTTTGCTTCCACTTTATATCTTTGATGTGTGTTATCTGGTGCTATGCAACGCAGCACCACTTAGCGTGATCCTGGCTCAACAAGGCCGTGGGGTCATGTCAGCGTGGTATCAGAGCTCGCTTGAGGTTTAACGCACTCCAAAGGTCATCTTTTTCCAAAAATTCAGTGTGGAACGAGTTAGTAGCCCATATAATGATGTTATTAGTGTATAGAAAGTGGCATACTAACCTAATTGATTATGTCGGAAAATCGTGCATCTTGGGACGCTTTATGTCTTGGGGGGTGCACGTAAGCACTGTCCACCAGTGCGCACAAGCTGAAGGGTGGAGCCAAACGGCTGGCAGGTAACCCGACCCGCTTTAATATCCTCTACGACTCTTCATGTCGTTTGGGGTATTCGAGCAACGTCTGTCCCTGGCGTGCTTTGGGCAATTTGGGAGACCCCGTCACATGGTCAGTAACATGAACACGTAGCTCAAGGCATGCTTGGTTTGAGAACATCTGGGCGAGTGATGACGGCCGGGTGTATGAACTGTACGGATACCGGGCTCGGTCTGCAGCCGAGTCTGACGATTGTTTGAGTTATCTGCAGGTAGTCTGACAACAAAAAGGTAGACGTGTAGCATCCCTATGCGAGTGATGTTTAGTGCCACTAAACTAACGAAGCCGGCTAAGTCTGGTATAGGTTTTTCTTTGTGAGGACGTAGTACCGACATGATCTGGTGACACATCGACGTCACACCCCACTAAATGAGCAACTGCATTGTAAAACTTGAAAGTTTTAATCCAGAGTACTAAAACTTGATGTAACTCCTTCCCTTAATCAGGATATTCAAAGTTAATAAGTTTTCAACTTATAGGATATTAAGGAGAGTCCCCTGTTTTCAGCTGAATTAAGGCTGAAGTTAATCAGAGGTTAGAGGTTGATTTCTTTCGAGGTTAGGGTCATATGATACATTTCTGGAAAGCTTTGTAGGAGCTTTACAACTTTTCTGATGATGTCCAGAGATGTTTCATCCCTTAACCAATTGAAAAATGCAGTAGAGTTAAAACTGCCCAGAAAACAGGGCAGAGCAAATACTCTCTGTAAATTGAGCATAACTTCCTGCATAAAAATCCAAAAATAGAAAATGAGGTAGTTCTGAAAATTTCATGAGATGGGTTACAACTTTTTAACAGGAAGTTTTGCCAGGTTTGCTGTAGAATTAACTGGAATTCTTGGATCAAATCAGTACCTCAAGCAGGGAGGTGCTGTCCAATTTTCTCCAGAAATTCTGTTAAATTTGGCATCTCATAACTTTTGAACCAAGACAGATCTTAGGCCAAGCAAATACTTTATGGAAAGCTATTGAATTTAGCTTTAACTTTGATGTTGAGCCCCAGAATTGGTTCTGCCGTTAGCATGGTCTAAATCAGGTTGGAATGGAAACTGGTCAGGGCTGTCATGTTGGACAGCAGATCAGCAGTCAGATTTGTATAAATTTGAACTATGTTTCCAAGTTTTATGAGTTCAATGACATGTTTTATGTTATAACTCAATGGGTTGCTGTTCAAATAAATATTTGACATTTCTTAAATATATTTCTACAGATGACAGCGGATAGACAGTTGGAGAACGGGTGGGTGGAATCCCACTGTTCTCACCGCGGCGGCTATCTAGAAACCTTGAGGCAAATGCTTCAATATTTCGGGTACAGCAAGATGCCGCAGTACTTCATCAAATAAGAAGGCGAGGAGGGGAACAAGACGTGGACGATCCATGTCGAAGTTCCTGCCAGACCTACGCCACCCGGTTGGGTACCGTTCACCGTCACGGTGAGAGGTAGACAACCGAAGGGAATGTGGCAAGTGGCAGCCTGCCACACCATGTCACGTTTCTGCCAACTACACGTGAGGGCTATGGAGGGCACTCCATACGCGCTCGTTCCGGTGGTGGAATGGGCTAATCATGTGTGGGAAGGGAGGTACATGGAAGCAACAGATTCGGGTTGCCCAAGGTACAACCCCGCGGAGGCGAACCTCAGCCTCCAGATAAGGGTGGGAAAGGCCGTGATGGACAGCCAAGCTGTTCATACGGAATGTCTCGTCGTGAAGCTCAAGGAGAGAAACAGCCGTGGACATCAGTTTGAGAGTGCTCACAACGCACTCCGCAATGTGCTCCTTCTGACGATTAAGCGACTGAACGAACAATATAATCAGTTGCATCGTCTGAAGAAGGCGAAGAAGAAAAGCCGTGTCGACATCACGGCTTTGCAACAACAGGTGCAGGCTCTGACACAGCAGAACGAGGTCCTTACTCAAGAGTGGGACGACGCTATTGACGAGGGGCAAGGCTGGGAAGAGGACTACAACCAAGCCACGGATGAGGTGCACGCGTTGCAGGACCTCGTACCTCCGGTAATGGGCATACCGATGGTAGGTGCCGTATCCATGGTTTTGGGTCTTCCAGCAATGGGAGAACCCGAGCCGGAAGAGGAGGTTGTGGACCCAGAGCCACCAGCAGAGGTAGCGGAGGAGGACGACCCGCAGGAGGTCGAGTTCTACTCCGAGTAGGAGGTTACTGTTGCCAAGTAGGGCAGCAAGGGTGATGTAACCAAAAATTTGGTAATCGGTCACATGTCGTGTAGACAGTGACGTATGTATAGGTAGTGACGACATGAGCACGACTTCTCGGAGACCGAGAATAATGTATCTTGTATAAAGTTTATGCTTTATCAATATATGTGAATGTTGTGCAAATTATTCATGTGTCACTTCAATACCTACTGTTTTATATGGAATTTTAAGTATGACATGTGCTGATCGCTGCTGTTTTGAATTGAATGACTCGTACTCGTGCCAACCCAGATGTTGGGAGTTCCAGTCAGGGGGGAGAGACATCCCAACAACATCCCGAGGATTCCTCGGCACAGCAGCAGCAGCAACAGCAACAGAAACAACCGCCACCGCCACCACCAATGGTTACTTTGGCGGATATTGTGGCAGCAATGCCAGGTTCTCATCAGCAGCACATGGAGTTGCTGCAGACCCTCATTGCAAATACGTCTCGACCAGAGAGGTGTCAAGATCGTGAGGAGCGCCAACAGAGCTCCTACTCCGATTTTCTGGCTACTCATCCCCCGGTATTCTCAAGGGAGGATGAACCCCTCGATGCGGACAACTGGCTCCACACGATGTAGATGAAGTTCGGGCTGCTCCAAGTGAGTGAGCAGCGCAAGACACAGTTTGCGGTCCAACAGCTCCAGGGATCCACGAGCGCGTGGTGGGCGAATTACTGTGCTTTGCCGCCCACCGAGCGAGTTATGACCTGGGCGGAATTCCGGACGGCCATCAGGGCCTATCACATACCGCCGGATCTCATGAAGAGGAAGACGCAGGAGTTCCTACACCTGCGGCAAGGGAGCCGGAATGCGCTGGAATACTCCAGGGCGTTCAATGATCTGGCGCTCTATGCTTCGTATCACGCCGATACCGACGAGAAGCGGCGGGATCATTTTTACCAGGGGCTTAATCCGCTCCTGAAAGACAAGCTGACGATGTTCAATTGCGGCAGCCTCAATGACATAATTGATGCTGCGATTGTTCAGGAGGACTCCGGTAAGGAGTTAGCGGTGGCGGAAAGGAAGCGAAGAGCGCCGCAAAGCAGCGGAGAGGAAGGTGGTCTATCTCAGAAATATCGGATGGTGAATCGCCCACCATCGGGTCTACGCTGGCAGCCACCACAGAGGTCTATGCCATTCCGCAGTCGGCCATATTCTCCACCGGCATTCAGGCCGGCACTGCGAGTACCACCTCTGCAGCAACAACAACAACAGTGGGCAATGCCGCGTGCGTATGCACCTCAGCAGCGCATGCCGGGCTTTTGTCCCCAAGCACCGGACAAGCAGCAGCCACATGCTACAAGTGTCGTCGTCCTGGACACTTCGCCAGCAGTTGTCCGGAGAGGCAAGGCGGTGGAGTTGCACCGCAACTTCCGGGGAGGAATCAGCCCCGGAACCCCACTAATGCGCGGCGGGCAAACCGTAGGCCCGGCACTGTCCACCAACTTGCCATAGAGGACGTGCCGGAGGGAGAGCCGATCCTTGCGGGTATGTTCCAACTCCACCAACATCCCGCCATACTATTATTTTATTCAGGCGCCACGCACAACTTTATTAGCCAAGCATTCATTGCTAAATATAGCTTGCAAATACTACCCACCGATAGTCCATATTTGATTTGCTCACCGGGTGGGAAGATTTCAGCAAGCATGATGGTTTCCAAAGTACCATTATGCCTAGTGGGGAGAGTGTACCCTATGTCTCTCATAATTTTAGAGGGACAGAAGGTCGATGTCATCCTAGTGATGTCGTGGTTAACCTGCCACGGCGCTGTTTTAGACACCGTCCTCCGGGTCGTGCATCTACATCCAGTAATGCACGAGCCACACTCTTTATTTCTGGACACTCCAGAAATCAAACTTCCAAGTGTGTATCAATCCACAACCATCAGATTGGAAGACATTCTAGTAGTCCATGAGTTCCCTGATGTGTTCCCGGATGATTTACCGGGGATGCCGCCCGACAGAGAAGTGGAGTTCAAGATTGAACTTGCGCCGGGAACCATGCCAATATCCTGAAGGCCGTACAAGATGGCGCCCAGAGAGTTGGCTGAACTGAAGACTCAACTAACGGACCTGCTGGAAAAAGGGCTTTATTAGGCCGAGCTCCTCGCCATGAGGTTGTTCGGCATTATTCGTGAAGCAGAAAGACGAGATGTTGCGGCTTTGCATGGACTATCGTCCATTAAACGCCGTAACCATCAAGAACAAGTACCCGTTGCCACGGATCGACATGTTGTTTGATCAGTTGGTGGAAGCAAAGATCTTTTCCAAGATGGACTTAAGATCCGGGTACCATCAGATCAATATAAGGGCTGAGGATATTCCGAAGACAGCTTTCTCGACGAGGTACGGGCTTTATGAGTACCTGGTCATGTCCTTCGGCCTCACCAATGCTCCAGCTCACTTCATGTATTTGATGAACTCGGTATCCATGCCGTAGCTGGACAGGTTTGTCGTGGTCTTCATCGATGACATATTGGTATATTCCAAGTCGGAGGAAGAACACAAGAGGCATCTGTGTATAGTCTTGCAATGGCTGTGGGATCACAAGCTATACACGAAATTCAGCAAGTGTGAATTCTGGATATCGCAAGTGCCTTTTCTCGGGTATATTATCTCAGTGGAGGGCATCGCTGTAGACCCGAGTAAAATCACACAAGTGCTGAATTGGAAGTCCCCGAGAACTGTTCATGAGGTACGGAGTTTCCTCAGACTCACGGGATATTATCGGAGGTTCATTCCGAACTTCTCAAAGGTTGCCAAGCCTATGACGGAGCTGCTGAAGAAGGCTACCAAATATGTTTGGAGTCCAGCATGTGAAGCAGCGTTCAAGTCATTATTAAAGCACCTAACATCAGCACCGGTTTTGGCGCAGCCAGACACAACAAAACCGTTCGATGTGTACTGCGATGCATCCGGCATTGGGCTCGGATGTGTGCTGATGCAGGACCGAAGGGCGGTCGCTTATGGATCACGGCAGCTCAGAAACCATGAGCAGAATTATCCAACTCATGACTTGGAGCTCGCTGCCGTGGTACTCGCACTTAAAATGTGGAGGCACTACCTACTCAGTAACCTCGTGCATTTATATACCGACCACAAAAGGCTCAAGTACATATTCACTCAGAAGGAGTTGAATATGAGGCAGCGAAGATGGTTAGAATTGATAAAGAATTACGAAATAGAGATCCATTATCACCCCGGCAAGGCAAACGTAGTGGCGGATGCATTGAGACGCAAGTCACACGTCAACAATCTGACCATCACACCGTTGGAAGAGAGCGAGCCACCATTGCATGTGATTCCACATGGAGCTCTCTACAACTTAGCGTTGATCCCCAACATCCGTGAAGAGATAGCGGCAGCTCAGAAACATGACAAGGGCATGTCGCATTTGCGGAGACGTATAGACAGTGGGGAGCTAAAATATTTCCGAAAAGACGGAGACGGCATCCTATGGTTCAAGGACCGGATCATCGTACCCCGTAACCTGGAATTACGGAAGAAAATCTTTGATGAGGCTCACTTGTCAAAGTTTTCTATTCACCCAGGCAGCAACAAAATGTATCAAGAACTCAGAAGCAAGTTTTGGTGGACACGGATGAAGCGGGAGATCGCAAAGTACGTGTCCGAGTGTGATACATGTCAAAGGGTGAAGGCAGATCATATGCGGAAGCCGGGACTGTTACAGCCATTGGGCGTTCCTGCCTGGAAGTGGGAAGATGTGAGCATGGACTTCATCGTCGGTTTACCAACCACATTTCAGAAGCATGATTCTGTGTGGGTTATCGTCGACCGGCTCACCAAAGTTACCTATTTTATCCCGGTAAACACAAACTACAACGCCAAGAAGTATGCTGAATTGTACATCTCACGGATCCTATGTTTATACCGCGCACCCCGTACCATCATATCAGATCGGGGCACTTTATTTGTGTCCCGTTTTTGGGAGCAGCTACACGCTGCGTTGGGGACGAAGCTGATCCATAGTTCAGCGTACCACCCGCAGACGGATGGGCAAACCGAGCAGGTAAATCAAATTTTAGAAGATATGCTACGAGCTTGCACTATCAACCACGGCAAGAACTGGGATGATCACTTGCCGTTGGCCGAGTTCTCGTACAACAATGGGTACCAAGCCAGCATCAAGATGGCGCCTTACGAGGCGCTATACGGGAGAAAATGCTGCACACCACTGAATTGGTGTGAGTCTGGCGAAAGGGTTACCTTTGGGATTGATATTGTCAACAACACGGAGGAAAAGGTTTGGCTGATTCAAGCAAACCTAAAAGCCGCTCAGTCCCGACAGAAACAATATGCGGACCGGAGGAGACGCCCATTACAGTTCGAAGTCGGGGATCACATATATCTACGTGTGTCTCCAATGAAGGGCGTGAACAGATTCAGGGTGAGAGGAAAGTTGGCAGCCCGATTCATCGGTCCATTTCAGATTACTGAAAGATGTGGATCAGTAGCATACCGGCTGAAATTACCAGAAGCACTTTCTGGTGTGCACGACGTCTTTCACATTTTCCAGCTGAGGAAGTGTCTTAAGCTATCAACTACCATTCAGCTGGAGGATATAGAAGAACTGAAACCGGATCTCACGTATCGGGAGGAACCGGTTCAGATTATAGATGAAAAGGCCCGAACCAAACGCAACCGTACATTGTGGTTCTACAAAGTTCTATGGAGTAATCACTCTGTAGACTAAGCAACATGGGAGAGCAAAGGATTTCTTCGCACTAACTACCCCGACTTTTTCACGTCGCATATACGGTAATTTTCCACTGTCTGCTCTCTCAATTTCACCTTATAGTCTCGGGACGAGATCCTTTTAAGGGCGGAATGTAAGGGCCTAAATTTTTGGGCATACAATCAAAGTGTTCATTACCACACACACACTTCATTTGAAGAAACTTGATGAATACATTTGAAGAGCAAGTAAACACCATCAACATGATCATTAGAGAATAAACTCAAAAAATGCAAAAGTGGCATTTCCCACATGCATCATATAGGTGCTGGACATATGAAAAAGTCCTACACCTTGCTAGGAATGTCCATGCCAAATTTTACTCAAATTCAAGACCTTTTTGAAGTCATTTTGGGTATAGATAGAAAGAGGGAGGTTTGAACTCAAATTCAAATTTAAACTATTTCCATCCCATGAATTCTAAAGTGGGAGGCATATTCTTACTCAGCACATTTTTGTGAGCTCACCGACCAATTTTCACTCCATTTGGACTTGATCTTGACATGAGCTAAGTTTAGCAAATTCAAACTTTATTTGAATTTCAAACTGCATATGTGCTGAAATTCAGTCAAACAAAACCCAATTTGAATTCTATCCAATTCAAATGGCCCAGGGGTAGATAATTCAAATGACCAGGGTTAATTGGGTCTCTACTGTTTAGAGCAGTGGGAAAAATTTAATTTCAGAGGTCAAAATCCGGGTGGGACCCACATGTCAGCCTCAGCAGCAAAATCAACTAACAGAGGAGCCGAGCTCGGTTACTTGCGCGTGCTTCAGCGGCCGCCACGGCGAGCAGCGCCAAGGCCAGCAGCTTCTTACCGCCCGGGCCACCGAACCGCCTCCCTGCCTTCTTATCCCCGAGCCCGAGCCGGCGAGAGGCGCATTCGGTTGCTTCTCTGCTCCCTCGCGCAAGAAATGTAGCTCTCGCCGTCGCTCTCTCGGTTGATCGGAAAAGCCCACGATCACAGCCTCTCCACTCCCTCCAAGCTGCAAAACGGTACTAAGGACTCTCCTTCTCCTTCACCACCGTAGGAAATTAGTTGAACTTGGATGATCTCGTCCCTACCGGAGGTTCTGTTTGATGACCTAAGTCCGCCGTACTTCGGGCTCCCATGGACAGCCCAAACGGGAGGGTGTTACGCCCAAGCTAAGGCGTCCCCGGACGCGTTAGAGACTGGTGCTGCTCACCCCCGAACCACAGCCCGAGTGTTTGATCACCGGCGACGAATTTCAGTTTTCCCTTTCACTCGGCGCAGACCGACCTTCGGGTGCGGATCCGCCAAATTCTCACCCCATAGTTGTTTAGAGACCCTCAACCTGTTCCTACACGATCTAGGCTTAGTGGCGCACAAGTTACCTTCACAACACCTAGCATGAGAACCCCTGTACATGACGTATTTCGGAGCTTGCCAACGGCGGCTTATGCGGGAAGCATCGGGCGCACGGTGAGAGCCTATTAGGACCTCTTCCGAGCTGCTTCGAGCCCATGCCGAGCTTCCCTAGGGACCACTGATGCTCTCCGGCCTTTTGCTCGATCGGTTGGGGTGCTAGGAAGTCCGGCCGCCACGGCTGAAGTTCTTCCGAAGCCGCCGCTCGCCGCAGACTATGTGCCGGTGACTTTCATGACGAGCTGAGCCCAGCATCGTGTTCCCCGGACGGATTTAGGCAGAGGCGGCCAAGATCATGGAGTTTGGCGCACGACAGAGGCCACCGGCGAGGGGTCGCGGCAGCCGAGCGCGGGAGGCCGGAGGTAGATGAAGACCCCGGTCCCATGTGTCAGCGGCCGGTATTTTAAACCCTGGGATCTTCTGTGGCACCGGATCGGGTGTGGCTGCATGCGAAGGATTCCGTAGCGCCATGTGTTGACCGCTGAGAAGTTGACACGTAGCCCCGGTCCCACGCGCAGCGGTTTAAACTTTTTTCCCGATTTTCAGATTTAGTTCAAACTTTAAACTCACATAACTTTGGATAGGAAACTCCAAATCGAGTGAACCAAATTTTGTTGGATTCAGCTCTATGAGTTCTTTACAGCAAATCAAGTTTCACTTCATGAAAATCCTTATTTATCCATAATTAATTCTTCAGAGTTCAAACTGGTTAGAATTTTAACTGGAGAACCCTTTGGAGCAAATTTCTGAAATTTTGCTGGGATGTTCACCAAAATATCCCTGAGCTACCATGAATATTTCAGATCCATTTGAGCCCATTTGATCTACCTAATGGTGTGATTAATAATACAGTTCCAGAGAAAATAGAAAATGTCCAGAAACATTTTCAGAATTTCTCTGAAATTGTTTAGCTCATATTTTTAGCTAGGAACCTTGAAATTCAGTGAGACCAACTCTATTAGAACCATCTGAAAATCTAGTTTTCAGAATGTCATGGTTTGCACCATGGAAATCCCTAGAACACCCTGGGAGCTCCAATTAGGGTCAAGTACATAATTGTTTGTGGAGAGCTCAAATGAGCTTTGATGCAAATAAAACTTGGCCAAGTCTCTGTTTAGGTTGTATCCAAACCACAGTAAAAATTTCAGAGTCATTGGGTCTGTCTAGTAAGACTTATAGTCTTCACAAGTTTAAATTCAATTCAAATGCATTTAAATTTATACATATACTTGTTATCTCATGTAGTCGCTAAGGTTGAGGAGGAACCCGAAGTCTTAGACTTCGTCACTCTGGAAGAGCAGCTAGCCTACGACCAAGAGCAGCAAGTTAAGCTCCGGTTTGCATTAACCTTTTTACAAATTTTTATTGTTTTGAGAACTTACTTCTTGCATTAGAGTCTTGTTTGAAACCCAAATGCATAGCCAAGAAAACCATGGGTTAGGATTAGGATTGAAAACCCCGTTTAGCTACTGCAAAGCTAAGATAGTGTAGGATTCGGTACAAGTCGAGTAGTTGGAACTACTCACGAGGATAGGCTAGAGGCACTCGACTCGGGTAGAGATAGCACATGATACACATGGCAAGAAAGATGAGACCGAGCGGAGGGTAAGGGCAGCAGGACTTTGGGGCCTGTGTGCTATAGCTCCGCTTGTGTCGATTGAGGACCGAGCCGTGTGCGGGCCTGTTGAACAAGCTAGAACAGTACCGAAGACCTACCGGCTATATGGGAACCGGGAAACCGATGTAACTCGGGTAGTTGGGTATTGAGGCATTGCCTGTCGTTCAGAGGGTAGGTTGAGAGCTTGAGGTGTAAATCGACTGGAGGCACTATGTATGCGTGCGCAGAAACCTCTTGCTCGGGACGATAGGACCGGTTCAATATTTGGCTGACGGGTGAAAGGTGGTTGCGTACGACTTCCATGATGGTTGCTGTAGGCAACATCGAGTATGGGCGTACATGACGGGTTATTCGGGTAACCCTGCAGGTGTAAATCAATTATAATCGCCATCCCTTGCGGCCAGTGAGTACCACTTGTTCACTGTACCATGACGTAGAAAGAACAGGCTAGATACATGGTAAAAGTTTGCTGATTTGAAAGACATACTTTGCTTGTTAATGTCTTGTTGTAGTTTTAGAGCTAATTAAAGTTCTTTTCAACTTTGGGCAAAGTACATGAGAGAAATGTGTTTCTTGTTTGATTGTGTAAAAGCCCAAGAAAAGGGACTTGCAAAAACTTTTCTTCACCTTACCACACCACAGTTTTTATTGTGGACACCTTAGGAAATGTTGTGAAGAGCATGTAACCTCCATCAAAAGAATGATTAGAGGGGAAAGCCTTCACCTTCACAATGTAGGGTTTCTACACATGAACATGAGAGGTTGAGCTCACCCCTAGGATTTAAAAAGTCTTGGGAAGGTTCAGTCCAAAGCTCATGCAAATTCAACACTTTTTGAGGCACTTTTGGGTTGTTTCAAAAAGAGGCCAATTTGAATGTAAATTCAAATTGCAGCAACTTTCATCACCCAAATTCAAAAGTTAGCTTCATATCTACACTCAGCACATTTTTCTAAGTAAACCCACCAATTTTCATCCCCATTGGAGTTCATCTTGTCGGGAGCCAAATTTGCAATAATTCAAAACTGAATTTGAATTTCAGTTTAAAACTTGAAGCAAATTTAACCAAACAAAGTTTGAATTTGAAAACTCAAATTCAAACCAAGACTTGGGGTCTAAGTCTCTCATTCAATATGGAGTTGCTGGGATATTTACAACAGAAATGGAGAAGAGAGGATTAGGGGGAGAGTGGGCCCACAAGTCAGTGGGGGAAACTTGTTTCCCAAACCGAGCGTGGCTGTTTTCTACCGACGTCGGTCGAACACCTCGCGCCAGCTGCGGACAGCACCGGCGTCCGACCGCCTCACCTCGCCACCTCCTGCTCGGCGACCGAGTGCACGCGTGCCCGACGCGGTTTAAGTTCCCAGCCCACGTGAGCCATCCTCATCTCCTCCGCTCTGCCCGTTCCTACCCGAAACGAAAAACGACACCCGCCGCTCCCCTCGGCTCCTCGTCGCGCCGTTGATCCAGGCGACCTCGCGACCGGAGTTCAACAGCAAAGACACGCGCCGGGGACTGCTCGAGCTCACGGTGAAGACCCTACCCTCTTCCATGCTTTGTAGGGGGAGTATTTCCCCGTCCAGTCCTCGGTGCTCGAGAAAAACGAGTGAGCAGAAATGCTGAAATTCGCAGCGATCGGTCCTGCACAGCGTAAACCTAGCTGAGCATAGGTTCTACACGCCCCCACGGCCACCTAGGATCCAAAACCATCGAAAACCATCGAGCCTTTGCACTGATATCCAAGTTTTTCGAGCAACAGTCGATATCAGGCCTAGGTCGACGGTGAGGTCCCAGTTCCGGCTATTTCCATGGCCAACCGAGCTCATATTCGTGCGCAGCATGCCATGGTGGAGCTGTAGGAGCAAACCGCTTGAGAAATAAGGCCCGGAGTAGCCCGGACGACGTCACCGGAGTAGAGGGAGGCTCTGTCACCGTCGCGGGCATAGTTCCGGCCATTGCTGAGCTCCGGTGAGGGCACCAGCGTGTTCTCCGAGTCGAGTTAGGCACAGGCGGCAAGTTTTGTCAAAGGTCGGGCGGGGAAACGCCCAGCGGCGAGCGCTCCGGCGAAGCGCCGCCGCGGAAACTGCGGGAGAGCGCGAGGTAGACGAAGGGGGGGCCGGGTCCACCGGTTGCCTCTGATCTCACGCGGGGATCGGGTTTGCGGCCGGGATTCGGTGCGGAAGCGCGGGTAAAACCCCGTGGGCCGCGGTGTGGCCGCTTTCTGAGTGGGCCGGCTCGAGGAGTGGGTCTCACCCGCAGGATGTAAACATTTTTGGAATTTCCAGTTTTAGTGCAAACTTTAGAACCCCATAACTTTTGCTAGGAAGATCCAAATTTAGTGATTCAAATTGGGTTGGATTCATCTTGCCTAGCTCTGTCCAGATATACAACCCAATTTGTATGAAACCCATTAATTAATTCTGGAAAAATCTTTAAAGCTTTTCAGAAAAAAGAATTTTAGAGGGAGTTTGGTTCATCCAAAAATCCCTAAATTTTGCTAGAATGTTCTTTAGGACCTTAGTAAACCCCTGTAAAAGTTTCAGACCATTTGGAGTTGATTTGGTCAGAGCAATTCAAATTGGAAGGTGCTGTGTTCATTTGAATACAGAAACATTTTCAGAGAATTTCCAAAACTTGGAAATTCAGTTCTGGGCAATTCTTAACCCCAAAAATGTTAGGAAAATTCAGGCAAACTCTATGAGCTATAATTGAAATTGTAGTTCATTAAGTTGAGCATGAACAGGGGTATTACCTCAGAATAAAATTCTTCCTTGCTTATCTGCTAAGAAAATTATTCTGAGCAAACCACTCCATGAAAAGTGCTAATGTTTGGTCCAGGGAGTTTTCTTGTGACAAGGAACTCACACAAAAATTCTCAGCTCCATTGGAGCTCTAGACCACCCCTGTCCTGTTTAACCAATTAAGGGGTTAATATGGAGAAGGGGGGAAACCACTTAGCATTTAACCATGTGATTAAGTCCAAGCCAAACCACCAACACCAGTTCATATTTAAATTCTTAAACAAAGTTCCAGGTGTTAGAGGCTGGTTATTAGAACCAATAGTAGAAGTCTTACTCTAAAACTCACATTTGCATCTAAATTAACATGTAGTATTTCATTAACGTGTAGCCGTTGAAGAAGAGACTCCGGAAGTGCTGGACTTCCTTCTTCCGGACGAGGAACTAACTACTGACCAGCAGCAACAAGGCAAGCCCCGGTTTGCATTAACCCTTTTTAAAAGTTTTACTTTGTTTACATGTGTCATATGAAGTATGATTGTGCATTAGGTATAGGATGAATGAAACCCCACTTGCATAACCAGAGGTTCCTAAAAGAGTGAGGGTAGTGTCAAGGACCTCGAGTAGACAGACTATGCTTAATGAGTCATAGGACTTCGGTACAAGTCGAGTAGTTGGAATCTACTCGCGAGATAGGCATTGGGACACACGGGTTCGGTTGAGTGATGTGAGATCACTTTAGTAATGAAAATGAGACTAGGCAGGGGCTAGGGCGCAGCAAGATAGAGTCTTGTGTGCGCAGCCCTGCCCGTGTCGATTGAGGACCAATCCGGGTGCGGCCCTGCTGAACAAGTATTGAACGTACCGAAGGCATATCGGATATATGGGCCCCGATAAACCGATGTAGCCTAAACCTCCGGGCGTCGAGGCATAGCACACCGATTTATAGGTGTAGGTTGAGGGCAGCAAGGTGGAAATCTGCCAACGGGCATAGAGAGATGCTCCGTGTGGGGAACCTCCTGCTCGTTTCGGTGCGACCGGTTCGACGTTTGGACTGTTGGGTGAAAGGTTGTCCCGTACGACATCGAGTGAGCGTGCTGTGCAGCTCCACGGGTGGGCGTACGTGACGTGCTCTTTGGGTTTCCCTGCAGGTGTATATCGAGTCGATTCGCCGTCCCTCGCGGTGACGAGTACTGCTTGTTCACTGCGTCGTAACGTAGACTAATGGATGAAATATGTTGATTCAATGATACTGATTGATATAATTGTATTGCTACATGTGTGCCACCAAATACTGCTTACTAAATTTCAGATTTCCTGAACTGTTAACTTGTTGCTAAAAGATGAACTAAGGATGAACTTGTAGGCGTGTCCTTTTGCTGAAAGGTTACTAACCTATGTCTTGGTATACCTCATGTAGAGTTTCATGCTTAGGTGAGTCGGTTAAGCCTCGCTGAGCCTTCGTGCTCATGGTTGCTGCTTAAGTGTTTTTCAGGTGAGGAGCCACCCACGGACTCGGAGTACGAGTCCACCGGCGAGGGTTACCCTCCGTCGGGGACCACGGCTGAGTGGGAGCCGTACACACCGCGCTGAGCTGAGACGTGCAGCTAGTGTGGGTTGTCCTAGGGCTGGACAACCGACTTTTGCTAAATAGGCAGGCGTGAGTTGTATACTGTAGTCTTCCGCTGTGTAATAGAACAATAGTTGTAACTGAAGTTTGTACCTGTTTGTACAGTTTCAGCTGTTTTTCCCATGTAATATATTGGGTTCTTATGACGTGTGCTGTCGGGTGTCGCATCGCGCGGCACCACCCTCTGCAATCCTGGATGAGTGGACTCCGGTCCGCCACAGCCTGGTATCAGAGCTGCAGTGGGGATAGCACAGTACTAAAGGACTGCATTATGGGAAAAAAACTTAGGTATACGGTGAGGATTCGGTAGTTGCCCAAGTAAGGACTATATTAGCATAGTTACTTAAAGTGGCAAAGACTAACTTATGTGTTATAATTCTGAATTTCAATTATATAACGACGCACCTACGCTCTGGTAAGTATGGTAAGGAACGCCACCGAAAGCGGTTCAATTTCGGTTAGCTCCCCCTGACGAGGAACGTGGTTCAGGGATTGATCTCACAGCTTGGTGTGAGACGTTAATATGAACCTCTTGGACTCTTCATGTTCCTGAGTTCATATGAAACGCTGATCCCTAGCGTGCATTAGGCAAGTAAGTGGAGACCCCATCGCGTGGTCAGTAACGCGAGAGTGTGTTCGTCTGGAAATAGCCCAGGAGGACATACGCAGCGCTTGCCATCGGCGTGCCCTGCAGGACAGTAGGTGGTATCTGTTGGGTTGATAACATTCCCAACCGTGACGACCCGTTCATGACATACTCGGGTTCCCCGTCGTGTGGTGTTGAAACACGATCACGTGCCTTGAGACGTGACTTAGCTCAAGGACGGCTGTATGACAATGATACGGGCGTTTGTATTTACTTTCAAATATGGAACTGCCTGAAATGAATAACCATTGAGTGCACCATTATTGTGTGGTCTTCTGCAGGTACTAACCACGTATGTATCCGTGTAGAAAACGTGTGCGAGAGACCGTTTAGTGCCACACTTGAGACGTATATGCCGGTATGATCCGGTTAGGATTTTCTTTTGTGAGGAACGTAGTACCGAGATATTGTAGGCATATGCATGAGTATAATGATAACAAAGAATTAAAATCTATAGGTTCAACATTTAGGACCCTTGTTGGGTATAAGAATGGGGTAGTGATGATTGTAGTTCCAAAAAGACTGAAAAACAGAGTGCTCTGTTTTGAGACAGCAAGGTTGCTGATCTTCAACAGGGCATAGCTCGCAGGTCTTTTAGCCCAGGGAGGTGTGCTATATAGTTCTGGAAAGGTATTCAAGTCCTCTACAACTTTGTTGTAGACTTCCAGAGCTGAAACTCACCTTAAGATGGCTTAAAGCCCAGAGAAATGTAAACTGTCCAGAACCAGGGCAGAGTAAAACATCCTCTGAACTGATCTGTTTTTCAAATATAACTCCAAGTAGAAAAATCTAAAATTGTCATATAATATATCCATAGAAAGAGTAGAAGATGTGTGACATCTTTGCAATTCAAAGTTTCTGAAATTTCAGCACGGATTTAGTGGAAATCCGGGTTGGAAACAGCCACTTCCAAGGGAGGTGCTGTTAAAATTCTTCCAGAAATTCTGCTAACTTTGAATTAACATAACTTTTTAATCAAAGCTGATCTGGGGGGCAAATGAGTACTCGTTGGAAATATACTGAAGTTAACTTGAACTTTGGTATTCAACTTGAGTCATGAAGATGCCCAGAACCAGATCAAAACTTGGAATAGGTAGAAACTGGTCATTCTGACAGAAGAATGACAGTTGAACCCATTGAAAAGGGTGTTGTACCCTAAGGGTGTTATACGTGATGACAACGCGATAGTAATGTCTCGTAGTGGCCAAACCCAGTTATGGTGAGCTTCCAAAGAGGGGGTTCATCAAGTTGGATTAAACTAACTTGTGTTTGGTCTGGTAATGGTGTAGCTTGTGCAAAGTTATTACATTATCTACTTACGAGATATTTCGCATGTTTTGTTGTCATAATGTTTATACGCCCAGTTTTATTTAGACTGCATGCAAAAGGTTGCGGGACTGATGTTTAATGTCGTGTGGTTGCAGATGGTTCGTACTAGGACCACGCACGAGGTTGGTGGCTCTAGCCAACCGGGAGGTGATGACTCCCAGCCACCGGCCTACGACAGCACCCCGCAGCAGCAGCCACCACCGCCGCCTCCGCTTACTCTAGCGGATGTGATAGCGGCATTGGTGGGAGGTCGTGAGGAGCAGACCGACCTGCTCCGCACGATCGTGCAGAATACGTCCCAAGCGGGAGGACGACAAGAGCGAGGGCCTCGTGAGCCCCGCGAAGTGTCGTACTCGGATTTCATGAGTACGCACCCTCCAGTGTTCACCGAAGCTGAAGAACCACTGGAGGCGGACAACTGGCTGCGGACTATCGAGTCCAAGTTCGGGCTGCTCCAGTGTACGGAGCGGCAGAAGACACTGTTCGCAGCACAGCAGCTCCACGTCCGCTGGCGCGTGGTGGGCGAATTATGTCGCCTCACGTCCGGCTGGCCATGCCGTGGAATGGCACGAGTTCCGGGAGGCGTTCCGCGCCTATCACATCCCTCCCGGGATAATGAAGAGAAAGTTCCAAGAATTTTTGGAACTGAAGCAGGGCGGGAGGAGTGCCCACGACTACTCCCGTGCCTTCAACCATCTGGCGCACTATGCGTCAGACTACATCTCCACGGAGGAGAAGAAGAGGGAGCACTTCTATCGGGGGTTACATCCCGAAATGAAGACCCACCTCGTACAGTGGAACCGCGACACATTTAACGACTTAGTCAATGCCGCCATCATGCAAGAGGACGCTCAGCGGGAGTTAGCAGCTGAGCAGATGAAGCGCAGCGCTCCACCTAGCAGCGGTGGGAGTGGCGCTCCCCAGAAGTACCGTATGGTGTATCGGACACCATCCGGGCAGCAGTGGCAACCACCGGCGCGACCGCAACGGTTCGGGGGACGTCCCTTTCAGGCACCTCCATTCCGTCCGCCGATGCCACCACCAAGACAGCAACAGCAGACGGTACCCCGGGCGTTTCCACCGCCACAACGCGCCCCGGGTTTCCGTCCACCGACCAGCGGGGGACCGCCCCGTTTCACCTGCTTCACGTGTGGTCAGGCGGGCCACTTTGCGAAGGACTGTCCCCAGGGGCAGCAGAGCAGCGGGCAAGCCCAGCTCCAGGGGGGTGCTCGAGGCCGACCTCCGGTGAAGAAGGTTGGTCAGCGGACTGGAGGCGTCCGCAACCTCGACAATGAGGACGCCCCCGAGGGAGACAACGTGCTGGCGGGTACGTTTACTCTCAACAATCAAGCCATCGTCATATTATTTGATTCTGGTGCAACCCACAGCTTTATAAGTGCATCCTATGTGGCTAAACATCAATTGCAAGTCTTCCCAACCGACTGCACTTATATGATATGCTCACCGGGAGGGAAGATTTCAGCTAATATGATGATTCCAAAGGCACCTCTGTGCTTAGGTGGGAAACTATATCCCACCACCTTGATAATCCTTATGGGACAAAAGATTGATGCAATCTTAGGGATGTCATGGCTACAATACCATGGCGCTGTCCTAGAGACTCGGACACGGACGGTTCACTTAAATTCTCCATTCCACCGTCCGCATTCCGTGGTGTTAGACACGCCAGTCCGGGAAGTTTTAGCAATTAATAATGCTGAAGTTCTCAAGTTAGAAGACATCCCCGTAGTCCGGGAGTATCCTGATGTGTTCCCGGATGATCTTCCGGGCATGCCACCTGAGCGGGATGTCGAGTTCAAGATCGAGCTCGCACCCGGGACTACGCCCATATCACGGAGACCATACAAGATGGCTCCAAATGAGCTGGCGGAACTGAAAGAACAGCTCAATGATCTGTTGAGCAAGGGTTTCATTAGGCCGAGTTCCTCGCCTTGGGGATGCTCGGCGCTATTTGTAAAGAAGAAGGATGAAACCCTGAGGCTGTGTGTGGATTACCGACCGCTCAACGCCGTCACCATCAAGAATAAGTACCCACTGCCCCGTATTGACATCTTGTTTGATCAACTTGTGGGGGCAAGTGTATTCTCAAAGATGGACCTTCGCTCTGGATATCACCAGATCAAGATCCGGGCGGAGGATATCCCGAAGACGGCATTCTCGACGAGATACGGCTTATACGAATATCTCGTCATGTCCTTTGGTCTCACAAATGCTCCAGCCCATTTCATGTATCTCATGAACTCGGTGTTCATGCCGGAGCTGGACAAGTTCGTGGTAGTGTTCATCGACGATATCTTGGTTTACTCCAAGACAGAAGCCGAGCATGCCGAACACTTACGGATCGTTCTTCAACGATTGCGAGACCACAAGCTCTATGCCAAGTTCAGCAAATGCGAATTTTGGATCAGCCAAGTGCCATTCTTGGGACATATCATCTCAGCTGAAGGCATTGCGGTTGACCCAAGTAAAATAGAGCAAGTGCTGAAATGGAAAGCTCCCACTTCAGTCCATGAAGTCAGAAGCTTCCTCGGGTTAGCGGGATACTACCGGAGGTTCATTCCGAGCTTCTCCAAGCTCGCTAAGCCGATGACAGAGTTGCTGAAGAAAGGGATGAAATATGTTTGGAACACGGCGTGTGAAGGAGCGTTCCGAACATTGGTGAAGCATCTCACAACAGCCCCGGTGTTAGCTCAGCCGGATACAACAAAGCCCTTCGACGTATATTGTGACGCGTCCGGTATTGGGCTCGGCTGCGTGTTGATGCAGGAAGGACGTGTGGTCGCTTATGCCTCACGTCAACTTCGGAACCATGAGCAGCACTACCCGACCCACGATCTTGAACTTGCTGCCGTGGTGTTGGCACTGAAAATGTGGAGGCACTATCTCCTGGGGAACTTGGTGCATCTCTACACCGACCACAAGAGCTTGAAATACATTTTCACCCAGAAGGAGCTGAACATGAGGCAGAGGAGGTGGTTAGAACTGATCAAGGATTATGAGATTGAGATCCATTACCACCCCGGCAAGGCGAATGTGGTTGCCGACGCGCTGAGTCGGAAATCACATGTCCATCACCTCACCATTACACCGGTGGAGGAGGAAGAGCCAAGTTTATACTTGGTTCCTTATGGATCGCTGTACAACCTTGCCCTCATCCCTACTATTAGGGAGGACATCATTGCAGCTCAGAAAAATGATAAAGGCATGGCACATCTCCGGAGACGAATTGAAAATGGGGAGATCAAATGTTTCCGGAAAGATGGGGAGGGGACGTTGTGGTTCAATGACCGCATAGTCGTACCCCGAGATATGGAGTTGAGGAAAAAGATCCTCGATGAAGCTCACTTGTCCAAATACTCCATTCATCCGGGCAGCAACAAAATGTACCAAGATTTGAAAAAGAAATTTTGGTGGACATGGATGAAGCGGGAGGTAGCTAAGTACGTATCCGAGTGCGATACGTGTAGACGAGTGAAAGCTGATCACATGAAGAAATCAGGGCTGTTGCGACCCCTAAAGATCCCGGCATGGAAATGGGAAGATGTGAGCATGGATTTCATTGTGGGATTACCCCTAACAGCCAACAAGCATGATTCCATATGGGTAATCGTTGATCGGTTAATCAAGACGGCTCACTTCATTCCGGTGAATACACGTTACAATGCCGGCAAATATGCGGAGCTATACATAGCGAAGATTCTATGCCTATACGGGGTACCCAAGACCATTGTCTCAGATCGAGGTGCATTATTTGTATCTCGCTTTTGGGAGCAGCTACACGCTGCATTGGGTACTAAGTTGATCAGGAGCTCCGCTTATCACCCTCAAACAGATGGCCAGACAGAGAGGGTGAATCAAGTCCTGGAAGACATGTTGAGAGCATGTGCCATCCACCATGGTAGGAACTGGGATGATCACCTACCATTGGCGGAATTCTCGTACAACAACGGTTATCAGGCAAGTATCAAGATGGTACCCTATGAAGCTCTCTACGGTCGTAAATGCCGCACCCCATTAAATTGGTGCGAGTCCGGTGAAAGGGTCACATTCGGGGTTGATGTGGTGAACGACGCCGAGGAGCGCGTTCGGACAATTCAAGCCAATTTGAAGGCCGCTCAATCCCGACAAAAGAGCTACGCTGATAAGAGGCGTAGACCTTTGCACTTTGACGTTGGGGAACACGTATACCTCCGCGTGTCTCCAATGAAGGGTGTGCACCGGTTCGGTGTGAAGGGGAAGCTCGCTCCCCGTTTTATTGGACCCTACGCCATCACCGAGAAGTGTGGACCAGCGGCGTATCGATTGGAACTACCGGCATCTCTGGCTGGTGTCCATGATATTTTCCATGTTTCGCAACTGCGAAAATGCTTGAAGCATACAGCTGCTGTTCCTACCGAAGACATCGGCGAGCTGAAACCGGATTTAACATATGATGAATATCCGGTGGGAATTCTTGATGAGAAAGCCAGGACCACACGCAGCAGAACGTTGTGGTTCTACAAAATACTCTGGAGCAACCACACCGCCGAAGAAGCGACGTGGGAGAGCGAGGAGTTCCTTCGCTCAAATTATCCGGAGTTCATGGCTTCTCAACACGGGTAAGTCCCTATTACATCGCTATCTCTTCTTTTATAATCTCGGGACGAGATTCCTTTAAGGGGGGAGGGATGTAAAAGCCCAACAAAAGGGACTTGCAAAAACTTTTCTTCACCTCACCACACCACAGTTTTTATTGTGGACACCTTAGGAAATGTTGTGAAGAGCATGTAACCTCCATCAAAAGAATGATTAGAGGGGAAAGCCTTCACCTTCACAATGTAGGGTTTCTACACATGAACATGAGAGGTTGAGCTCACCCCTAGGATTTAAAAAGTCTTGGGAAGGTTCAGTCCAAAGCTCATGCAAATTCAACACTTTTTGAGGCACTTTTGGGTTGTTTCAAAAAGAGGCCAATTTGAATGTAAATTCAAATTGCAGCAACTTTCATCACCCAAATTCAAAAGTTAGCTTCATATCTACACTCAGCACATTTTTCTAAGTAAACCCACCAATTTTCATCCCCATTGGAGTTCATCTTGTCGGGAGCCAAATTTGCAATAATTCAAAACTGAATTTGAATTTCAGTTTAAAACTTGAAGCAAATTTAACCAAACAAAGTTTGAATTTGAGAACTCAAATTCAAACCAAGACTTGGGGTCTAAGTCTCTCATTCAATGTGGAGTTGCTGGGATATTTACAACAGAAATGGAGAAGAGAGGATTAGGGGGAGAGTGGGCCCACAAGTCAGTGGGGGAAACTTGTTTCCCAAACCGAGCGTGGCTGTTTTCTCCCGACGTCGGTCGAACACCTCGCGCCAGCTGCGGACAGCACCGGCGTCTGACCGCCTCACCTCGCCACCTCCTGCTCGGCGACCGAGTGCACGCGTGCCCGACGCGGTTTAAGTTCCCAGCCCACGTGAGCCATCCTCATCTCCTCCGCTTTGCCCGTTCCTACCCGAAACGAAAAACGACACCCGCCGCTCCCCTCGGCTCCTCGTCGCGCCGTTGATCCAGGCGACCTCGCGACCAGAGTTCAACAGCAAAGACACGCGCCGGGGACTGCTCGAGCTCACGGTGAAGACCCTACCCTCTTCCATGCTTTGTAGGGGGAGTATTTCCCCGTCCAGTCCTCGGTGCTCGACAAAAACGAGTGAGCAGAAATGCTGAAATTCGCAGCGATCGGTCCTGCACAGCGTAAACCTAGCTGAGCATAGGTTCTACACGCCCACACGGCCACCTAGGATCCAAAACCATCGAAAACCATCGAGCCTTTGCACTGATATCCAAGTTTTTCGAGCAACAGTCGATATCGGGCCTAGGTCGACGGTGAGGTCCCAGTTCCGGCTATTTCCATGGCCAACCGAGCTCATATTCGTGCGCAGCATGCCACGGTGGAGCTGTAGGAGCAAACCGCTTGAGAAATAAGGCCCGGAGTAGCCCGGACGACGTCACCGGAGTAGAGGGAGGCTCTGTCACCGTCGCGGGCATAGTTCCGGCCATTGCCGAGCTCCGGTGAGGGCACCAGCGTGTTCTCCGAGTCAAGTTAGGCACAGGCGGCAAGTTTTGTCAAAAGACGGGCGGGGAAACGCCCAGCGGCGAGCGCTCCGGCGAAGCGCCGCCGCGGAAACTGCGGGAGAGCGCGAGGTAGACGAAGGGGGGGCCGGGTCCACCGGTCAGCCTCTGATCTCGCACGGGGATCGGGTTTGCGGCCGGGATTCCGTGCGGAAGCGCGGGTAAAACCCCGTGGGCCGCGGTGTGGCCGCTTTCTGAGTGGGCCGGCTCGAGGAGTGGGTCCCACCCGCAGGATTTAAACATTTTTGGAATTTCCAGTTTTAGTGCAAACTTTAGAACCCCATAACTTTTGCTAGGAAGCTCCAAATTTAGTGATTCAAATTGGGTTGGATTCATCTTGCCTAGCTCTGTCCAGATATACAACCCAATTTGTATGAAACCCATTAATTAATTCTGGAAAATTCTTAAAGCTTTTCAGAAAAAAGAATTTTAGAGGGAGTTTGGTTCATCCAAAAATCCCCAAATTTTGCTACAATGTTCTTTAGGACCTTAGTAAACCCCTGTAAAAGTTTCAGACCATTTGGAGTTGATTTGGTCAGAGCAATTCAAATTGGAAGGTGCTGTGTTCATTTGAATACAGAAACATTTTCAGAGAATTTCCAAAACTTGGAAATTCAGTTCTGGGCAATTCTTAACCCCAAAAATGTTAGGAAAATTCAGGCAAACTCTATGAGCTATAATTGAAATTGTAGTTCATTAAGTTGAGCATGAACAGCGGTATTACCTCAGAATAAAATTCTTCCTTGCTTATCTGCTAAGAAAATTATTCTGAGCAAACCACTCCATGAAAAGTGCTAATGTTTGGTCCAGGGAGTTTTCTTGTGACAAGGAACTCACACAAAAATTCTCAGCTCCATTGGAGCTCTATACCACCCCTGTCCTGTTTAACCAATTAAGGGGTTAATATGGAAAAGGGGGGAAACCACTTAGCATTTAACCATGTGATTATGTCCAAGCCAAACCACCAACACCAGTTCATATTTAAATTCTTAAACAAAGTTCCAGGTGTTAGAGGCTGGTTATTAGAACCAATAGTAGAAGTCTTACTCTAAAACTCACATTTGCATCTAAATTAACATGTAGTATTTCATTAACGTGTAGCCGTTGAAGAAGAGACTCCGGAAGTGCTGGACTTCCTTCTTCCGGACGAGGAACTAACTACTGACCAGTAGCAACAAGGCAAGCCCCGGTTTGCATTAACCCTTTTTAAAAGTTTTACTTTGTTTACATGTGTCATATGAAGTATGATTGTGCATTAGGTATAGGATGAATGAAACCCCACTTGCATAACCAGAGGTTCCTAAAAGAGTGAGGGTAGTGTCAAGGACCTCGAGTAGACAGACTATGCTTAATGAGTCATAGGACTTCGATACAAGTCGAGTAGTTGGAATCTACTCGCGAGATAGGCATTGGGACACACGGGTTCGGTTGAGTGATGTGAGATCACTTTAGTAATGAAAATGAGACTAGGCAGGGGCTAGGGCGCAGCAAGAGAGTCTTGTGTGCGCAGCCCTGCCCGTGTCGATTGAGGACCGATCCGGGTGCGGCCCTGCTGAACAAGTATTGAACGTACCGAAGGCATATCGGATATATGGGCCCCGATAAACCGATGTAGCCTAAACCTCCAGGCGTCGAGGCATAGCACACCGATTTATAGGTGTAGGTTGAGGGCAGCAAGGTGGAAATCTGCCAACGGGCATAGAGAGATGCTCCGTGTGGGGAACCTCCTGCTCGTTTCGGTGCGACCGGTTCGACGTTTGGGCTGTTGGGTGAAAGGTTGTCCCGTACGACATCGAGTGAGCGTGCTGTGCAGCTCCACGGGTGGGCGTACGCGACGTGCTCTTTGGGTTTCCCTGCAGGTGTATATCGAGTCTATTCGCCGTCCCTCGTGGTGACGAGTACTGCTTGTTCACTGCGTCGTAACGTAGACTAATGGATGAAATATGTTGATTCAATGATGCTGATTGATATAATTGTATTGCTACATGTGTGCCACCAAATACTGCTTACTAAATTTCAGATTTCCTGAACTGTTAACTTGTTGCTAAAAGATGAACTAAGGATGAACTTGTAGGCGTGTCCTTTTGCTGGAAGGTTACTAACCTATGTCTTGGTATACCTCATGTAGAGTTTCATGCTTAGGTGAGTCGGTTAAGCCTCGCTGAGCCTTCGTGCTCATGGTTGCTGCTTAAGTGTTTTTCAGGTGAGGAGCCACCCACGGACTCGGAGTACGAGTCCACCGGCGAGGGTTACCCTCCGTCGTGGACCACGGCTGAGTGGGAGCCGTACACGCCACGCTGAGCTGAGACGTGCAGCTAGTGTGGGTTGTCCTAGGGCTGGGCAACCGACTTTTGCTAAATAGGTGGGCGTGAGCTGTATAGTGTAGTCTTCCACTGTGTAATAGAACAATAGTTGTAACTGAAGTTTGTACCTGTTTGTACAGTTTCAGCTGTTTTTCCCATGTAATATATTGGGTTCTTATGACGTGTGCTGTCGGGTGTCGCATCGCGCGGCACCACCCTCTGCGATCCTGGATGAGCGGACTCCGGTCCGCCACAGATTGCGGCTCTCTCATGTGCCTTAGCGTAAGGTTCCCCACGACCAGCTGCTAAAACTTGAAAGTAGGGTTCAACTAATTAGGCGAGTCCATTGCAACTTATTTTGCCTCATGTACCAAAAAACTATTCATGTAGAAATTTCATGTATAGGAGAGACGGGTCAGTCTTGCTGAGCCATCGTGCTCACTGCTTGTGTTTGAAGATTTTGCAGGGTTTTATGAGGAAGGGACTCCCGAGGAGGAGACGGAACCCCAGGAGGGGAACCCCGTCGAGTGGGAGTGGTGCACGCCGCCGTGTTACTGTGTGTGCGTGCTAGCGGGGACATGTTCACGGGTTGAACGTGAACTCGATGCGTAGTCTACGCCCGTGAGTGTTGATAGAACATATTTTGTTGTACAAATGTTCATAAACCTGTTTATGTAATAAAACTTTGGTTCCGCTTTATATCTTTGATGTGTGTTATCCGGTGCTGTGCAACGCAGCACCCCTCAGCATGATCCTGGCTCGACAAGGCCATGCGGTCGTGTCATGATGCAGGTGGGAAATACCACTTTTTAATTTTGTGAGTTTATCATCTAATGACTATGTTGATGGTATTTACTTGCTCTTCAAAGATGTTCATAAGTTTTCCTCAAATGAGGTGTGTGTGGTGTGATGAACACTTTGAGTGTATGCAAAAGTTTGGCCGTTACATAATCTCGGGATGGGATTATTTTAAGTGGGGAGGGATGTGAAAGCCCATTTTTACACGGTTGGTTTAGTACAAAAATTTTGGGGGAAATTCAAATTTTCAAAACCTCATTTGCAACTAGCCATACACATATGATACTACTGCAAATTCAAATCTGAACTTTTCCCCCAAAGATTTTCAAATTGCAAATTAGATTTCACCAATGTGTTCAACACAATTGAATAGCACCTCGACCAAAACTCATTTTATTTGGGCTTGATTTGCTATGTATTTGAATCAATGGAAGAGGAGGGATTCAAATCCTAATTAAAAATCAAATGTCCAAATGCAATTCAAAATCCACGCCCGAAACTGAATTCAGTCGAATTCAAATTTAGACCTATGACTTTGGAAGGAAGCAAAGCTTTTATTTGTAGGAAAAGAGGAAAATATCAGCAGAAAATTAGGTGGGGTGGGACCCACAAGTCAGCTGCACATTGCAACTCAGTCGGTTCGCAGCTCTCAACCGAGAGCCACCGAGCTGCTCATCGCGCAGCCACCCGAAGCAACGATTGCCGACGTGCCTTCCACCCCATCCTTGCTCCTCCACGTCTTAAGCTGCAGCTGCGATCACAGGACACTCCAACTCACTCGTTTCAGCGTTCCACCAAGCTCCCCCTATCTCCCGTGCTTGTTGCTCGCTGAAAACTCACCCGCGGCGGAAGAAAACCATCGCTCTCCTGCGCCTGGCGAGTTCAGCATGCTTTGCACTCAAATGAGCCACTGGAAGGCTGCGCCTAGGGTCCCTTCTGCTCACCGAAGCAACAGCGAGTCCACATCGCCGTCGGCTAGCTACCCCGAGTGAAGTTTTCCATCGCCATCCCGTGGTCGATCCCTCTGCGCCGCACCTTCACCCAGCAGATCGACAGTGTTTCCAGCATGAACAAAAGGTTCCTGAGGTGCGTTAGTAACTCTTCTTCCTTCCCTCCAATGTGCTCCCTCTTTCATAGCTCCAGCTCCGAGTAATTTCAAGTTTTGCGCCGGCAGTTCTTTAGAACAACGAAATATCTTTGGCGAAATCCATCTTGAACAGAGTAGCTCCACGGTAGCTGATCCAAGAGTAGCTCTCTCACACCCTTGCAAGCTTCTCCGAATACCTAGCCATCCAAATATCACGTTGAGGTGCCAAAAACCTAGTTTTATAGCCGCCACCATTTTGCGGGCTCGGGTCATTGGTGAGGTCCTATCTCCGGTGGTTTTCACGGAGGTTGGGATGCAGGTTGGAGTCTTTCATGGTTCACTGATGCTTTTGGAGCAAACCCCAGCTCGAATGATGGATTTCCGAGTGAGAACGAGCTCGCCGGAGTTGAGTTAGACACTGTCACAGGTGCACTCACTGTTCTGGCTGCTGACACCTCCAACCGACCCCACCATCATGTTGACGTAGTGGAAAACCCCCAGGCGGCAAGTTTCATGAACCCATCGGCCAGGAACTCCATTCCGGCGAGATCGCCGCCGCGGCTCCGGCGAGGGGCGCCGCCGGCTGGAGGTTGAAGAAGACCCCCATGGGTCCCAGCTGTCAGTGGGTGAAACACCGTGGGCTGATCCACAGTGGTGCGGGGATCTCCTGTGACAATGTGAGAATAGCCCTGCGGCCTCGGTGTTGTCGCTTTCTGAGTGGAGAGCGCAGTAGGTGGGGTCCATGTCAGAGATTTAAACATTTCTCAAATTTCAGATTTGGGCTGAACTTTGAAACCCCATAACTTTCAGTAGGATTGTCCAAAATTTGTGAAACAAATTTTGTTGGATTCATCTCAACCAGTATTGTAGTGATGCAAAAAAATTGGTATGAAAATCGTTGGAATGTTCTCCAAAATTCTTCAAATTTAAATCTTTGGGATTTAATTCCAGGAGATCCCTGTTATGAAAATTGCTCACTTTTGGCCAGAAGATCCATTATAAATCTATTGATCTTCTGTAACAGTTTGAGCAGCATTGGACTTCATTTACTGGGTCAAACAGTGTTCCAATGTTCCATGCTCATTGAAAATTTAAACATGAACAGAAACAATTCCAGAATTTCTCACAAACCTGTAAAATCAATTTCTCCCTGTAGGCAGCTCGGAAAATTATGAAACAAATTTTGCTAGAACCAGTTGGACCTCCTATAACAGATCTTCCACTGTTATCTATGTTAAAGCTATAGATTTAGCACCAAAATTTAAAGAAACCATTTACTGGTTGGAAGTTTAGAACCAACAAGCTTCCAGTAAACCTTCTCATTTTTGTCCCAGGTCCTCTTCAGGGTACCTAGCCTCCACTATAAAGATCCCAAAGCCAATTAACATCATTTAGTAACAGTAGCTGTAACTAGAAGCTTGATTATTATGAGTAAATATCACTCATTTATGTGTATTGTTGCATATCATATAGTGACCGAGACCAGGGAATCTCCGGAGGCATTGGACAGCATCCCTCCAGAAGCCAACTTCCCCTCTGACTCGCAACCAGGCAAGCCACAGTTTGCATTTAATTGCTTTTACGAAGTTTTGATTGGTATAACTTATGTATAGGATGATATATGTGCATTAGGGTTAAGGTGATTGAAACTCCACTTGCATGACCCCCAAATCCTATGATGTACTGGGTATTATACAGCTTGATATGTAGAAAATGCCATGCTAATGTTTTAGGATTTAGGTAGAAGTCAAGTAAAATCTATTTGCGGGATAGGAATTTGTCACACGGGATGGGTTTGATCATGGAATGGTTTATGAATAAGAATTTGAGACCCAGCAGTGGGATAGGATGCAGCGATACGAGGTCTCACGTGCATAGCCCTGTTGGTGTCGGTTGAGGACTGATCCATGTGCGACCCTGCTGGACAAGTTTGAACAGTACCGGATGCATACTGGCTATATGGAAACCAGGAAACCGATGTAATTGGTTAACCTGGATGTCGAGGCATACCCTACCATTTTATAGGAGTGGGTTGAGGGCAACAAGGTGTAAATCCGCCGGCGGGCACAGACACTCCCCGTGCGACCTTTTGCCCATTACAGAAGGACCGGTTCGGGCATTTCAGTTTCCTTCGAAAGGTTGTTGCATAAAACAGAGTAGGGAAGGAACGGCAATTGAGTTGTGCAACCACGATATTTAGCGAGAGCAAGCATCAAGGATGGAACCATCATCGGTGAGAAGCAGGGGCACAGCTCGGTGGCTGCCCCGGTGTTCAGCTCGCACAGAAGGAAATTCAATTGTGTTTATGTCCAACTGACATACGGGTCCCACCCCACCTAATAGATGCTGATATTTCCCTCCAAAATAAACACTTTGCTTACTCCCAAAGTCTTACGTTTGAATTTGAATTCCACTGAATTCGTTTTTGATTGGAAAATTTGAATTACAATTGGATTTTTTAATTTGAATCAACATTTGAATCTATCCCCTTTTATTGATTCAAAACCCTAGCAAACTAAGCCCAAATAATCTGAATTTTGGCATGGATACCATTTTAAATGTGGAGAACACATTTGTCAACCCAATTTTCCATTTTGGGGAAGTTTGAAGTTGAAACTGAAACTTGAATTCAGATTTGAGTTCTTCCTCTCTTAATTCCAAACAAATAGTAACCCCCTCCAAATGAGCTGAAATTTGGCAGGGTTATTATTTGACTTTTTGGAACCAAATTGTATATTTAGCTCCCCATGTTTGGAAGTTTTTGCACATTTGAATCAGCACTTTGAACTCACACCGTTATAATCCAAAGTTTAAATTCCCCTCTTTTTTACTAAGTGGAAATTTGCTGAACCACTTGATAGCATTTTTGGGGATTTACAAAGGCGAGGTATTGGAGGGCACCTGCAAGGCTCCTGTAAGTAGTGGGATCGCTGACGGGGGTCCCATCGGCAGAGGAGACCTTGGCCTGGGTATCCACCGGAGTCGAGCACGGCTTGCAATCAGCCATGCCCGCTCGCTGAAGGACATCCAGGTAGTACTGTCGCTTCTGAAGAAACAGACCATCAGGTCAGTGCTCGAAGTGGTGAAGCTGGCCCAGGTCCTTCATAGCGAACTCCCACTGCAAAGCAGAGATGGTGCATCGTAGGAGAGCCATACTGAACGCCGTGAGGACAATGTCATCGACGTATAGAAAGAGATACATAGTATCACCCTCATGTCAATAGACAAAGAGCAAGGTACCCGACTTGGCCTCTGCAAAGCCTAGCGACACCAGGAAGGAGGCAAAACGGCTATACCAAGCCCGGGTGCCTGCTTCAGACCATACAGGAATTTGTTTAACATGCAGACCATATCTGGATGAGTTGAATCAACGAATCCTGCTGGTTGACTGCAGTACACTGTCCCTGTCATGGTGCCATGGAGGAAGGCATTCTTGACATCTAGCTAATGGACTTGCCAAGACCGTGAGAGAGCCAGTGAGAGAACCCTGCGAACTGTCGCCGGCTTCACCACCGGGCTAAAAGTCTCATCGTAGTCAACTCCAGGGCGCTGTGTGAAGTCCCGAAGTACCCAACGAGCCTTGTACCTCTCCAGGGAGCCATCCGTCTTGTTCTTATGCGTGAACACCCACTTGCCCGTGACAACATTGCCATGACTGGAACGTGGCACCAAGTCCCAGGTTCAGATGGCAAGCAGGGCCGCATACTCCTGTTCCATAGCGTGACGCTAATGGGGATCAGCGAGAGCGATATAGACAGAAGACGGTATAGGCGAAATAGAAGAGGAGGCTATCGGTGGAGAAGTCATCAATGAGAGGATGATGCTCAAGAATCACTCAACGGGCCAAAATACCCCGGCGGCCTGTCGAGTCACCATCAGATGGATGTGACGAGGGTCTGGTGGAGCAGGGGAGGGTGGTAGACCGGGGACTCAGTGTGAGAGGAGGCAGGACCACCAACCCACGCTCGTCGCTGATAGACAAGAGTGTTGTTGGTGAAACAAAGCACTGAGGCCGTGCGTGACACGACGTGCGACGGCAGGGATACCGGGGTCGCGCGTGGCGCAGCAGGTAACATCGGGGACATTGGGGCTGCGCGTGGTGCAGCATGCGGCGTCGGGGATGCCGGGACTGCACGTGGCACAGTAGCAGGCGTCGGGGATGTGAAAGCCCACATTTACACATTTGGTTTAGTACAAACATTTGGGGGAGATTCAAGTTTTCCAAACTCATTTGCAGCTAGCATACACATATGTCACTAGTGCAAATTTAAATCTGAACCTTTCCTCAAATTTTATCAAATTACATATTTGATTTCTTCAATGTGTTCGCCACATTTGAATTATCATCTCTGCCAAAATTCATACATTTTAGGCTTTGGTTGTTATGTATTTTGAGCAATCGAAGAGAAGGGATCCAAATTCAAATTCAAATGTCCAAAGGAAATTCAAATTCCACCATCTGAAATATCAAATAAGGTGTAGAGATCACCAAGTTTGACATCGCTGATGAGCTTCTGCCAGCAGTCGCCGTAGCGCGCACTGTTCCGGCCACCGCCGAGCTCCGGGGTGTGCACCAGCATATTCCCCGAGCGAAGTTGTGCACAGGCGGCGAGTTTGGCCGAAGGTCGTGCACCGGAACAGCCAGCGGCAAACTCTCCGGCGAAGCACCGCCGTGGGAGGTGTGGGTGTGTAGGATCGAAGAGCACGTGAAAAGCTATCAGAGGGGGGGTGAATGGTAGAATAAAACTTTTCGCAGCGGAAACAACAAAAACCCCTCAGCAAAAATCAATCGGTTAAAGAAACCGTGTGTGCAAGTGTTTTCAAACGTGTTCAACCATGAAAAATCAAGTAGAGAGGTACAGAATCAAGTCACGGATCTAATGCAACAAGAATCACTTGAAAACACGAAGTAAAACTTGAGATACGATCAAAACATTAAACGAAGATCAATCTGTTCTACCCGATATAAAACAGATCTGCAACGCTGCAAAGAAACTCGTGTATATCAAAAACTACAGATCCGAAGCTCGTGAAAATTTCAACGATGATAGATAATTGAGTTGTGAAGACAACCCAAAAAGAATCACGTCAACCGGATCTGTAAAACTCGAGTTATGAACGAAACACCCAAGCAACGTCGGTCTGTCCAGAAACTCGGCGAGAAAGACTTGACGAAAAATAAGTCGGACGAACAAGGCACAAAAACTCCTCGAAACTATGAACTTTATTTAATAGAAACACAAGAGGAACAGCCCAAAGTTCTCTACCCACGAGAGCTCTGGCCTCCCTTGCTTTTATAGCCAGCCCTCAGGCTAAACAATCCAATCTAGGACTCCTACTCCTAATTGGACTCGTATCCTAACTTACCGTAACTGCTCAGGACTCTCCTATTCGCAGATAGAAGCAATCGTGAGAATTCTAAACACCTTAGAAACGTCCTAAACATTCCTAAAACAACTCAACTTCGTGCCTAGCACGAAATCCTATCATAACCAACTCAAATCTTCCATATTTGAGCCATATCCGACTCAGCCTCAGCCTGAGTAAGCAATCCAGCCGGTTGGACCTTTCCGACCAATTCTTTACGTCCACTTCTCTTCATCACGCCTTGGAACAATGTTGCCACGTTCATGCACTCCTTGCACACGTGCAAACACCTTCCAACGACGTACACGCAACCTTCATATGCACTGCCCTTGATCCAAACATGCTGCGCGACCTCCCGATCAACTCAACCACAGCTCCTCTCGAACTTGGTTGTTGGAACCTCATCTTCTCCCTGAGACTAGTCCAAGGAACCAGTCACCAGCCATGTCTTGAACTCAAGCAACACCTGAACATGAATAAACAACCAATTCTTTCGAGCACAAGTCCTCGACTTGACTCACGTTAGTTCGAAAACCACAACAACTTACATGAGCACGTCACATAAGCATGTTGCAAACCATATCAAATGATAACAGCCATAACTACCAAAACACACCAAAAACTTAGCAAATTAATACTAAGCAAACCTTCCCATAAAGCAAGTTTGAAATATTGCGAGTTAAAAGCAAAAACAAGACGCTGCAGTTCTACGAGTTGAACTTCACGGGAGCTCCCTAAAAATAAGCTCCGGACCTCACAGAAGCTCTCCGGACCTTGCAGGAGCTCTCCGGACCTTGCGTCGGACCTTGCCAACACTTGGCGTACCTAACAAAGAACTTGTCGGACCTTGCCACAGAAGAATGTTTTGGCAATATTCAAAACTTTGAATGTTAATGCTAACTTTTATCCTAATTGCCAATGTATTCAGCACACATAGGTCTCACAATCTCCCCCTTGATGAATGCATTGGCAACACCAATTAAAATCCAAACATTGGCTTATGAAAAGTTTTGAAAAGCTTTGAAAACTCATTTCTCCCCCTTTATTAATTTCTTCCCATTTTTTAAAATCAGAGAAGGAAGAAAGTGTATAACATATGCAAAGTGTAAAAAAAATCTCTGCTTATACATATTTCTCCCCCTTTGACAATGTATTCAGCAAGGTTCAAAAGAGAAATTTTTAAATGTTATGAGCATATTATAACATATACATACAAAACAAATCTCATCCAAGTCATACTATCAAGTTACTTACACTATCACAAAGTCATATATTTATGAAATACTATGCTGATATAATTTTAGTTTCAGATTCACACATAGACATTCAAAGTTTCAAAAACTCCCCCTCAATTTAAGCCATGAGGATGCATAACCCCTATTTCACTACGAATGAAACAAAAACGAGTGAAATCCAAAGGTTTTGTAAAAATATCAGCCAATTGTTGTTCGGTATCGACATGGTGAAGCACAATGTTTCCTTTTTCAACATTATCACGAAGAAAGTGATACCTAATATCAATGTGCTTAGCTCTAAAGTGTTTCACGGGGTTTTTAGCAATACAAATTGCACTAGTGTTGTCACAAAACAGTGGAACACTATCTAAATCAACCCCATAGACCTTAAGTGTTTGAACAATCCAAAGAATTTGTGAGCAAGCGCTAGCCGCAGCTACATATTCAGATTCGGCCGTGGATTGTGCAACTGAACTTTGTTTTCTAGAGGACCAAGCAACAAGTGAATTACCAAGAAAATGACAAGCACCCGAAGTACTTTTCCTATCAATCCTACAACTCCCAAAATCAGCATCCGAAAAAGCTTTCAAAGAAGCGGTTGAGGAAGAAGGAAGAAAAATGCCAAATTCTTGAGTTCCATGTAGGTACCTGAGAATCCTTTTGATGGCTTGGCGATGTGAAGCACGTGGAGAAGCTTGAAAACGTGCACAAAGACATACGCTGAATTGTATGTCCGGTCTTAACGCTGTGAGATACAAAAGTGATCCAATCATACTTCTGTATTCTTTTTTATCGACCGGGTCACCATCTTCGTCAAGTTCAAGTGTTTTTGCTGTTCCCATTGGTGTCCGAAGAGGCTTGCATTTGTCCATGTTGAAGCGCTTAAGGTCCTTTGTATACTTAGTTTGATGCACAAAAGTTCCTTCTTTTGTTTGCTTGATTTGCAGCCCCAAAAAGTATGTGAATTCTCCCATCATACTCATCTCAAATTCTGAACTCATCATAGCTGAAAACTTGGACACGAGATCATGAGAAGCACAACCAAAGATAATATCATCCACATACACTTGAACGAATAATGAGTCATTGCCATGCTTAAGTACAAAAATAGTTTTATCAACCTTGCCCATGGTAAACCCCTTTTCAAGTAAGAATGTTTTTAACCTATCATACCATGCTCTAGGGGCTTGTTTTAGACCGTACAAGGCTTTGGACAGTTTGTAAACATGATTAGGAAAATTTGGATTTTCAAAACCCGGTGGCTGCTTAACATAAACCTCCTCCTCTATAAAGCCATTAAGAAAAGCACTTTTAACATCCATTTGATATAACTTGAAACCTTTAGATGCAGCAAATGCTAATAAAATTCTTATAGCTTCTAATCTAGCAACAGGAGCAAATGTTTCATCAAAATCTAGACCTTCAATTTGAGTGAAACCTTGAGCAACCAACCTAGCTTTATTCCTAACCACAACCCCATCCTCACTTTGCTTATTTTTAAATACCCATTTAGTTCCAATTAATGTGTGACCTTGAGGTGGAGGTACAAGTTTCCAAACATTATTTCTTTCAAAATTTTCTAACTCTTCTTGCATGACATTAATCCAAGATTCATTAGTGAGTGCGTGTGATATATCCTTGGGTTCAAAAGAAGCAACAAAAGCAGAATGAGCATGAGAGTTTGGATCGCAAAACCTGGACCGAGTGACTCGTTCATGCAAGTTTCCAATGATTTGTTGTGGAGGATGACTTTTGAGTACTCGGAGGGGAGTAGACACTTCACAAGCACCTTCTTCTTCATGTTCGGATCTTTGATTAGGAGAGCTTGTTGATTG
The DNA here is from genome assembly GCA_030760725.1 of Neostapfia colusana. Classification (NCBI taxonomy): domain Eukaryota; kingdom Viridiplantae; phylum Streptophyta; class Magnoliopsida; order Poales; family Poaceae; genus Neostapfia; species Neostapfia colusana. Next base: position 28,029,533 of record JASWHV010000019.1, on the reverse strand, counting down.
AGGAAGGTTCGAACCAGCAGTAGTGACTGTTGGTGCTGGTTGTGGTGCAAAATCAGCAGCTTGATCGTTATTTACTTCTGAGTTTTCGGGCAGCAGCACCACTTCTTCATCTTCTTCAATAAAAATACTCTCCCCCTGCGGATATGGATCCGGACCTGCAATATCGGAGCTAGTACTTGGGCTAGCTTCATCAAAAGAAACCTCGCAAGTCTCCACAATTTTGTTAGTGTCAAGTAAAAGCACACGGTAGCATCTAGTATGAGATGGATAACCAAGAAACATGCCATCAACAAATCTAGCTTCAAATTTATCAAGATTACCATGTTTCTTAACAAAGCATTTGCAACCAAAAACCCTAAAGTGTGTAACACTAGGCCTATGTCCAAATGACACGACCCCACGGTCTTGTCGAGCCAGGATCACGCTGAGGGGTGCTGCGTTGCACAGCACCGGATAACACACGTCAAAGGTACAAAGAGGAAGCGGAATTTTATTACATAAACAAGTTATGAACATGTTTACATCAAAATAAGTTCAGTCTACACTCGCGGGCGTAGACTAAGCATCAAGTACACGTTCAGCCCTCGAACGTGTCCTTGCTAGCACACACGCACACTAACTCTGCGGCGTGCACGACTCCCACTCGACGGGGATCCCCTCCTAGGGTTCCGTCTCCTCTTCGGGAGTCCCTTCCTCATAGAACCCTGCAAAAGCTTCAAACACAAGAAGTGAGCACGAAGGCTCAGCAAGTCTGACCCGTCTCACCTAAACATGGAACTTCTACATGAGGGAAATGGGTTACATGAGGTAAAAATCATTTGCAAGGACTCGCCTAATTAGTAGAACCTTACTTTCAAGTTTTAGCAGCAGGTTGTGGAGAACCTTACGCTAAGGCACATGAGAGAGCCGCAATCAAACAAGAAACGCATTTCTCTCATATACTTTGCCCAAAGTTGAAAAGAACTTTAGTTAGCTCTAAGCTACAACAAGTCATTAGCAATCAAGTCCATCTTTCAGGCAGCAACATTTTAACATGTAACTAGCCTGTTCTTTCTATGTCACGGTACAGTGAACAAGTGGTACTCACTGACCGCGAGGGACGGTGATTATAATCGATTTACACCTGCAGGGTTACCCGAACAACCCGTCACGTACGCCCGTACTCGATGTTGCCTACAACAACCATCACGGACGCCGTACGCAACTACCTTTCACCCGTCAGCCAAATGTTGAACCGGTCCAATCGTCCCGAGCAAGAGGTCTCTGCACGTGCATCTCAGTGCCGCCAGCCGATTTACACCTCGAGCTCTCAACCTACCCTCTGAATGACCAGCTATGCCTCAACACCCAGCTGCCCGAGTTACATCAGTTTCCCGGTTCCCATATAGCCGGTAGGTCTTTGGTACTGTTCTAGCTTGTTCAACAGGCCCGCACACGGCTCGGTCCTCAATCGACACAAGCGGAGCTACAGCACACAGGCCCCAAAGTCCTGCTGCCCTTACTCTCCGCTTGGTCTCATTTTCTTGCCATGTGTTTCATGTGCTAACACTACCCGAGTCGAGTGCCTCTAGCCTATGCTCGCAAGTAGTTCCAACTACTCGACTTGTACCGAATCCTACACTATCTTAGCATGGCAGTAGCTAACAGGGTTTGCAATCCTAAACCCAACCCATGGTGTTCTTGGCTATGCAATTGGGTTTCCACACAAAACTCTAATACAAAGAATAAAGTAAACAAGTATGTGCTCAAAACAATAAAAATTTGTAAAAAGGTTAATGCAAACCGGAGCTTGCCTTGCTGCTCTTGGTCGTAGGCTAGCTGCTCCTCCGGAGTAACGAAGTCTAGGACTTCGGGTTCCTCCTCGACCTTAGCGACTACATGATATAAGACATACATGTATTAATTTGAATGCATTTATATTAAGTTTGAACTTGTGAAGCTTATAACCTTTGCTAGACAGACCTAATGACTGTGAAACTTTTATTGTGGCTTGGTTACAACCTAAACAGAGACTTGGTCAAGTTTTAGTTGCAGCAAAGCTCATTTGAGCCCTCCACAATTAATTATGTCCTTGACCTTAATTGGAACTCTTAGGGTGTTCTAGGAATTTTCATGAAACAAACTATGACTTTATGAAAACTAGATTTTCAGAGGGTTCTAATGGAGTTGGTCTCATTTAATTTGGAAGTTCCTAACTAATGATATGAGCTAAACAATTTCAGAGAAAATTCTGAAAATGTCTCTGAACATTTTCTATTTTCTCTGGAACAGTTTCACTAATCACACCATTAGGTGGATCAAATGAGCTCCAATGGGTGTGAAATTTTTATGGTAGTTCAGGGATATTTTGGTGAACATCCCAGCAAAATTTCAGGATTTTCCTCCACAGGATTCTCCAGTTAAAATTCCAAACAGTTTAAACTTTGAGGATTTAATTCTGGAGAATTAAGGAATTTCATGAAGTGAAACTTGATTTGCTGGAAATTACTCAGAGATCTGAATCCAGCAAAATTTGGTTCACTCAATTTGGAGCTTTCTAGCCAAAGTTATGAGGATTTTAAGTTTGAAGGAAATCTGAAAATCGGGGAAAAGTTTAAACTCGCGCGTGGGCCCAGGGGACACGCGTCACATGCCGAGGCGACAGCACACCGCGGCCCACAATGATTTTGCGCGCCAGCACACCAGATCCCGGCCGCAGCCGGATCCCGATTCAAAATATCTCCCGCTGACAGCTGGGGTCCACCCCCTTCTTCAACCTCGCGACGCCCGCGCTCCGCCGCCGAGGAACCTCGCCGGAGAGCTCGCCGCCGGCTTCTGTACAGCTCCAAACTTCTCGATTCTGGCCCCCCTGCCTACTTTTACTCGGGGAATAGGATTCTAGGGTCAGCTTCTCATGACAATGGCCGGAGCATGGTCGGCGACGAGCCGCCACCTCGGAACGACTTCGGCCATGTCGGCTGACTTCCCTAGCACCTCAACTACTTGGGGAACCGGTCGGGAAGCATCAGTGGACCTCATAGAAGGTCGACATGAGCTCGAGGCAGCTCGGGGAAGGCCCGAAATAGGTCCTCACCGTGCGCCTGATGCCGCCCGTTCATTCCGCCATTGGTAGACCTCGAATTACGCCGGGTATAGAGGTTCTCCGGCCCAGAGTTGTGAAGGCAACTTGTGCATTACCGTGTCTAGCTTGTGTGAGAGCGGCTTGAGGCTCTCTAATCCTTTCTAGAGCATAAATTAAACAGAATCGCACCCGAAGGTCGTTCTGCACACAGAAAGGGGAAAATGGAAATTCGCCGCCGGTGAGCAACCACTCGAGCTGTGGCTCGGGGATGAGCAGCATCAGTCACCAGCGCGTCCAAGGGTGCCTTGGCTCGGGCGTGACAACGCCCTGGTTGGGCTGTCCATGGAAGCCCGAGGTGCGGCGGTTCCAAGTCCCGAATTTGATCTTTCGGCACAGCCGATATCAATCGGTTTCAACTGAATTCTAGCCGCGGGGAGGACGGAGGAGGTCTCTAGTACCTTGCTGGGGTCCTGGAGTGGACGGAGGGAGCTGTGATCGGCGTTCTCCGATCGATTCCGAGCTGCGGAAAACATCGGCCGGCGCTGAGTTCTTGCGGGGAAGAACGGCGATGCCTCGGCCGGTGAGGGGGGCAGGCGCCTTAAGAAGGCTCTGCACCGCCTCACGCCCGCGCGTGGGCAAGCAGCTGCTGGCGCGGCGGCTGCCCTCGGTGGCGATCGCAGCGGCGGCTCGGCGACCCAAGTGAGAAAAGTCTCAGTCGGTTTGATCTGAGCAGTGGCTGACATGTGGGACCCACTTCCAGTTTTAACCTCTGAAATTTACTCCTAATCACTGTTGTGAACAGTGATCCCCATAGTACCCCTGGTAATTCAAATTATCCACCCATGAACCATTTGAATTGATCAAAGTTCAAATTGGGTTTGGTTTGAGTGAATTTCAGCACAAGTGCAGTTTTGAATTCAAATGAAGTTTGAATTTGTCCCACTTAGCTCATGTCAAGATCAACTCCAAATGGAGTGAAAATTGGTGTGCTGGCTCACAAAAATGTGCTGAGTGGGAATATGCCTCCCACTTTTAAATTCATGGGATAAAAACAGTTTGAATTTGAATATAGTTTCAAACTGCCCTCTTCCTAACTATACCCAAAATGACCTCAAAAAGGTTTTGAATTTGGGTGAAACTTGGCATGGACATCCTTAACAATGTATAGGAGTTTTCATATGTCCAGCCCCCCATTATATCACATGTGTGAAATACCACTTTGGCAATGTGTGAGTTTGTTCTCTAATGAGCATGTTGATAATTGTTACTTGCGCTTCATTTGTGTTCATCATCCTTCCTCAAATGAGGTGTGTGGTGTGGTGATGAACACTGCACATGTGTGTCAAAAACTGAGGCCCTTACATTCCCCCCCCCCCTTAAAAGAATCTCGTCCCAGGATTATAAGGTGAAAATGAGAGAGAGGACGGTGGAAAATTACCGGATATGCGACGTGAAAAATTCGGGGTAGTTAGTGCGAAGGAATTCTTCGCTCTCCCATGTCGCTTCGTCCATGGAGTGATTACTCCATAGAACCTTGTAGAACCACAACGTACGGTTGCGTGTGGTTCGGGCCTTTTCATCAATAATCTGCACTGGTTCCTCCCGATAGGTGAGATCCGGTTGCAGTTCTTCAATGTCTTCCAGCTGAACGGTAGTTGATAGCTTGAGACACTTCCTCAGCTAGGAAATGTGAAAGACGTCGTGCACACCGGAAAGTGCTTCTGGTAATTTCAGCCGGTATGCCACTGATCCACATCTTTCGGTAATCTGGAATGGACCGATGAATCGGGGTGCCAACTTTCCTCTCACCCCAAATCTGTTTATGCCCTTCATTGGAGATACCCGTAGATATACGTGATCTCCCACTTTGAATTGTAATGGGCGCCTTCTCCGGTCTGCATACTGTTTCTGTCGGGATTGAGCGGCTTTTAGGTTCGCTTGAATCAGTCGAACCTTTTCTTCCGCGTTGTTGACGAGGTCAATCCCGAAGGTAACCCTTTCGCCAGACTCACACCAGTTCAACGGTGTGCGGCACTTTCTTCCGTATAGCGCCTCGTAAGGTGCCATCTTGATGCTGGCTTGGTACCCATTATTGTACGAGAACTCGGCTAACGGCAAGTGATCATCCCAATTCTTGCCGTGGTTGATAGCGCAAGCTCGTAGCATGTCTTCTAAGATTTGATTTACCCGCTCCGTTTGCCCATCCGTCTGCGGGTGGTAGGCTGAACTACGGATCAGTTGCGTTCCCAAGGCAGCGTACAGCTGCTCCCAAAAACGGGACACAAATAAAGTGCCCCGATCCGATATGATAGTACGGGGTACGCCATACAAGCATAGGATCCGTGAGATGTACAGTTCAGCGTACTTCTTGGCGTTGTAGTTGGTGTTGACCGGGATGAAATGGACAACTTTGGTGAGCCGATCGACGATAAGCCACACAGAATCATGTTTCTGCAAGGTAGTGGGTAAACCGACGATGAAATCCATGCTCACATCCTCCCACTTCCAGGCAGGAATGCCCAGTGGTTGCAACAGTCCCGGTTTCCACATGTGGTCTGCCTTCACCCTTCGACATGTATCACACTTGGACACGTATTTTGCAGTCTCTCGCTTCATCCGTGTCCACCAAAACTTGCTTCTGAGTTCTTGATACATCTTGTTGCTGCCGGGGTGAATAGAAAACTTTGACAAGTGAGCCTCATCAAAGATTTTCTTCCGTAATTCTGGGTTACGGGGTACGACGATCCGGTCCTTGAACCATAGGACGCCGTCTCCGTCCTTCCGGAAACATTTCAGCTCCCCACTGTCTACACGTCTCCGCAAATGTGACATGCCCTTGTCATTCTTCTGGGCGGCCGCTATCTCTTCAAGGATGGTGGGGATCAAAGCTAGGTTGTAGAGAGCTCCGTGTGGAATCACATGTAATGGTGGTTCGCTCTCTTCCAACGGTGTGATGGTCGGATTGTTGACGTGTGACTTGCGGCTCAGCGCATCTGCCACTACGTTTGCCTTGCCCGGATGATAATGGATCTCTACCTCGTAATCCTTTATCAGTTCTAACCATCTTCGTTGCCTCATGTTCAGCTCCTTCTGAGTGAATATGTAGTTGAGGCTTTTGTGGTCGGTATATAAATGTACGAGGTTACCGAGTAGGTAGTGCCTCCACATTATGAGTGCGAGTACCACGGCAGCGAGCTCCAAGTCGTGGGTTGGATAATTCTGCTCATGGTTTCTAAGCTGCCGTGATCCATACGCGACCACTCTTCGGTCTTGCATCAGCACACATCCGAGCCCAATGCCGGATGCATCGCAGTACACATCGAACGGTTTTGTTGTGTCTGGCTGCGCCAAAACCGGTGCTGATGTCAGGTACTTGACTAAAGCCTTGAATGCTGCTTCACATGCTGGACTCTAAACATATTTGGTAGCCTTCTTCAGCAGCTCTGTCATTGGCTTGGCAATCTTCGAGAAGTTCGGAATGAACCTCCGATAATATCCCGCGAGTACGAGGAAACTCCGCACCTCGTGAACAATTCTCGGGGATTTCCAATTCAGCACTTGAGTGATCTTGCTCGGGTCCACAGCGATACCCTCCGCTGAGATGATATGCCCGAGGAAAGGCACTTGCGATATCCAAAACTCGCATTTGCTGAATTTTGCGTTTAACTTGTAATCCCGCAGCCGTTGCAAGACTATACGCAGATGCTTCTTGTGATATTCCTCCGACTTGGAATATACCAGGATGTCGTCGATGAAGACCACGACAAACTTGTCCAGCTCCGGCATGAATACCGAGTTCATCAAGTACATGAAGTGAGGCTGAGCATTGGTGAGGCCGAAGGACATGACCAGGTACTCATAAAGCCCGTACCTTGTCGAGAAAGCTGTCTTTGGAATGTCCTCAGCCCTTATCTTAATCTGATGGTACCCGGATCTTAAATCCATTTTGGAAAAGATCTTTGCTTTGACCAACTGATCAAACAACATGTCGATCCGTGGCAACGGGTACTTGTTCTTGATGGTTACGGCATTTAATGGATGATAGTCCATGCAAAGCCGCAACGTCTCATCCTTCTTCTTGACAAATAACGCCGAACAGCCCCATGGCGAGGAGCTCGGCCTAATAAAACCCTTCTCCAGGAGGTCCGTGAGCTGAGTCTTCAGTTCAGCCAACTCCTTGGGTGCCATCTTGTACGACCTTCGGGATATTGGCATGGTTCCTGGTGCAAGTTCAATCTTGAACTCCACCTCTCTATCAGGCGGCATCCCCGGCAAATCGTCCGGAAATACATCAGGGAACTCTCGGACCACTGGAATATCCTCCAATCTGATGGTTGTGGCTTGATAGACACTTGGAAGTTTTATTTCTGGACTGTCCAGAAATAATGAGTGAGACTCGTGCACTTCTGAGTTCAAGTGCATGACTCGGAGGACGGTGTCTAAAACAGCGCCGTGGCGGGTTAACCACGACATCCCTAAGATGACATCGACCTTTTGTCCCTCTGAAATTATGAGAGACGTAGGGTAAACTCTATCCTCTAAGCACAATGGCGCTTTTGGGACCATCATGCTTGCTGAAATTTTCCCACCCGGTGAACAGATCACATAAGGACTATCGGTGGGTAGTATTTGCAAGCTATATTTATCAATGAAATCTTGGCTAATGAAGCTATGCGTGGCGCCTGAATCAAATAGTACTATAGCGGGATGCTGGTGGAGTTGGAACATACCCGCAAGGATTGGCTCGCCCTCCGGCACGTCCTCAATGGCAAGCTGGTGGACGGTGCCGGGCCTAAGGTTTGCCCGCCGCGCATTAGTAGGGTTCCGGGGTTGATTTCTCCCCGGAAACTGTGGTGCCACTCCGCCGCCTTGCCTCTCCGGGCAACTGCTCGCGATGTGTCCTGGATGACCACACTTGTAACATGTGGCCGTTGCTGGTGTAGTGCTCGGGGGACGAAAGACCGGCATGCGCTGCTGAGGTGCATACGCACGCGGCATCGCCCGCTGCTGCTGCTGTTGTTGCGGTGGTACTGGCAGTGCCGGCCTGAATGCCGGTGAAGAGTACGGTCGACTGCGGAACGGCATTGACCGCTGTGGTGGTTGCCATCCGAAACTTCTGAGAAGGACCGCCTCCTTCTCCGCTTCTTTACGGCGCGCTTCGCTTTCGCTCCGCCGCCGCTAACTCCTTGCCGGAGTCCTCCTGAACAATCGCAGCATCAATGATGTCGTTGAGGCTGCCGCGATTGAACATCGCCAACTTGTCCTTCAGGAGCGGGTTAAGCCCCTGGTAAAAGTGGTCCCACCACTTCTCGTCAGTATCTGCGTGATATGATGCGTAAAGCGCGAGATCGTTGAACGCCCTGGAATATTCCAGCGAGTTCCGGCTCCCTTGCTGCAGGTGCAGGAACTCCTGCATCGTCCTCTTACCGTGACGGTGAACGGCACCCAACCAGGTGGCGTAGGTCCTGCAGGGACTTCGACATGGATTGTCCACGTCTTGTTCCCCTCTTCGCCTTCTTCCTTGGCGAAGTACTGCGGCATCTGGTTGTACCCGAAATATTGGAGCATTTGCCACAATGCTTCCGGGTAGCCGCTACGGTGAGAACAGTGGGACACCACCCACCCGTTCTCCAATTGCTTATCTGCTGTCATCTGTAAAAATATATTTCAGAAATATCAAATATTTATTTAAACAGTAAACCACTGAGTTATAACATAAGACATGTCATTGAACCCATAAAACATGGAAACACAGTTCAAATTTTAAACAAATTTGACTGCTGATCTGCCGTTCCCATGACAGCCCTGACCAGTTTCCATTTCAACCTGATTTAGGCTATGTTGAAGGCAAAACCAATTCTGGAGCTCAACATCAAAGTTAAAGCTAACTTCAATAGCTTTCCAGAAAGTATTTGCTTGGCCTAACATCTGTCCTGGTTCAAAAGTATGAGATGTCAAAGTTAACAGAATTTCTGGAAACATTTGGACAGCACCTCCCTGCTTAGGTACTGATTTGATCCAAGAATCCCAGTTACTTCTGTTCCTAATCTGACAAAACTTCCTGTTACAAAGTTGTAACCTATCTCATAAGCTTTCCAGAACTACCTCACTTTCTATTGTTGGATTTTTATGCAGGAAGTTATGTTTTATTTACAGAGAGTGTTTGCTCTGCCCTGTTTTCTGGACAGTTTCAACTCTACTGCATTTTTTCCGATTTGTTAAGGGATGAAACACCTCTGCAACTCAACAGAAAAGTTGTAAAGCTCTTCCAAAGCTTTCCAGAAATGTATCATATGACCCCAACCTCGAAAGAACTCAACCTATAACCTCTGATTAACTTCAGCCTTGATTCAGCTGAAAACAGAGTGCTCTGTCCTTAACAACCTATAAGTTGAAAACTTGTTAACTTTGAATATCCTGTTCAAGGGAAGGAGTTACATCAAGTTTTACTACTTTGGATAAAAACCTTCAAGTTTTAAATGAATTTGTTCATTTAGTTGGGTGTGATGTCGATGCGTCACCAGATTATGTCGGTACTACGTCCTCACAAAGAAAAACCTATACCGGACTTAGCCGGCTTCGTTATTTCTGTGGCACTAAACATCACTCGCATGTAAAATCCCAAGAAAAGGGACTTGCAAAATTTTCTCTTCACCTCACAACACCACAGTTTTTATTGTGGATATCTTAGGAAAAAGTGTGAAGAGCAGGTAACCTCCATCAAGAGGGTAATTAGAGGGGAAAGTCTACACTTTCACAAAGTAGAATTTCTACACATGAACATGAGAGCTTGAGCTCACCCCTAGGACTTGAAAAGTCTTGGGAAGGTTCAAGCCAAATTTCATGTAAATCCAACAATTTTTTAGGCACTTTTGGAGGTGATTGAAAAAGAGGCCAATTTGAATGTGAATTCAAATTGCAGCAACTTTCACCACTCAAATTCAAAAGTTAGCTTCATCTTCAAACTCAGCACATTTTTCTGAGTAAGCTCACCAATTTTCATCTCCATTGGAGCTCATCTTGTCAAGAGCTAAAATTGCAAGAATTCAAAACTGAATTTGAATTTCAGTTTAAATATGAAGCACATTTAACCAAACAAACTTTGAATTTGAGAATTCAAATTCAAACAAAGACTTGGGAGCTAAGTCTCACATTAAATTGTGAGTAGCTGGTGGGATAATTAACAGAAACAGAAAAGAAATATTAGGGAAAAAGAAGAAAGGGGGAGGCCCACAGGTCAGTGGCACACATGAGGGGCAGTCGGTTGCTGCAGCCGACCCCGACTTCGCGCGCAAGCCAGGGAACGGCGGCGAGCCACCGAGGCAGCAATCGGCCACCTCACGGTGCCAAACCGCGGCTTAAAGGCCAGCGCACAGCCCACGCCGCCTTCCTCCTGCTTTCCAAACGAGAACCCCCCCTACCGAGCTCCTTCCTCGTTTTCGCGCGAGCACAGAAACGCCGCCCTCTCTGATCGCCGGCGTCCGGCCAGCACAGGCACGCTCGTGCCCGACGAGCCACACAAGAAAGGACCGCCTTAAGGTGCTGATTCTTCTAGCCCCTACCGTTCTTCATTTCATGGGCTGTCCAGGGAGTATTTCGCCGGGGAAGCTTCGGGTGTCTTGAGGCCGAGCTCCCACAAAATCCCAAAATTCGTGGGGGTTAGATCATCACCGGGCAAACCGAGTCAGGCACACGCTCTATACACGGCCACGACCACCTAGGATCGAAAACTAGTAAGAACCGTGGGCTAGGTTTACGGTTCTCTGAAGTTTTCTGAAGCACAGCTGATATCCGGCCTAGGTCGCCGATGAGGTCGTGGTTACCGCCGTTTTCACGGGGATCGGTGTCCATGTCCGTGACCAACAGGTATCAGCGGAGCTCCCCGAGCAAACCGCATCGAAAAAGGTGTGTGGGATGCCGAGTTGGACGACGCCGGTGAGCTCCCGGCCGCTGTTGCCGTCGGGAGCACTGTTCTGGTGGTTGTCAAGTTCTGGGGAGGGCACCACCGTGTTCCTCAGGCCGAGATAGGCACTGGCGGCGAGATTCAGCAAGCTCCGAGGACCGGAACCCGTCTCCGGCGAGAGCTCCGGCGAGCTTGGCGGCGGGGTCGCGCGGGTGGCCGGAGGAAGACGAAGGGGTAGGCCCCACGCGTCAGCGGCTGGAGATAAAATGGGTGGGATTCTCTGTGGTCCGGGATCCAGTGCGGCCGCGCGGGAAGGAGTCTGTGGCCCCGTGTGGCTCGGATCCAGCGGTCGACACGTGTACGTGGACCCACCTGCAGAATTTAAACATTTCTGGAATTTCCAGTTTTAGTGCAAACTTTAGAACCCCATAACTTTTGCTAGGAAGCTCCAAATTTAGTGATTCAAATTGGGTTGGATTCATATTGCCTAGCTCTGTCCAGATATAGAACCCAATTTGTATGAAACCCATTAATTAATTCTGGAAAATTCTTTAAAGCTTTTCAGCAAAAGAATTTTAGAGGGAGTTTGGTTCATCCAAAAATCCCCAAATTTTGCCAGAATGTTCTTTAGGACATTAGTAAACCCCTATAAAAGTTTCAGACCATTTGGAGTTGATTTGGTCAGAGCAATTCAAATTGGAAGGTGCTGTGTTCATTTGAATACAGAAACATTTTCAGAGAATTTCCAAAACTTGGAAATTCAGTTCGGGGCAAATCTTAACACCAAAAATGTTAGGAAAATTCATGCAAACTCTATGAGCTATAATTGAAATTGTAGTTCATTAAGTTGAGCATGAACAGGGGTATTACCTCATAATAAATTCTTCCTTGCTGATTTGCCAAGAGAATTATTCTGAGCAAACCACTCCATGAAAAGTGCTAATGTTTGGTCCAGAGAGTTTTCTTGTGACAAAGAACTCACACAAAAATTCTCAGCTCCATTGGAGCTCTAGATCACCCTGTCCTGTTTAACCACTTAAGGGATTAATATGGAAGAGGGGGAAAACCACTTAGCATTTAACCATGTGATTAAGTCCAAGCTAAACCACCAACACCAGTTCATCTTTAAATTCTTAAACAAAGTTCCAGGTGTTAGAGGCTGGTTATTAAAACTAATAGTAGAAGTCTTACTCTAAAACTCACATTTGCATCTAAATTAACATGTAGTATTTCATTAACGTGTAGCCGTTGAAGAAGAGACTCCGGAAGTGCTGGACTTCCTTCTTCCGGACGAAGACTTAAGCCCTGACCAGCAGCAACCAGGCAAGCCCCGGTTTGCATTAACCCTTCTATAAGTTTTAATTTGTTTACATGTGTCATGTGAAGGAGGATGGTGCATTAGGTATAGGATGGATGGAACCCCACTTGCATAACCAAAGGTTCCTAAAAGAGTGAGGGTAGTGTCTAAGACCTCGAGTAGACCGGCTATGCTTAATGAGTCATAGGACTTCGGTACAAGTCGAGTAGTTGGAATCTACTCGCGAGATAGGCTTGGGACACACGGGTTCGGTTGAGTGATGTGAGATCATTTTAGTAATGAAAATGAGACTAGGCAGGGGCTAGGGTGCAGCAAGAGGGAGTCTTGTGTGCGCAGCCCTGTCCGTGTCGATTGAGGACCGAGCCGTGTGCGGCCCACGCTGATCAAGTTTGAACGTACCGAAGGCATATCGGATATATGGGCCCCGATAAACCGATGTAGCCTAAACCTCCGGGCGCCGAGGCATAACGCACCGATTTATAGGTGTAGGCTGAGGGCAGCAAGGTGGAAATCTGCCAACGGGCATAGAGAGATGCTCCGTGTGGGGAACCTCCTGCTCGTTTCGGTGCGACCGGTTCGACGTTTGGGCTGTTGGGTGAAAGGTTGTCCCGTACGACATCGAGTGAGCGTGCTGTGCAGCTCCACGGGTGGGCGTACGTGACGTGCTCTTTGGGTTTCCCTGCAGGTGTATATCGAGTCGATTCGCCGTCCCTCGCGGTGAAGAGTACCACTTGGTCACTGAGTCGTGACGTATATTAATGGATGAAACATGTTGATTCAATATTGCTGGTTGATATAATTGTATTGCTACATGTGTGCCAAATACTGCTTACTAAATTTCAGATTTCATGAACTGTTAACTTGTTGCTAAAAGATGAACTAAGGATGAACTTGTAGGCGTGTCCTTTTGCTGAAATGTTACTATCCTATGTCCATTGTACACCTTATGTAGAGTTTCATGCTTAGGTGAGTCGGTTAAGCCTTGCTGAGCCTTCGTGCTCACGGTTGCTGCTTAAGTGTTTTTCAGGTGAGGAGCCACCCACGGACTCGGAGTACGAGTCCACCGGCGAGGGTTACCCTCCGTCGGGGACCACGGCTGAGTGGGAGCCGTACACGCCGCGCTGAGCTGAGGAGTGCAGCTAGTGTGGGTTGCCCTAGGGCTGGGCAACCAACTTTTGCTAGATAGGCGAGCGTGAGTTGTATAGTGTAGACTTCCGCTGTGTAACATAAACAATAGTTGTAACTGAAGTTTGTACCTGTTTGTACAGTTTCAGTTGTTTTCCCATGTAATATATTATGTTCTTATGACGTGTGCTGTCGGGTGTCGCATCACGTGGCACCACCCTCTGCGATCCTGGATGCGCGGATTCCGGTCCGCCTCATCGCACACGGATGCTACACGTCTACGTTTCGTGGTCAGGCTACCTGCAGAAACTCAAACAATCATCAGACTCGGCTGCACACCGAGCCCGGAATCCATATAGTTCGTACACCCGGCCGTCATCACTCGCCCGGATGTTCTCAAGCCAAACACGCCTTGAGTTACGTGTTCACGTTTCAGACCACGTGACGGGGTCTCCCAAGTTGCACCACACACGCCAGGGACAGACGTTGCTCGAATACCCCAAACGACATGAAGAGTCATAGAGGATACTAAAGCAGGTCGGGTTACCTGCCACCCGTGGGGCTCCACCTTTCAGCTTGTGCGCACTGGTGGACAGCGCTTACGTGCACCCCCCAAGACATGAACATCCCGAGATGCACGATTTTCCGACATAACAAATAGGTTAATATGCCACTTTCTATATGCTAATAATATCCTTATACGGGCTACTAACTCGTTCCTCACTGGATTTTTGACAAATAAGACCTTTGTACTGTGTTAAACCTCAACCTGGCTCTGATACCACGCTGACACGACCCCACGGTCTTGTCGAGCCAGGATCACGCTGAGGGGTGCTACGTTGCACAGCACCGGATAACACACGTCAAAGGTACAAAGCGGAAGCGGAATTTTATTACATAAACAAGTTATGAACATGTTTACATCAAAATAAGTTCAGTCTACACTCGCGGGCGTAGACTAAGCATCAAGTGCACGTTCAGCCCTCGAACATGTCCTTGCTAGCACACACGCACACTAACTCTGCGGCGTGCACGACTCCCACTCGACGGGGTTCCCCTCCTGGGGTTCCGTCGGGAGTCTCTTCCTCATAGAACCCTGCAAAAGCTTCAAACACAAGCAGTGAGCATGAAGGCTCAGCAAGTCTGACCCGTCTCACCTAAACATGGAACTTCTACATGAGGGGTAATGGGTTACATGAGGTAAAAATCATTTGCAAGGACTCATCTAATTAGTAGAACCTTACTTTCAAGTTTTAGCAGCAGGTTGTGGAGAACCTTACGGTAAGGCACATGAGAGAGCCGCAATCAAACAAGAAACGCATTTCTCTCATGTACTTTGCCCAAAGTTGAAAAGAATTTTAGTTAGCTCTAAGCTACAACAAGTCATTAGCAATCAAGTCCATCTTTCAAGCATCAACATTTTAACATGTAACTAGCCTGTTCTTTCTACGTCACGGTATAGTGAACAAGTGGTACTCACTGACCGCGAGGGACGGTGATTATAATTGATTTACACCTGCAGGGTTACCCGAACAACCCGTCAAGTACGCCCGTACTCGATGTTGCCTACAACAACCATCACGGACGCCGTACGCAACTACCTTTCACCCGTCAGCCAAATGTTGAACCGGTCCAATCGTCCCGAGCAAGAGGTCTCTGCACGCACATCTCAGTGCCGCCAGCCGATTTACACCTCGAGCTCTCAACCTACCCTCTGAACGACCAGCTATGCCTTAACACCCAGCTACCCAAGTTACATCAGTTTCCCGGTTCCCATATAGCCGGTAGGTCTTCGGTACTGTTCTAGCTTGTTCAACAGGCCCGCACACGGCTGAGTCCTCAATCGACACAAGCGGAGCTACAGCACACAGGCCCCAAAGTCCTGCTGCCCTTACTCTCCGCTTGGTCTCATTTTCTTGCCATGTGTTTCATGTGCTAACACTACCCGAGTAGAGTGCCTCTAGCCTATGCTCGCGAGTAGTTCCAACTACTCGACTTGTACCGAATCCTACACTATCTTAGCATGGCAGTAGCTAACGGGGTTTGCAATCCTAAACCCAACCCATGGTGTTCTTGGCTATGCAATTGGGTTTCCACACAAGACTCTAATACAAAGAATAAAGTAAACAAGTATGTGCTTAAAACAATAAAAATTTGTAAAAAGGTTAATGCAAACCGGAGCTTGCCTTGCTGCTCTTGGTCGTAGGCTAGCTGCTCCTCTGGAGTAACGAAGTCTAGGACTTCGGGTTCCTCCTTGACCTTAGCGACTACATGATATAAGACATACATGTATTAATTTGAATGCATTTATATTAAGTTTGAACTTGTGAAGCTTATAACCTTTGCTAGACAGACCTAATGACTGTGAAACTTTTATTGTGGCTTGGTTACAAACTAAACAGAGACTTGGTCAAGTTTTAGTTGCAGCAAAGCTCATTTGAGCCCTCCACAATTAATTATGTCCTTGACCTTAATTGGAACTCTTAGGGTGTTCTAGGAATTTTCATGAAACAAACTATGACTTTCTGAAAACTAGATTTTCAGAGGGTTCCAATGGAGTTGGTCTAACTTAATTTGGAAGTTCCTAACAAAAGATATGAGCTAAACAATTTCAGAGAAAATTCTGAAAATGTCTCTGAACATTTTCTATTTTCTCTGGAACAGTTTCACTAATCACACCATTAGGTGGACCAAATTAGCTCCAATGGGTCTGAAATTGTTATGGTAATTCAGGGATATTTTGGTGAACATCCCAGCAAAATTTCAGGATTTTCCTCCACAGGATTCTCCAGTTAAAATTCCAAACAGTTTAAACTTTGAGGATTTAATTCTGGAGAATTAAAGAATTTCATGAAGTGAAACTTGATTTGCTGGAAAATACTCAGAGAGCTGAATCCAACAAAATTTGGTTCACTCAATTTGGAGCTTTCTAGCCAAAGTTATGAGGATTTTAAGTTTGAAGGAAATCTGAAAATCGGTGAAAAGTTTAAACTCGCGCGTGGGCCCAGGGGACACGCGTCGCACGCCGAGGCGACAGCACACCGCGGCCCACAATGATTTTGCGTGCC
This sequence comes from Neostapfia colusana, assembly GCA_030760725.1. NCBI lineage: Eukaryota > Viridiplantae > Streptophyta > Magnoliopsida > Poales > Poaceae > Neostapfia > Neostapfia colusana. The sequence goes on along the minus strand of JASWHV010000019.1, from coordinate 28,013,058 downwards.
AGCACACCCGATACCGGCCGCAGCCGGATCCCGATTCAAAATATCTCCCGCGGACAGCTGGGGTCCACCCCTTCTTCAACCTCGCGACGCCCGCGCTCCGCCGCCGAGGGACCTCGCCGGAGAGCTCGCCGCCGGCTTCTGTACAGCTCCAAACTTCTCGATTCTGGCCGCCCCTGCCTACTTTTACTCGGGGAACAGGATTCTAGGGTCAGCTGCTCATGACAATGGTCGGAGCATGGTCGGCGACGAGCCGCCACCTCAGAACGACTTCGGCCATGTCGGCTGACTTCCCTAGCACCTCAACTACTTGGGGAACCGGTCGGGAAGCATCAGTGGACCTCAGAGAAGGTCAACATGAGCTCGAGGCAGCTCGGGGAAGGCCCGAAATAGGTCCTCACCATGCGCCTGATGCCGCCCGTTCATTCCGCCATTGGTAGACCTCGAATTACGCCGGGTACAGAGGTTCTCCGGCCCAGAGTTGTGAAGGCAACTTGTGCGTTACCGTGTCTAGCTTGTGTGAGAGCGGATTGAGGCTCTCTAATCCTTTCTAGAGCACGAATTAAACAGAATCGCACCCGAAGGTCGTTCTGCACACAGAAAGGGGAAAAATAGAAATTCGCCGCCAGTGAGCAACCACTCGAGCTGTGGCTCGGGGATGAGCAGCATTGATCACCAGCGCGTCCAAGGGTACCTTGGCTCGGGCGTGACAACGCCCAGGTTGGGCTGTCCACGGAAGCCCGAGGTGCGGCGGTGCCAAGTCCCGAATTTGATCTTTCGGCACAGCCGATATCAATCGGTTTCAACTGAATTCTAGCCGCGGGGAGGACGGAGGAGGTCTCTAGTACCTTGCTGGGGTCCTGGAGTGGACAGAGGGAGCTGTGATCGGCGTTCTCCGATCGATTCCGAGCTGCGGAAAACTTTGGCCGGCGCTGAGTTCTTGCGGGGAAGAACGGCGATGCCTCGGCCGGTGAGGGGGGCAGGCGCCTTAAGAAGGCTCTGCACCGCCTCACGCCCGCGCGTGGGCAAGCAGCTGCTGGCGCGGCGGCTGCCCTCGGTGGCGATCGCAGCGGCGGCTTGGCGACCCGAGTGAGAAAAGTCTCAGTCAGTTTGATCTGAGCAGTGGCTGACATGTGGGACCCACTTCCAGTTTTAACCTCTGAAATTTACTCCTAATCACTGTTGTGAACAGTGATCCCCATAGTACCCCTGGTAATTCAAATTATCCACCCATGAACCATTTGAATTGATCAAAGTTCAAATTGGGTTTGGTTTGAGTGAATTTCAGCACAAGTGCAGTTTTGAATTCAAATGAAGTTTTAATTTGTCCCAAAATGACCTCAAAAAGGTTTTGAATTTGGGTGAAACTTGGCATGGACATCCTTAACAATGTATAGGAATTTTCATATGTCCAGCCCCCCCTTATATCACATGTGTGAAATACCACTTTGGCAATGTGTGAGTTTGTTCTCTAATGAGCATGTTGATAATTGTTACTTGCTCTTCATTTATGTTCATCATCCTTCCTCAAATGAGGTGTGTGGTGTGGTGATGAACACTGCACATGTGTGTCAAAAACTGAGGCCCTTACACCAAACCGGAGCTCATATGGGGTTTTTCCAAGCTTAGCACGCAAGAAAACACGATTTGAGACATAACAAGCGGTTGCAATTGCATCAGCCCAAAATTTCCTAGGAGTTTGATATTCATCAAGCATAGTCCTAGCCATCTCAACTAAGGTCCTGTTCTTTCTTTCTACGACACCATTTTGTTGTGGTACATAGAGTGAAGAGTATTGATGATCTATTCCATTTTCAGCACAAAAGTGATCAAAGGATTGGTTTTTAAATTCAGTTCCGTTATCACTTCTAATTGCTTTTAATGATCCTGGGTGATCAATAGATAATCCAAGAAATAAAGTTCTAAAATGACTAAAAGCTTCATTCTTAGATGCCATAAAATAAACCCAAGAATATCTGGAATAATCATTAACAATCACAAGCACATACCATTTACCTCCGAAGGATTGAACACGTGCCGGACCTACTGTGTCAAGATGTAAAAGTTGTCCTGGTTTAGCTGTCATGGTCATTGTGAGAGGAGCATGTGAACCTGCCACAAACTTAGCATGTCTACAAGAAGAGCACACAATATCATTGTCCTTTTTAAGCTTCGGCAGCCCACGTATGCTTTCGAGAGCACTAACACGAGTGAGATGATCAAAGCCTATGTGACCAAGTCTACGATGCCAAAAATATAGATCCCTTGTATCATTAGCAACTAGACACCGATGCTTAGAAGTTGACAAATCAAAATCAGCTTTAAAAACTCTTCCAAACCTAGACATGTTAAACAAAAGCTCACCTTTTGAATCTACAACCTTGCAGCAATTTTTAGCAAAGCTAACCTCTAGATTTTCATCTAGCAATTGTGAAACCGAAAGCAAGTTGTATTTCAAATTTTTAACAAGTGCCACATCTTTTAAAGTGTAGAGATTGTTTACTCTAACCGAACCTTCAGCAATTATGGGAGTAGAAGAGTTATCGGTGAAAGTAACATTTTCTACACGTGACACAAAAGAGAGAGAGGAGAACCATTCTTTGTTACCGATCATGTGGCATGAGCAACCTGAATCCACAATCCAAATGTTCTCCTTCCTCAAACGTGAAACCTACACAGCAGCACAATACGTCGATGACTCAATACTGGGGTTAGTTAAAAGACTTTTAGGAATCCAGTACTGAGTCACACGACGTCCAGCAGGAATAACACGCGAAAGCTGAGAGGGTACAGCAGGTTTATGAGCCAAACATCGAAGATTTTTGTTCCCAACTACTCACTTAGAAGATGTGTTATATGTAGCACAAAAAAACAGTAGGTCCGGGAGCAAGTTTTTGACTCATTATAGCAGGTTGCAAGCTCCGAACATTCGGTCTAGCAGATTTTGCTTGGTTGTTATGTGATCTAGCAAGTATTATTTGTTTCTTATCGTGTTTAGCTAGTCTATAACAAAAATCCATGACATGACCATCTCTACCACAGTAGGTACATTGAAAAATAACCTTATTATCATGTCTAGATGAGCAAGCAACACGTTTATTAGAACCCGAATGGGACAGTACTCCTGCAGATTTGAAAATCACCTCTTTTTGTCTATGAGATGTTTGAATCAAACCGCTTCCTAATGACTTTACAACTTTAGGTGGGTGTGCCTTAGCATGAGCATGAGAATTAAAACCTAAACCAGTTTTATCATTACAAGACATGGAAGAATTCAGCAGCAAGTTTAGATTCTTATTTGCATTAGAAAACCGATCTAGTGTCCTATGCATGTCATCAAGTTTATTGGACAGATCAAAGCTGTTTTCACATGAAGTTTTTCCTTTTAGTTTGCAATTTTAACAATAGTTAACTTCATGCACACGTAAAGCATTGTTCAAAATAGAAATCTCATTCATAGCATTATTTAGTTTCTTATTCAGATCATCACATGAAGAACAATGCAAATCAATTGTAGAACAACAAGCATCTTTCAAATTTTTATCATTAAGTGCAGCAAGCTCTTTGTTCTTTTCAATTTCAAGTTCAAGTTTATCAAGTGTAGATGCGTGTGCACTTCTTAAAGAGGATAATTGTTCATAAATCAAATCACACGAGGAACAAGAATCATCACTAGGAATCAAAGTTTTTAAACGATTAATTTCAGATTCTAGTGATTCAATTTTAACAGCAATGTTCCTAAGTTTTTTATCCTTTTTCTTTAATATAACAGTGGCACGAGAAATAGCATCACACATTTCTTCGCAAGTGGGACATACCTCTTCATCGTCGCTGTTGTGTTCTGCCTCCTCGGAGCTTGAACTTGACTTGCTCGCCATGCAGCACATATTTGCCATAGCTTCTTCATCTTCATCACTACCGGTGTCCACATCACTTGAGCCGAAATCTTGAAGTGCAGAGATCATACTATGCACTATGTTGCGCATTGATAAATCTTTCTTCTTCTTATTCTTTGCAAACAATTTCTTCGGCCTTGTTTGCTTTTCTTCACGTGAAGTCAGACCTGAAAGGTTAGGGCACTCCGTACGAAAATGTCCTGTCTTACCACATTCAAAACATCGTTGAGGTCCGGAGCTTCCTCTCCTTCTAGTTCTCACATTTTGCAATGCTTTTGAGAACCGAATAGAGATGAGTGCAAGCTCCTCCTCTGGAAACTCTTCAATCTGTTCAAGGGTTAGAGAGGACAGCAAAGAGAGTGCACCACTAGATGATGATTGACTAGAACTAGACATGTCACGTTGCGAAACAAATGCAATAGACTTGTTGGGGTTTTTACGTGAGATGATGTCAATTTCATGAGTTTTCAATTTAGAATAAAGCACGTCTAAAGTAAGAGAACTCATGACAGTAGATTCACGAATAGATGTAACTTTCATCTCCCAAATTGACATATCTAATGCTCCTAACAATTGTCTAGCATTTTCAGCATCTGAAAAGTTAACATTGACACTACGAAAGTTGCTGAGAATTTTATTAAAGCGAGCAAAAAGGTCGTCAATTGACTCACCGGGTTGCATCTCAAAATGCATGTATTCTTTCTTGAACATATCTTGCCTTACCTCCTTGATCGTATTGGATCCTTCATGGTAGTCACAAAGAGCTTTCCAAACATCATATGCAGATCGGAGGTGTGCAACACGGTCGAAGTCGCTTTGAGTCAATCCTTGGATGATCAAGTTGCGAGCCTTGTTGTTGTTGTCAACATCTCTCATGTTCGCAGCCGTAACTTGATCGTTGGGTGGTACATCGAAGTTCCGGTAGACCTTTTCCCATATGGCGAAGCCTTGCGCCTGTATGTAGGCCTCCATCCGCGCCTTCCAAACCTGAAAATCGATGTCATTGAACACACAAGGTTTTGCGGAGTATTTCTCCATGATGGTTAGTCAAAACACGTGAAAATCACAAAGATTAGAGCACCTTGGCTCTGATACCAATTGTAGGATCGAAGAGCACGTGAAAAGCTACCAGAGGGGGTGAATGGTAGATTAAAACTTTTCACAGCGGAAACAACAAAAACCCCCCAGCAAAAATCAATCGGTTAAAGAAACCGTGTGTGCAAGTGTTTTCAAACGTGTTCAACCATTATAAATCAAGTAGAGAGGTAGAGAATCAAGTCACGGATCTAATGCAACAAGAATCACTTGAAAACACGAAGTAAAACTTGAGATACGATCAAAACATTAAACGAAGATCAATCTGTTCTACCCGATATAAAACAGATCTGCAATGCTGCAAAGAAACTCGTGTATCTAAAAAACTACAGATCCGAAGCTCGTGAAAATTTCATAGATGATAGATAATTGAGTTGTGAAGACAACCCAAAAAGAATCACGTCAATCGGATCTGTAAAACTCGAGTTATGAACGAAACACCGAAGCAACGTCGGTCTGTCCAGAAACTCGGCGAGAAAGACTTGACGAAAAATAAGTCGGACGAACAAGGCACAAAAGCTCCTCGAAACTATGAACTTTATTCAATAGAAACACAAGAGGAACAGCCCAAAGTTCTCTACCCACGAGAGCTCTGGCCTCCCTTGCTTTTATAGCCAGCCCTCAGGCTAAACAATCCAATCTAGGACTCCTACTCCTAATTGGACTCGTATCCTAACTTACCGTAACTGCTCAGGACTCTCCTATTCGCAGATAGAAGCAATCGTGAGACTTCCAAACACCTTAGGAACGTCCTAAACATTCCTAAAACAACTCAACTTCGTGCCTAGCACGAAATCCTATCATAACCAACTCAAATCTTCCATATTTGAGCCATATCCGACTTAGCCTCAGCCTGAGTAAGCAATCCAGCCGGTTGGACCTTTCCGACCAATTCTTTACGTCCACTTCTCTTCATCACTCCTTGGAACAATGTTGCCACGTCCATGCACTCCTTGCACACGTGCAAACACCTTCCAATGACGTACACGCAACCTTCATATGCACTGCCCTTGATCCAAACATGCTGCGCGACCTCCTGATCAACTCAACCGCAGCTCCTCCCGAACTTGGTTGTTGGAACCTCATCTCCTCCCTGAGACTAGTCCAAGGATCCCGTCACCAGCCATGTCTTGAACTCAAGCAACAACTGCACATGAATAAACAACCAATTTTTCCGAGCACAAGTCCTCGACTTGACTCACGTTAGTTCGAAAACCACAACACCTTACATGAGCACGTCACATAAGCATGTTGCAAACCATATCAAATGATAACAGCCATAACTACCAAAACACGCAAAAAACTTAGCAAATTAATACTAAGCAAACCTTCCCATAAAGCAAGTTTGAAACATTGCGAGTTAAAAGCAAAAACAAGACGCTGCAGTTCTACGAGTTGAACTTCACGGGAGCTCCCTAAAAACAAGCTCCGGACCTCACAGAAGCTCTCCGGACCTTGCAGGAGCTCTCCGGACCTTGCGTCGGACCTTGCCAACACTTGGCGTACCTAACAAAGAACTCGTCGGACCTTGCCACAGAAGAATGTTTTGGCAATATTTAAAACTTTGAATGTTAATGCTAACTTTTATCCTAATTGCCAATGTATTCAGCACACATAGATCTCACAGGGTGTCATGGGGTACAAGAAGACTCGGGGGTCTCGCGTGTCAGTGAGAGAAATCCGCGGCCGGGATCTGCTGTGGCGCGGGGATTTTGTGTGGCAACGAGGGAAAGCATGTGGGCCAACGTGCGGCTTTGCTGCCGTGTTTACACGTAGCCCTGGGTCCCACCAGACGAGTTTAAACTTTCTGAATTCTGGTTTGAATTTCCACATTTTGGCCAAACTTTGAGAAGCCATAACTTTTGATAGGATTGTCTAAATTTTGTGAAACAAATTTTCTTGGATTCCCCTCAACCAGAACTTTGCATTGATGCGAAGAAATTGGTATGAAAAGCCCTGGATTTGCTCCAAAATTCTTCAAAGTTGAATCTTTGGGATTTAATTGCAGGAGATCCCTGTTATGGAAATTGCCCAATTTTGGCCAGAATATCTTTCATAAATCTACTGACCTTCAGTTACAATTTGAGCAGCATTGGACTTAATTTACTAGGTCTAATGGTGTTCCAATTGATTCTGTTCCAAGAAATTAGGAAATACATTAGAATTCAAGTTCAGCTTTTATCCAAACTTAGGAATTCCATATCTTCCTGTAGGAAGCTTCAAATTAGTGAAACCAATTCTCAGGGACTCAGAAAACTCTGATGTTTCTGAAAATCTGAGTTTGCAGCATGACAAGCTTCCAGGTTTGACTTATTAATTCAGAGAAGGAAAATGACTTAGGGAATTCTTTAGAAACACACACTTAATTAACTTTCTCCGAATTTCACTAGCCATACCTGAGTGTCATGTGGGATTCTCTGTAGAAATCCCAAGTTTATTAGAGCTCAATTTATACATAATTCACTTAAAATCTTTACAACCATTCTTACACTATTAATACTTAATCATGTGCATTGTTTGCATGTCGATTAGTTGCTGAGTTCGAGGAAGCTCTGGAGGCCTTGGGGTGATTTCTCTAGACACTGACCCCACTGACTTCCAGCAACAAGGCAAGTCCTGGTTTGCATTTAACCGTTTTAAAGAGTTTTCGATTTGTATCACTATAGTGTGAGGTACTATGTGCATTACATGTATAATGGTTGATAACCCACTTGCATAACCAGAACATCCAAAAGAGAATTAGGGTAGTGTCTAAGTCCTCAAGTAGAATATGCCATGCTTAATGTCTTTCAGGATTCAATACATGTCTAGTAGTTAGAATCTACTCGCAAGTATATGGTTACCCACATACGGGATTGGTTCGAGATTTGAGATACACTTAGTATGAAAAACGAGACCAGGCAGGGGCATAGGATGCAGCAAGATGGAGTATTGTGTGCTTAGCCCTGCCCGTGTTGATTGAGGACCGATCTGTGTGCGGCCCTGCTGAACAAGTTTGAATGTACCGAAGGCATATCGGATATATGGGGTCCGATGAACTGATGTAGCCTATACCTCCAGGCGTCGAGGCATAACGCACCGATTTATAGGTGTAGGTTGAGAGCAGCAAGGTGAAAATCTGCTAACGGGCATAGAGTTGCTCCGTGTAGGAAACCTCCTGCCAGTTTCGGTGCGACCTGTTCGCCCTTCGGGCTGTCGGGTGAAAGGTTGTCCGCAGCTCCGGGAATGGGCGTACGTGTCGTGCTATTCGGGTATCCCTCCAGGTGTATATCGAGTTGATTCGCCGTCCCTTGCAGTCATGAGTACCGCTTGTTTACTGTGTTGTGGCGTAGAAAATATTGGAGCTGAATATGATGAATTACTTGTTGTTATGATATAACTGTATGGCAACATGTCTACCACCAAATATTGCTCACTAAATTTCAGATTCATGAACATTTAACTTGGTGCTAAAAGCTGAACTAAGGATGTGCTAGTAGGCATGTCCATTGCTGCAATTTACTATCCTACCATTGGTATGACTGGCATGTAGAGTTTCATGCGTAGGTGAGTTGGATAAGTCTTGCTGAGCCGTCGTGCTCACAGATGCTGTTTACAAGTGTTGCAGGTGAGGAGAACCCCACTCCTATGGAGTATGGGTTTTCCGGAGAGGGTTACCCATCCTTCGGGAACCACGGCCGAGTGGGAGCCGTGCACGCCGCCGTGAAGTTAGTGTGCGCTGCCAGTGTGGGTTGTCCATAGGACTGGACAACCGACTTTTGCTAGTTAGGCGGTAGCCATGAGTTGTATAGTATTTTCCGCTGCAATAATAACTCTGTAAATTAGATGTAAACTGAATGGTTTGTACCACTTTCGTACAAATTTAGTAAGTTTGAATGTAATACGTGTTTTCCTTATCGCTTGTGCTGTCGGGTGTCGCATCATGTGGTACCACCTCTGTGATCCTAGAATGTACGGATTTTGGACCGTCACAGGGGACACCAGGGCCACGCGTGGCACAGCAGGTGGCGTCGGGGATGTCAGAGCCGCGCGTGGTGCAACATGTGGCAGCGGAAACCCCGGAGCACCAACCTGCGCTCGTCACTGATAGACAAGAGCAGGGTCGGTGAAACGAGACGACAAGACCACCTGCGGTACAGTAGGCAGCATCGGGGACATCGCGGCCACACGTGGTGCAGAAGGGTACACCGAGGCTGCACGAGGTGCCGCAGGTGGTGTCGAGGACACCGGACCCGCACGCGGTGCAGCAGGTGGTGTTAGGGACACCTGGGCCACGTTTGGCGCGGCGGGTGTCAGACCTGCAAGAAGAAAAGGCCAAGGTAGTTGTATAGGAGCAACCACGAGGTTAGTAGAAAAAAGAGAATCCAGCTAAGTCACAGAGCCAGAGGAGGAAGTGAAGAAGGAAAAGGAGGACCCATTGAAGAGGACGTGTCGGGAGACCAAGACATGGTGGATAGTAAGATCAAGGCATCGGTACCCTTTATGATCGGGGGAGTACCAAAGGAAGACACACCGAATCAAGCGAGGCGCAAGCTTATGTGGGGCCGTTGCGGAGATGTTAGGGTAGCATGTGCAACCAAAAACTCAAAGGTGGTTGTAAAGTGGAGTGATGCAAAACAAGGAAAAGTGAGGAGTGGGAGCACTAATCACCTTACTGGGGAGGTGATTAATGAGAAAGGTAGCGGTGTGAAGAGCCTCTGCCCAGTATCGAGCAGGGGTGGAGTCCTGAAACATCAGAGAGTGCATGACATCATTGGTGATGCGAATCATTCGCTCAGCCTTGCCATTCTGAGGTGAAGTGTACAGGCAAGACATGCGCAACTGGACACCGTGAGAAATTAGAAAGTCAAGGAACGTAGAGTTGTCAAACTCGCGGCGGTTATTACACTGGACATCCCTGATAGTGGGCCCGAACTGAGTGGACAACCAAGCGAAGAAGTAAGAGAGAGTAAGGAACATATCAGACTTGAGACGCAAGGGAAAAGTCCAAGAATAATGAAAGAAATCATCAAGCACCACCTAATAGTATTTATATCCTGAAACACTGAGATAGGTGATGTCCAAAGATCACAGTGAATGAGATTAAAAATCTGCTCAACATGAGTGACAGAGCTCAGAAATGGAAGTCGAACATGGTGACCAAGCTAACAAGCATGACATAAAGACTCATGTGTGCCCCTAGTACACGAAATCAATGAACTACTAGACAACTTAGACATGACATCTACACCAGGATGGCCAAGCAGGCGATGCCAAGTAGTGGACGAAGCTGCCGTATGTGGGGGGGGGGGGGGGGGGGACACCAGCCAACAGACGACGCCCTGGACAGGACCTCGTTGGGTGGTGCCATGATATGTGGCACCCAACACCTCACATTACATAAATCATTTGTAGAAGCGTACAAGAGTATTTTACAAATACTTATATCAAAATAAGCTACAGCGGAAGACTATAACTCTCATGACTCATTTCTAACTTAGCAACAAAGAAACAGTCCAGCCCACGGACGTTTCTTACTAGCAACACGAAGACAAACCGGAGCGGCGAGGATGCTCTTTGAGTAAACACTCGGAGGTTCCCGAGTCTCATCGGCATCCCTTCATAAGCATGAACTCAATACTGCAAAACAACTCGGATAGCATCCGTGAGCATAACGCTCAGAACGACTTAACCGTCACCCTAGCCATGAAACTCTACATGAGGTTATGGACATAAAGTAGGATGGCATAATGCATAATTAAACTCGCCTAAAACTGAATCCTTACTTTCAGGTATTTTTTGCAGCAATTTAAGTAACCTTGGGCACGCCACATCGGGAGTCTGCAATCAAACAAGAAACGCTTTCCCCTGATGTAATCTGCTCACGGCATAAAAGAATCGAGTTTGCACTAGATAATCATCAAAGATACATCACAAAGATAGTATAAATTTCAAACCAATATGATTAGTTCCTTTCTCATGCAAGTTCTACTACGTCACGACTGTGAGAACAAGTATACTCGGTCCATTCCTTGAGTGACGGTGATTCGAATCAATAACACCCCGACTACACGACACGTACGCCCGTACTCGACGTTGCCTACAACAACCATCACTGACGTCGTACATGGCAGCCTTTCTCCCGTTTCACCCCCATTGAATCGATCAAGTCACCCCGTACAGTAGCCACTCTCATGGTGCACCTATCGACATGAGATGTCATGAGAATGTTACCCACATACTGCACACCGACCGTCTCGCCTGAGGCGACCCAAAAAGGCTCAATGCAAGCTTCCTGTGGTACATCGGTTTACTGGGTCCCATATATCCAGCATGAGTCCGGTACACAACTCAAACTTGTTCAACAGGGCCGTATACGGATCGGTCCTTGACCGACACGGACAGGTCTATAGCACCCAGGCCCCTATGTCCTGCTGCCCCTACAACCTTCCGGTCTCAACTTTAACTTCCTAATTCATTTTTTTGAACCAATCCCGTATGCCCCTGTTGTTCTTGATCATGCGAGTAGCATCTCACCACTCGACTTCTACCGAACCTTACTTAAGCATGGCAGTTCTACACGGTGAAAGACACCTACCCAATACTCCAAGGGTCGATTTGGTCATGCAAGAGGAGTATCAAACAACTAGACCTAATGCACATTTCATATCTTAACTGAAAAAGTGAATACAAATAAAAACTTAAAAGCTGTTAAATGCAAACTGAAGCTTGCCTGTTTTGCAGTGTAGTAGTATATATGCAGTTAATGATCCTTGTTGATCAACCCTTGATTCTCCGGAGTTTGATCCACTTCAATGAATCGCTCCTTTGAATCCCCTTCGTCGTGAATCGTAATGAAATGTAGATGCACAATTTCTATAAAATGCAATGGAAAGAAGTTAAGACTTGATTTATTAGGAACAGAGGTTGTGTGGAAAAGCCAAGAATGGCTGGGTTTGCCCATGTTGTGCAAAGAAACAGAATGAACTAACTTGGTCTTAATATTTTAGTTATACCCTAACTAACTTTCCCTAATGAACATAAGAAATGAGCTGAAAAGATTTGAAGGCAACTGAAGAACAAGAACTCCAATGGCCTCAAAACTTTTACAGCAGGTTCTATACTACCTAGGGATTTAGCTTGCCAAATTGCAGCTAATGTGGAGTCAAATAGTGTTCCCCATAATTCCTACAATGTCTTATGTACTTTCCCACATACATAGGTATAATAGAACAAGAACAGGGAGTTCAAGGGCTCATATTGATCTGATAATTTACATGTGAGTTCCTGGTCACATGCAAGTCATTTGGTCTAAAATTCAGACCTTTTTCTTGAGTAGTTCTTCCAGAACAATTCTTTAAGCATTTCTATTCAAAGGAATTAATTCTGGAGTACTGTACATTTTTATGCCCAATTTAGTGAACCACAATTTCAAGTATGTCTCAGAGAGCTTGCCTAAATTTTCCTATGATTTTTGGAGCTAGGAATTGCTCAGAATAGATTTTACAAGTGGGCAACATTTTCTGAAAATGTTTCTGTACTCTTATGAACACAGCAGTTTGTATTTAGCAAATTCCTACTCAAATGATCATCAAATGAGCTGAAAAGTTTCTAGAAGGTAAACAATATGCTAAAGAATATTCTGGCGAAATTTGAGGATTTTTGGATAAACCAAACTCCCTCAATAATTATTTTTCATAAAATTTCCAAATAATTTTCCAGAATTTAATATTGATTTTCATACAAATTTGAGTTCATATTTGGATATATCTTTGAACAAGGAATCCAACCCAATTGGAATCACTTAATTTGGAGGTTCCTACACAGAGATATGATTTTCCAAAGTTGGAACAGTCTCTGGACTTATTTTGCTACGGGAAATCAGCTGGGTCCACGTGTTTAAACCTCAGCCAATAGAATTGAAGCCACACTGGGTTCACAGGGTTTTCGGCGTCCAGAACAGAGGATCCAGGCCACAGCCGATCACGGTTTGAATTTTTCCGCCGCTGATAGCCGGGACCCACCCGGTCTTCTTCTTCCTCCGGCTGCTTTCCCGCGCCCGCGCGTTCCCCCTCGCCCGAGCAAACTGGTGCTCGCCGGCCGCTCGTTTCCGGCCTCCATACGAGCTGGGGCTCGCTGCTAGGGAGTTATTGAGGTCGGGAAACACGACTGTGAGGTTTGCTAGGGCTGCCGGTGACCAGAGATACCTCGGCGTCGTGCGGCGGCCTTGGTTGGAGTTCGGCGCCGTCGGCTGAGGTTTCGAGCCCGCCAAACACTCAACCAATGAGCTCTACAGCACCAGTGGATGATCCCAAGGCTCGGCATGACCTCGAACTGGCTTGGAAACTGCGGCAAATGGATCGGCACCGTGCACCCGATTGGTCCCGCCGAAGAAGTGTTCGGTAGACCTTAAAATCTGTCGCTCCGAGGTGTTTTCATGCTAGGGGTGCTAAAGGAGAATTGATCGCTGGCTAGTCCGGCTCCTATGTGCCAAGTTTGACGACCTATGGAGGATTAGAGAGCGGTAATTGCAGAACTCGTACCAGACGCTCGGTTTGAAGTCGCCGGAGCAAAAACTTCAAATTCGCCGGCTACGCTCCACGGTTTGCTCCAAGCTTGGGGTGGAAGCAGTGCGGTGGTAGTGTGCTCCCATTTACGTGCTTGCTCAGGCGTGAAAACCCTTGTGGAGGGCTGTCCACGTGAAGCCGATCGCCGCTCTTCTGTAGGTCGCCGCTGAGACAGCTATTTCCGGGGAACAGAGGCCGAGGCTCAGCGGTTTGGATGTTGGGGAGGTGTATACCGAGCTCGTGGTGCTGTCTAGCAGCTCGGGGAGGAGAGGGGCACGAGTTTCTTCGGCTTCCCGGAAGAGCAGCGAGCAGCGGAGGGGAGAAAAGGCTCTGCTCGTGCGCTCGCGAGGAGAAGGAAGAAAAGGAGTCTTTGCTCGGTCTGAGGGGAAGTGGATCACACCGAGGCACGAGGGGGGCCTTCATTCGATCGCCAGCACGTGGGAGAGGGAGCAGGAGGTGGCGGCACCGTCCCCTCAGTGGCACACGATGACTCTCAGTCGGTTTGAGAAAAACAGAACACAGTCAATTGTTTGCTTTAGGTGCAAGTCACCCTTTGTATCACAATGACATGTGGGTCCCCTACTGCTCTCCTCTCCAAAGATCACCTCAAGTTAATCCTCCCAAATTCCAAATTTGTGAGTTTGAAAGGTGTCTAGAATTTGAATTTCCCGAAATTCAGTTTGAATTTGCATAGCAAATTTGAATTTGGTCGTAATTTGGAAGTGCTTCTATTTAACTCCTTTTTGAGCCCACCCTACAGTGACAAGTTTGTCCTCCAACCTTTTTCCACCATTTCCAAACTATATGGCTGCATGAGTATTCAATATTTTTGGCCACACTTTGGGTGAACTTTAAATTTGAAATCTGATTTTTAAACTTTCATGCAAAGAGATATTTACATCCTTATTGGTTCAACACCTTCAAATAAAAGTGTGAGCCTCATTTTGGATGATCATCCATGTATCACTTTGCATGAAGAAATGTTTTAGCAAGTCCCATTTTCCATGTTATTGCCACACATCTGAATTCAAACCTTGGTTTATTTATATACATTTTTGGGACTTTTACATTCCTCACCCCTTAAAAGAACCTCGTCCCGAGATTACAAAATAAGAACGAGAAGGGAGAGGTAATTACAAACTGTACAAAGCTAAAAGTTCCGGATAGTTGGTGCGGAGATAATCTTCACTTTCCCACGTCGCCTCTTCCGCGGTATGATTACTCCACAGCATCTTGTAAAATTTGATCGTCCGGTTCCGGGTTACCCCGGTCTTTTCATCCAAATACTGAACCGGTCGCTCAGTGTAGGTAAGGTCCGGTTTCAACTCGTCGATTTCCTCGGTGCGTACAGCAGCGGTAAATTTGAGGTACTTCCACAGCTGTGACACATGAAATACATCATGAACACCCGCAAGACTTGCCGGTAACTCTAGCCGGTAGGCTACGGGTCCGCACTTCTCTGTGATAGCAAAAAGACCTATAAAACGGGGAGCGAGTTTCCCCTTTACACCGAAATGGTGAATTCATTTCATCGGAGATACACGAAGATAAACGTGCTCTCCAATGTCAAAATGCAATGGCCTACGCCTTTGATCAGCGTAGCTCTTCTGTCGGGATTGTGCAGCTTTCAAATTTTCTTGTATCAACCGAACTCGGTCTTCGGCTTCGTTGACAAGATCAACCCCAAACAGAACTCTTTCACCGGACTCACACCAATTAAGCGGTGTGCGACACTTCCGGCCGTAGAGAGCTTCATACAGTGCCATTTTAATACTCGCTTGATACCCATCGTTGTATGAAAACTCCGCCAATGGTAAGTGATCATCTCAATTCTTACCGTGGTGGATGGCACACGCTCTCAACATATCTTCCAGCACTTGGTTCACCCTCTCGGTTTGTCCATCAGTTTGAGGCAGATATGCAGAGCTTATAATCAGCTTGGTGCCCAACGAGGCGTGCAGCTGCTCCCAAAAACGAGCAACAAACAGCGCACCCCGATCTGAAATGATAGTCTTCAGGACACCATGTGAGCATATAATTCTTGAGATATACAACTCCGCATATAGCCTTGCTCGATAATGAGTGTTCACCGGTATGAAATGAGCTGATTTCGTCAACCGGTCGACGATCACCCATATCGAGTCATGCTTCCTGGATGTGAGCGGTAATCCGACGATGAAATCCAGACTCACATCCTCCCATTTCCATGCCGGTATTTTAAGTGATTGTAACGGTCCGGCTTTCCGCATGTGATCAGCCTTGACCCGTCTACACGTATCACACTCAGATACGTATTTAGCGATTTCCCTCTTCATCCTCATCCACCAAAATTTCTGTTTCAAATTGTAAAAGCCCAAGGGAGTGACTTGAAAAAGTGTTCTTTTCATCACCTCACAACACCACAGTTCATTTTGTGGATAGCTCATGAACACTTGTGAAGAGCAAGTAAACACCATCAAAAGGGGTGATTAGAGGGGAAATCACTAATTTCAAAAAGTAGGAGGCATACACATAAAAATGAAAGGTTGAGCTCACCCCTAGACCTTAAATAGTCGTGGGAAGGCTCAGGCCAAATTTCATACAAATCCAATACTTTTTTAGGCACTTTTGGAGACATTTGAAAAATGGGGCCAATTTGAATGCAAATTCAAATTGCAGCCACTTTCATCACTTGAATTCAAAAGTTGGCTTCATATTCAAACTCAGCACATTTTTCTTAGTTAGTCTACCAATTTTCATCCTCATTTGAGTTCAGCTTGGCAGGAGCTAATTTGAGCAAATTCAAACCGAATTTGAATTTCAGCCTCACATATGCTCAAAGTCCTTCAAACCCAATGTCAATTTGAATCTATCAAATTCAGAGACCCAAACCTGTGGTTTGATCAAGTTACCAGGGACAAGGGGGTCACACAAATTAAGAGCAGTAAGAATTTAATTTTGGAGGACAATTTTGGAGCCTGTGGGGCCCTCCTGTCAGCCACACTGGAGTGCAAACCAACTGAACTCAGTGCACTCGGTTCCCACGCGCGCAGTGAGAGGGGGGGGCGCGGTTACTTCACGCCGAAGGCCACCGAGCGGCGCCGGCCAGGTCCTGCTTCGGTGTGGGAGGTGGCTCAACAGGTGTTGCGCCCTCCACTGCCTTCGGTTGGCTATAAAAGGCATGAGATCGGCCGGCGAGCTCCTCTTTCGCGCACCTCCGTAAACGGCCGCCTAGCCGCCTGGGTTCTGATCCCATGCAAACCGAGCTACGATCGTTCTCTGACCTCGACGTCCATAGCTAAGCGGAGCGCTAGCTTGTCCTCAAGCTCACCGCGCAAACCATTTCAAGGTTTGATGTTCATGCGCAAAGAGTTTCCCAGTTTAGGATTGGGAGCTCATTTCGGGACCTGATTAGGTTTAGGAGAAATTCGGGAGGATCATCGTGTGGGAGGGCAAACAGAGCTGAGAAATGGCATCTAGAGGTTCTTGCGCCCCTCCTCGATCAAAAACCGGAAAGAAACAACCGCCGGAACAAAAGGTTCACCGAGGAAAAGCTCTGCGGAAGAGGGGGTTGCTGGTGAGGTCCGGTTTGCCAGCTGTTTTGGTCCCAACAGAGGTCATGCCAAGCTTTCCGAGGCTTCCCTGAACGTGGTGACGGCAAGTCTCACCATCGCTGGCGAGCTAGGTCGCCGGGAACGCCGACCTCGCCCGAGCCGCTGAGTTAAGCACGCGCGAGAGCACGGTTAGTTTAAATTAAATGGGCGGCCCCGCTGTCAGTCTCCGGTTGAGCGCGGGAGGCAATTTTCTGTAGGAAAATAATTCAGGGATCAGCCCAAACTTCAGAAATTCATAACTCGAGTTAGAAGTATCCAAATCCAGTGAACCAAATTATGTTGGATTCATATCTTCAAGTTCTATCCAGCAAAACAAGTTTCAGCTCATGAAACTGACACGACCCCACGGCCTTGTCAAGCCAGGATCATGTTGAGGGGTACTGCATTGCACAGTACCGGATAACGCACATCAAAGATACAAAGCGGAAGCAAAGTTTTATTATTTAAACAGGTTTACAAAAATTTGTACAACAAAATAGTCCAGTCTACACTCACGGGCATAGACTTTGCATCGAGTTCACGTTCAGCCCGTGAACGTGTCCCCGCTAGCACGCATACACACTAACACGGCGGCGTGCACGACCCCCACTCAACTGGATTTCCCTCCAGGGGTTTCGTCTCCTCCTCGGGAGTCACTTCCTCATAAACCCCTGCAAAATTTTCAAACACAAGCAGTGAGCATGATGGCTCAGCAAGACTGACCCATCTCTTCTATACATGAAACTCTACATGAATGGTTGTAGGGTACATGAGGTAAAATAAGTTGCAAAGGACTCGCCTAATTAGTGAACCTTACTTTCAAGTTTTAGCAGCAGATTTGTAGGGAACCTTACGCTAAGGCACATGAGAGAGCCGCAATCAAACAAGAAATGCATTTCTCTCATGTACTTTGCCCAAAGTTGAAAGAACTTTAAATAGCTCTAAACTGCAACAAGACATTAACAAGCAAAGTATGTCTTTCAAATCAGCAAACTTTTAACATGTATCTAGCCTGTTCTTCCTACATCACGGTACAATGAACAAGTGGTACTCACTGACCGCAAGGGACGGCGATTATAATCGATTTACACCTGCAGGGTTACCCGAATAACCCGTCACGTACGCCTGTACCCAATGTTGCCTACAGCAACCATCATGGACATCGTACGCAACCACCTTTCACCCGTCAGCCAAATGTTGAACCGGTCCAATCGTCCCGAGCAAGAGGTCTGTGTGTGGGCATCCGCAGTGCCGCCAGCCGATTTACACCTCGAGATCTCAACCTACCCTCTGAACGACCAGCTATGCCTCAACACCCAGCTACCCGAGTTACATCGGTTTCCCGGTTCCCATATAGCCAGTAGGTCTTCGGTACTGTTCTAGCTTGTTCAACAGGTCCGCACACGGCTCGGTCCTCAATCGAGACAAGCGTAGCTATAGCACCCAGGCCCCAAAGTCCTGCTGCCCTTACTCTCCGTTCGGTCTCATTTTTCTTGCCATGTGTTTCATTTGCTATCTTTACCCGAGTCGAGTGCCTCTAGCCTATCCTCGCGAGTAGTTCCAACTACTCGACTTGTACCGAATCCTACACTATCTTAGCATTGCAGTAGCTAAACGGGGTTTTCAATCCTAACCCCAACCCATGGTTTTCTTGGCTATGCATTTGGGTTTCAAACAAGACTATAATGCAAGGAAGTAAGTGGGTGCTCAAAGTAAGTTCTCAAAACAGTAAAAATTTTAAAAAGGTTAATGCAAACCATAGCTTGCCTTGCTGCTCTTGGTTGTAGGCTAGCTGCTCTTCCGGAGTGATGAAGTCTAAGACTTCGGGTTCCTCCTCAACCTTAGCGACTACATATGATAAATATAAACATGTGTCAATTTAAATGCATTTGAATTGAAGTTAAACTTGTAAAGACTATAAGTCTTACTAGACAGACCCAATGACCCTGAATTTTTTTACTGGGGTTTGGATACAACCTAAACAGAGACTTGGCAAAGTTTCATTTGCATCAAAGCTAATTTGAGCTCTCCACAAATAATTATGTACTTGATCTTAATTGGATCTCCTAGGGTGTTCTAGGGATTTTCATGGAGCAAGCCATGACTTTCTGAAAACTAGATTTTTAGAGGGTTCTAATGGAGTTGGTTTCACTTAATTTGAAGGTTCCTAGCTAAAGATATGAGCTAAACAATTTCAAAGAAATTCTGAAAATGTTTCTGGATATTTTCTATTTTCTCTGGAACAGTTTTATTAATCACACCATTAGGTGGATCAAATGAGCTCAAATGGATCTGAAATTTTTATGGTAGCTTAGGGACATTTTGATGAACATCCCAGAAAAATTTCATAAATATACTCTAAAGGGTTCTCCAGGTAAAATTCTAAACATTTTAAAGTTTAAAGAATTAATTATGGACAACTAAGGATTTTTCATGAAGTGAAACTTCATTTGCTGGAATGTACTCAGAGATATGAATCCAAAAAATTTGGTTTCACTCGATTTGGAGTTTTCTAGCCAATGTTATGTGGGTTTGAAGTTTGAACTAAAACTGAAAATCAGGAAAATGTTTAAATCTGCCGGTGGGTCCATGGATACACGTGTCGGGTGCTGAACCGACGGCACATGGGGCTACAGGTTTAATTCCCGCGCTGCCACAGTCGATCCGTGCCCACAGAAGATATACTCGCCCGGTTTCCTCCCACTGACAGTGGGCCCGGCTCGGTCGTCTTCTACCTCGCGCCTCCCGCGCGGTAGCACCGCCGAGGTCGCCGGAGCACCGCCGAACTCGATCATCCGGTCAGCTCCCGAGCTCTAACTCGCTGCTAGCCCCTAATTTGGTGCACTGAACACGTTGGGAGGCTTTCCCCTCATCGACGTTGGCTCTAACCGAGCTCGAGACGGTGCGGCGGCTCGGGAAGAGTCCGGTGACGTCGCTCCGACGTACTAGCCTGCCAAACGCCTGGTGAAGTGGCTATACAGAACCAGTGGTGGCTTGGGAAGCTCTACATGGTGATGGACAGGCTCGGGGAGAGCTCCAAGGTGGGTCTCACCGTGCGCCCGACGCTGCCCGAATAAGCCGTCGTTGGCAAGCTTGGAATTACACCATGTACAGGGGTTCTCATGCTAGGTGTTGTGAAGCCAACTTGTACGCCACTAAGTCTAGCTCCTATGTGCGAAGTTTGGTGGGATTTAAACGAGAACCAACGGGAGTCTCAACGTTTCTTACCCGAAGGTGACTGTGCACCGGCTGGAAGCAAACTGCAAAATTTGCCGTCGACGCTTAACCTCTTGGCTCAAGCTTCGGAGGTTCTTGCGCGTCCAGAAACATTTTGGCTTGGCCGTGACAAGCCCGGGATGAGGCTGCCCACGGGAGCACCTCTTCTTGTCTTTGTAGCGACCGCTGCGGATCGGTGTGGTTCTCGGGGTATAGAGCACGAGCTCACTAGGTGACGGTTTGAGAGGGTTGTGGAGAACACTATGGTGCCGTTTTGCTGCTTAGCCGAGGTTCACACGTGAGCTGGGCGGGTGACCGATGATCGAAGGAGCAGCGGCTGTTCTGATCAAGTTCTTGCGTGAGGGATCAATGAAGCGATCGGTTCTGCCTTCGATCGGGGCGGCTGCCGAGATAAGAGGGAGGGTGAGGCGGCTCAGTGGTCGGGGCGGCAACCAGCTGCTGTTCCGATTGATCTTTTGCCGTGGCGGCTGCTGGATCAAGCGCAAGAAACCGAGCTCGGGCTTCAATCGGTTAAATTTGCTGCTGAGGCTGACATGTGGGTCCCACCCGAGGTTTAACCTCTGAAATTAAATTTTCCCCACTGCTCTAAACAGTAGAGACCCGAATACCCTCTCATTTTTGAATTATCAACCACAAGCCCATTTGAAGTTGATAGAATTCAAATTGTGAAGTGTTTGAATTAATTTTCAGCACATATGCAGTTTCAAATTCAAATTGAGTTTGAATTTGCTAAACTTAGCTCATGTCAAGATCAACTTCAAATGGAGTGAAAATTGGTGTGTGAGCTCACAAAAATGTGCTGAGTAAGAATATGCCTCCCACTTTTGAATTCATGGGATGAAAGTAGTTTGAACTTGAATTTGAGTTCAAACTACCCTCTTTATAGTTATTCCCAAAAAGACCTCAAAAGGTTTTAGATTTGGGTGAAATATGGCATGGACATTCCTAGCAAGGTGTAGGAGTTTTTCATATGCCCAGCCCCTATATGATGCATGTGGGAAATGCCACTTTTGCATTTTGTGAGTCTATACTCTAATGAGCATGTTGATGGTGTTTACTTGCTCTTCAAATGTATTCATCAAGTTTCTCCAAACGAAGTGTGTGTGTGGTGATGAACACTTTGAATATGTGCAAAAAACTTAGTCCCTTACAGAAACTTAATAGTTTTCCAGAATTAATTTCCTAAAGTTTAAACTGTGGGGAATTTTATCTGGAGAATTACTTTATGAAAAATTCTGAACTTTGGCTGAGAGATTCATTGGAAATTCCTTGAGTCACAAGAAAAATTTCTGACCCATCCAAGTTCATTTAGTACCCCTAATGGTGTAATTTAATTGAACTGCCCTGAGAAAATAGAAAATATACAAAAACATTTTTCAGATTTTCTCAAATCTTGATTAGGGCATAACTTCATCTAGAATTCTTACAATATCATGAAACCAATTCCATTAGAACCATCTCAAACTCTAGTTTCCAGAAAGTAATGGTTGGAGCCATGAAAATCCCTGTAAATCCCTAGAGAACCTACTAATGACCGAATAGGCTTTTATTTGTACAAGGCTCAAATGAACGTTGTTTCAAATGAGACTCGGTCAAGACTCTGGTTAGGACCCTACAAGGCCACCATAAAAATTTAAGAACCAAAGGGGAGGGCTAGATAGAGTTATGGTAATTACTTATTCAGTTCTAAACATTGCATTTAAATTAACATATAGTATATCGTTTACGTGTAGTCGCTGAAGGCGAGGAGACCCCAGAAGTGCTCGACTTCCTCCTTCCGGAATAAGCCCTAACCTCTGACCAGCAGCAACAAGGCAAGCCCCGGTTTGCAATAAGAAAGTTTACAAAGTTTTGCTTTATGAATACTTAGTATGAAGTATGGGTGTGCATTAGGTGTAGGATGGATGAAACCCCAATTGCATAACCAGAATTTTCCTACAATAGTGAGGGTAGTGTCTAAGACCTCGAGTAGACAGGCTATGCTTAATGATTCATAAAACTTCGGTACAAGTTGAGTAGTTGGAATCTACTTGTGAGTTTAGGCTTTGGGACACACGGGATTGGTTCGAGTGATGTGAGATCACTTTAGTAAGGAAAATGATACTAGGCAAGGGCTAGTGCGCAGCAAGAGGAAGTCTTGTGGGCGCAGCCCTGTCCATGTCGATTGAGGACCGATCCGTGTGTGGCCCATGCTGATCAAGTTTGAACGTACCAAAGGCATTATCGGATATATGGGCCCCGATAAACCGATGTAACCTATACGTCCAGGCGTCGAGGCATAATGCACCGATTTATAGGTGTACGCTGAGGGCAGCAAGGTGGAAATCTGGTAATGGGCATAGAGAGATGCTCCATGTAGGGAACCTCCTGCTCGTTTCGGTGCGACCAGTTCGACGGTTGGGCTGTTGGGTGAAAGGTTGTCCCGTACGACATTGAGTGAGCGTGCTGTGCAGCACCACGGGTGGGCGTACAGGACGTGCTCTTCGGGTATCCCTGCAGGTGTCTATCGAGTTGATTCACCATACCTCGCGGTGATGAGTACCACTTGGTCACTGAGTCGTGACATAGGTTAATATAT
Source organism: Neostapfia colusana (assembly GCA_030760725.1). NCBI lineage: Eukaryota > Viridiplantae > Streptophyta > Magnoliopsida > Poales > Poaceae > Neostapfia > Neostapfia colusana. The sequence continues at coordinate 27,990,137 of JASWHV010000019.1, read as the reverse complement.
GAAAGGTGATGAGTCAATATTGCTGTTATGAAAAATTGTATTGCTACATGTGTGCCACCAAATATTGCTCACTAAATTTCATATTCATGAACTATTAACTTGCGGCTAAAAGGAGGAACTAAGGATGAAATTGTAGGCGTGTCCGTTTGCTGAAATTTACCATCCCATGTTCGTGTAAACTGCATGTAGAGTTTCATGCCTAGGTGAGTCAGTTAAGTCTTGTTGAGCCATCGTGCTCATGGTTGCTTCTTAAGTGTTTTTCAGGTGAGGAGTATCCCACGGACTCGGGTTACGAGTCCACCAGTGAGGGCTACCCTCCATCGGGGACCACGTCTGAGTGGGAGCCATACACGCCGCGCTGAGCTGAGGAGTGCAGCTAGTGTGGGTTGCCCATAGGGCTGGGCAACCGACTTTTGCCAGGTAGATGGTGTGAGTTGTATAAACATAGCTTCCACTTTTGTAATCCCATTTCTAGTTTGTAACTGAAGTCTTGTACTAGTTTGTACATATTCAGTTGGTTTTCTATGTAATACAATATCGTTCTTATGATGTGTGCTGTCGGGTGTCGCATAGTGCGGCACCACCCTCTGCGATCCTGGATGAGCGGATTCCAGTCTGGCACAGGCTGGTATCAGAGCCGCATTGGGGATAGCACACTAATTAAGGCCTGTATTACTGGAAAACTTAGGTTTACGGCGAGGATTCCCTAGTTTGCCCAAGTAAGGACGATATTAGCATAGTTACTTAAAGTGGCAAGACTAACATATGTGTTATAATTCAGAAATTTTGATTATGTAACAATGCACCTACGCTCAGGTAAAAATGGTAAGGAACGCCACTGAAAGCGGTTCAATTTCATTTAGCTCCCCTGACAAGGAAGGTGGTTCAGGGATAGGTCTCACAGCTTGGTGTGAGACGTCAATATGAAACTCTTGGACTCTTTATGTTTCTGAGTTCATATGAAACGTTGATCCCTAGCGTGCATTAGGCAAGCAAGTGGAGACTCCATCACGTGGTCAGTAACACGAGAGTGTGTTCGTCTGGAAATAGCCCAGGAGGACATACGCAGCGCTTGCCATTGGCATTCCCTGCAGGGCAGCAGGTGGTATCTGTTGGGGTGATAAAATTTCCAACCGTGATGACCCGTTCGCGCTCTACTCAGGTTCCCCGTCATGTGGGGTTAAAACACGATCACGTACCTTGAGACGTGGCTTAACTCAAGGACGACTGTATGGCAATGATACGGGCGCTTGTATTTACTTTCAAATATGGACCTGCCTGAAATGAAAATAACCTTTGAGTGCATCATCATTGAGGTGTTCTTCTGCAGGTACTAACCACGTATGTATCCCGTGTAGTAAACGTGTGCAATAGACCGTTTAGTGCCACAATTGAGACGTATATGCCGGTATAATCCGGTTAGGATTTTCTTTTTGTGAGAAACGTAGTACCGACATATCATAAGCATGTGCATGAAAGATAATGATAACCAGGAACTAAAATCACCAAGTTTCAACATGTAGGACCATAGATGGGTAGAAAAATTAAATAGTTGATCAGTGTAGTTCAAAGGTATTGAAAAACAGAGTGCTTTGTTTTGGGAAGCAAGTTTGCTGAACCTTGACAGAGCATAACTCCCAGATTATTTAGCCAATGGAGATGTGTGATATAGTTCTGGAAAAGTGTTTAAGTAATCTACAACTTTGTTGTAGACTTCCAGAGCTGAAACACACCTTAAACTGGCTGAAATTCCAGATAATTGTAAACTGTCCAGAACCAGGACAGATTCAAAATACTCTCGGGACTGTTCTGTTTTTCAAGCATAACTTCCTGTAGAAAAATCTAAAATTGTCATATGATACATTTTTCGAAAGGGTAGGAGATGTATTACATCTTTGTAATTCAAAGTTTCTGCAATTGCAGTACGGAATTCAGTAGAAATTTTAGTTGAAAACAGCAACTTCCAAAGGAGGTGCTGTTGAAATTCTTCCAGAAATTCTGTTGACTTTGAATTATTATAACTTTTTAACGAGATCTTATCTGAGGGCAAATAAATTCTCATTGGAAAGATACTGAAGTTAACTTTAAATTTGGTATTCAGCTTGAGTCATGAAAATGCCCAGCACCAGATCAAAATCTGGAATATGTAGCAACTGGTCATTCTGGAAGAGGGATGACAGTTGAACTCACTTGAGAGATTGTTGTATCCTAGGGTGTTTAATTACTTCCATTAGGGTAGAAAATACTCATGAGTGATTATCTTCAACTAGTGAAAGGTTTGAGTATATGTCCTGCTCAAGTTCTTTTGCTAGAGACCATGTTTGTGTTGTATTGAAGATAAAAGGGTAGTACACGTGATGAAAAAGCGATGTAACGTCTCGTAGTGACCAAACCTAGTTGAGATGAACTTCCAAAGAGAAAGTCCATCAAGTTGGATTTAACTAGCTTGTATTTGGTCTAGTAATGGTGTAGCTTGTGCAAAGTTATTACATTATCTGTATACGAGATGTATCGCATGTTTTTACTGTCATTATGTTTTACGCCTATTTTATTGGACTGCATGAAGTATGTTGCGTGACTGATTTTTATTGTCGTATGATTGCAGATGGTTCGCACTCGGACCACGCATGAGATTGGTGGCTCTAGCCAGCAGGGGGGTGATGACTCCCAGCCACCTGCCTACGACAGCACCCCGCAGCAACAACCACCGCCGCCGCCTCCGCTTACGCTAGCGGATGTGATTGCGGCACTGGTGGGTAATCGTGAGGAGCAGACCGACCTGCTCCGCACGATCATGCAGAATACGTCCCAGGCAGGGGGGGCGTCAAGAGAGGGGGCCTCGTGAGCCCCACATTGTGACGTACTCGGACTTCATGAGTACGCACCCTCCGGTGTTCACTGAAGCAGCAGAACCACTGGAGGCCGATAACTGGCTGCGGACAATTGAGTCCAAGTTCGGGCTGCTCCAATGTACGGAGTGGCAGAAGACTCTGTTCGCGGCTCAGCAGCTTCACGGTGCTGCTGGTGAGTGGTAGGCGAATTATGTCGCCTCACTGCCAGCTGGCCATGCCGTGGAGTGGGAAGAATTCTGGGAAGCGTTCCACGCCTACCATATCCCTCCTGGGATAATGAAGCGGAAGTTCCAAGAGTTCTTTGAGCTGAAGCAGGGCGGGAGGAGTGCCCGCGACTACTCCAGTGCTTCAAACCATCTGGCGCAGTATGCGTCAGATTATGTCTCCACCAAGGAGAAGAAGCGAGAGCACTTCTATCGGGGATTACATCCCAAGATGAAGACGAATCTCATCCAATGCAATCGCGGCACATTCAATGATCTAGTCTACGCCGCGATCATGCAAGAGGATGCTCAGCTAGAGTTGGCAGCTGAGCAGCGGAAGCGCAGCACTCCACCCAGCAGTGGGGGTGGAGCTCCTCAGAAATAACGCATGGTGTAGCAGACACCATCTGGTCAGCAGTGACATCCACCGGCGTGACCTCAGCAGTTCGGGGGTTGTTCTTTCCAGTCACCCCCATTCCGACCGCCGATGCCACCACCGCGACCGCAACAACAGCAGCAGCAGCAGATGGTACCCTGGGCGTTTCCACCGCCACAACGCGCCCCGGGTTTCCGTCCGCCGATCAGCGGAGGACCGCCTCGCTACACTTGTTTTACGTGTGGTCAGGCGGGCCATTTATCGAATGACTGTCCCCAGGGGCAGAAGAGCAGCGGGCAAGCCCAGTTCCAGGGCGGTTCTCAAGGTTGACCTCCGATTAAGAAGGTTGGTCAGCGAACTGGAGGCGTTCGCAACCTCGACAATGAGGAAGCCCCAGAGGGAGAAAACATGCTGGCAGGTACGTTCACTATCAACGATGAAGCAATCATCATATTATTTGATTCTGGTGCAACCCACAACTTCATAAGTGCATCATATGTGGTTAAGCATCAACTGGAAGCCTTTCCAACCGAGTGCTCTTATATGATCTGCTCACCGGGAGGAAAGATTTCAGCAACTATGATGATTTCGAAAGCACCACTGTGCTTAGGTGGGAAAATATATCCCACCACTATGATTATTCTTGAGGGGCAGAAGATTGATGCAATCTTAGAGATGTCATGGCCAAATTACCATGGCGCTGTCCTAGAAACCTTATCACGGATGGTTCACCTCAACTCCCCACTACACCGTCCGCAGTCCTTCATACTAGACAATCCAGTCCTGGAAGTTTCAGCAACTCATAACACTGAAACTCTCAAGCTAGAGGACATCCCCATAGTCCGGAAATACCCCGACGTGTTTCCGGATGATCTTCCGGGCATGCCACCTGAGCGGGATGTAGAGTTTAAGATTGAACTTGCACCCAGGACTACTCCCATCTCACGGAGACCATACAAAATGGCTCCAAACGAGCTGGCTGAATTGAAAGAGCAGCTCAATGATCTGTTGAGCAAAGGTTTCATTAGACCGAGTTCCTCGCCTTGGGGATGCTCGGCGCTGTTCGAAAAGAAGAAGGATGAAACCTTGAGGCTGTGTGTGGATTACCGGCCGCTCAATGCCGTCACCATCAAGAACAAATACCCACTGCCCCGCATTGACATCATGTTTGATCAGCTTGTGGGTGCAAGTGTGTTCTCCAAGATGGACCTTCGCTCCGGGTATCATCAAATAAAAATCCGGGCGGAGGATATTCCGAAGATGACATTCTCGATGAGATATGGACTATATGAATATCTTGTCATGTCTTTTGGTCTCACTAATGCTCCAGCACATTTCATGTATCTCATGAACTCGGTGTTCATGCCGGAGCTGGACAAGTTTGTTGTGGTGTTCATTGATGATATCTTGGTTTACTCCAAGACAGAAGCAGAACACGCCGAACACTTGAGAATCGTTCTTCAACGATTGTGGGACCACAAGCTCTATGCCAAGTTCAGCAAATGTGAGTTTGGATCAACCAAGTGCCATTTTTGGGACATATTATCTCAGCGGAAGGCATTGCGGTTGACCCAAGCAAAATCAAGCAGGTGCTGAAATGGAAAGTTCCCATTTCAGTCCATGAAGTCAGAAGCTTCCTCGGCTTAGCGGGATACTATCGGAGATTCATTCCAAGCTTCTCCAAGCTTGCTAAGCCGATGACAGAATTATTGAAGAAGGGAAAAAATATTTTTGGAACGTGGCATGTGAAGGAGCGTTCCAAGCATTGGTGAAGCATCTCACAACCACCCAGGTCTTAGCTCAACCGGATACGACCAAGCCATTCGACGTGTATTGTGACACGTCCGGCGTCAGGCTTGGCTGTGTGTTGATGTAGGAAGGACGTGTGGTCGCATATGGCTCACGCCAACTTCGAAACCATGAGCAGCACTATCCGACTCATGATCTTGAGCTCGCTGTGGTGGTTTTGGCGCTGAAAATGTGGAGGCACTATCTCCTGGGGAATTTGGTGCATCTCTACACCGACCACAAAAGCTTGAAGTATATTTTCACCCAGAAGGAGCTGAATATGAGGCAAAGGAGGTTGTTAGAACTAATCAAAGATTATGAGATTGAGATTCATTACCACCCCGACAAAGCGAATGTGGTTGCCGACGCTGAGTCGGAAATCACATGTCCATAACCTCACCATTACACCAGTGGAGGAGGAAGAGCCGAGTTTATACTTTGTTCATTATGGATCACTCTACAACCTTGCCCTCATCCCTACCATTAGGGAGGAGATCATTGCAGCTCAGAAAGTTGACAATGGCATGGCACATCTCCGGAGACGGATAGATAACGGGGAAATCAAATGTTTCCGGAAAGATGATGAGGGGCGCTGTGGTTCAATGACCGCATAGTCGTACCCCGGAATATGGAGCTGAGAAAGAAGATTCTTGATGAAGCTCACTTGTCTAAATACTCCATTCATCCGGGCAGCAACAAAATGTACCAAGATTTAAAAAAGAAATTTTGGTGGACACGGATGAAGCGGGAAGTGGCTAAATACGTATCCGAGTGTGATATGCGTAGACGAGTGAAAGTGGATCATATGAGGAAATCAGGGCTGTTGCAACCTCTGAAAACTCCAGCATGCAAGTGGGAAGATGTGAGCATGGATTTCATTGTGGGATTACCCCTGAGTTCCAAAAAGCATAATTCCATTTGGGTAATCATTGACCGGTTAACCAAGTCGGATCACTTCATTCCCGTGCATGGAGTACCCAAGACCATAGTCTCAGACCGAGGGGCACTATTTGTATCTCGTTTCTGGGAGCAGTTGCATGCTGCTCTGGGTACTAAGCTGATTAGAAGCTCCGCCTATCACCCTCAACAGATGGACAGACTGAGAGGGTGAACCAAGACTAGAAGACATGTTGAGAGTGTGTGCCATCCACCACGGTAGAAACTGGGATGATCATCTACCGTTGGTGGAATTCTCATACAACAATTGCTATCAAGCGAGTATCAAGATGGCAACCTATGAGGCTCTCTACGGTCGCAAATGCCGCACCCCATTGAACTGGTGCGAGTCCGATGAAAGGGTCACATTCGGGGTTGATGTGGTGAACGACGCTGAAGAGCGCGTTCAGATGATTCGAGCCAACTTGAAGGCTACTCAATCCCGGCAGAAAAGCTACGATGATAAGAGGCGTAGGCCGCTGCACTTTGACTTCGGGGAACACGTGTACCTCCGTGTATCTCCGATGAAAGGCATGCACCGGTTTGGCGTGAAGGGGAAACTCGCTCCCCGATTCATTGGACCCTATGCCATCACCAAAAGTGTGGACCAGTGGCGTATAGACTGGAACTACCGGCATCTCTTGTTGGTGTTCACGATGTTTTCCATGTTTCACAACTGCAAAAATGTCTGAAGTATACGGCTTCTGTTCCTACCGAAGACATCGGCGAGCTGCAACTGGATTTGACGTATGATGAATATCCGGTGGCAATTATTGGTGAGAAGGCCCGTACCACACGTAGCCGAATGCTGTGGTTCTACAAGATACTGTGGAGTAACCACACCGCCGAAGAAGCGACGTGGGAGAGCGAGGAATTCCTTCGCTCAAACTACCCGGAGTTCATGGCGTCTCATCACGGGTGAGTTCCTATTACATCGCTGTCTCTTCTTTTGTAATCTCAGGACGAGATTCTTTTAAGGGGGGATGTAAAAGCCCAAGGGAGTGACTTGCAAAAGTGTTCTTTTCATCACCTCACATCACCACAGTTCATTTTGTGGATAGCTCATGAACACTTGTGAAGAGCAAGTAAACACCATCAAAAGGGGTGATTAGAGGGGAAAGCCCTAATTTCAAAAAGTAGGAGTCATACACATAAACATGAAAGGTTGAGCTCACCCCTAGACCTTAAATAGTCGTTGGAAGGCTCAGGCCAAATTTCATGCAAATCCAATAGTTTTTTAGGCAATTTGGGAGACATTTGAAAAAGGGGCTAATTTGAATGCAAATTCAAATTGCAGCCACTTTCATCACTTGAATTCAAAAGTTGGCTTCATATTCAAACGCAGCCCATTTTTCTCAGTTAGTCTACCAATTTTCATCCTCATTTGAGTTCAGCTTGGCAGGAGCTAATTTGAGCAAATTCAAACTGAATTTGAATTCCAGCCTCACATATGCTCAAATCCCTTCGAACCCAATGTCAATTTGAATCATTCAAATTCAGGGACCCAAACCTGTGGTTTGATCAAGTTACCAGGAACAATGGGGTCACACAAATTAATAGCAGTAAGAATTTAATTTTGGAGGACAATTTTGGAGCCTGTGGGGCCCTCCTGTCAGCCACACTGGAGTGCAAACCGACTGAACTCAGTTTACTCGGTTCCCACGCGCGCAGTGAGAGGGGGGGCGGTGACTTCACGCCGAACGCCACCGAGCGGCGCCGGCCAGCTCCTGCTTCAGTGTGGGAGGTGGCTCAACAGGTGTTGTGCCCTCCACTGCCTTCGGTTGTCTATAAAAGGCACGAGATCGGCCGGCGAGCTCCTCTTTCGCGCACCTCCGTAAACGGCCGCCTAGCTGCCCGGGTTCTGATCCCGTGCAAACCGAGCTACGATCGTTCTCTGCCCTCGACGTCCGTAGCAAAGCGGAGCGCTAGCTTGTCCTCAAGCTCACCGCGCAAACCGTTTCAGGGTTCGACCTTCGTGCACGAAGAATTTCCCAGTTTAGGATTGGGAGCTCATTTCGGTACCCGATTAGGTTTAGGAGAAATTCGGGAAGATCATCGTGTGGGAGCGCAAACAGAGCTGAGAAATGGCATCTAGAGGTTCTTGCGCCCCTCCTCGATCAAAAACCAGAAAGAAACCACCACCGGAACCATAGGTTCACCGAGGAACAGCTCTGCGGAAGAGGGGGTCGCCGGTGTTGTCCGGTTTGCCATCTGTTTCGGTCCCAACCGAGGTCATGCCAAGCTTCCTGAGGCTTCCCTGAATGTGGTGACGCGATTAGCGCACGAAGGGGGTGGTTAGGAGGACGGGAACATGTTGCCGATGTTGCACAGAGACATAGCGCTCGTCGCCGGCGAGCTACGGCGGTTAGCCGGCGGCGGCATGGTGTCCAGCGTGTTCAGCGTCCGAAGTTACGTGGGGGCGGCAAGTCTCACCGTCGCCGGCGAGCTAGGTCGCCGGGATTGCCGACCTCGCCAAAGCTCCGGCGGCTTATGGCGGTGGCATCGGGAGGTAGACGAAGGCGCGGGTCCCATGTGTCAGCCGCTGAGTTAAGCGTGCGTGAGAGCGCGGTTAGTTTAAATAAAACGGGCGGGCCCCACTGTCAGTCTCCGGTTGAGCGCGGGAGGCAATTTTCTGTAGGAAAATAATTCAGGGATCAGCCCAAACTTTAGAAATTCATAACTCGAGTTAGAAGTATCCAAATCCAGTGAACCAAATTTTGTTGGATCCACCTCTTCAAGTGTTATCCAGAAAAATAAGTTTCAGCTCATGAAACTTAATAGTTCTCCATAATCAATTTCCTAAAATTTAAACTGTGGGGAATTTTATCTGGAGAATTACTTTATGAAAAATTCTGAAATTTGGCTGAGAGATTCATTGGAAAATCCTTGAGTCACAAGAAAAATTTCAGACCCATCCACTTTCATTTTTTCTGCCTAATGTGTGATTAATTGAACTGCCCTGAGAAAATAGAAAAATGTACAGAAACATTTTTCAGATTTTCTCAAATCTTGATTAGGGCATAACTTCATATAGAATTCTTAAAATATCATGAAACCAATTCCATTAGAACCATCTCAAACTCTAGTTTTCAGAAAGTAATGGTTGGAGCCATAAAAATCCCTGGAAATCCCTAGAGGCCCTACTAATGACCGAATAGGCTTTTATTTGTACAAGGCTCAAATTAACGTTGTTTCAAATGAAACTCAGTCAAGACTCTGGTTAGGACCCTACCAGGCCACCATACAAATTTCAGAACCAAAGGGGAGGGCTAGCGAGAGTTATGGTAATTACTTATTCAGTTCTACACATTGCATTTAATTTAACATATAGTATTTCGTTTACGTGTAGTCGCTGAAGGCGAGGATACCCCGGAAGTGCTCGATTTTCTCCTTCTGGAAGAATCCCTATCCTCTGACCAGCAGCAACAAGGCAAGCCCCGGTTTGCATTAACAAAGTTTACAAAGTTTTGCTTTATGAATACTTAGTATGAAGTATGGGTGTGCATTAGGTGTAGGATGGATGAAACCCCAATTGCATAACCAGAATTTCCTACAAGAGTGAGGGTAGTGTCTAAGACCTCGAGTCGACAGGCTATGCTTAATGACTAATAGAACTTTGGTACAAGTCGAGTAGTTGGAATCTACTCGCGAGTTTAGGCTTCGGGACACACGGGATTGGTTCGAGTGATGTGAGATCACTTTAGTAGGGAAAATGAGACTAGGCAGGGGCTAGTGCGCAGCAAGAGGAAGTCTTGTGGATGCAGCTCTGTCCGTGTCGATTGAGGACCGATTCATGTGTGGCCCATGCTGATCAAGTTTGAACGTACCGAAGGCATATCGGATATATTGGCCCCGATAAACCGATGTAACCTATACCTCCGGGCATCGAGGCATAACGCACCGATTTATAGGTGTAGGCTGAGGGCAGCAAGGTGGAAATATGCTGACGGGCATAGAGAGATGCTCCGTGTAGGGAACCTCCTGCTCGTTATGGTGCGACCGGTTTGACGGTTGGGCTGTTGGGTGAAAGGTTGTCCCGTACGACATCGAGTTTGTGTGCTGTGCAGCTCCACGGGTGGGTGTACGTGACGTGCTCTTCGGGTATCCCTGCAGGTGTATATCGAGTCGATTCACTGTCCCTCACGGTGATGAGTACCACTTGGTCACTGAGTCGTAACGTAGGTTAATATATGAAAGGTGATGATTCAATATTGCTGTTATGAAAAATTGTATTGCTACATGTGTGCCACCAAATATTGCTCACTAAATTTCATATTCATGAACTGTTAACTTGCGGCTAAAAGAGTAACTAAGGATGAACTTGTAGGCGTGTCTGTTTGCTGAAATTTACCATCCCATGTTCGTGTAAACTGCATGTAGAGTTTCATGACTAGGTGAGTCGGTTAAGTCTTGTTGAGCCATCATGCTCATGGTTGCTGCTTAAGTGTTTTTCAGGTGAGGAGTATCCCAATGGACTCGGGTTACGAGTCCACCAGCGAGGGCTAGCCTCCGTCGGGGACCACGGCTGAGTGGGAGCCGTACACACCGCGCTGGGCTGAGTGCAGCTAGTGTGGGTTGCCCATAGGGCTGGGCAACCGACTTTTGCTAGGTAGATGGTGTGAGTTGTATAAACATACCTTCCGCTTTTGTAATCCCATTTCTAGTTTGTAACTGAAGTCTTGTACTAGTTTGTACATATTCAGTTGGTTTTCTATGTAATACAATATCGTTCTTATGATGTGTGCTGTCAGGTGTCGCATCATGCGGCACCACCCTCTGCGATCCTGGATGAGCGGATTCCGGTCCGCCACACAAATCTTGGTACATCTTGTTACTGCCGGGATGAATGGAAAACCTAGATAAGTGGGATTCATCCATGATCTTCTTCCGGAGTTTCATATTACGCGGTACCACTATACGGTCGTTAAACCATATTGTACCGTTCTCATCCTTCCGGAAACATTTCACCTCTCCGTTGTCTAGTCTTCTCCGTATGTGAGACATACCCCTGTCTCTTCTTTGAGCCTCAACAATCTCTTCATGGATCGTTGGAATGAGCGCGAGATTATAAAGCACGCCATACGGAATGACACGGAGACTTGGTTCTTCATCTTCCAACTCCGCAATCACCAAGTTGTGAACGTGGGCTTTCCGACTAAGTGCATTGGCAACCACGTTTGCTTTTCCCGGATGATAGTGGATCTCGATTTCATAGTCTTTTATGAGCTCCAACCATCTCCATTGTCTCATATTCAGCTCCTTCTGCGTGAAGATATACTTCAGGCTTTTATGGTCGGTGTAGAGGTGGACAAGATTACCAAGCAGATAATGCCTCCACATCTTTAACGCCAACACCACAGCAGCGAGCTCGAGATTGTGAGTTGGATAATGCTGCTCGTGGTTTCGCAGTTGACGAGACCCATAGGCGACTACACGCCCTTCTTGCATAAGAACACAGCTGAGACCGATGCCGGATGCATCACAATATACATCAAATGACTTTGTCGTGTCCGGCTGAGCAAGAATTGGAGCTGTTGTGAGATGTTTCACCAAAGTTTTGAATGCGGCTTCACATGCTGCACTCCATATGTATTTAGTACCCTTCTTCAGCATCTCCGTCATTGGTTTAGCAATTTTCGAGAAGCTCGGAATGAACCTCCGATAATACCCCGCTAAACCTAGGAAACTTTGAACCTCGTGGAGTGATTTGGGAGATTCCCACTTCAGAACTTGTTCAATTTTGCTGGGGTCCATGGAAATGCCCTCTGCTGAAATAATATGGCCTAGGAAAGGCACTTGATCAATCCAGAACTAGCACTTTCTGAACTTGGCGTATAATTTGTGCTCCCTCAACCATTGTAGCACGATACACAAATGTTCAGCATGCTCTTCTTCAGATTTGGAGTAAACCAATATGTCGTCAATGAATACCATGACGAACTTGTCTAACTCCGGCATGAACATGGAATTCATCAAGTACATGAAGTGTGACGGAGCGTTGGTTAACCCAAATGACATGACGAGGTACTCATAGAGTCTGTATCTCGTCGAGAAAGCTATCTTCGGTATGTCCTCCGCTCGGATCTTGATTTGGTGATATCCTGACCGAAGATCCATCTTCGAAAATACCTTTGCACTCACAAGTTGATCGAACAAGATGTCGATGTGGGGCAAAGGATACTTGTTCTTTATTGTGACGGCATTTAGAGGACGGTAATCAACACATAGCCGCAGTGTTTCGTCCTTCTTCTTAACGAACAGCGTAGAGCAACCCCAAGGTGAAGAACTTGGTCATATGAAACCCTTGCTCATGAGTTCATTTAGTTGCTCCTTCAACTCCGCTAGCTCATTAGGTGCCATCTTGTAAGGCCTTCATGAGATAGGTGTTCTTCCCGGCGCCAGTTCAATCTTGAACTCGACGTCCCGTTCGGGCGGCATGCCCGGTAAATCATCGGGATAATCACGTACCACCAGAATATCTTCAAGCTTAAGCGCTTCCATGTGGTAGGCCTCTACCATATCTTGATCATCGCAGTCTAAAAACAGCGTGTGCTGTCCGTGAATCGGCAAGTCAATCTGGACAGTCCGGTCACCTTGAGAACGGGGCCGTGATGATTTAACCAAGACATCCCCAATATTATATCTATCTTCTGCATATCCAACATAATCAGCGATGTTGGGTATATTTTTCTGCCCAAACATAAAGCTGCTCGGGACACAATCTGATTAGCAGAGATATTTCCTCCCGGTGAACGTATAAGATAACTCATTGTGGGAGTATTGGTGCATAATTGGTGCTGATCCACGCATGTCTTTCTGATAAAATTATGGGTTGCACCGGAATCAAAAAGTACAAGCACGGGCACGGCTTTGAGAGTAAACATGCCCGCTAACACCGTGCTCCCTCCGGGACATCCTCAATAGCAAGATGTTGCACACTCCCGGATTGCAATGCTGTTATATTGACTTGAGCTTGTGGCAGCATACCACCTGATGATGATGGTTGTCCGCTGTTCAACAACTTCTCTCGGCATTCTTGCCTAAAATGCCCAGAATGATGGCAATAAGAACACAGACGTTTCCCCGGTTCTTCGTTGACTTGTGGTTGAGAAGTTGATGTACTTGGCTGCAGCAATGATGCACCAGGTATCATCCGTTGCTGCGGCAATGGTGATGCTTCAAGACATGATTCTTGCGCAGGAAATCTGTACTGAGTTGTTCTTACTGGTGCTTGCCATAGTTCATTGGATGGTGTATGATACACCATACGGTATTTACGAGGAACAACTGGGGTGTCTTCTTGCACAGCATCCCGGTCCCTCTTCTGTGCTTGCACTCAAGTGTCGCTTGCTCTTGCAGCAGGGCAGCACTGATCAACTCGGTGTAATTACCTTGATTGAACAAAGCCAACTTATCTTTTAATATGGTACTCAGGCCATAGAAAAAATAGTCACACCTTGCAGCTTCGCTCGTCGCATAAGCAGGGGCATATTGTGCCAAAAGGTTGAACCGCTTGACATAATCGAGGACACTCATGTCTCCCTGCTTCAAGTTCCTGAATTCCGGCTGCTGGGACTTGATAAAACCCATAGGAATGCAACGAGTATGGAATGCTTCACGAAATTCCATCCATTCCACTTGATGGCCTTCCGGAACGGTGGCAAGATAAGCGAACCACCAATTTCTGATGGCTCCATGGAGCGGTTGAGCTGCAAATAATGTCTTCTGTTACTCATCGCACTCAAACACTCCAAACTTGGACTCCATAACCCGAATCCACTGATCAGCTTCCACTGGTTCATTGGCTTCCATGAAAATTGGCAGTTGTGTCGCCAAGAAGTCCAAATAGGCATTCCGAGGTGGAACGACCTGTTGTGTGTGTTGGAGTAAGCCCTGTTGTACCAAGGATAGGAGTAGTCTTGTGTTCTCTTGAATTGACTCGACCATCTGAGCCATGAAATACGCCCATACCGTTGATGGCGGTGCCCGTGGTGGGGTCGAGTCATCGCCGTCTCGGCGAGAACCTTCAGCCCTACTCGGAGAATGAGTACGCACCATACTGCAAAAGAATAATTTTGAGGGGAGTCAAAACTTGATATCAGCAGTATGTGAAAGTATGTAAAACATGAACATGCTAAAACTTATGAAAGCATAACAAAATTTCATGTTTACACATCTCCCTAAAGCCAACAGAATCAGTCCCCTATTCTGTACAGAACAGACCTTTCTGTACTTAACCCATATTCTGATCCAGTTATCAGCATTTTCGTAACTCAAGTTGAATACCAAAGTTAAATTTAACTTCAGCATACTTCCAACGAGTACTCATATGCCCCTACAACATTTCTGTATCAAAAGTTATGATTGTTCAAAGCTGACAGAATTTCTGGATAAAATTTGCCAGCATCTCCTTTATATGTGGCTGTTTTCATCACAGTTGTACATAAAAATGAAGTACAATTCTGAACAAACTCTGAACTACAACGTTGTTGCAAATTTCATAACCTTTCCGACGGTGTATTATATGACCCTTAGGGATTTTTCTACAGAATGTTATGGCTAATTTACAGAAACATTCATAGAAGGTTGCAGCTGTTCTGTTTTCTGAACAGTTTGCATTCATCTGACATTCAGCCAAGTTTGGCTTCTGATTTTGCTCTGGAGGTCTACAGAAAAGTTATAGAGAACTTAAAAGCCTTTCCAGAACTGTACCATACACCTCCATTGGGTCAAGCTACTCAGAGTTATGCTCTGTCAAATCCAGCAAAAATTTTCTGCCAGAACAGAGCACTCTGTTTTTGGATCAAAAGAAGCCTAGCAAGTCTCTTCTTTGAAGCTTAGTTCAAATGAAGAGCTCAGTAACTAATGTGCTTTCCAACATCCATTTTTAGTTTGAAAGTTATTCATGACTGATTTCTTCATAGGAAAGAAAACTATCCAGTGTAGTACGGTGGCGATGCACCGTAAGACATATGACGGTACTACGTTGCCTCACAAAATAAAATCCTAACCGAATTACACCGGCATATACGTATCCTTAGGTGGCACTAAAACGGTCACTCACAAACGTGTTCTACACGTACTATGGTTTTCATGGTTAGTACCTACATAAAACACACTCAATCATCAGGTTCGGCTGCACACCGAACCTGGTCCCAATACAGTTTGTACACCCGTCCGTCATCACTCGCCCAGGCGTTCTCAAGCCAAACACGCCTTGAGCTACGTGTTCATGTTACTAACCACGTGACGGGGTTTCCCATACTTGCCCGAAGCACGCCAGGGAAGGGCGTTGCTCGAATACTCCAAACGACATGAAAAGTCGTAGAGGATACTAAAGTGGGTCGGGTTACCTGCCACCCGTGGGGCTCCACCCTTCAGCTTGTGCGCACTAGTGGACAGCGCTTACATGCGCCCCCCAAGACATAGAACATCCCGAGATGCATGATTTTCCGACATAACAAATGGGTTAGATTGCCACCTTCATAATATGCTAATATAGTAGTCCTTATGTGGGCCTAGTACCGTTATCTCACCGTACTCTAGGTTTTTAACGTAATATGATGCTCAATCCATGCGCTATCCCCAGCACAGCTCTGATACCACGCTGTGGGGGGACATCCGCCAACGAACGACGCCCTGGACAGGACCTCGTTGGGTGGTGCCGTGATATGCGGCACCCAACAGCTCACGGGTCGAGGAAACACATCACATTACATAAATCATTTGTGGAAGCGTACAAGAGTATTTTACAAATACTTATATCAAATAAGCTACAGTGGAAGACTATAACTCTCACGACTCATTTCTAACTTAGCAACAAAGAAACAGTCCATCCCGCGGACGTTTCTTACTAGCAACACGAAGATAAACCGCAGCAGAGAGGATGCTCTTTGGGTAAACACTCGGAGGTTCCCGAGTCTCGTCAGCATCCCTTCATAAGCATGAAGTCAATCCTGCAAAACAAATCAGATAGCATCCATGAGCATAACGCTCAGCAAGACTTAACCGTCACCCTAGCCATGAAACTCTACATGAGGTTATGGACATAAAGTAGGATGGCATAATGCATAATTAAACTTGCCTAAAAGTGACCCTTACTTTTATGGTGCACCAACCAACATGAGATGTCATGAGAATGTTACCCCCATACTGCACACCAGCCGTCTCGCCTGAGGCGACCTGAAAAGGCTCAACGCAAGCTTCTCGAGGTACATCGGTTTACTGGGTCCCATATATCCAGCATGAGTCTGGTACACAACTCAAACTTGTTCAACGGGGCCGCATACGGATCGGTCCTTGACCGACACGGACAGGTCTATTGCACCAGGCCCCTATGCACTGCTGCCCCTACAACCTTCCGGTCTCAACTTTGACTTGCTAATTTATTTTTTTGAACCAATCCCGTATGCCCCTGTTGTTCTTGATCATGCGAGTAGCATCTCACCACTCGACTTCTACCGAACCTTACTTAAGCATGGCAGTTCTACACGGTGAAAGACACCTACCCAATACGCCATGGGTTCATTTGTTCATGCAAGAGGAGTATCAAACAACTAGACCTAATGCACATTTCATATCTTAACGAAAAAAGTGAATACAAAATAAAAACTTAAAAGCTGATAAATGCAAACCGGAGCTTGCCTGTTTTGCAGTGTAGTAGTATATATGCAGTTAGTGATCCTTGTTGATCAACCCTTTATTCTCCAGAGTTTGATCCACTTCAAGGAATCGCTCCTTTGAATCCCCTTCATCGTGAATCCTAATGAAATGTAGATGCACAATTTTTATAGAATGCAAATGAAAGAAGTTAAGACTTGATTTCTTAGGAACAGAGGTTGTGTGGAAAAGCCAAGAATGGCTTGGTTTGCCTCTGTTGTGCAAAAAAAAAATAGAATGAACTAACTTGGTCTTAATGTTTTAGTTATACCCTAACTAACTTTCCCTAATGAACATAAGAAATGAGCTGAAAAGATTTGAAGGCAACTGAAGAACAAGAACTCCAATGGCCTCAAAACTTTTACAGCAGGTTCTATACTACCTAGGGATTTAGCTTGCAAAATTGCAGCTAATGTGGATTCAAATAGTGTTCCCCATAATTCCTACAATGTCTTATGTACTTTCCCACATACATAAGTACAATAGAACAAGAACAGGGAGTTCAAGGGCTCATCTTGAGCTGATAATTTACATGTGAGTTCCTGGTCACATGCAAGTCATTTGGTCCAAAATTCAGACCTTTTTCTTGAGTAATTCTTCCAGAACAATTCTTTAAGCATTTCTAGTCAAAGGAATTAATTCTGGAGTACTGTGCATTTTCATGCCCAATTTAGTGAACCACAATTTCAAGTATGTCTCAGAGATATTGCCCAAATTTTCCTATGATTTTTGGAGCTAGGAATTACCCACAATAAATTTTACAAGTGGGCAACATTTTCTGAAAATGTTTCTGTACTCTTATGAACACAGCAGTTTGTATTTAGCAAATTCCTTCTCAAATGATCTTAAAATGAGCTGAAAATTTGCTAGAAGGTCAACAATATGCTAAAGAATATTTTGGCAAAATTTGAGGATTTTTTGGATAAACCAAACTCCCTCAATAATTCTTTTTCAGAATATCTTCAAAGAATTTTCCAGAATTTAATATTGACTTTCATACAAATTTGAGTTCATATTTGGATATATATTTGAACAAGTAATCCAACCCAATTGGAATAACTTAATTTGGAGGTTCCGACACATATATATGATTTTCCAAAGTTGGAACAATCTCTGGAATTATTTTGCTACGGGAAATCAGCTGGGTCCACGTGTTTAAATCTCAGCCAATAGAATTGAAGCCACACTGGGTTCACAGGGTTTTCGTCACGCCAGCACAGAGGATCCAGGCCACAGCCGATCACGGTTTGAATTTTTCCACTGCTGACAGCCGGGACCCACCCGGTCTTCTTCTTCCTCCGGCTGTTTTCCCGCGCCCGCGCGTTCCCCCTCGCCGGAACAAACTGGTGCTCACCGGCCGCTCGTTTCCGGCCACCATCCGAGCTGGGGCTCGCCGCTAGGGCGTTATTAAGGTTGGGAAACATGACTGTGCGGTTTGCTAGGGCTGCCGGTGACTGGAGATACCTCGGCGACGTGCCGCAGCCTCGGTTGGAGTTCGGCGCCGTCGGCTGAGGTTTCTAGCCCGCGAAACACTCAACAATGAGCTCTACTGCACCAGTGGATGATCGCAAGGCTCGGCATGACCTCGAACTGGCTCAGAAACGGTGGCAAATGAATCGGCACCGTGTGCCCGATCGGTCCCGCCGAAGAAGTGTTCAGTAGACCTCAAAATCCATCGCTCCGAGGTGTTTCATGCTAGGGTTGCTAAAGGAGAATTGATCGCTGGCTAGTCCGGCTCCTATGTGCCAAGTTTGACGACCTATGGAGCATTAGAGAGCGGAAATTTGCAGAACTCATACCGGACGCTCGGTTTGAAGTCGCCAGAGCGAAAACTTCAAATTTGCCGGCTACGTTCCACGGTTTGCTCCAAGCTTGGGGTGGAAGCAGCACGGTGGTCGTACACTCCCGTTGCCGTGCTCGCTCAGGCGTGAAAACCGAGAGCTGTCCACGTGAAGACGATCACCGCTCTTCTGTAGGTCACCGCTGAGACAGCTATTCCCGGGGAACAGAGGCCGAGGCTCAGCGGTTTGGGTGTCGGGGAGGTGTATACCGAGCTCATGGTGATGTCTAGCAGCTCGGGGCAGAGAGGGGCGCGAGTTTCTTCGGCTTCCCGGAAGTGCATCGAGGAGCGGAGGGGAGTAAGGCTCTGGTCGTGCGCTCGCGGGGAGGAGGAAGCAAAGGAGTCTTTGCTCGGTCTGAGAGGAAGTGGATCATGCCGAGGCACGAGGGGGGCCTTCACTCGATCGCCAGCTCTTGTGAGAGGGAGCAGGAGGTGGCGACACTGTCCCCTCAGTGGCACACGATGACTCTCAGTCGGTTTGAGAAAAAAACAGAACACAGTCAATTGTTTGCTTTAGGTGCAAGTCACCCTTTGTATCACAATGACATGTGGGTCCCCTACTGCTCTCCTCTCCAAAAGATTTCCTCAAGTTTAATCCTCCGAAATTCCAAATGTCTGAGTTTGAAAGGTGGCTCGAATTTGAATTTCCCCAAATTCAGTTTGAATTTGCATAGCAAATTTGAATTTGGTTGAAATTTGAAAGTGCTTCTATTTAACTCCTTTTTGAGCCCACCCTACAATGACAAGTTTGTCCTCCAACCTTTTTCCACCATTTCCATACTATATGGCTGCATGAGCATTCAAAGTTTTTGGCCACACTGTGGGTGAACTTTGAATTTGAAATCTGATTTTTAAACTTTCATGCAAAGAGGTATTTACATCCTTATTAGTTCAACACCTTCAAATAAAAGTGTGAGCCTCATTTTGGATGATCATCCATGTATCACTTTGCATGAAGAAATGTTTTAGCAAGTCCCATTTTTCATGCTATTGTCACACATCTGAATTCAAACCTCGGTTTATTCATATACATTTTTGGGACTTTTACATCGTAGTCATAACAAAAGGTGTGGACGAAGCGGAAGCAGGAAGGCGAAGAGTGTACAGGGGCCCTGATCTCTCACATCTGGAAAGAAGATGTCAGGTTGTAGGATCCTTCACAGATAAACCAAAAGGATCAAACTTGATAGAAACATGGTTATCAGTGGTAAAACGGCGAACCGAAAGGAAGTTTTGAATAATGCTAGAGTTAACACGAACATCCTTAAGCTGGAAAGAACTCGGAGAATGGGGGTCACCTACTGAGGTGACTGGAAGAATAGACCCATTCCCGACAACGATAGATGAAGGATAAGAAGGGTGGAGAGGGTGGGTGGAAGAAAGTATATCAGTATGAGGAGTGGTGTGTTAGGAGGCGCCAGAGTCATCTACCCAGTCAGGACCGAGCAGGGTGAGGTGCAGTGTGCTGAAGGAGGTAGCAAGCGATTGTCGATCCCACGCTAGGGGTTACTCGTGGTGCTGCCATGAAGAGTCGGAAGGTCCATCTGGAGCCGTCGACCAGCTAGCAGTCTAGCCGGGCCCGCCGTAGGCTAGTGTCAACCGCCCATCAGCAGGGCAGCTAGGCCCGCTGTAGGTCAGAGTCGACTGTTCGCCATAGGGGTAGCGGAAGTCGTCTGGGGTGGCAACGTACGCCAGCTGAGGGCGCGGCGCGCGTGGTGGCGGGATACCAGGGGACGGCCCTGGCCACTTGGAGATCTGGTCAGTCCAGGGGTTGTAGGGTTTGAGCCATGGATCGCTGCCCCGGCCGGTGCCACCACCCACACCACTAGCACCTCCTCCCCCGGTACCACCACGGCCACCGCGCCTACGGCGTCGACAGTTACCACCACCAGGGCCGGCAGGTGCCCCTGGAGTGGTAGGCAGACCAAGTGGCCATGGCGGTGGTCCTCCTTGTTGGAGGTAAAAAATGGTTGTGAGTTTTCCAGAATGCAGAGCCAAAGGATAAGGTGGAAAGGGCTTTTTATCTCGAGAATTCAAGGTGCAGAAGGCTTCGACAAGGAAACTACCCAAGATTGAAGAAAATACGTGTGGGAAGCCTGTTTTACCTCGAAAACTCATGATACAAGTGTCAGGGTGGGAACTCGACCCGAGAAGACCCAATTACCTTGCGGCTGTGAGATAAACCGGCTAAAACGCAAGATAAAAGGCCGAAGAGACTTAGGTGATCTCGGTAGAGTTCAAAACTTTGTATAAATTAAAAGTTATCATGTCAAGTTTTCTAAAAGGTTTAGCACGACATTCATCCGTGCATTTAGATAAGATTGAGTCATAGAGATTATGTAACACCCTCAAAATTACTACCATGCATTGCATATATTTTTCATATAGAGAAGCATTTAAAAAGAAGAGAAAATAAAGAGAGGAATATGGAAGCAAATAAAATAGTAAAAGGGAATAAAAATAGAAAATAATGGATATAAATAGAAAAGAAAAAGAAATAAAAATAAAAATAAATTAAATAGCCAAATTGGGCCACCCCAATTTTCCCCCAAGTTCCCCTATCCCCTAATTTTTCCAATTTTCCTGATTTTCCCCTAATTCCCCTAGGGAATTTTCCCCCACATTTGGGGGGAATTTCCCCAATTTCGGCCGCCCCAATTAGGGGGGGCTAATGGCCCCACCCCTTGGCCGCAGCCCATTAAGGGTGGAAACCCTAGCCCCCCCTTTGTGGATTTTGTGGGCTTTTATTTCTTAACTAATCTCAGCCATTGGTGAAAAATAAATAATAAAATCCCAGCCCCTAGCTCCCACCTCTTTTAAAATTAAATCTCGGTCATTGGATAATCGGGTTGCTAAAATCCTAGCCACCCTAGCTCTTTTTGCCCTTATAAAAAACCCCCTAGCCGCCACCCCTACACCTCTTTTCACTGCTGCTCTCCCCTTGCTGCCAGGCCAAGTCGTCGCCCCCCCCCCTTTCTGGAGTTTGGCCGCCGTCGAGCTCTGTCACGCCTCGCCATCGCCGGAGAAGAAGCCCCCGACGTTCTGCCCTAGCCGCAGCCACACCAAACTCCATAGAAAATGTCCAACTGCTGCCACTGCAAGGAAGGAGATCCTGCTGCAAGGAAGAGAAGAGAAAGAAGTAAGGTAGGTTTCTGTTACCCCTCTTACTACGTCGCCTCTGTTTCTACGCACTCGTTTTCTACACCCTCTGCGAGTAGAAATTTCTGCGTCTGGACAGACCATGCTTTGGTTGATTTTTGACGGTGGAATTGATCTACAAAGTGTGTCAAGATCATAACCACGTCCACACTTGATCCCAGCAGACTTGATCATCATAAAACCCCATGGAAGCCTACTAAAACATGCAAGAACACGTGCAAACTGATTTTATAAAACTGCACCATAGGAATTGCATTCATCCACCTCATGGCATCTTGAGTAAAGTTTGTGCATGATAATTGGTTGCTGTAAATTTTGTATGTGTGTGGTCATGAGTTGAAGGAAACGCTCAAGAGGCCGTCTACGAGGAGCTACAGCACCAAGACTTCGAGACGCTTGAGCAACACGAACCGTGGGAGCAAGGCAGGTGCCCCTTTACCATATTGATCCTATGTTTTCAAAACTGTTTTGCTTGCAAAAACTCATATGCTTGTGTCAACTTGATGGGACAGCGCTTTTATAGGAGTTTACTAGTTTTGTTGACCATCCTTGTCACTGGAAAGTTGATGAGTCGGGTATGGTCGTTTTTCCTTTTTGCTTCGCTTAACTTACGGGATACAAGAAGCTGAAATAAGACTTGTTAGCTACTGCACTCATATGAATAAAGATGATTATAACTTGATGATGTTAATGGGCATGGAATCGGGGAGATCTAGGCGAGCTTGGTTTGTGGATGTTGCTGAATGATATGGTGGTTTGCTTGCCGTAGATCTAAGGACCGGTTCATGTGAGCACATGCCAGAAAAACAGTGCCACCACAAGGCCAAATATGGGTGAAGCTTAGACTAATAAGGTGTGTTGCTAGCTTGTTATGGACCATTGGATGGCGTGGGGAATGGGAGTCGATTAGGACTGCCCTGGGAACTGCATGGCACAAGAGGGGGCCCATGGGTGGGAGAATGGAGATTCGATCCTGCCGGTGAAAACTCAGTGGGTCCGTACATCCTAGTAGCCCCTTTGTAAAGGCTAGTTTGTGATCTCTTGGCCATACACCGATGGTTGTGTACTGGTATAATGGAGGTTCTCTCTAGTCGCCGACGGGTGACGAAATCACGAACTTTTGGGTAAAGTGGTGCCACCTCTGCAGAGTGTAAAACTATCATGATAGTCGTGCTTCCGGTTACAAGCACCTAGCTAACTTCCATGATTAGAGGCAAAACTTGGAATTTTTGTTCGGGTATGGTCATTGGGATTTGTTTTCGGACAGTTTCAGGTCATGAAATGAGTTTGGTTTTGGTTATATGAAAATGAGATGTTATGAATATTTATGAGTATGAGATGAACTTGAGAATGATTATTGGCTGGTTGAGGATTGATAAATGTTGAATTATGATGAAGGAATATTGATGAATTACTTGGTTATGATAGGATTAAACTCACCAGAAATAGTTGTTTTTACCATTTTTGTGAAATAAAATTTGCTTTCTGCAATGAACTTTTTTATCCCCTACCTTGTTGTAAGCTACATGTCATACTTTTCCCGCACTTGCTGAGTACGACATGTACTAACCCTTGCATTCCCACATATACATCAGCTACAGGAGAAGAGTACTTCGAGAAACAAGTGGAGTACTAGGTGTGCGCACTACCATCAACATGCCTGTGGAGTTGAAGTTGGAGCCTGCTGTCTTAGCCATTTTCAGCTGTCGTTTAGAGTCTTCCGCTGCAAGAATAAGTTAGATATTCATTAGTGAGACAATGAGTCAATGTAATAAAGTACATAAACATTGTTCGTACATGGTTATATTCTGAGTTCAATTTGTGATAAAGCTGTGTATGTGTGATGAACATCCTGGGCACACATGCATTCACTTGGTTCATTTTCGGAACCGGGTGTCACAAATTGGCATCAGAGCCACGTTGACCGTAGGATGCAAGCCTAGGTAGAATGGACACTCTAAAACACATAGGAACACCCCTCTAAACTGTTATTTTCAAAAATTGCTTGCTGCTGCACTTTATTTGTCAACTCAGCCACCGCAAAGTGCTATTTTCAGCCCTCCTTTCTTCTTTTCTTGTGGACAGCCAAACTTTTTGTTTTCTTGCTTTTATAGCTTCTGAAGTTTTGTAGTTATCTGTTTCTTCTCTAAAGTTTCTCATGTCTTATTTATAGATGCTGGTCACTAGGAGCGCAGCACACATGAGAACCCGTCCACCACCACATGGGAGTGCACTGAACCCCATTGAGGTGTCCGATGGACCATATTGGGAGGAGGTGAATATGGAACCTCATGAAGAAGATGAAGTCAGTAGCTCTATGCATGAGTAAGAGGATCCGGAAGAGGTGAAACCAATCGAAGAAGACATGGAAAACGATCCACAAGAACAGCAGCATTGGTATGCACCTCAGGAGGAATTTCACGCGGGCTTACACCCAGCGGAGCCTCATGAAGCTATGTCAGAAGGAGATGAATCTGAAGAGGAGCCACCCCCTGCTGAGGCTGAGAATTAAGGTGATGAACGGATAATCCGTTCAGTTCAAGAATTCCGGTACGATGGGATGGAGGAAGGACACATATCCAGGGAGCTTAGCTAGAGAGTTCCTTGGCTGCTGCAGCTTATACCCAGAGTACCTCCTCAAGAGAGTCCCTCGTCTCGGACATGAAGAGTGGAAGGCTGAGGTAACCATCCTATCTAACGGTAGGGTTGTCACACAGCACTTCGCACCCACAATGAGAGCTACAAGGGCAGAAGCTATTGATGATGCTGCATGGGATGCACTCACGGGACTGTGCTACACCTTCTGTCAGCAGCTTGAGAACACTACCTTTGAGCTGCACCCGTATCGGAAGAGTGGTAAAAGGGAGATCATTGGACCCCATGGAAGAGCTCTTTCCAACCCACAAACTGCTGACAAGTCTCAGAGGTTGCTCGTAGAGTTAGGAACCGCTATGCAAGTGCACAAGAAGAGATCCGCTACCTCCGCAAGAAGCTGTATTTGCTGGAGAAACAAGAGGAGACACGTGCCAACGCAGGAACAAATGGAGCACCAGCGTCATCTATCCCTAAATGGACTGCTGAATCTCCATGGCGTGCGCCCATGTACGGACCACCCCCGTCACACGGCGAGAACAGCACCGGTTCTCATGATTAAGTTTAGGATTCCCATTGAATAAAATTGTCATAGGAACGCTTAGACGTAGTAGGCTGAAATAAGAGTGGTGTGCTGAATTTTTATGATGATTGCTTGAGTTGCGTGCTTGGTGTGAGTTGTGGGACACTTCGGCAAATGTCCACATCCACACATAGTGGAGAGATGTGAGATGCTTCGGCACTTGTTCACATCCTCATATAGGCTAAAATTAATAAAAGTTTTTGCTTAGTTCATACACCTTGATGCATATAGTTAGGGGATCAATCTGAATTTCTATTCCCTACTCTACTCTCTTACAGACGGCAAGGGAAAATTCCAACCGCAAACAAAGGAATGCTCATGGTAACAACAAACCACATGAGGATGGCAATGTGGAAGTTACAGAAAATGCCAACCCCCGGGCTGATTCAAGCAACCTTGAACGGTTGATGGCTATGCATAACCAGCTCAAACAAACTATGATACAAAAGTTGGGACAGCTGCAGGCCAACAACAACACTAACCCCGTTCCTGCACCCCCACCGCCGCCACCACCACCGCCGCCGGCTGACAACAGATTCGGAGAGTTCATGAGGACTAGGCCGCCTACTTTTGCACAAGCCAATGATCCTATGGAGGCTGATGATTGGCTGAAGTCTATGGAAAATAAGCTTGCAATTGTTCAATGTAGTGATCGGGAGAAGGTTCTCTTCGCATCACACCAGCTTATGGGAGCAGCCGCTGATTGGTGGGACGCTCTTTGCAATGCTCATATCAACCAGGAGACAATCACTTGGGCTGAATTCAAGGAGAGTTTCCGCTCCCACTACGTCCCTGAAGGAGTCATGATGCTTAAAAGGCAAAAGTTTGAAGGTCTCCGTCAAGAAAGGAAGTGACACGACCCCACGGTCTTGTCGAGCCAGGATTACGCTGAGGGGTGCTGCGTTGCACAGCACCGGATAACACACATCAAAGGTACAAAGCGGAAGCAAAGTTTTATTACATAAATAGGTTTAGGAATATTTGTACAACAAAATATGTTCAGTCTACACTCACGGGCGTAGACTACGCATCAAGTCCACATTCAGCCCGTGAACGTGTCCTTGCTAGCACACACGCACACTAACACGGCGGCGTGCACGACTCCCACTCGACGGGGTTCCCCTCCTGGGGTTCCGTCTCCTCCTCGGGAGTCCCTTCTTCATAGAACCCTGCAAAAGCTTCAAACACAAGCAGTGAGCACGAAGGCTCAGCAAGACTGACCCGTCTCTCCTAAACATGGAACTTCTACATGAGGGGTGATGGGTACATGAGATAAAATAAGTTGCAAAGGACTCGCCTAATTAGTGGAACCTTACTTTCAAGTTTTAGCAACAAATTATGGAGAACCTTACGCTAAGGCACATGAGAGAGCCGCAATCAAACAAGAAACGCATTTCTCTCATGTACTTTGCCCAAAGTTGAAAAGAACCTTAGTTAGCTCTAGACTACAGCAAATCATTAGCAATCAAGTCCATCTTTCAATCAGCAACATTTTAACATGTAACTAGCCTGTTCTTTCTACGTCATGGTACAGTGAACAAGTGGTACTCACTGACCGCGAGGGACGGCGATTATAATCGATTTACACCTGCAGGGTTACCCGAATAACCCGTCATGTACGCCCGTACTCGATGTTGCCTACAACAACCATCCCGGACGCCGTACGCAACCACCTTTCACCCATTAGCCAAATGTTGAACCGGTCCAATCGTCCCGAGCAAGAGGTCTCTGTACGCGCATCTCAGTGCCGCCAGCCGATTTACACCTCGAGCTCTCAACCTACCCTCTGAACGACCAGCTATGTCTCAACACCCAGCTACCCGAGTGACATCGGTTTCCCGGTTCCCATATAGCCGGTAGGTCTTCAGTACTGTTCTAGATTGTTCAACAGGCCCGCACACAGCTCGGTCCTCAATCGACACAAGCGGAGCTATAGCACACAGGCCCCAAAGTCCTGCTGCCCTTACTCTCTGCTCGGTCTCATTTTCTTGCCATGTGTTTCATGTGCTATTTCTACCTGAGTCGAGTGCCTCTAGCCTATCCTTGCGAGTAGTTCCAACTACTCGACTTGTATCGAATCCTACACTATCTTAGCATTGCAGTAGCTAACGGGGTTTTCAATCCTAATCCCAACCCATGGCTTTCTTGGCTATGCAATTGGGTTTTCAAACAAGAGTCTAGTGCAAGAAATAATGATACTCAAGTAAGTGCTCAAAACAATAAAAGTTTGTAAAAAGGTTAATGCAAACTGGAGCTTGCCTTGCTGCTCTTGGTCATAGGCTAGCTGCTCCTCCGGAGTAACAAAGTCTAGGACTTCGGGTTCCTCCTCGACCTTAGCGACTACATGATACAAGAAGTACATGTATTAATTTAATGCATTTGAATTGAGTTTTAAACTTGTAAACCTTCTAAGTCTCACTAGACAGACCCAAAGACTGTGAAACTTTTACTGTGGCTTGGTTACAACCTAAACAGAGACTTGGTCAAGTTTTAGTTGCAGCAAAGCTCATTTAAGCCCTCCACAATTAATTATGTCCTTGACCTTAATTGGAACTCTTAGGGTGCTCTAGAGATTTTCATGGAACAAGCCATGACTTTCTGAAAACTAGATTTACAGAGGGTTCTAATGGAATTGGTCTCACTTAATTGGAAGGTTCCTAGCTAAAGATATGAGCTAAACAATTTCAGAGAAAATTCTGAAAATGTTTCTGAACATTTTCTATTTTCCCTGGAACAGTTTCACTAATCACACCATTAGGTGGACCAAATGAGCTCAAATAGATCTGAAATTTTTATGGTAGTTCAGGGATATTTTGTTGAAAATTTCAGCAAAATTTCAGAATTTTCCCTCAAAGGATTCTCCAGTTAAAGTTCCAAACAGTTTAAATTTTGAGGAATTAATTCAGGAGAAATAAGGATTTTCATGAAGTGAAACCTGATTTGCTGGAAAGTTCTCAGAGAGATTAATCCAACAAAATTTGGATCACTCGATTTGGAGCTTCCTAGCCAAAGTTGTAAGGATTTGAAGTTTGAACTAAAACTGAAATTCGGGGAAAAGTTTAAACTCCTGCCCGTGGGCCCCGCATACAGTGTGTCGTCTCCCTCCTCGCGCCAACTGCTCAGCAGTGGCGGTCTCTGGTGACCTTCTTTGGAATTGAGTTCCCGGCCACCCCCCGGCCCGAAACTCGCCGCCTGCCCCTTTTCTGACCCCCTGGACTCGATGGTGGGCTCGCCGGCCACCGGCGATGGCCGGAAACCCGTGCGCACCGGTGACAGTACCTGCTAGGGTTCCGGTGAGGTCGGTTTCGCTCTCCTGTGCACCAAATCGATCGGGAATCGGGCGGAGAGCATCAGTGGAGCACGGGGAACATGAACCAGGGCTGGGTGGAAGCTAGAAATGCCGGCAACTATGCTCTCGACGGTGAGCCGAGGTGCTCAGCCATGGCGGCGGGGAAAACGGCCATATTATGGCTAATTCTTGATGGTTTTCTCTGATTCCAGTTCAAGCGTGGGCGCTAACATGCGTAGAAGCTCCTGGGTAACGGGCTTGTCCCAACCCTAGCGTGTAGAGCACGAATTTCACTCGAAGGTGAGCTCGGTTCCTATGAACTGGCCGAGAGTAAATTTGGAAATTCTCGACCGAGGGTTGATCAATCGCCAAACGGCTTCGGCTACTCCATCTGCATACAATCACGCACCTTTCTTGTGTAGAGAAGTGGGCGTGACAACGGCTGTGTCGTGCTGTCCACGAGAGCCCGATCGGTGGCGATGCTTGGTCCGCCGGAGAAGAGGTCCGGTGTAGCTCGAGGACGCCTGCTCACCAGCCAACACGGGGCCTAGGAGGTTGCTCACGATCTCCCGGTGCCGTTTTGCTGTGGAGGAGGCTGTGCTCGCGAGTGATCGGACTGATCAAGCGCAAGATCGAGAGGCGGCGGTTTGCAGTGGAGCTCGGGTGGAAAAACAGGCCGAGCGCGTCGGGAACTCGGGAGATAAGCGACGGGAGCACACCGGGGAGGGGATAAGAAGCCCGGGCGACTAGTCTCCGGCTCGGGGCACGCAGCAGGAGCTGGCGCCGGCTGCCCCTCGGTGGCGCGCGCGCACTGCACCCAGGAACCGAGTGTGCTGAGTTTCAGTCGGTTTGATTTGAACCAGTGGCTGACATGTGGGTCCCACTTCCAATTTTAACCTCTGAACTTAACTCCAATTCACTGTTGTAAACAGTAGTTACCACAAAGCCCATGGTGATTTGAATTATCTACCCTTGAGCCATTTGAATTGGTTAGAATTCAAATTGGGTTTGGTTTGGATAAATTTCAGCACATGTTCAGTTTGAAATTCAAATAAAGTTTGAATTTGCCCCACTTAGCTCATGTCAAGATCAACTCCAAATGGAGTGAAAATTGGTATGTGAGCTCACAAAAATGTGCTGAGTAAGAATATGCCTCCCACTTTTAAATTTATGGGATCCAAACAGTTTGGATTTGAATTTGAGTTCAAACTGCTCTCTTTCTAGCTATGCCCAAAATGACCTCAAAAAGGTTTTTAATTTGGGTGAAACTTGGCATGGGCATTCCTAGCAATGTGTAGGAGTTTTCCCAATGCCCAGCCCCCATATGATGTATGTGGGAAATGCCACTTTTACACTTTGTGAGTTTGTTTTCTAATGAGCATGTTGATGGTGGTTACTTGCTCTTCAAATGTGTTCATCAACTTGCTTCAAATGAGGTGTGAGTGTGGTTATGAACACTTCAAACATGTGTCCAAAAACTGAGGCCCTTACATTCCTCCCCCCTTAAAAGAATCTCGTCCCGAGATTACAAGGTGAAAATGAGAGAGGACGGTGGAAATACCGGATGTGCGACGTGAAAAAGTCGGGGTAGTTAGCGCGAAGAAATCCTTCGCTCTCCCATGTCGCTTCGTCCACGGAGTGATTACTCCATAGAACTTTGTAGAACCACAACATGCGGTTGCGTGTGGTTCGGGCCTTTTCGTCAATGATCTGAACCGGTTCCTCCCGATAGGTGAGATCCGGTTGCAGTTCTTCAATGTCCTCCAGCTGAACGGTAGTTGATAGCTTGAGACACTTCCTCAGCTGGGAAATATGAAAGACGTCGTGCACACCGGAAAGTGCTTCTGGTAATCTCAGCCGGTATGCTACTGATCCACATCTTTCGGTAATCTAGAATGGACCGATGAATCGGGGTGCCAACTTTCCTCTCACCCCAAATCTGTTTACACCCTTCATTGGAGACACACGTAGGTATACGTGATCCCTGACTTCGAACTGTAATGGGCGTATTCTCCGGTCCGCATACTGTTTCTGTCGGGATTGGGCGGCTTTTAGGTTCGCTTGAATCAGTCGAACCTTCTCCTCCGTGTTGTTGAAAAGGTCAATCCCAAAGGTAATCCTTTCGCCAGACTCACACCAATTCAGTGGTGTGCGGCATTTCCTCTCGTATAGCACCTCATAAGGTGCCATCTTGATGCTGGCTTGGTACCCATTGTTGTACGAGAACTCGGCTAATGGCAAGTGATCATCCCAATTCTTGCCATGGTTGATAGCGCAAGCTCGTAGCATGTCTTCTAGGATCTGGTTTACCCGCTCGGTTTGCCCATCCATCTGCGGGCTGAACTACGGATCAGCTTCGTCCCCAATGCAGCGTGTAGCTGCTCCCAAAAATGGAACACAAATAAAGTGCCCCGATCCGATATGATGGTACGGGGTACGCCGTACAAGCATAGGATCCGTGAGATGTACAGTTCGGTGTACTTCTTGGCGTTGTAGTTGGTGTTGACCGGGCGAAATGGGCAACTTTTGTGAGCCGGTCGACGATCACCCACACAGAATCATGTTTCTGAGAGGTGGTGGGTAAACCGACGATGAAATCCATGCTCACATCCTCCCATTTCCAGGCAGGAACGCTCAGTGGTTGTAGCAGTCCCGGTTTCCGCATATGATCTTCCTTCACCCTTCGACATGTATCACACTCGGACACGTACTTTGCGATCTCCCGCTTCATCCGTGTCCACCAAAACTTGCTTCTGAGTTCTTGATACATTTTGTTGCTACCGCGGTGAATAGAAAATTTTGATAAATGGGCCTCATCAAAAATTTTCTTCCGTAGCTCCGGGTTACGGGGTACGACGATCCGGTCTTTGAACCATAGGACGCCGTCTCCGTCCTTCCGGAAACATTTCAACTCCCCACTGTCTATACGTCTCCTCAATTGCGACATACCCTTGTCATGTTTCTGAGCTGCCGTTATCTCTTCACGGATGGTGGGGATCAAAGCTAGGTTGTAGAGAGCTCCATGTGGAATCACATGCAGTGGTGGTCCGCTCTCTTCCAACGGTGTGATGGTCAGATTGTTGACGTGTGACTTGCGGCTCAGCGCATCTGCCACTATGTTTGCCTTGCCCGGATGATAATGGATCTCTATTTCGTAATCCTTTATCAATTCTAACCATCTTCGCTGCCTCATGTTCAGCTCCTTCTAAGTGAATATGTACTTGAGGCTCTTGTGGTCGGTATATAAATGTACGAGGTTACCGAGTAGGTAGTGCCTCCACATTTTCAGTGCAAGTACCACGGCAGCGAGCTCCAAGTCATGGGTTGGATAATTCTGCTCATTGTTTCTAAGCTGCCATGATCCATACGCGACCACTCTTTGGTCTTGCATCAGCACACATCCGAGCCCAATGCCAGATGCATCGCAGTACACATCGAACGGTTTTGTTGTGTCTGGCTGCGCCAAAACCGGTGCTGAGGTTAGGTGCTTGACTAAAGCCTTGAATGCCACTTCACATGCTGGACTCCACACATATTTGGTAGCCTTATTCAGCAGCTCCGTCATAGGCTTGGCAATCATCGAGAAGTTCGGAATGAACCTCCGATAATATCCCGCGAGTCCGAGGAAACTCTGTACCTCGTGGACAGTTCTCGGAGATTTCCAATTCAGCACTTGTGTGATCTTGCTCGGGTCTACAGCGATGCCCTCTGCTGATATGATATGCCCGAGAAAAGGCACTTGCAATATCCAGAAGTCGCATTTTCTGAATTTCACGTATAACTTGTGATCCCGCAGCCGTTGCAAGACTATACGCAGATGGTTCTTGTGATCTTCCTCCGACTTGGAATATACCAATATGTCATCGATGAAGACCACGACAAACTTGTCCAGCTCCGGCATGAATACCGAGTTCATCAAATACATGAAGTGAGCTAGAGCATTGGTGAGGCCGAAGGACATGACCAGGTACTCATAAAGTCCGTACCTCGTCGAGAAAGCCGTCTTCGGAATGTCCTCAGCCCTTATCTTAATCTGATGGTACCCGGATCTTAAGTCCATCTTGTAAAAGATCTTTGCTTCGACCAACTGATCAAACAACATGTCGATCCGTGGTAACGTGTACTTGTTCTTGATGGTTACGGCATTTAATGGATGATAGTCCACGCAACGTCTCATCCTTCTTTACAAATAATGCCGAACAGCCCCATGGCGAGGAGCTCGGCCTAATAAAACCCTTCTCCAGGAGGTCCGTTAGTTGGGTCTTCAATTCAGCCAACTCCTTGGGCGCCCTTTTGTACGGCCTTCGGGATATTGGCATGGTTCCCGGTGCAAGTTCAATCTTGAACTCCACCTCTCTATCGGGCGGCATCCCCGGCAAATCGTCCAGGAATACGTCAGGGAACTCTCGGACCACTGGAATATCTTCCAATCTGATGGTTGTGGCTTGATAGACACTTGGAAGTTTTATTTCTGGACTGTCCAGAAATAAAGAATGAGATTCGTGCACTTTTGAGTTTAAGTGCACAACTCGGAGGACGGTGTCTAAAACAGCGCCGTGGCGGGTTAACCACAACATCCCTAAGATGACATCGATCTTTTGTCCCTCTAAGATTATGAGAGACGTAGGGTATACTCTACCCGCTAAGCATAATGACGCTTTTGGAACCATCATGCTTGCTGAAATTTTCCCGCCCGGTGAACAGATCACATAAGGACTATCGGTGGGTAGTATTTGCAAGCTATATTTATCAATGAAAGCTTGGCTAATGAAGCTATGCGTGGTGCCTGAATCAAACAATACTATGGTGGGATGCTGGTGGAGTTGGAACATACCCACAAGGATTGGCTCACCCTCCGGCACGTCCTCTATGGCAAGCTGGTGGACAGTGCCGGGCCTAGGGTTTGCCCGCCGCACATTAGTAGGGTTCCGGGGTTGATTCCTCCCCGGAAACTGCGGTGCAACTCCGTCGCCTTGCCTCTCCGGACAACTGCTGGCGAAGTGTCCTGGACGACCACACCTGTAACATGTGGCCGCTGCTTGTGTGGTGCTCGGGGGACGAAAGCCCGGCGTGCGCTGCTGAGGTGCATACGCACGCGGCATCACCCGCTGCTGCTGTTGTTGTTGCGGAGGTGGTGCTGACAGTGCCGGCCTGAATGCCGGTGAAGGATACGGCCAACTGCGGAATTGAATCGACCTCTGTGGTGGCTGCCAGCGTGGACCTGATGGTGGGTGATTCACCATCCGAAACTTCTGAGAAGGACCGCCTCCTTCTCCGCTGCTTTGCGGCGCGCTTCGCTTTCTCTCCGCCGCCGCTAACTCCTTGTCGGAGTCCTCCTGGACAATCGCAGCATCAATGATGTCGTTGAGGCTGCCGCGATTGAACATCTCCAGCTTGTCCTTCAGAAGCGGGTTAAGCCCCTGGTAAAAGTGGTCCCGCCGCTTCTCGTCAGTATCGGCGTGATATGACGCATAGAGCGCGA
This sequence comes from Neostapfia colusana, assembly GCA_030760725.1. Taxonomy (NCBI): domain Eukaryota; kingdom Viridiplantae; phylum Streptophyta; class Magnoliopsida; order Poales; family Poaceae; genus Neostapfia; species Neostapfia colusana. The sequence goes on along the minus strand of JASWHV010000019.1, from coordinate 27,956,378 downwards.
GATCGTTGAATGCCCTGGAGTATTCCAGCGCGTTCCGGATCCCTTGCTGCAGGTGTAGGAACTCCTGCGACTTCCTCTTCATCAGACCTGGCGGTGTGTGATAGGCCCTGAAGGCCGTCCGGAACTCCGCCCAGGTCATAACTCGGTCAGTGGGCTGTGAAGCACAGAAGTTTGCCCACCACGTGCTCGCGGATCCCTGGAGCTGTTGGACCGCGAACTGAGTCTTGCGCTACTCACTTATTTGGAGCAGCCTGAACTTCATCTCTATCGCGCGGAGCCAGTTGTCCACGTCGATAGGTTCATCCGCCCTTGAGAATACCGAGGGATGAGTCGCTAGGAAGTCGGAGTAGGAGCTCTGTTGATGCTCCTCACGATCTTGACGTCTCTCTGGGCGAGACATATTGGCGATGAGAGTTTGCAGCAACTCCGTGTGCTGCTGATGAGAAACCGCCATTGCCGCGACGATGTCGGCCAATGTTACTGTTGGCAGTGGCGGTGGCAGTGTTTGCTGTTGCTGTTGCTGCTGTTGCTTCTGCTGTCCCAAGGAGTCCTCGAGAGGCCGTTGGGAGGTCTCTCCCCCTTGGCTAGTACCCCCAACGTCCAGGTTGGCACGAGTACGAGTCATTTTGAAATTCAAAACAGCAGCGATTAGCACATGTCATACTTAAAATTCCATATGCAACAGTAGGTATTGAAGTGACACATGAATAATTTGCACAACATTCATATATATTGATAAAGCATAAACTTTATGCAAGATACATTATTATCGGGTCTCCGAGAAGTCGTGCTCATGTCGTCACTACATATACATACGCTACTGCCTACACGACATGTCACCGATTACAAAAGTTTGGGTTACCCTACCCTAGCTTCCCTACTTGGCAACTGTAACCCCCTACTCGGAGTAGAACTCGACCTCCTGCGGGTCGTCCTCCTCCGGTACCTCCGCTGGTGGCTCCGGATCTACCACCTCTTCTCCCATCTCGGGCTCTCCCATTGCTGGAAGACCCAAGACCACCGGTATGCCCAATACCGGAGGTACGAGGTCCTGCAATGCATGCACCTCGTCCATGGCCTGGTTGTAGTCTTCTTCCCAGCCTTGCCCTTCCTCAATAGCGTCGTCCAGCTCTTGAGTAAGGTCCTCATTCTGCTGGGTTAAAGTCTGCACCAACTCTTGTAACGCCGCGATGTCGACATGGCTTTTCTTTTTCGCCTTCTTCAGACGATGCAACTGATTATGCTGTTCGTTCAGTCGCTTGATCGTCGGAAGGAGCACATTGCGTAGTGCGCTGTGGGCACTCTCGAAATGGTCTCCACGGCTTGTGCTCTCCTTGAGCCTTGCGGCGAGATGCTCCGTATGAACAGCTTGGCTGTCCATCACAGCGTTTCCCGCCCTCATCTAGAGGCTGAGGTTTGCCTCCACGGGGTTGTACCTTGGGCAACTCGGGTCTGTTGCCTCCCGGTACCTCCCTTCCCACACATGATGAGCCCGTCCCTCAACTGGAACGAGTGCGTATGGAGTGCCCTCCATAGCCTTCATGTGTAGTTGGCAGAAACGTGACATGGTGTCACGGGCTGCCACTTGCCACATCCCTTCCGTTTGTCTACCTCTCACCGTGACGGTGAACGGCACCCAACCGGGTGGCGTAGGTCCTGCAGGGACTTCGACATGGATTGTCCACGTCTTGTTCCCCTCCTTGCCTTCTTCTTTGGCAAAGTACTGCGGCATTTGGTTGTACCCGAAATATTGAAGCATTTGCCACAATGCTTCCGGATAGCCGCTGAGGTGAGAACAGTGAGATTCCACCCACCCGTTCTCGAACTGTTTATCCGCTGTCATCTGTAAAAAAAATTTGAGAAATGTCAAATATTTATTGAACAGTAAACCATTGGGTTATAACACGAACCATGTCATTGAACCCGTAAAACTTGGAAACATAGTTCAAATTTAAACAAATTTGACTGCTGATCTGCTGTTCAACATGACAGCCCTGATCAGTTTCCATCCCAACCTGATTTAGGCCATGCTAAAGGCAAAACCAATTCTGGAGCTCAACATCAAAGTTAAAGCTAACTTCAATAGATTTCCAGAAAGCATATTCTTGGCCTAAGATCTGTCCTGGTTCAAAAGTTATGAGATGTCAAAATTAACAGAATTTCTGGAGGAGATTGGACAGCACCTCCCTGCCTTTGGTACTGACTTGATCCAAGAATTCCAGTTAATTCTGTTCCCAATCTGACAAAACTTTCTGTTACAAAGTTGTAACCCATCTCATAAGCTTTCCATAACTATCTCATTTTCTATTTTTAGACTTTTATGCAGGAATTTATGCTCAACTTACAGAGAGTTTACAGAGAGTGTTTGCTCTGCCCTGTTTTCTGGACAGTTTCAACTCTACTGCATTTTTCGATTGGTTAAGGGATGAAACACCTCTGGACCTCAACATAAAAGTTGTAAAGCTATTCCAAAGATTTCCAGAAATGTATCATATGACCCAAACCTCGAAAGAACTCAACCTCTAACCTCTGATTAACTTCAGCCTAGTTTCAGCTGAAAACAGGGGACTCTGTCCTTAGTATCTTAACAGTTGAAAACTGGTTAACTTTGAATATCCGGTTTAGGGAAAGGAGTTTCATCAAGATTTAGTGCTTTGGGTCAAAACTTTCAAGTTTTACAATGAAGTCGTTCATTTAGTGCAGTGTGACGTCGATGCGTCACCAGATTATGTCGGTACTACGTCCTCACAAAGAAAAACCTATACCGGACTTAGCCGGCTTCGTTAATTCAGTGGCACTAAACATCACTCGCACACGGATGCTACACGTCTACCGTTTCATGGTTAGACTACCTGCAGAAACTCAAACAATCATCAGACTCGGCTGCACACCGAGCCCGGTATCCATACAGTTCGTACAACCGGCCGTCATCATTCGCCCGGATGTTCTCAAGCCAAACATGCCTTGAGTTACGTGTTCATGTTTCAGACCACGTGACGGGGTCTCCCAAATTGCACCATGCACGCCAGGGACAGACGTTGCTCGAATACCCCAAATGATATGAAGAGTCGTAGAGGATACCAAAGCGAGTCGGGTTACCTGCCACCCGTGGGGCTCCACCCTTCAGCTTGTGCGCACTGGTGGACAGCGCTTACGTGCACCCCCCAAGATATAAAACGTCCCGAGATGCACGATTTTCTGACATAAGCAAATAGGTTAGTATGCCACTTTCTATACACTAATAACATCCTTATATGGGCTACTAACTCATTCCTCACTGGATTTTTGAAAAAGATGACCTTTTTAGTGCGTTAAACCTCAAGCGAGCTCTGATACCAACGCTGACACGACCCCACGGTCTTGTCGAGCCAGGATCACGCTGAGGGGTGCTGCGTTACATAGCACCGGATAACACACATCACAGGTACAAAGCGGAAGCAAAGTTTTATTACATAAAGAGGTTTAGGGATATTTGTACAACAAAATATGTTCAGTCTACACTCACGGGCGTAGACTACGCATCAAATTCACGTTCAGCCCATGAACGTGTCCTTGCTAGCACACACGCACACTAACACGGCGGCGTGCACGACTCCCACTCGACGGGGTTCCCCTCCTGGGGTTCCGTCTCCTCCTCGGGAGTCCCTTCCTCATAGAACCCTGCAAAAGCTTCAAACACAAGCAGTGAGTACGAAGGCTCAGCAAGACTGACCCGTCTCTCCTAAACATGGAACTTCTACATTTGGGGTGATGGGTACATGAGATAAAATAAGCTGCAAAGGACTCGCCTAATTAGTGGAACCTTACTTTCAAGTTTTAGCAACAAATTATGGAGAACCTTATGCTAAGGCACATGAGAGAGCCACAATCAAACAAGAAACGCATTTCTCTCATGTACTTTGCCCAAAGTTGAAAAGAACTTTAGTTAGCTCTAGACTACAGCAAATCATTAGCAATCAAGTCCATCTTTCAATTAGCAACATTTTAACATGTAACTAGCCTGTTCTTTCTACGTCACGGTACAGTAAACAAGTGGTACTCACTGACCGTGAGGGATGGCGATTATAATCGATTTACACCTGCAGGGATACCCGAACAACCCGTCACGTACGCCCGTACTCGATGTTGCCTACAACAACCATCCCGGACGCCGTACGCAACCACCTTTCACCCGTTAGCCAAATGTTGAACCGGTCCAATTGTCCCGAGCAAGAGGTCTCTACACGCGCATCTCATTGCTGCCAGCCGATTTACACCTCGAGCTCTCAACCTACCCTCTGAACGACCAGCTATGCCTCAACACCCAGCTACCAGAGTTACATCGGTTTCCCGGTTCCCATATAGCCGGTAGGTCTTTGGTACCGTTCTAGCTTGTTCAACAGGCCCGCACACGGCTCGGTCCTCAATCGACACAAGCAGAGCTATAGCACACAGGCCTCAAAGTCCTGCTGCCCTTACTCTCCGCTCGATCTCATTTTCTTGCCATGTATTTCATGTGCTATTTCTACCCGAGTCGAGTGCCTCTAGTCTATCCTCGCGAGTAGTTCCAACTACTCGACTTGTACCAAATCCTACACTATCTTAGCATTGCAGTAGCTAACGGGATTTTCAATCCTAATCCCAACCCATGGCTTTCTTGGCTATGCAATTGGGTTTTCAAACAAGAGTCTAGTGCAAGAAATAATGATACTCAAGTAAGTGCTCAAAACAATAAAAGTTTGTAAAAAGGTTAATGCAAACCAGAGCTTGCCTTGCTGCTCTTGGTCGTAGGCTAGCTGCTCCTCCGGAGTAACGAAGTCTAGGACTTCGGGTTCCTCCTCGACTTTAGCGACTACATGATACAAGAAGTACATGTATTAATTTAATGCATTTGAATTGAGTTTTAAACTTGTGAACCTTATAAGTCTCACTAGATAGACCCAAAGACTGTGAAACTTTTACTGTGGCTTGGTTACAAACTAAACAGAGACTTGGTCAAGTTTTAGTTGCAGCAAGGCTCATTTGAGCCCTCCACAATTAATTATGTTCTTGACCTTAATTGGAACTCTTAGGGTGCTCTAGAGATTTTCATGGAACAAGCCATGACTTTCTGAAAACTAGATTTTCAGAGGGTTCTAATGGAATTGGTCTCACTTAATTGGAAGGTTCCTAGCTAACTATATGAGCTAAACAATTTCAGAGAAAATTCTGAAAATGTTTTTGAACATTTTCTATTTTCCCTGGAACAGTTTCACTAATCACACCATTAGGTGGATCAAATGAGCTCAAATAGATCTGAATTTTTTATGGTAGTTCAGGGATATTTTTTTTGAACATTTCAGCAAAATTTCAGAATTTTCCTCCAATGGATTCTCCAGTTAAAATTCCAAACAATTTAAACTTTGAGGAATTAATTCAGGAGAAATAAGGATTTTCATGAAGTGAAACTTGATTTGCTGTAAAGTTCTCAGAAAGCTGAATCCAACAAAATTTGGTTCACTCGATTTTGAGCTTCCTAGCCAAAGTTATGAGGATTTGAATTTGAACTAAAACTGAAATTCGGGGAAAAGTTTAAACTCCTGCCCATGGGCCCCGCATACAGTGCGTCGTCTCCCTCCTCGCGCAAACTGCTCGGCGGCGGCGGTCTCCCGTGACCTTCGCCGGAATTGAGTTCCCGGCCACCCCCCAGCCCGAAACTCGCCGCCTGCCTTTTTTCTGACCCCCTAGACTCGATGGTGGGCTCGCTGGCCGCCGGCGATGGCCAGAAACCCGTGTGCACCGGTGACAGCACCTGCTAGGGTTCCGGTGAGGTCGGTTTCGCTCTCCCGTGCACCAAATTGATCGGGAATCAGGCGGAGAGCAGCAGTGGAGCACGGGTAACTTGAACCAGGGCTGGGTGGAAGCTAGAAATGCCGGCAACTATGCTCTCGACGGTGAGCCGAGGTGCTCAGCCACGGCGGCGGGGAAAACGGCCATATTATGGCCGATTCTTGATGGTTTTCTCTGATTCCAGTTCGAGCGTGGGTGCTAACATGCGTAGAAGCTCCTGGGTAACGGGCTTGTCCCAACCCTAGCGTGTAGAGCACGAATTTCACTCGAAGGTGAGCTCGGTTCCTATGAACTGGCCGAGAGTAAATTTGGAAATTCTCGACCGAGGGTTGATCAATCGCCAAACGGCTTCGGCTACTCCATCTGTATACAATCACGCACCTTTCTTGTGTAGAGAAGTGGACGTGACAACGGCTGTGTCGTGCTGTCCACGAGAGCCCGATCGGCGGCGATGCTTGGTCCGCCGGAGAAGAGGTCCGGTGTAGCTCGAGGACGCCTGCTCACCGGCCAACACGGGGCCTAGGAGGTTGCTCACGATCTCCCGGTGCTGTTTTGCTGCGGAGGATGCTGTGCTCGCGAATGATCGGACTGATCAAGCGCAAGATCGAGAGGCGGTGGTTTGCAGTGGAGCTCGGGTGGAAAAACAGGCCGAGCGCGTCGGGAACTCGGGAGATAAGCGACGGGAGCACGCCGGGGAGGGGATAAGAAGCCCGGGCGACTGGTCTCCGGCTCGGGGCACGCAGCAGGTGCTGGCGCCGGCTGCCCCTCGGTGGCGCGCGCGCACTGCACCCGGGAACCGAGTGTGCTGAGTTTCAGTCGGTTTGATTTGAACCAGTGGCTGACATGTGGGTCCCACTTTCAATTTTAACCTCTGAACTTAACTCCAATTCACTGTTGTAAACATTAGTTCCCACAAATCCCATGGTGATTTGAATTATCTACCCTTGAGCCATTTGAATTGGTTAGAATCCAAATTGGGTTTGGTTTGGATAAATTTCAGCACATGTTCAGTTTGAAATTCAAATAAAGTTTGAATTTGCCCCACTTAGCTCATGTCAAGATCAACTCCAAATGGAGTGAAAATTGGTGTGTGAGCTCACAAAAATGTGCTTAGTAAGAATATGCCTCCCACTTTTAAATTTATGGGATCCAAACAGTTTGAATTTGAATTTGAGTTCAAACTGCCCTCTTTCTTGCTATACCCAAAATGACCTCAAAAAGGTTTTAAATTTGGGTGAAACTTGGCATGGACATTCCTAGCAATGTGTAGGCGTTTTCCCAATGCCCAGCCCCCATATGATGTATGTGGGAAATGCCACTTTTACACTTTGTGAGTTTGTTTTCTAATGAGCATGTTGATGGTGGTTACTTGCTCTTCAAATGTCTTCATCAATTTGCTTCAAATAAGGTGTGAGTGTGGTGATGAACACTTCAAACATGTGTCCAAAAACTGAGGCCCTTACAGGAAGAGCATGAATGAGTTCCTCAACAAGTTCACGCAGCTGTCAGGGTATGCTCTAGAAGATGTCAACTTGGATCATAGAAAGCAGTACTTGTTCATGAGAGGATTGAACAATGAAATTCAAGTTCAGCTGCTCAAAAATGATTATGCAAACTTCCAAAATCTCATTGACAAAGCTATAGTGGTGGAGATCAAGATCCGCGAGATCAAACAAGAGGGAAAGAGAAAGATGTCATACCATGGACAGCAAAACGGAAGCAATGTACGTCCCCGCTTCATGCCACCAGCTGCACCACACTATGGCTCGTCCGCTTCTACTTTCCACCCTTCAAATCCACCTCACTCTAATCAGCCACTACAGCAATGCCCTGTTATGCAAGCACTTTGTTTGCCTATGCCTCCTGTGCCCCATCCTAACATTGGTGCCAATGCTCAAATCAAGCCTCGCCCCAATATTCCTGCTGTTATGGGCAACAAGGCATGTTTTCATGCGGAGAGGCAGTACACTTTGCAAACCAGTGCCCCAAGAAAGGCCTTGGACAGCTGAGAAATGCACCTAAGCAGAACCCACGGCCGAATGGAGGAGCAATGCAAGGTAACCGTGGACAGAAGAACTATGCTCATGGCAATGTCAATCACGTCTCCCGCTGAGGAAGCACAACAAACTGAGGATGTCGTGATTGGTATGTTTCTCGCCAACTCCAACCCGGCCACTGTTTTATTCGATTCCGGAGCATCGCATTCATTCATCTCATCCAAGTATGTTGCCAAGTATAACCTGCCCATATCCCACATGAAACAAACTATGTTGGTTAATTCTCCCGGTGGAGAAATGAGGCCTAATATAGTATGTACGAAAGTAAGCCTTAAAATAACGGGGGGTAGATTTTATTGCCAACCTTATTGTCTTGGATTCCCAAGGGATTGACATAATACTTGGAATGGACTGGTTAAGCAAGTACAATGGAGGAATTCAATGCGCTCAAAGGATCGTGCAGTTGATGTGTGAGCACAATACTCGTATTGAGTTTGAGCAGCCCAACCTGCAACCGAGAAGGAAGTGTTGAACCACATGGAAGAAGTGACATTGGAAAGCATTCCGGTAGTTCAAGAATATTCAGATGTGTTCCAGGAAGAACTTCTAGGTGTGCCATCTGATCGGGACATTGAATTTGCCATTGATTTAATACACGAAACTTCACCTATAGCTAAGAGGCCATGTAGGATGCCTGCTAATGAATTAGTGGAGCACAAGAAACAAATTCAGGAGCAGCTAGATAAGGGTTTTATACGCCCACGCTCATCACCATGGGGAGCCCCCGTGCTCTTCGTAGACAAGAAGTATGGAATCCAAAGGATGTGTGTGGACTATAGGTCTCTCAATGAAGTAACGGTCAAGAATAGGTACCCACTGCCCCGCATAGAGAACTTATTCGATCAAATGAAAGGCGCCCGAATTTTTCTTTGGTCCGGATACTTCCAGATGAAGATTAAGCCCTCCGACATACCCAAGACTGCATTTCAAACACGGTATGGTTCGTATGAATATACCGTTATGTCATTTGGGTTGACGAATGCACCTGCATACTTTATGTACCTCATGAATAAGGTCTTCATGGAGTACTTGGACAAGTTCGTCATGGTTTTCATCGATGACATCATGATGTATTCGAAAAGCGAGGAATAACATGAAGAACACTTGATATTGACATTGCAGAAACTGCGAGAACATCAATTGTATGCTAAGTTCAGCAAGTGTCAGTTTCGTCTAAAGGAGATATCGTTCTTAGGCCACATCATCTCTGAAGGAGGAGTATCGGTTGATCCCGGGAAAGTGAGGGATGTTTTGAAGTGGAACCAACCGCAGAATGTGAGGGATATTCAGAGTTTCCTTGGGATGGCTCAATGCTACCGCCGGTTCATCAAGGATTTCTCCAAAATAGTGAAGCCTATGACTGAATTGCTGATGAAAGGGAAAGCATTTCAGTCGACACAAGCGTGTCAAGACAGCTTTGAGGAGCTAAAGAAGAGATTAACAACAGCTCCGGTTTTGGTATTGCTGGACGTGAGCAAGAGTTTCGATATATATTGTGACGCATCGAGACAAGGGCTTGGATGTGTTCTTATGCAAGGAGGACAAGTGGTAGCCTATGCATCGAGGCAATTAAAGAAACATGAGTTGAACCCTACACACGACCTGGAACTTGCATACGTGGTACATGCCTTGATGATTTGGAGGCATTACATCCTCGGTCACCGATGTGAGATCTATACAGATCACAAAACCTCAAGTATATATTCACACAAGCGGATCTGAATTTGAGGCAGCATCGATGGTTGGAACTCATCAAGGATTATGATGTTGGAATCAACTATCACCCTGGAAAGGCCAATGTAGTAGCTGATGCATTGAGCTGAAAGGGAGCATATCACTGACTCACAATTTGGAGCTGCCACCCGAGCTGCGTAAGGAGTTCGAACAATTACATCTCGGGTTCTTGAACGAGATGGAGATGATAGAACTGAAATCAATACTAGAACAAGAGATACGAGATGGTCAAGCAACGTATAAGGAGATAAAGGAAATCAAGTAAAGAATCCGACAAGGGATGGAGAAGGATTTCAAGGAAGACGAGAATGGCACGTTTTGGTTAGGGAAAAGGATTTGTGTGCCTAACGTGAAGCCCATCCGCGACATGATACTAAAGGAGTCACATGACTCACCTTATTCCATACACCCCGGTTGTACAAAGGTGTACAAGAAGCTGAAAACTTGCTATTGGTGGGATGGTATGAAAAGGGATATCGCTGAATATGTTGCCTTATGCGACACGTGCCAACGAGTGAAGGACAAACATCAAAGACCCGCTGAATTATTGCAGCCATTGAAAGTACCCGAGTGGAAGTGGGAAGACATCAGTATGGATTTCATAGTCAGATTGCCACGTACTCAGACGGGCTACAACTCTGTGTGGGTTATTGTGGACCGATTGACGAAATCAGCCCACTTCATTCCTGTTAGAACCAAGTACACCATGGCACAATTAGCCGAGCTGTATATGGAACAAATCGTCTGTCGTCACGGAGTTCCGAAGATGATAGTTTCAGATCAAGGTTCTCAATTTACCTCTAGGTTCTAGAAGAAGATGCATGAAGCTATGGGTACACAGTTGAATTTCACCACATATCACCCGCAAACCGATGGACAAACTGAGAGAACAGATCAGATTTTGGAAGACATGTTGAGAGCTTGCGCCTTGAAACATGGGCGTAGTTGGGATAAAAGTTTGCCGTATGCTGAATTCTCATACAACAACAGTTACCAAGCTAGCTCGAAGATGTCACCTTTCGAAGCGTTGTATGGTAGACGGTGTAGAACACTGCTGTTCTGGAATGAGACCGGAGAAAGCCAAGTAATTGGACCCGAAGTGCTGCAAGACATCGAAAAGCAAGTCCAAACGATACGTGAAAACTTGAAGGCCGCGCAGTCACAACAAAAGGGCTATGCGGACAATAGGCTAAGGAGTTTGACATTCGAAGTTGGAGACTTTGTGTATCTTAAGGTGTCACCTATCCGAGGCCAACGACGGTTCAATGTAAAAAGAAAGCTAGCACCCCGCTACATCGGACCATTCAAGATTTTTGGTAAGCGAGGAGAGGTAGCCTATCAACTAGAGCTGCCAACGCACCTCTCCGACGTGCACGATGTATTTCACGTGTCCCAGCTCAAAAAGTGCCTAAAAGTACAGGAAGAACAAGTACCGATGGATGAACTAGAACTTCAGGAGGATCTGACCTACGCTGAACACCCCATCAAAATCATGGACGTAAAGGAAAGGGTCACGAGGAACAAAGTAATCCGTTGGTGCAAGGTACAATGGAGCCATTACACGGAAGCCGAAACTACATGGGAACATGGGGAAGATCTCAAGGCGGAATTTACTCATCTCTTCTCCACTCCATCGAATCTCGAGGGCGAGATTCATTTTAAAGGGGGTAGGTTTGTAACACCCTCAAAATTACTACCATGCATTGCATACATTTTTCATATAGAGAAGCATTTAAAAAGAAGAAGAAATAAAGAGAGGAATATAGAAGCAAATAAAATAGTAACAGGGAATAAAAATAGAAAATAATGGAAATAAATAGAAAAGGAAAAGAAATAAAATAAAAATAAAAATAAGTAAAATAGCCAAATTGGGCCAATCCAATTTTTCCCCAAAATTCCCCAATTTTCCCTGAAATTCCCCTCTCCTCTAATTTTCCCAATTTTTCCAATTTTTGTGATTTTCCCCAAATTCCCCGAATATCCCCTAGGGAATTTTCCCCCACATTTGGGAGGAATTTCCCCAATTTCGTCCGCCCCAATTAGGGGGAGAAACCCTAATGGGCCCCACCCCTTGGCCGCAGCCCATTAAGGGGGGAAACCCTAGCCCCCCCCCCCTTGTTGATTTTTGTAGCTTTTGTTTCTCAATTAATCTCAGTCATTGGTGGAAAATAAATAATAAAATCCCAGCCCCTATCTCCCACCTCTTTTAAAATTAAATCTCAGCCATTGGATAATTAGGTTGCTAAAATCCTAGCCACCCTAGCTCTTTTTCCCTGTTATAAATAACCCCCCCCCTAGCCGCCACCCCTACACCTCTTTTTGGTCGCCGCCCTCCCCTTCATGCCAGCCCAAGTCGCCGACTCCCCCCCTTGCTGGAGTTTGACCGCCGTATAGCTCCGTCACGCCTCGCCATCGCCGGAGAAGAAGCCCCTGATGTTCTGCCCTAGCCGCAGGCACACCAAACTCTATAGAAAATCTCCAGCTGCTGCCATTGCAAGGAACAAGGTCCTTCTGCAACGAAGAGAGGAGAAAGAAGTGAGGTAGGTTTCCATTACCCCTCTTACTACGTCGCCGCTGTTTCTACGCACCAGTTTTCTACAGCCCCTGCGAGCAGAAATTTCTGTGTGTGGACAGACCATATTTTGGTCGATTTTTGATGGTGGAATTGATCTACAAACTGTGTCAAGATCATAACCACGTCCACACTTGATCCCAGCAGCCTTGATCATCATAGAACCCCATGGAAGCCTACTAAAACATGCAAGAACACGAGCAAACTTATTTTATAAAACTGCACCTTAGGAATTGCATTCATCCATCTCATTGCATCTTGAGTAAAGTATGTGGATGACAATTTATTGCTGCAAATTTTGTATGTGTGTGGTCACGAGTAGAAGGACACACTCAAGAGGCCGTCTACGAGGAGCTACAGCACCAAGACTTCGAGACGCTTGAGTAACACGAACCGCGGGAGCAAGGCAAGTGCCCCTTGACCATATTGATCCTATGTTTTTGTAACTGTTTTGCTTATGAAAACTCGTATGCTTGTGTCAACTTAATGGGACACCCCTTTTATAGGGGTTTACTAGTTTTGCTAATCATCCTTGTCCCTGGGAAAGTTGATGAGTCGGGTATGATCGTTTTTCCTTTTTGGTTCGCTTATCTTACGGGATACGGAAAGCTGAAATAATACTTGTTAGCTACTGCACTCATATGAATAAAGATGATGATAACTTGATGATGTTAATGAGCATGGAACCGGGGATATCTAGGCGAACTTGGTTCGTGGATGTTGCTGAATTATATGGTGGTTTGCTTGCCGTATATCTAAGGACTGGTTCATGCGAGCACATACAAGGAAAAACGTGCCACCACAAGGCCAAATATAGGTGCGGCTTTGCTGACTAATTAGGTATGTTGCTAGCTTGTTATGGACCATTGGATGGCGCGGGGAATGGGAGTGATGAGGACTTCCCTGGGAACTGCATTGCACAAGAGAGGGTCCGTGGGTGGGAGAATGGAGATTCGAGCCTGCTAGTGAAACCTTAGTGGGTCCGTACATCCTAGTAGCCCCTTTGTAAAGGCTTCTTTTGTGATCTCTTGGCCATACACCAATGGTTGTGCACTAGTATAATGGAGGTTCTCTATAGTCGCCGACGGGTGATGAAATCACGAACTTGTGGGTAAAGTGGTGCCACCTCTGCAGAGTGTAAAACTATCATGATAGTCGTGCTTCCGGTTCAAGCACCTGGCCAACTTCCATGATTAGAGGCAAGACATGGGATGTTTATTCGGGTATGGTCATTGGGATTGTTTTGGGACTGTTTTGGGTCATGACGATGAATTTTGTTTCGGTTATATGAAAATGAGATGGTTATGAATTTATGAGTATGAGATGAAAATGAGAAAGATTATTGGCTGGTTGAGGCCTTATAAATGTTGAATTATGATGAAGGAATGTTGATGAATTACTTGGTTATGATGGGATTAAACTCACCATAAATAGTTGTTGTTTTTACCATGTTTATGAAATAAAATTTGCTTGCTGCTACATGTCATACTTTTCCCGCACTTGCTGAGTACGACATGTACTCACCCTTGCATTCCCAAATATACATCAGCTACAGGAGAATAGTACTTCGAGGAATAAGTGGAGTACTAGGCGTGCGCACTACCATCAACATGCCTGTGGAGTTGAAGTTGGAGCCTGCTGTCTTAGCCATTTTCCATTGTCGTTTAGAGTCTTCGGCTGCAAGAATAAGTTAGATATTCATGAGTGAGACAATGAGTCAATGTAATAAAGTACTTAAACATTGTTTGTACATGGTTATATTCTGAGTTCAGTTTGTGATAAATCTGTGTATGTCTGATGAACATCCTGGGCACACATATGCATTCACTTGATTCATTTTCGGAACCTAGTGTCACATATTAGATGAGTTTGGTTTAAACATAGAGAAACAAATATTTTTGGATGTAACCAGGTTCTATATAAAGGCAGCCATCTGCCAAAATATGTAGCCAAGCTCAGATCAATACAATCATCTTTTCGTTCATCTTTTTGTTCTTCTTTCCTTCTCGTAGATCATAGCTTAGATCGTAGTTCCTTTGTTGCTTTGCCGAGGAAAGCATCCGGCCCTCTCCACGTAAGTGAGACGTACCATGTTCTTGATCAACAAGAACCTCATCTTATATTGATTTTGGCGAGCTAACGCCGAGATTTCTCGAAGTGTAGGTGGCTTAGACAATCTGCTGGCAACTCCACTCTACTGAACTCTCTGCTCCACAAACCGAATTGGTGACATCGCTAGGGAGGGACGTCATTCACGTTGACTAAACGCATCTACTACATGATCGGTGCACTTTTGTACCGATCGCATCCAGAGAAGGCATGGTCTACGCGTCAAGAAGGAAGGCCGACGGCAAAACCGTCGACGTGAGCAACGTCATCGACATCCAGCTCGATGATCTTTCAGAGGAGGAACGTGAACGCATCCAGGAGGAGGTCGAGCGAGAGATCCAGGAAGAGAAGATGGCGCAACTTCAAGCCAAGCTTGTGTGCTTCCACAAAACGTGAGGAGGCATCGTCTAGAAGGATGAAACGCGTGAAGCAACCGCTCGCAAGGTAAATTCACCGATATCACTCAAAGAACTCATGCAACTTGTAGATGTATCGTTCACGTCAAAGTATAGCGCTGATCTAGAGCAGATGGCATCATCGGTAGTTGATAGGCTTAAGAATTGGTTTGACACATTCAAAACTGACGTAGAGAACACGATAGATCGGAACCTTTACCAGCAGATCCGATCTACCGTGCAGCAAATGCAAGATGAGGCTTTAGGCAAACATGTAGAAGCCAACTCGAGCAGTGCAGCAGGGAACTCAGCTAGTGCTCCACCACCTTGCATGCCATCTACTACATGCAAGCCAGGCAGCCTACCACGAATGTGAAGCAGCCATACTACCAGATGGTGGCATATGGACCTGACATTTCACCCACATAGAACAGTGTGCCGCTCGGGCTGGTACCCGACGCATACTTCCCTCCAATCCCTCCACAAATTGCACCGTGCAACCTGCTTGAGCCCTCCATGCAACAAAACCAAGATCGCATGAAGAACTCAGGGAACAAGTGACTAGAACACTTAGAGAACTCAGGGTGACGACAAGAACAACGATTACAAACTACCGAAAACCTTACCCCGACCATCATAACAATGTCCCATATCCTATAGGCTTTAGGGTGTCGGATTTCACTAAGTTTAGTGGGGAGGACTCTAAAACAACTCAAGAACACGTAGGCCAATAATTGATCCAGTGCAATGATGTGGAAATCACGGATGTTCACCGGATCAGATTGTTCCCCTTATCCCTAACCAGCACGGCCTTTAGTTGGTTCACATCGTTATCACCCAATTCTCTCCTAACTTGGCCGTGTCTAGAGCAAAAGTTACATGAGTACTTCTTCACCGGCAAGGTAGATCTAAGATTATTCCATCTAACCGCGGTGAGGCAAAGACATAATGAATTTGTGACTTAATATATTAAACGGTTTAGAGAGACACGAAACAAATGTTTTAGCCTAACCATAAAGTAAAAAGATTTGGCTGATCTAGTGTTTATAGGGCTATTACCTTACCTCAAGGAGAATATGGACGACGTCGAGTTTGGGGAGTCAACCAGGTACTGCAACGCACTGTGGCACACGAGAATCGAGCCAAATAGGCTTAAGCACAGGGCCGGTTCAAGGATATCAACCACATGGACTGGGAGAGTCAACACGTTTACCAACTTGGAGAGGATTCAGCCAGTGACGAAGAGATGGAAGTATGTGTGGCCGAATGGGTTGAAAGCCACAAGAACAAGCCTTTGGCTTGTACTTTCTTGAAGCCCAACCTCGGAAAGAAGGAGGAGATGAAGTTCACCTTCGATGTAATAAAGTGTGACTTGCTTTTTGATGTGCTACTACAAAACAATGTGATCAAGTTAAAGAATGGCCATGTTATCCCTTCACCCGAGCAGCTAGCCAACAAAAAGTATTGTAAGTGGCACGACTCCTCTCTTTCAACTTAGGAGTGCAACATCTTTCGTCGGCAGGTGCAATCAGCTTTGAACGATGGTCGGCTGACTCTAGGTGATGGAGTTGGACATAGAACCCTTCCCCATCAACATGGTGAGCCTAGAAGGGAAGAAGATCCTCATGAGGACTGATCAAGCATCAATAACTAAAGGGAAGAACGTGATCATGTCCAATTACCTACGAAAGAAGATGATCAAGCCTCGAAACCTCGATGTCGGCAGATGGAAGCTCAATGAACCAAGGAAGACAACTCAGTTCAAGTCGACCTCTAAGTATTTGATCATCAAATACATCAGGAAGACACAGGCAGGAAGTGTCTTCTACAATCTAAAGGGGTGCAAGTGTGACAGGTCGAAAATCTTCACCAACACCAGCCTTGGGAACACTCTCGGGAAAACCGGGTTCGGGAGGTCTCGTTATCTTGGAAATCCACCGATTTTCCGAGGTAAATCGACTTCCCGAGAGGCTCAGGGGGCACGACCCAAAGGCAAGCCGTACCTTGGGAAATCGGTGAGTTTCCGAGGTAAAACATCCCCGGGCAACTCAGGAACCTGCGCACAGAAGCATAACCCGGGAAGGTTAGGAAGAAGGCCGTAGGTATCTTAATGCTTCCTATGGTGAGCTCCATGGAAAACACTCCTTTAGCCCTTGTTGGGTCTCCAGCAAACCCATTAAGCGTTGTGTTGGTCCTCATGAGATCACCTTCCTGGTAACAAAGTTTCTCAAACATGGTCATGGGCATGATGTTTATCCCATCTCCTTCATCGACCAACATGCGCCCAACTGGTGTTCCATCAACATGCCCTTGTATATAGAGGGGTTTCATATGCTGGCCGAGCTGTTTTGGCTTCTCAAGGACCACATTCTTGGCTCCAAGATCAATCTTGGCCACCTCAACATCTGGGATGCAAAACTCAGCCGGTAGATGGAACACCATGTTCACTTCAACCTGGTTTTCATCCTTGCCCGCGATGTCTTCTTCTGTCTCATCATTTCCAGCTTCCTCCCGGGAAATCCTCTTTTCCTTTTAGGTCTTCTTAGTGGTCATTGGTCGTGCTTGGTTGCACCAATGATCCCTTTGCTTCTCCTTCCTCTTCTCCGCAAGTTCCAGGGCTCTCAGTTTTTATACAAGCCTTTTTTGAGTCTTGTTGAGCCCTGCGGGACAACATTGGGGGTTCTAGCTTCATTCTCGGAGCCACTTCCTTGATCGTGTCTTGTTTCACCCCCTATGGCTTCACATCCCACCTGCTGAGTCATCGTGGAGCTGTATTGGACTGGCCAATTGATGCCTTGAGTTGTTGTAGTCGTGCACGTTCATCCGGCCTTTGTTCCTTGTGTTTGGGTGCTTGTGTAAAGCCTGGTTCAAAAATGATTCTTCCTTCTGGATACACCAACCGAGAGCACTTGATAGGAGGCCCTAAACCAGCTTTGGTTCTCTCAGTTCTGCTTTGACCAGCACCCGTCTTCATGCTGGATTTGCTGACCTCGTGCCGTTTGCCCAAGCCTTGTATTGTGAATTGGCCTTCACTCCCCGAGTTGCTAGGGGTCAATTCATCTTGGATCACACAAGGTACCAACCCGATCATCAGTACTTGGTATCCATTGTACTCTCCTCAGTTTGGGTCTTCCCGACACGTCTTTGAGACGGGGTGGAATCATCAATGCTTTCTAGTGTTTTTGCTTTGGTATCCACATGGTGGTGCTGCTTCCTTGCTCACCCAATCGTTATTCCCACATCCGAGCTTTCCGAATCTCTCGGAAGGGCTGTTTACCTTGGAAAACCATCGATTTTTAGAGGTACCAATGACTCCCGGGCCGTGCCCCCCGAGCCCCTTGGGAAGGCCATTTACCTTGGAAAATCATCGGTTCCTCGAGGTGTCGATGATTCCCAAGCCTGGTTCTGCCGAGGGTGCTTCCAAGTCTTCTCTTGGCGTAGATTGTGGACCCGTTGTACTTTCAATCTTTTAACATGTGAAAACACTCTTTCCTTGCTTCCTCCAGAGGTACTTGGTGATAAAATAATACGAAGTTGTCTTGAACTGGGTGTCTTCCTTGGTTCGTTGAGTTTCCATATGCCTATTTTGGGGTTCCGAGGCTTGATAATCTTCTTACATAGATCATCGGACACGATCACTTCCCTTTGGTTGTGGATGCCTGATCGGTCCTCACAAGGATCTTCTTCCCCTCGAAGTTCACTGTGGCGGACCGGGATCCGCTCATCCAGGATCGCAGAGGGTGGTGCCGCGCGATGCGACACCCGACAGCACACGTCATAAGGACACAATATATTACATGGGAAAACAACTGAATTGTACAAACAGGTACAACCTTCAGTTACAAACTATTGTTTATATTACACAGCGGAAGTCTACACTAAACAACTCACGCCCGCCTATCTAGCAAAAGTCGGCTGCCCAGCTCTAGGGCAACCAACACTGGCTGCATTCCTCAGCTCAGCGCGGCGTGTACGGCTCCCACTCAGCCATGGTCCCCGACGGAGGGTAACCCTCGCCGGTGGACTCGTAACCCGAGTCCGTGGGTGACTCCTCACCTGAAAAACACTTAAGCAGCAACCGTGAGCACGAGGGCTCAACAAGACTTAACCGACTCACCTAGGCATGAAACTCTACATGAGGTGTACAATGAACATAGGATAGTAACATTGCAGCAAATGGACACGCCTACAAGTTCATCCTTAATTCATCTTTTAGCAACAAGTTAACAGTTCGGGAATTGAAATTTAGTAAGCAATATTTGGTGGCACACATGTAGCAATACAATTATATCATAACAGCAATATTGAATCATCACATTTCATATATTAACCTACGTCACGACTCAGTGACCAAGTGGTACTCTTCACCGCGAGGGATGGCGAATCGACTCGATATACACCTGCAGGGATACCCAAAGAGCACGTCACGTACCTCCACCCGTGGAGCTGCACAGCACGCTCACTCGATGCCACACGGGACAACCTTTCGCCCAAGAGCCCAAACGTCGAACCGGTCGCACCGAAACGAGCAGGAGGTTCCCTACACGGAGCATCTTTTATAAAAGTCTTAATGCAAACCGGGGCTTGCCTTGTTGCTGCTGGTCAGTAGTTAGGTCTTCTTCCGGAAGGAGGAAGTCGAGCACTTCCGGAGTCTCCTCGCCTTCAGCAACTACACGTTAATGAATATGCACATAAGCTTAATTGTAAAGATTTTGCTACAAGTTATAATAATAAGTTTTTAACAACTGGAACTCTGTTTAAGAATTTAAAATGAAACTGGGGATAGTGGTTTGGGTTTGGACCTAAGCACATGATCAAGTGCTAAGTGGTTTTCCCCTCTTCCATATTGATCATCTCAAGTGGTTAAACAGAACAGGGGTGATCCAGAGCTCCAATGGAGCTGAGAATTTTTGTGTGAGTTCCTTGTCACAAGAGAACCCTCTGGATCAAAGATTAGCACTTTTCATTGTGTGGTTTGTTCAGAATAATTTTCTAAGCAATTAAGCAAAGAAGAATTAATTCTGAGATAACACCCATGTCCATGCCAAAACTTAGTGAACTACAATTTCCAGTATAGATCATAGAGTTTGCATGAATTTTCCTAGCATTTTTGGAGCTAAGATCTGTCCAGAACTGAATTTCCAAGTTTTGGAAAATCTCTGAAAATGTTTCTGTATTCAATTGAACACAGCACCTTCAAATCTGAATTGCCCTAACCAAATCAACTCCAAATGGTCTGAAACTTTTACAGGGTTGCCCTAACATCCTAAATAATATTCTGGCAAAATTTGAAGATTTTTGGATGAACCAAACTCCCTCTAAAATTCTTTTGCTGAAAAGATTTAAAGAATTTTCCAGATTTAAATAATGGGTTTCCTACAAATTGGGTTGCATATTTGGATAGAGCTATGCAAGATGAATCCAACCCAATTTGAATCACTAAATTTGGAGCTTCCTAGCAAAAGTTATGAGGTTCTAAAGTTTGAACTAAATCTGAAAATCTAAATAAACCGGGGAAAAGTTTAAATTCTGACCGTGGGCCCATCACACACGTGTCACTGCTGGAGCTTAGCCACACGGGGCCGCAGACCCCTTCCCGTGCAGCCACACTGGATCCCGGGGCCGCAATCGATCCGCATTTTAAACCTCCCGTCGCTGACACGCGGGGCCCGGCGGTCGTCTTCCTCCTCGGGCCAGTTCCTTTTCCCGCGCCGCCCCCTCGCCGGCACCTCACTGGAGCTCGCCGGACCCGGCTTCCCGGCCGCCTCTCGGCCGGAAACTCGCCGCCTGGGCCTAAATTCGTGCGCTAAACACAATGGCACCATCTTCCCCGGCCGGCGGTGACCGTAACCTAGCCGGCGACGGTGCAGCGGCTCGGGGTCACTTCGGCTATGTCACCCGATGCTTCTAGCCTGCCAAAACCTTGGTAAAAGGGCTATACAGCATCGGGGGATCCCAGGGAAGGTCGACAGGGCCATTCAACGGCTCGGGGGAAGCTCTAACCTAGCTGTCACCGGGAGCCCGATCCTTCCCGCCATAGCCGCGGTTGGAAAAACAGAAAATACGCCGGCTACAGCCATAATCAAGCTAGGGTTGCGAAGTAAACTTGGGTGCCGTCAAGTCTGGCTCCTGTGAGTGCAGTTTGATGGGCTCTAAGCAAATAGAAGTCGGGAATTTGCGGGTTTCGTACCAGAAGGTGGTTCTGCACCGGCTGAGAGTTGTTTGCAAAATACGCCGGCGATGATCAATCACTTGGTCCAGGCTTTGGGGTCGAGCAGCGTGGAGTCTTGGCGCGTACAAAACTGCTCTTTGCTCGGCCGTGACAAGCTCTCTGCTGGGCTGTCCACGGGAGCACCTTTGCTCGGTTCTTCCCGGCCGCCGCGAAGAACACAGTTTTCTCGGGTTGTGGTGGCTCAGTTCGACTGGAAATGGTGTGTGCGGATCGGGAGAAGTCCTGTGGTGCTGTTTGGGTGAGCTGCCGAGGCTTGCCCGCGAGATGAAATCACTCCCAAGCGAATTGATCGCGGCGGCTGCTCTTCGGTGTCCTAGCGTGCGAGTGGGCGGGGCTGGGGTCTTCTCGGTGCTGTGGCAAGCTGGGGCACGGCTGAGAGTTAATACTCCCCACGAGGAGCTCGCCAGCGCGAGAGGAGGATCAGGAGCTGTCGCCCGGTGTTTCTCGGTGGCTCACGGTGGAAATCTCAGCTCTGTTTCGAGTGAGCAAGACTTAACCCCGAAGGCTGCTGATCTTTATGCATTTTTAACCTCCCCAATGACATGTGGGTCCCACCAGTCAGTGCTCCCCTATCCCTCAAAAGATCTCCAAAAACTTGGCAAGTGACCAATTCAAATGTTTGGAGCTAAAACTGAGCTACATTTGTATGGTTGGACAAATTTCCTACAAATTCAAATGTATATTTGAATTCTTTGCACATTTGGATCCTTTTTGGAAAAATGGGTAGCAAACCTTTTCAAAAATTACTGAAACTTTGCCTACCCACTAATTTGGACCTAAGGAATCCAAATATGCACTTTGATTCTTGTGTTAGCTGCTGCAACCAAGAGTTTGAATACAACAGTTTTGAATCACCATTATGTCCTCCCCTCATTTGAATTTTGAGTTGGACATTAGTTCAAATTCTGATTTTCAAACCCTCCCATTGCACTTGAGTACTTCAACTCAGTTGTCTTAATCCAACTAGGTCCAAACATGTAATTGACTCTAAGTTGGTTTTAGAACAACCTCTCATGTGTTATCATATGTGTATAAATCCTACTTTGTGAAAGTTAGGGCTTTCTCCTCTAATCACTCTTTTGATGAAGGTTACTTGCTCTTCACAATTTTTCACAAGATATCAACAACAAAAACTGTGGTGTTGTGAGGTGATGAAAAGTTTTTGCAAGTCCCTTTTCTTGGGCTTTTACATCCCTCCCCCCTTAAAAGAATCTCGTCCCGAGATTATAAAAGAAGAGACAGCGATGTAATAGGGACTTACCCGTGCTGAGATGCCATGAACTCCGGGTAGTTTGAGCGAAGGAATTCCTCGCTCTCCCACGTCACTTCTTCGGCGGTGTGGTTGCTCCAGAGTATTTTGTAGAACCGCAATGTTCGGCTACGCGTGGTCCGAGCTTTCTCATCAAGAATTGCCACCGGATATTCATCATATGTCAAATCTGGTTGCAACTCGCCGATGTCTTCGATAGGAACAGCAGCGGTATGCTTTAGACATTTTCTCAGTTGTGAAACATGGAACACGTCATGGACACCAGCAAGGGATGCCGGTAGCTCCAATTTATACGCCACTGGTCCACACTTCTCGGTGATAGCATAGGGCCCAATGAAACGGGGAGCGAGCTTCCCCTTCACACCGAACCGGTGCACGCCCTTCATCGGAGACACGCGGAGATACACGTGTTCACCGACGTCAAAGTGCAAGGGTCTACGCCTCTTATCAGCATAGCTCTTCTGCCGAGATTGAGCGGCCTTCAAATTAGCTTGAATCGTCCGAACACGCTCTTCGGCGTCGTTCACCACATCAACCCCGAATGTGACCCTTTCACAGGACTCGCACCAGTTTAACGGGGTGTGGCATTTGCGACCGTAGAGAGCTTCGTAGGGTGACATCTTGATACTCACCTGATAGCCGTTGTTGTACGAGAATTCCGCCAACGGTAGGTGATCATCCCAGTTCCTACCATGGTGGATGGCACATGCTCTCAACATGTAAGGGCCTCAGTTTTTGACACACATTTGTAGTGTTCATCACCACACCACACACCTCATTTGAGGAAGGATCATGAACACAAATGAAGAGCAAGTAACAATTATCAACATGCTCATTAGAAAACAAACTCACATATTGCAAAAGTGGTATTTCCCATATGTGATATAGATGGGCTGGACATATGAAAACTCCCACACTTTACTAAGGATGTCCATGCCAAGTTTCACCCAAATTCAAAACCCTTTTGAGGTCATTTTGGGTGTAGATAGAAAGAGGGCAGTTTGAAACCACATTCAAATTCAAACTGTTTTTATCCCCTGAATTTAAAAGTGGGAGGCATATTCTTATTCAGCACATTTTTGTGAGCGCACACACCAATTTTCACTCCATTTGGAGTTGATCTTGACATGAGCTAAGTGGGACGAATTCAAACTTTATTTGAATTCAGAACTGAACTTGTGCTGGAATTCACTCAAACCAAACCCAATTCGAATCCTATTCAATTCGAATGGCTCAAGGGTGAATAATTTGAATCACCAGGGGTATTATGGGGTTCACTGTTCACTACAGTGATTGGGAGTAAATTTCAGAGGTTAAAACCCCGGGTGAGACCCACATGTCATAGAGGGAAGAAGGAGAAACTTGCAACCAAAGTCAGAGTCTCGGTGGGAAATTCCACCGAGCAGCTGTCAGCTGTGCCACCGAGCAGCCACCGGCGCCACCAGCTGCTTCCCTCTTCGCGCGCTGGCGCCCAGGGCGGCTTGCTCGCGCCCCCATGCGACCGGCACCGCCTCCACTGAGCAGGAGTCGGCCGGCTTTATCTTCTCGCGGGCAGACCCGAGCAGCGGCATTGTC
The DNA here is from genome assembly GCA_030760725.1 of Neostapfia colusana. Taxonomy (NCBI): domain Eukaryota; kingdom Viridiplantae; phylum Streptophyta; class Magnoliopsida; order Poales; family Poaceae; genus Neostapfia; species Neostapfia colusana. Next base: position 27,932,626 of record JASWHV010000019.1, on the reverse strand, counting down.
TCTCGCCGCAGCTCTCTGCTCAATCGGAAAAATCAGCAAAACCATCTCCTCCTTCGTCCTTGAGCTGCTAGACAGCCACCTGAGGTCGCACTTCACCTTCCCAACACCAGAAACCCCGAGTTCCAACCTCCTTTGCCCAAGAGCGATCGCCACCGCGGCGACCTAGCCTCAGCCGAGAGTCGGGCGCCCGTGGACAGCGTTCCACAGGCGTATACACGGTCCAGCAAGAGAGGCAACAGGAGCGCGCGACCACCGTGCTTCTCTCCTCCAAGTTTGGAAGCCAACCGTGAAGAATCCGCAGAGAATTTCCAGTTTTTGCTCCGGCGACCGTAAACCGAGCTTCCGGTACGGTTTCTTTAAATTCTCACTCTATGATCTTTCGGAGGTCATCAAATCTTGCACATAGACGCTGGACTAGCCGGCGATCAAGTTCTTTTCTGCATCCGTAACGTGAAACTGTCTAGGAGTGACGAATTTCGAGCTCGATCGAGGGCGGTCATGGCGGGCACGATCGGTCACACGGTGCCGACCCACTTACCGCCATCCCTGAAACCTTTTGACACCTTGTCGAGCTTCCTAGTGGTACACTGATGCTGTAGGGCCGTTTGTTCGAGGTGTTGGCGGGTTTAGAAATCACGGTCGACGGTGCCGAACCTCAACCGAGGTCGCGGCACGTCGCCGAGCTATTTCCGGTCACCCCCAGCCCGACCTGACACCACCGACGTGTTCCTCGACATCGACAACCCCCTGGCGGCGAGTTTCAGACCATGGGAGGTCCGGCAGCGGCGAGCCGACGAGCCCCGAGTCTGCTCCGGCGAGGTCGGCGGCGCGGGCGCGAGAGAACGGCGGGAGGAAGAAGAAGCCGGCTGGCCCACGTGTCAGCGGCTGAAGAATTTAAATCGGGATCGGGTGTGGCCGGGGATCGGCTGTGCTGGCGCGCAAATACCCTGCGATCTCCGGTGTGCCGGACACCTCCGCGCTCGACACGTGTGGTATCTCCGGTGTGTCGGACACCTCCACGATCGGCACGTGTCCCCACGGCCCCGAGAGTTTAAACTTTTCCCCGATTTTCAGAATTCATCCAAACTTCAAGTCCTCATAACTTTGGCTAGAAAGCTCCAAATTGAGTGAACCAAATTTTGCTGGATTCAGCTCTCCGAGTACTTTCCAGCAAATCCAGTTTCACTTCATGAAAACCCTTAATTCTCCAGAATTAATTCCTCAAATTTTAAACTGTTAGAAATTTTAACTGGAGAACCCTTTGGAGGAAAATCCTGAAATTTTTATGGGATGTTCACCAAAATATCCCTGAACTACCATAAAAATTTCAGATCCATTTGAGCTCATTAGATCCACCTAACGGTGTGATTAGTGAAACTGTTCCATAGAAAATAGAAAATGTTCAGAAACATTTTCTAAATTTTCTCTGAAATTGTTTAGCTCATATCTTTAGCTAGGAACCTTCAAATTAAGTGAGACCCAACTCCATTAGAACCCTCTGAAAATCTAGTTTTCAGAAAGTCATAGTTGGCTTCATGAAAATTCCTAGAACACCCTAAGAGTTCCAATTAAGGTCAAGGACATAATTAATTGTGGAGGGCTCAAATGAGCTTTGCTGCAAATAAAACTTGACCAATTCTTTGTTTAGGTTGTAACCAAGCCACAATAAAAGTTTCACAGTCATTAGGTCTGTCTAGCAAAAGTTATAGACTTCACAACTTCAAACCTATTATAAATACATTAAATTAATACATGTATTGTTTCTATCATGTAGTCGCTAAGGTCGAGGAGGAACCCGAAGTCCTAGACTTCGTAACTCCGGAGGAGCAGCTAGCCTACGACCAAGAGCAGCAAGGCAAGCTCCGGTTTGCATTAACCTTTTTACAAATTTTTATTGTTTTGAGCACATACTTGTTTCCTTTGTTCTATGCATTAGAGTCTTGTTTGGAAATCCAGCTGCATAGCCCAGAAAACCACGGGTTGGGTTAGGATTGCAAACCCCGTTAGCTACTGCATTGCTAGGATAGCGTAGGATTCGGTACAAGTCGAGTAGTTGGAACTACTCGCGAGAATAGGCTAGAGGCACATTGCTCGGGTAGAGATAGCACATGATACACATGGCAAGAAAATGAGACCGAGCGGAGAGTAAGGGCAGCAGGACTTTGGGGCCTGTGTGCTGTAGCTCCGCTTGTGTCGATTGAGGACCGAGCCGTGTGCGGGCCTGTTGAACAAGCTAGAACAGTACCGAAGACCTACCGGCTATATGGGAACCGGGAAACTGATGTAACTCGGGTAGCTGGGTATTGAGGCATTGCCCGTCGTTCAGAGGGTAGGTTGAGAGCTCGAGGTGTAAATCGGCTGGCGGCACAGAGATGCGCGTGCAGAGACCTCTTGCTCGAGACGATGGGACCGGTTCAATATTTGGCTGACGGGTGAAAGGTAGTTGCGTACGGCGTCCGTGATGGTTGTTGTAGGCAACATCGAGTACGGGCGTACGTGACGGGTTGTTCGGGTAACCCTGCAGGTGTAAATCGATTATAATCGCCGTCCCTCGCGGTCAGTGAGTACCACTTGTTCACTGTACCGTGACGTAGAAAGAACAGGCTAGTTACATGTTAAAATGTTGCTGATTGAAAGCTGGACATTGATTGTTAATGATATGCTGTAGCTTAGAGCTAACTAAAGTTCTTTTCAACTTTGGGCAAAGTACATGAGAGAAATGTGTTTCTTGTTTGATTGCGGCTCTCTCATGTGCCTTAGCGTAAGGTTCTCCACAACCTGCTGCTAAAACTTGAAAGTAAGGTTCTACTAATTAGGCGAGTCCTTGCAACTGGTTTTTACCTCATGTAACCCATTACCCTCATGTAGAAGTTCCATGTTTAGGTGAGACGGGTCAGACTTGCTGAGCCTTCTTGCTCACTGCTTGTGTGTGAAGCTTTTGCAGGGTTCTATGAGGAAGGGACTCCCGAAGAGGAGACGGAACCCCAGGAGGGGAACCCCGTCGAGTGGGAGTCGTGCACGCCGCAGAGTTAGTGTGCGTGTGTGCTAGCAAGGACACGTTCGAGGGCTGAACGTGCACTTGATTCTTAGTCTACGCCCGCGAGTGTAGACTGAACTTATTTTGATGTAAACATGTTCATAAACTTGTTTATGTAATAAAATTTCCGCTTCCGCTTTGTACCTTTGACGTGTGTTATCCGGTGCTGTGCAACGCAGCACCCCTCAGCGTGATCCTGGCTCGACAGGACCAATGGGGTCGTGTCAGCGTGGTATCAGAGCTCGCTTGAGGTTTAACACAGTACAAAGGTCTTCTTTTTCAAAAATCCAGTGAGGAACGAGTTAGTAGCCCGTATAAGGATGTTATTAGTACATAGAAAGTGGCTTGTTAACCTATTTGTTATGTCGGAAAATCGTGCATCTCGGGACGTTCATGTCTTGGGGGGTGCACGTAAGCGCTGTCCACCAGTGCGCACAAGCTGAAGGGTGGAGCCCCACGGGTGGCAGGTAACCCGACCCGCTTTAGTATCCTCTACGACTCTTCATGTCGTTTGGGATATTCGCGCAACGTCTGTCCCTGGCGTGCGTGGTGCAACATGGGAGACCCCGTCACGTGGTCTGAGACATGAACACGTAACTCAAGGCGTGTTTGGCTTGAGAACATCCGGGCGAGTGATGACGGCCGGGTGTACGAACTGTATGGATTCCGGGCTCGCTGTGCAGCCGAGTCTGACGATTGATTGAGTTTCTACAGGTAGCCTGACAACGAAACGGTAGACGTGTAGCATCCGTGTGCGAGTGACGAGTAGTGCCACTGAACTAACGAAGCCGGCTAAGCCCGGTATAGGTTTTTCCTTGTGAGGACGTAGTACCGACATAATCTGGTGACGCATCGACGTCACACCCAACTAAATGAACAACTTCATTTAAAACTTGAAGGTTTTGATCTAAAGTAGTAAAACTTGAGGTAACTCCTTTCCTTGAACAGGATATTCAAAGTTAACAAGTTTTCAACTTATAGGATGTTAAGGACAGAGCACTCTGTTTTCAGCTGAATCAAGGCTGAAGTTAATCAGAGGTTAGAGGTTGAGTTCTTTCGAGGTTGGGGTCGTATGATACATTTCTGGAAAGCGTTGGAAGAGCTTTACAACTCTTCTGTTGAGGTCCAGAGGTGTTTTCATCCCTTAACCACTCGAAAAATACAGTAGAGTTGAAACTGTCCAGAAAACAGGACAGAGCAAAGACTCTCTGTAAACTCTCGGTAAATTAAGCATAACTTCCTGCTTGAAAATCCAAAAATAGAAAATGAGGTAGTTCTGGAAAGCTTATGAGATGGGTTAAAACTTTGTAACAGAAAGTTTTGTCATATTAGGAACAGAAGTAACTGGGATTCTTGGATCAAATCAGAACCTAAGGCAGGGAGGTGCTGTCCAATTGTTTCCAGAAATTCTGTTAACTTTGACATCTCATAACCTTTTGAACCAGGACAGATCTTAGGCCAAGCAAATACTGGCTGGAAAGCTATTGAAGTTAGCTTCAACTTTGATGTTGAGCTCCAGGACTGGTTTTGCTTTTAACCTGGCCTAAATCAGGTTGAAATGGAAACTGGTCAAGGCTGTCATGGGAACAGCAGATCAGCAGTCAAATTTGTTTAAAAATTTGAACTATGTTTCCAAGTGTTATGGGTTCAATGACATATCTTATGTTATAACTCAATGGTTTACTGTTTGAATAAATATTTGAGATTTCTCAAATATATTTTTACAGATGGCAGCAGATAAACAGTTGGAGAACGGGTGGGTAGTTTCCCACTGTTCTGACCGTAGCGGCTACCCGGAAGCATTGTGGCAAATGCTCCAATATTTCGGGTACAACCAGATGCCGCAATACTTCGCCAAGGAAGAAGGCGAAGAGGGGAACAAGACGTGGATGATCCATGTCGAAGTTCCTGCAGGACCTACGCCACCCGGTTGGGTGCCATTCACCGTCACGGTGAGAGGAAGACAACCGGAAGGGATGTGGCAAGTGGCAGCCCGTGACACTATGTCACGTTTCTGCCAACTACACGTGCAGGCTACGGAGGGCACTCCATACGCACTCGTTCCGGTAGAGGGACGAGCTCAGCATGTGTGGGAATAGAGGTACCTGGAGGCAACAGACCCGAGTTGCCCAAGGTACAACCCCGCGGAGGCAAATCTCAGCCTCCAAATGAGGGCGGGAAACGCTGTGATGGACAGCCAAGCTGTTCATACGGAGCATCTCGCCACCAAGCTCAAGGAGAGCACAAGCCGTGGAGATCATTTCGAGAGTGCTCACAGCGCACTCCGCAATGTGCTCCTTCCGACGATTAAGCGACTGAATGAACAACACAATCAGTTGTGTCATCTGAAGAAGGCAAAGAAGAAGAGCCGTGTTGACATCGCGGCGTTGCAAGAGCTGGTGCAGACCCTAACCCAGCAGAATGAGGACCTTGCTCAAGAGTGGGACGATGCTATCGAGGAAGGCCAAGGCTGGGAAGAGGACTACAACCAAGCTATGGACGAGGTGCATGCTTTGCAGGACCTCGTGCCCCCGGTGTTAGGCGTACCGGTAGTCTTGGGTCTTCCAGCAATGGGAGAACCCGGGATGGGAGAAGAGGTGGTAGACCCAGAGCCACCAGCAGAGGTACCGGAGGAGGACGACCCACAGGAGGTCGAGTTCTACTCCGAGTAGGGGGTTACGGTTGCCAAGTAGGGCAGCTAGGGTAGCGTAACCCAACTTTTGTAATCGGTGACATGCCGTGTAGGCAGTAGCGTATGTATAGGTAGTGACGACATGAGCACGACTTCTCGGAGATCCGAGAATAATGTATCTTGTATAAAGTTTCTGCTTTATCAATATATGTGAATGTTGTGCAAATTAATCATGTGTCACTTCAATACCTACTGTTGCGTATGGAATTTTAAGTAAGACATGTGCTAATTGCTGCTGTTTTGAATTTCAGAATGACGCGTACTCGTGCCAACCCTGACGCTGGGGGTACCAGTCAAGGGGGAGAGACCTCCCAACCACCTCCCGAGGACTCCTCGGGACAACAACAGCCACAGCAGCGACAGCAACAGCAAACACCGCCACCACCACCGCCACTGCCAACGGTTACATTGGCCGACATTGTCGCGGCAATGGCGGGCTCGCATCAGAAGCACACAGAGTTGCTGCAGACTCTCATCGCCAATACGTCTCACCCAGAGAGACGTCAAGATCATGAGGAGCGCCAACAGAGCTCCTACTCCGACTTCCTGTCTACTCATCCCCCGGTATTCTCAAGGGCGGATGAACCACTTGACGCGGACAACTGGCTCCACGCCAGAGAGATAAAGTTCGGGCTGCTCCAAATTAGCGAGCAGCGCAAGACTCAGTTCGCGGTCCAGCAGCTCCAAGGATCCACGAGCGCGTGGTGGGCCAACTTTTGTGCTTCACAGCCCACCGACCGAGTGATGACCTGGACGGAGTTCCGGACGGCCTTCAGGGCCTATCATATACCGCCAGGTCTGATGAAGAGGAAGACGCAGGAGTTCTTACACCTGCAACAAGGGAGCCGGAACGCGCTGGAATACTCCAGGGCGTTTAATGATCTCGCGCTATATGCGTCGTATCATGCTGATACCGACGAGAAGCGGCGGGACCATTTTTACCAGGGGCTTAATCCGCTCCTGAAGGACAAGTTGGCGATGTTCAATCGCGGCAGCCTCAACGACATCATTGATGCTGCGATTGTTCAGGAGGACTCCGGTAAGGAGTTGGCGGCGGCAGAGCGAAAGCGAAGCGTGCCGCAGAGCAGCGGAGAAGGAGGCGGTCCTTCTCAGAAGTTTCGGATGGTGAATCGCCCACCATCAGATCCACGCTGGCAGCCACCACAGCGGTCGATGCCGTTCCGCAGTCGGCCGTACTCTTCACCGGCATTCCGGCCGGCACTGCCAGTACCACCGCAACAACAACAACAGCAGCGGGCGATGCCGCATGCGTTTGCACCTCAGCAACGCATTCCGGGCTTTCGTCCACCGAGTACTCCACCAGCAGCGGCCACATGTTACAAGTGTGGTCGTCTCGGACACTTCGCGAGCAGTTGCCCGGAGAGGCAAGGCGGCGGAGTGGCACCACAGTTTCCGGGGAGGAATCAACCCCGGAACCCTACTAATGCGCGGCGGGCAAACCCTAGGCCCGGCACTGTCCACCAACTTGCCATTGAGGACGTGCCGGAGGGCGAGCCAATCCTTGCGGGTATGTTCCAACTCCACCAGCATCCCGCTATAGTACTATTTGATTCAGGCGCCACGCATAATTTTATTAGCCAAGCTTTCATTGCTAAACACAGTTTGCCAATACTACCCACCGATAGTCCATATTTAATTTGTTCACCGGGTGGGAAGATTTCAGCAAGCGTAATGGTCTCCAAAGCACCATTATGCTTGGCGGGTAGAGTGTACCCCACGTCTCTCATTATCTTAGAGGGACAGAAGGTCGATGTCATCCTAGGGATGTCGTGGTTAACCCGCCATGGCGCTGTTTTAGACACCGTCCTTCGAGTCGTGCACTTAAACTCAGAAGTGCACGGTTCTCACTCATTATTTCTGGACAGTCCAGAAACAAAACTTCCAAGTGTCTATCAAGCCACAACCATCAGATTGGAAGACATTCCAGTGGTCCGAGAGTTTCCTGATGTATTCCCGGACGATTTGCCGGGGATGCCACCCGATAGAGAGGTAGAGTTCAAAATTGAACTTGCACCGGGAACCATGCCAATATCCCGAAGGCCGTACAAGATGGCGCCCAAGGAGTTGGCTGAACTGAAGACTCAGCTCACGGACCTTCTGGAGAAGGGTTTTATTAGGCCGAGCTCCTCCCCATGGGGCTGTTCGGCATTATTTGTCAAGAAGAAGGATGAGACGTTGCGGCTTTGCGTGGACTACCGTCCATTAAATGTCGTAACCATCAAGAACAAGTACCCGTTGCCACGGATTGACATGTTGTTTGATCAGTTGGTCGAAGCAAAGATCTTTTCCAAGATGGATTTAAGATCCGGGTACCATCAGATTAAGATAAGGGCAGAGGACATTCCGAAGACGGCTTTCTCGACGAGGTACGGACTTTATGAGTACCTGGTCATGTCCTTCGGCCTCACCAATGCTCCAGCTCACTTCATGTACTTAATGAACTCGGTATTCATGCCGGAGCTGGACAAGTTTGTCGTGGTCTTCATCGATGACATCCTGGTATATTCCAAGTCGGAGGAAGATCACAAGAAACATCTGCGTATAGTCTTGCAACGGCTGCGGGATCACAAGTTATACGCAAAATTCAGCAAATGCGAGTTTTGGATATCGCAAGTGCCTTTCCTCGGGCATATCATCTCAGCGGAGGGTATCGCTGTGGACCCGAGCAAGATCACGCAAGTGCTGAATTGGAAATCCCCGAGAACTGTTCATGAGGTACGGAGTTTCCTCGGACTCGCGGGATATTATCGGAGGTTTATCCCGAACTTCTCAAAGATTACCAAGCCAATGACAGAGCTGCTGAAGAAGGCTACCAAACATGTTTGGAGTCCAACATGTGAAGCAGCATTCAAGGCTTTAGTCAAGCACCTGACATCAGCACCGGTTTTGGCGCAGCCAGACACAACAAAACCGTTCGATGTGTACTGCGATGCATCCGGCATTGGGCTTGGGTGTGTGCTGATGCAAGACCGAAGAGTGGTCGCGTATGGATCACGGCAGCTTAGAAACCATGAGCAAAATTATCCAACTCACGACTTGGAGCTCGCTGCCGTGGTCCTTGCACTAAAGATGTGGAGGCACTACCTACTCGGTAACCTCATACATTTATATACCGACCACAAAAGCCTCAAGTACATATTCACTCAGAAGGAGCTGAACATGAGGCAACGAAGATGGTTAGAACTGATAAAGGATTACGAGATAGAGATCCATTATCATCCGGGCAAGGCAAACGTTGTGGCAGATGCGCTGAGCCGCAAGTCACACGTCAATAATCTGACCATCACACCGTTGGAAGAGAGCGAACCACCACTCCATGTGATTCCACACGGAGCTCTCTACAACCTAGCTTTGATCCCCACCATCCGTGAAGAGATAGCGGCAGCCCAGAAGATTGACAAGGGCATGTCACATTTGCAGAGACGTATAGACAGTGGAGAGTTGAAATGTTTCCGGAAGGACGGAGACGGCGTCCTATGGTTCAAGAACCGGATCGTCGTACCCCGAAACCCGGAGTTACGGAAGAAAATCTTTGATGAGGCTCACTTATCAAAGTTTTCTATTCACCCCGGCAGCAACAAAATGTATCAAGAACTCAGAAGAAAGTTTTGGTGGACACGGATGAAGCGAGAGACTGCAAAATACGTGTCCGAGTGTGATACATGTCGAAGGGTGAAGGCAGACCACATGCGGAAACCGGGACTGCTACAACCACTGTGCGTTCCTGCCTGGAAGTGGGAGGACGTGAGCATGGATTTCATCGTCGGTTTACCCACCACCTTGCAGAAACATGATTCTGTGTGGGTGATCGTCGATCGGCTCACCAAAGTTGCCCATTTCATCCCGGTCAACACCAACTACAACGCCAAGAAGTACGCTGAACTGTACATCTCACGGATCCTATGCTTATACGGCGTACCCCGTACTATCATATCGGATCGGGGCACTTTATTTGTGTCCCATTTTTGGGAGCAGCTACACGCTGCCTTGGGGACGAAGCTGATCCGTAGTTCAGCCTACCACCCGCAGACGGATGGGCAAACGGAGCGGGTAAATCAAATCTTAGAAGACATGCTACGAGCTTGCGCTATCAACCACGGCAAGAATTGGGATGATCACTTGCCGTTAGCCGAGTTCTCGTACAACAATGGGTACCAAGCCAGCATCAAGATGGCGCCCTACGAGGCGCTATACGGGAGAAAATGCCGCACACCATTGAACTGGTGTGAGTCTGGCGAAAGGGTTACCTCCGGGATTGACCTTGTCAACGACGCGGAAGAAAAGGTTCGACTAATTCAAGCGAACCTAAAAGCTGCTCAATCCCGTCAGAAACAGTATGCGGACCGGAGAAGGCGCCCATTACAATTCGAAGTTGGGGATCATGTATATCTACGGGTGTCTCCAATGAAGGGCGTAAACAGATTTGGGGTGAGGGGAAAGTTAGCACCCCGCTTCATCGGTCCATTCCAGATTACCGAAAGATGTGGATCGGTGGCATACCGGCTGAAATTACCAGAAGCACTTTCCGGTGTGCACGACGTCTTTCACATTTCCCAGCTGAGGAAGTGTCTCAAGCTATCAACTACCGTTCAGCTGGAAGACATTGAAGAACTGCAACCGGATCTCACCTATCGGGAGGAACCGGTGCAGATTATTGATGAAAAGGCCCGAACCACACGCAACCGTACGTTGTGGTTCTACAAGGTTCTATGGAGTAATCACTCCATGGACGAAGCGACATGGGAGAGCGAAGAATTCCTTCGCACTAACTACCCTGAATTTTTCACGTCGCATATCCGGTAATTTTCCACCGTCTTCTCTCTCATTTTCACCTTATAATCTCAGGACGAGATTCTTTTAAGGGGTAGGAATGTAAGGGCCTCAGTTTTTGACACACATTTGCAGTGTTCATCACCACACCACACACCTCATTTGAGGAAGGATCATGAACACAAATGAAGAGCAAGTAACAATTATCAACATGCTCATTAGAAAACAAACTCACATATTGCAAAAGTGGTATTTCCCATATGTGATATAGATAGGCTGGACATATGAAAACTCCCACACTTTACTAAGGATGTCCATGCCAAGTTTCACCCAAATTCAAAACCCTTTTGAGGTCATTTTGGGTGTAGATAGAAAGAGGGCAGTTTGAAACCACATTCAAATTCAAACTGTTTTTATCCCCTGAATTTAAAAGTGGGAGGCATATTCTTATTCAGCACATTTTTGTGAGCGCACACACCAATTTTCACTCCATTTGGAGTTGATCTTGACATGAGCTAAGTGGGACGAATTCAAACTTTATTTGAATTCAGAACTGAACTTGTGCTGGAATTCACTCAAACCAAACCCAATTCGAATCCTATTCAATTCGAATGGCTCAAGGGTGAATAATTTGAATCACCAGGGGTATTATGGGGTTCACTGTTCACTACAGTGATTGGGAGTAAATTTCAGAGGTTAAAACCCCGGGTGAGACCCACATGTCATAGAGGGAAGAAGGAGAAACTTGCAACCAAAGTCAGAGTCTTGGTGGGAAATTCCACCGAGCAGCTGTCAGCTGTGCCACCGAGCAGCCACCGGTGCCACCAGCTGCTTCCCTCTTCGCGCGCTGGCGCCCAGGGCGGCTTGCTCGCGCCCCCATGCGACCGGCACCGCCTCCACTGAGCAGGAGTCGGCCGGCTTTATCTTCTCGCGGGCAGACCCGAGCAGCGGCATTGTCTCTCGCCGCAGCTCTCTGCTCAATCAGAAAAATCAGCAAAACCATCTCCTCCTTCGTCCTTGAGCTGCTAGACAGCCACCTGAGGTCGCACTTCACCTTCCCAACACCAGAAACCCCGAGTTCCAACCTCCTTTGCCCAAGAGCGATCGCCACCGCGGCGACCTAGCCTCAGCCGAGAGTCGGGCGCCCGTGGACAGCGTTCCACAGGCATATACACGGTCCAGCAAGAGAGGCAACAGGAGCGCGCGACCACCGTGCTGCTCTCCTCCAAGTTTGGAATCCAACCGTGAAGAATCCGCAGAGAATTTCCAGTTTTTGCTCCGGCGACCGTAAACCGAGCTTCCGGTACGGTTTCTTTAAATTCTCGCTCTATGATCTTTCGGAGGTCATCAAATCTTGCACATAGACGCTGGACTAGCCGGCGATCAAGTTCTTTTCTGCATCCGTAACGTGAAACTGTCTAGGAGTAACGAATTTCGAGCTTGATCGAGGGCGGTCATGGCGGGCACGATCGGTCACACGGTGCCGACCCACTTACCGCCATCCCTGAAACCTTTTGACACCTTGTCGAGCTTCCTAGTGGTACACTGATGCTGTAGGGCCGTTTGTTCGAGGTGTTGGCGGGTTTAGAAACCACGGTCGACGGTGCCGAACCTCAACCGAGGTCGCGGCACGTCGCCGAGCTATTTCCGGTCACCCCTAGCCCGACCTGACACCACCGACGTGTTCCTCGACGTCGACAACCCCCTGGCGGCGAGTTTCAGACCATGGGAGGTCCGGAAGCGGCGAGCCGGCGAGCCCCGAGTCTGCTCCGGCGAGGTCGGCGGCACGGGCGCGAGAGAACGGCGGGAGGAAGAAGAAGCCGGCTGGCCCACGTGTCAGCGGCTGAAGAATTTAAATCGGGATCGGGTGTGGCCGGGGATCGGCTGTGCTGGCGCGCAAATACCCTGCGATCTCCGGTGTGCCGGACACCTCCGTGCTCGACACGTGTGGTATCTCCGGTGTGCCGGACACCTCCACGATCGGCACGTGTCCCCACGGCCCCGAGAGTTTAAACTTTTCCCCGATTTTCAGAATTCATCCAAACTTCAAGTCCTCAAAACTTTGGCTAGAAAGCTCCAAATTGAGTGAACCAAATTTTGCTGGATTCAGCTCTCCGAGTACTTTCCAGCAAATCCAATTTCACTTCATGAAAACCCTTAATTCTCCAGAATTAATTCCTCAAAGTTTAAACTGTTAGGAATTTTAACTGGAGAATCCTTTGGAGGAAAATCCTGAAATTTTGCTGGGATGTTCACCAAAATATCCCTGAACTACCATAACAATTTCAGATCCATTTGAGCTCATTAGATCCACCTAACGGTGTGATTAGTGAAACTGTTCCAGAGAAAATAGAAAATGTTCAGAAACATTTTCTAAATTTTCTCTGAAATTGTTTAGCTCATATCTTTAGCTAGGAACCTTCAAATTAAGTGAGACCAACTCCATTAGAACCCTCTGAAAATCTAGTTTTCAGAAAGTCATAGTTGGCTTCATGAAAATTCCTAGAACACCCTAAGAGTTCCAATTAAGGTCAAGGACATAATTAATTGTGGAGGGCTCAAATGAGCTTTGCTGCAAATAAAACTTGACCAATTCTTTGTTTAGGTTGTAACCAAGCCATAATAAAAGTTTCACAGTCATTAGGTCTGTCTAGCAAAAGTTATAGACTTCACAACTTCAAACCTATTACAAATGCATTAAATTAATACATGTATTGTTTCTATCATGTAGTCGCTAAGGTCGAGGAGGAACCCGAAGTCCTAGACTTCGTAACTCCAGAGGAGCAGCTAGCCTATGACCAAGAGCAGCAAGGCAAGCTCCGGTTTGTATTAACCTTTTTACAAATTTTTATTGTTTTGAGCACATACTTGTTTCCTTTGTTCTGTGCATTAGAGTCTTGTTTGGAAATCCAGCTGCATAGCCCAGAAAACCACGGGTTGGGTTAGGATTGCAAACCCCGTTAGCTACTGCATTGCTAGGATAGCGTAGGATTCGGTACAAGTCGAGTAGTTGGAACTAATCGCGAGAATAGGCTAGAGGCACATTGCTCGGGTAGAGATAGCACATGATACACATGGCAAGAAAATGAGACCGAGCGGAGAGTAAGGGCAGCAGGACTTTGGGGCCTGTGTGCTGTAGCTCCGCTTGTGTCGATTGAGGACCGAGCCGTGTGCGGGCCTGTTGAACAAGCTAGAACAGTACCGAAGACCTACCGGCTATATGGGAACCGGGAAACTGATGTAACTCGGGTAGCTGGGTATTGAGGCATTGCCCGTCGTTCAGAGGGTAGGTTGAGAGCTCGAGGTGTAAATCGGCTGGCGGCACAGAGATGCGCGTGCAGAGACCTCTTGCTCGGGACGATGGGACCGGTTCAATATTTGGCTGACGGGTGAAAGGTAGTTGCGTACGGCGTCTGTGATGGTTGTTGTAGGCAACATCGAGTACGGGCGTACGTGACGGGTTGTTCGGGTAACCTTGCAGGTGTAAATCGATTATAATCGCCGTCCCTCGTGGTCAGTGAGTACCACTTGTTCACTGTACCGTGACGTAGAAAGAACAGGCTAGTTACATGTTAAAATGTTGCTGATTGAAAGCTGGACATTGATTGTTAATGATATGCTGTAGCTTAGAGCTAACTAAAGTTCTTTTCAACTTTGGGCAAAGTACATGAGAGAAATGCGTTTCTTGTTTGATTGCGGCTCTCTCATGTGCCTTAGCGTAAGGTTCTCCACAACCTGCTGCTAAAACTTGAAAGTAAGGTTCTACTAATTAGGCGAGTCCTTGCAACTGGTTTTTACCTCATGTAACCCATTACCCTCATGTAGAAGTTCCATGTTTAGGTGAGACGGGTCAGACTTGCTGAGCCTTCGTGCTCACTGCTTGTGTTTGAAGCTTTTGCAGGGTTCTATGAGGAAGGGACTCCCGAAGAGGAGACGGAACCCCAGGAGGGGAACCCCGTCGAGTGGGAGTCGTGCACACCGCAGAGTTAGTGTGCGTGTGTGCTAGCAAGGACACGTTCGAGGGCTGAACGTGCACTTGATGCTTAGTCTACGCCCGCGAGTGTAGACTGAACTTATTTTGATGTAAACATGTTCATAAACTTGTTTATGTAATAAAATTTCCGCTTCCGCTTTGTACCTTTGACGTGTGTTATCCGGTGCTGTGCAACGCAGCACCCCTCAGCGTGATCCTGGCTCGACAGGACCAATGGGGTCGTGTCACAACATGTCTTCCAGAACTTTATTCACCCTCTCTGTTTGGCCATCTGTCTGAGGGTGGTAAGCGGAGCTTCTAATCAGTTTAGTACCCAAAGCAGCATGCAACTGCTCCCAAAAGCGAGATACAAACAATGCACCTCGGTCTAAGACTATGGTCTTGGGTACACCATGCAAGCATAGAATCCTGGCAATATATAACTCTGCATATCTGTTGGCATGGAAATGTGTATGCACGGGAACGAAGTGAGCCGACTTGGTTAGTCGGTCAACGATTACCCAAATGGAATCATGCTTGTTGGATGTTAGGGGTAATCCCACAATGAAATCCATGCTCACATCCTCTCATTTCCATGCTGGAATTTTCAGGGGTTGCAACAGCCCTGATTTTCTCATTTGATCAGCCTTCACTCGTCTACACATATCGCACTTGGATACGTACTGCGCTACCTCCCGCTTCATCCGCGTCCACCAAAATTTCTTTTTCAAATCTTGGTACATTTTGTTGCTACCCGGATGAATGGAGTATTTAGACAAGTGAGCTTCATCGAGAATCTTCTTCCTCAGTTCCATATCCCGGGGTACGACTATGCGGTCATTGAACCATAGCGTCCCCTCATCATCTTTCCAGAAACACTTGATCTCCCCGTTGTCTATCTGTCTTTGGAGATGTGCCATGCCCTTATCAAGCTTCTGAGCTGCAATGATGTCCTCCTTGATGGTAGGGATGAGGGCAAGGTTGTAAAGCGACCCATAAGGAACCAAGTATAAACTCGGCTCTTCCTCCTCCACCGGGGTAATGGTGAGGTTATGAACATGTGACTTCCGACTCAGTGCGTTGGCAACCACATTCACCTTGCCGGGGTGGTAATGAATCTCAATCTCATAATCTTTGATTAGTTCTAACCACCTCCTTTGCCTCATGTTCAGCTCCTTTTGGGTGAAAATGTATTTCAAGCTCTTGTGGTCGGTGTAGAGGTGCACCAAATTTCCCCAGGAGATAGTGCCTCCACATTTTCAGCGCCAAAACCACTGCAGCAAGCTCAAGATCATGAGTCGGATAGTGCTGCTCATGGTTCCGAAGTTGGCGTGAGCCATATGCGATCACACATCCTTCCTGCATCAACACGCAGCCGAGCCCAATACCGGACGCGTCACAATACACGTCGAAGGGCTTGGTTGTATACGGTTGAGCTAAGACCGGGGCTGTTGTGAGATGCTTCACCAATGCTTGGAATGCTCCTTCACACGCCGGGTTCCAAACATATTTCGTTCCCTTCTTCAGCAATTCTGTCATCGGTTTAGCAAGTTTGGAGAAGCTTGGAATGAATCTCCGATAGTATCCCGCTAACCCGAGGAAGCTTCTGACTTCATGAACTAAAGTGGGAGCTTTCCATTTCAGCACTTGCTCTATCTTGCTTGGGTCAACCGCAATGCCTTCCGCGGAGATGATATGTCCAAAGAATGGCACTTGGCTGATCCAAAACTCGCATTTGCTGAACTTGGCGTAGAGCTTGTGGTCTCGCAATCGTTGAAGAATGAACCTCAAGTGTTCGGCATGTACGGCTTCTGTCTTGGAGTAAACCAAGATATCATCGATGAACACTACCATGAACTTGTCCAGCTCCGGCATGAACACCGAGTTCATGAGATACATGAAATGGCTGGAGAGTTTGTGAGACCAAAGGACATGACGAGATATTCGTATAATCCATATCTCATCGAGAAATCCGTCTTCGGGATATCCTCCGCCCGGATCTTTATCTGATGATATCCAGAGCGAAGGTCCATCTTGGAGAACACACTTGCACACACAAGTTGATCAAATAATATGTCGATGTGGGGCTGTGGGTACTTATTCTTGATGGTGACGGCGTTGAGCGGCCGGTAGTCCACACACAGCCTTAAGGTTTCATCCTTCTTCTTCACAAATAGCGGCGAGCATCCCCAAGGCGAGGAACTCGGCCTAATGAAACCTTTGCTCAACAGATCATTGAGCTGTTCTTTTAATTCAGCCAGCTCGTTCTGAGCCATCTTGTATGGTCTCCGTGATATGGTCGTAGTCCCGGGTGCAAGTTCAATCTTGAACTCGACATCCCGCTCAGGTGGCATGCCCGGAAGATCATCCGGAAACACGTCGGGGTACTCCCGGACTACGGGGATGTCCTCTAACTTGAGAGCTTCAGTATTATTGATCGCTGAAACCTCCCGGACTGGATTATCTAATAGGAGGGACTGCAGACGGTGTAATGGGGAGTTGAGGTGAACCATCCGTGATAAGGTTTCCAGGACAGCGCCATGGTAGCTTAGCCATGACATTCCCAAGATTGCATCAATCTTCTGCCCCTCAAGGATAATCATAGTGGTGGGATATATCTTCCCACCTAAGCACAGTGGTGCTTTCGGAACCATCATAGTTGCTGAAATCTTTTATCCCGGTGAGCAGATCATATAAGAACACTCGGTTAGAAAGGCTTCCAGCTAATGCTTAACCACATATGATGCACTTATGAAGTTGTGGGTTGCACCAGAATCAAAAAATATGATGATGGCTTGGTCGTTGAGAGTAAACATACCCGCCAGCATGCTGTCTCCCTCTGGGGCGTCCTCATTGTCGAGGTGGCGAACACCCCCAGTCCGCTGACCAACCTTCTTGATCGGAGGTCGGCCTCGAGCACCGCCCTGGAACTAAGCTTGCCCGCTGCTCTGCTGCCCCTGGGGACATTCCTTCGCGAAGTGGCCCGCCTGGCCACACGTGAAGCAAGTGAAGCGGGGCGGTCCCCCGCTGATCGGTGGACGGAAGCCCGAGGCGCGTTGTGGCGGTGGAAACGCCCAGGGTGCCATCTGCTGCTGCTGCTGCTGTCGCGGTGGTGGCATCGGCGGTCGGAACGGGGGTGCTTGAAAAGAACGTCCCCCGAACTGTTGAGGTCGCGCCGGTGGACGCCACTGCTGTCCGGATGGTGTCTGATACACCATGCGGTACTTCTGGGGAGCGCCACCCCGACTGCTGGGTGGAGCGCTGCGCTTCCGCTGCTCAGCTGCCAACTCCCGCTGAGCGTCCTCTTGCATGATCGCGGCATTGACGAGGTCGTTGAAGGTGCCGCGATTCCACTGAACGAGATGTGTCTTCATCTCGGGGTGTAACCCCCGATAGAAGTGCTCCCGCTTCTTCTCCTCGGTGGAGATGTAGTCTGACGCATATTGCGCCAGGTGGTTGAAGGCACGGGAGTAGTCATGGGCACTCCTCCCGCCCTGCTTCAATTCCAAGAATTCTTGGAACTTCCTCTTCATGATCCCGGGAGGGATATGATAGGCGCGGAACGCCTCCCGGAACTCTTCCCATTCCACGGCATGGCCAGCCGGACGTGAGGCGACATAGTTCGCCCACCATGCACCAGCGGCACCGTGAAGTTGCTGCGCTGCGAACAGAGTCTTCTGCCGCTCCGTACATTGGAGCAGCCCGAACTTGGACTCGATGGTCCGCAGCCAGTTGTCGTCCTCCAGTGGTTCTTCAGCTTCTGTGAACACTGGAGGGTGCGTACTCATGAAGTCCGAGTACGACACCTCACGGGGCTCACGGGGCCCCCTCTATTGACGTCCCCCCGCCTGGGACGTATTCTGCATGATCGTGCGGAGCAGGTCGGTCTGCTCCTCACGACCTCCCACCAGTGCCGCTATCACATCCGCTAGAGTAAGCGGAGGTGGCGGTGGTGGCTGCTGCTGCGGGGTGCTGTCGTAGGCCGGTGGCTGGGAGTCATCGCCTCCCTGTTGACTAGATCCACCAATCTCGTGCGTGGTCCTAGTGCGAACCATCTGCAACCATACGACAATAAACATCAGTCTCGTAACATATTTCATGCAGTCAAAGGAAATAGGCGTAAAAACATAATGACAATGAAATCATGCGATACATCTCGTATGTAGATAATGTAATAACTTTGCACAAGCTACACCATTACCAGACCAAATACAAGCTAGTTTAATCCAACTTGATGAACCTCCTCTTTGGAAGCTCACCATAACTAGGTTTGGTCACTATGAGACGTTACTATCGCGTTGTCATCACGTATACCACCCTTTTACCTTCAATACGACACAAACATGGTCTCTAGTAAAAGAAACTTGAGTGAGACCTATACTCAAATCTTTCACTAGTTGAAGATAACCTCTCATGAATATGTTCTGCCCCATTGAAGTATTCAAACCCCCTCTAGGGTACCACATCTCTCACATGAGTTCAACTGTCATTCCTCTGTTGGAATGACCAGTTTCTACATATCCGAGATTTTGATCTGGTTCTGGGCATTTTCCTGACTCAAGCTGAATACCAAAGTTGAAGTTAACTTCGGTATATTTCCAACGAGTACTTATTTACCCTAATACCAGCTGTGGTTTAGAAGTTATGCTAATTCAAAGTCAGCAGAATTTCTGGAAGAATTTTAACAGCACCTCCCTTGGGAAGTTGCTGTTTTCAACTCTGATTCCCACTGAATTCCGTGCTGAAATTTCAGAAACTTTGAACTGCAAAGATGTATCACATCTTCTACCCTTTCTAAAAAGGTATCATAGGAATTTTTTTTTAGATTTTTCCACTAGGAGTTATGTTTGAAAAAAACAGAACAGTCCAGAGAGTGTTTAACTCTGTCCTGGTTCTGGACAGTTTACATTCCTCTGGGATTTAAGCCATCTTAAGGTGTGTTTCAGCTCTGGAAGTCTACAACAAAGTTGTAGAGTACTCAAATACCTTTCCAGAACTATATACCACACCTCCCTGGGCTAAAAGACCTGTGAATTATGCCCTGTTGAAGATCAGCAAACTTGCTGCCCAAAACAGAGCACTCTGTTTTTCAGTCTTTTGGAACTACACTCATCACCCTCCAATTTTTCTACCCAACCAGGGTCCTAAATGTTGAACCTAGTGATTTTAATTCCTTGTTATCATTATTTTTCATACATATGCCTATGATATCTCGGTACTACGTTCCTCACAAAAGAAAATCCTAACCGAATTATACCAGCATCTACGTCTCAAGTGTGGCACTAAACGGTCTATCGCACACGTTTACTACACGGATACATACGTGGTTAGTACCTGCAGAAGACCACACAATGTTGATGCACTCAATGGTTGTTCATTTCAGGCAGGACCATATTTAAAAGTAAATACAAACGCCCGTATCATTGCCATACGGCCGTCCTTGAGTTAGGTCACGTCTCAAGGTACGTGATCGTGTTTCAACACCACATGACGGGGAACCCGAGTATGTCATGAACGGGTCGTCACGGTTGGGAATGTTATCAACCCAACAGATACCACCTACTGCCCTACAGGGCTCGCTGATGGCAAGCGCTGCGTATGTTCCCCTGGCTACTTCTAGACGAGCACACTCTCATGTTACTGACCACGCGATGGGGTCTCCACTTAATTGCCTAATGCACGCTAGGGATCAGCGTTTCATATGAACTCAGGAACATGAAGAGTCCAAGACTTTCATATTGACGTCTCACACCAAGCTGTGAGACCAATACCTGAACCACGTTCCTCATCAGGGGAGCTAACCGAAATTGAACCGCTTTCGGTGGCGTTCCTTACCATTCTTACCAGAGCATAGGCGTGTCGTTACATAATTAAAATTCAGAATTATAACACATAAGTTAGTCTTGCCACTTTAAGTAACTATGCTAATATAGTCCTTACTTGGGCAACTACCGAATCCTCACCGTAAACCTAAGTTTTCCCGTAATACAGTCCTTAAGTACTGTGCTATCCCCAAAGCAGCTCTAATACCAGGCTGTGGCGGACCGGGATCCGCTCATCCAGGATCGCAGAGGGTGGTGCCGCGCGATGCGACACCCGACAGCACACGTCATAAGGACACAATATATTACATAGGAAAACAACTGAATTGTACAAACAGGTACAACCTTCAGTTACAAACTATTGTTTATATTACACAGCGGAAGTCTACACTATACAACTCACGCCCGCCTATCTAGCAAAAGTCGGCTGCCCAGCCCTAGGGCAACCAACACTGGCTGCACTCCTCAGCTCAGCGCGGCGTGTACGGCTCCCACTCAGGCGTGGTCCCCGACGGAGGGTAACCCTCGCCGGTGGACTCGTAACCCGAGTCCGTGGGTGACTCCTCACCTGAAAAACAGTTAAGCAGCAACCGTGAGCACGAGGGCTCAACAAGACTTAACCGACTCACCTAGGCATGAAACTCTACATGAGGTGTACAATGAACATAGGATAGTAACATTGCAGCAAATGGACACGCCTACAAGTTCATCCTTAATTCATCTTTTAGCAACAAGTTAACAGTTCGGGAATTGAAATTTAGTAAGCAATATTTGGTGGCACACATGTAGCAATACAATTATATCATAACAGCAATATTGAATCATCACATTTCATATATTAACCTACATCACGACTCAGTGACCAAGCGGTACTCTTCACCGCGAGGGATGGCGAATCGACTCGATATACACCTGCAGGGACACCCAAAGAGCACGTCACGTACCCCCACCTGTGGAGCTGCACAGCACGCTCACTCGATGCCGTACGGGACAACCTTTCGCCCAACAGCCCAAACGTCAAATCGGTCGCACCGAAACGAGAAGGAGGTTCCCTACACGGAGCATCTCTCTATGCCCGTTAGCAGATTTCCACCTTGCTGCCCTCAGCCTACACCTATAAATCGGTGCGTTATGCCTCGACGCCCGGAGGTTTAGGTTACATCGGTTTATCGGGGGCCCATATATCCGATATGCCTTCGGTACGTTCAAACTTGATCAGAGTGGGCCGCACACGGATCGGTCCTCAATCGACACGGACAGAGCTGCGCACACAAGACTCTCTCTTGCTGCGCCCTAGCCCCTGCCAAGTCTCATTTTCATTACTAAGGTGATCTCACATCACTCGAACCAATCCCGTGTGTCCCAAGCCTAACTCGCGAGTAGATTCCAACTACTCGACTTGTACTGAAGTCCTATGAATCATTAAGCATAGCCTGTCTATTCGAGGCCCTAGACACTACCCTCACTCTTGGGGAAAAATTTCTGGTTATGCAGTTGGGTATTCATCCATCCTACACCTAATGCACATACACACTTCACACTACGTATGTAAACAAAGTAAAAACTTTATAAAAGGCTTAATGCAGACCGGGGCTTGCCTTGTTGCTGCTGGTCAGTAGTTAGGTCTTCTTCCGGAAGGAGGAAGTCGAGCACTTCCGGGGTCTCCTCGCCTTCAGCGACTACACGTTAATGAATATGCACATAAGCTTAATTGTAAAGATTTTGCTACAGGTTCTAATAATAAGTTTTTAACAACTGGAACTCTGTTTAGGAATTTAAAATGAAACTGGGGCTAGTGGTTTGGGTTTGGACCTAAGCACATGATCAAGTGCTAAGTGGTTTTCCCCCTCTTCCTTATTGATCATCTCAAGTGGTTAAACAGAACAGGGGTGATCCAGAGCTCCAATAAATATGAGAATTTTTGTGTGAGTTCCTTGTCACAATAGAACCCTCTGGACCAAAGATTAGCACTTTTCATAGTGTGGTTTGTTCAGAATAATTTTCTAAGCAATTAAGCAAAGAAGAATTAATTCTGAGATAACACCCATGTCCATGCCAAACTTAGTGAAATACAATTTCCAGTATAGCTCATAGAGTTTGCATGAATTTTCCTAGCATTTTTTGGAGCTAAGATCTGTCCAGAACTGAATTTCCAAGTTTTGGAAATTCTCTGAAAATGTTTCTGTATTCAATTGAACACAGCACCTTCAAATCTGAATTGCCCTGATCAAATCAACTCCAAATGGTCTGAAACTTTTACAGGGGTGCACTAACATCCTAAATATTATTCTGGCAAAATTTGAGGATTGTTGGATGAACCAAACTCCCTCTAAAATTCTTTTCCTGAAAAGATTTAAAGAATTTTCCAGACTTAAATAATTGGTTTCATACAAATTGGGTTGCATATTTGGATAGATATATGCAAGATGAATCCAACCCAATTTTAATCACTAAATTTGGAGCTTCCTATCAAAAGTTATGAGGTTCTAAAGTTTGAACTAAATCTGAAAATCTAAATAAACCGGGGAAAAGTTTAAATTCTGACCATGGGCCCATCACACACGTGTCACTGCTGGAGCTGAGCCACACGGGGCCGCAGACCCCTTCCCGTGCATCCACACTGGATCCCGGGGCCGCAATCGATCCGCATTTTAAACCTCCCGTCGCTGACACGCGGGGCCCGCCGGTCGTCTTCCTCCTCGGGCCAGTTCATTTTCCCGTGCCGCCCCCTCGCCGGCACCTCACTGGAGCTTGCCGGACCCGGCTTCCCGGCCGCCTATCGGCCGTAAACTCGCCGCCTGGGCCTAAATTCGTGCGCTGAACACGATGGCACCATCTTCCCCGGCTGGCGGTGACCCTAACCTAGCCGGCGACGGTGCAGCGGCTCGGGGTCACTTCGGCTATGTCACCCGATGCTTCTAGCCCTCCAAAACCTTGGTAAAAGGTCTCTACAGCATCGGGGGATCCCAGGGAAGGTCGACAGTGCCATGCAACAGCTCGGGGAAAGCTCTAACCTAGCTGTCACCGTGAGCCCGATCCTTCCCGCCATAGCCGCGGTTGGAAAAACGGAAAATACGCCGGCTACAGCCATAATCAAGCTAGGGTTGCGAAGTAAACTTGGGTGCCGTCAAGTCTGGCTCCTGTGAGTGCAGTTTGATGGGCTCTAAGCAAATAGAAGTCGGGAATTTGCGGGTTTCGTACCAGAAGGTGGTTCTGCACCGGCTGAGAGTAGTTTGCAAAATACGCTGGCAATGATCAATCACTTGGTCCAGGCTTTGGGGTCGAGCAGCGTGGAGTCTTGGCGCATCCAAAACTTTTCTTGCTCGGCCATGACAAGCTCTCTGCTGGGCTGTCCACGGGAGCACCTTTGCTCGGTTCGTCCCGGCCGCCGCGAAGAACACAGTTTTCTCGGGTTGTGGTGGCTCAGTTCGACAGGAAATGGTGTGTGCGGATCGGGAGAAGTCCTGTGGTGCTGTTTGGTGAGCTGCCGAGGCTTGCCCACGATATGAAATCGCTCCCGAGTGAATTGATCACGGCGGCTGCTCTTCGGTGTCCTAGCGTGCGAGAGGGCAGGGCTGGGGTCTTCTCGGTGCTGTGGCGAGCTGGGGCACGGCTGAGAGTTATTACTCCCCACGAGGAGCTCGCCAGCGCGAGAGGAGGAGCAGGAGCTGGCGCCCGGTGCTTCTCGGTGGCTCACGGTGGAAATCTCGGCTCTGTTTCGAGTGAGCAAGACTTAACCCCGAAGGCTGCTGATCTTTATGCATTTTTAACCTCCCCAGTGACATGTGAGTCCCACCAGTCAGTGCTCCCCTATCCCTCAAAAGATCTCAAAAAACTTGGCAAGTGACCAATTCAAATGTTTGGAGCTAAAACTGAGCTACATTTGTATGGTTGGACAAATTTCCCCCAAATTCAAATGTATATTTGAATTCTTTGCACATTTGGATCCTTTTTGGAAAAATGGGTAGCAAACCTTTTCAACAATTACTGAAACTTTGCCTACCCACTAATTTGGACCTAAGGAATCCAAATATGCACTTTGATTCTTGTGTTAGCTGCTGCAACCAAGAGTTTGAATACAACAGTTTTGAATCACCATTATGTCCTCCCCTCATTTGAATTTGAGTTGGACATTAGTTCAAATTCTGATTTTCAAACCCTCCCATTGCACTTGAGTACTTCAACTCAGTGGTCTTAATCCAACTAGGTCCAAACATGTAATTGACTCTAAGTTGGTTTTAGAACAACCTCTCATGTGTTATCATATGTGTATAAATCCTACTTTGTGAAAGTTAGGCCTTTCTCCTCTAATCACTCTTTTGATGGAGGTTACTTGCTCTTCACAATTTTTCACAAGATATCCACAACAAAAACTGTGGTGTTGTGAGGTGATGAAAAGTTTTTGCAAGTCCTTTTTCTTGGGATTTTACATTCACCTTGTTGACGGGGAAGGGATCTGTGGCAAGCTTCATTTGGTGGCTATTACCGAGTGTCAAGCGGTCGTCATTTATAGCCGATTGTACCTGTCGACGAAATAAGTTGCAATCGTTAGTTTAATGAGAGTATGAGCCATGCCACTTACAATAGCGTTTGTTGGCTAGATGCTCGGGTGGTGGGATAGCATGTCCATTCTTAAGCTTGATCACCCGGTTATGCAAGAGCACGTCGAAGAGTTTATCACACTTGTTACGTCGAAGGTGAACTTGACCTCCTTCTTCCCAGGGCTGGGCTTCAAGAACATACAAGCTAGGGGCTTGTTCTTGTGGTTTTCCATCCACAAGGCCCCACAAACGTCCATCTCATCATCGCTGGTCGAGACTTCCCCGAGGTTGTTAACATATTGCTTCTCTTGGTCCCTGTAGTTGTTTCCTTGAACCGGCCGTGTGCCTTAGCTTCTTTGGCTTGGTTCTCACATACCAGAGCTCACTGCAGGACTTGGTTGACATCTCCGAACTCCATGCCCTCCATATTCTCTTTGAGGTACGGTAGAAGTCCTGCAAACGCTAGATCATCCAAATCCTTTTCCCCTATGGTTAGGCTAAAGCATTTGTTCCGGGTTTCCCTAAACCTTTTGATGTATTCGGTCATAAGTTCATTATGTTTTTGCCTGACTGCGGTTAGATGAAACAATCTAAGTTCAATCTCACCAGTATTGAAGTACTCGTGAAACTTTCGTTCCAAACACGGCCAGGTGATGACAAAATTAGGACCTAACGAGATAAACCAGCTAAAGGCCGTGCCGGTCAGGGACTACAGAAACAATCTTATCCAGTGTACATCTGTTATTCCTATGTCACTACACTGGATCAAGAATTGGCCTACGTGTTCTTGTGTGGTTTTTGAATCCTCCCCACTAAACTTAGAGAAATCAGGCACCCTGAAACTCCTGGGATACGGGACATTATCATAGTGGTCGGGGTAAGGCTTTTGGTAGTTTCCGATGTTTGCTCTGGTCATTATCCCGAACTCCCTAAGTGCCTGACCACTTGATCTCTAAGCTCATCGCGTGGAGCATTGTTTGGTGCTATGGGAGGTTTTGGCAAGTTGCAAGGTGCGACCTGTGGTGGTGGTGGAGGAAAACATGCGTCAGGTACTGGCCCGAGCGGTATACCACTGCCGGTGGGTGGCACGGAAGGTTCATACGCGATGGTTTGGTAATACGGTTATTGCATGTTCATGATTGGATGCCTAGCTTGGACATAAGATGACGGCATGCAAGGTGATGAGGTACTCGCTACATTTGTTGCTGCACTACTCGTGTTGATATCTACGCGTCCCCCCCCCCACCTCGTCTTGCACTTGCTGGATGGTAGATCAGATCTGCCGATGAAGGTTTCAAACTATGTGTGTTCTACATCAGCCCTAAACGTGTTGAAAGAGTCTTTAAGCCTATCTGCTACCAAAGATGTCATATGCTCTAAGTCCACAGTGTACTTTGTAGCTACCGATACATCTATGAGTTGAACTAGTTCTTTGAGGGATATGTGCGCTTACCTTGTGTGATGTTGCATCAAGCATGTCGGCCTTCTAGACGATGCCTCCTCGCATCTTCTGGAAACATGCTACCTTGTATTGTAGACGTACCATCTTTTCTTCATGTATCTCTAGCTCCAACTTCCCTTGGATGCGTTTACGGTCCTCCGACGAGAGATCTTCGAGCTGGACGTCGATGAGGTTGCTCACGTCGATGGCTTTGTCATCGGCCTTCCTCCTGGATGCATCTGCCATGATCTTCACGGTTTGATCGGTACAAGATCGTGCCGGTCGTTGAGTAGATGTGCTTGCCGATGTCATTGACGTCGCTCCCCAGCGGAGTCGCCAATTCTGTTGGTGAACAGATTGTTGGAGTCACATGTTTTGTGATGAATCTCGATGTTAGTCACTGAAACTTAGATAAATGAGGAGTTTCTGTGATACAAACGTGATATGTCTCACTTTTGTGGAGAGAAACCGGATGCTTTTCTCGGCAAAGCACAAAAGAGCTATGAACTACGCCTAAGAGCTATGAAAAAACAAAGAACGAGTAACTAACAATTTTTTTATCAAATTCGGTTTCAGCTTATTATCCTTGGTAGAAGGCTACCTTTATATAGCCTTGGTACAAAGCTTGACGACTCTATCTATTCTAAGTTTAAACTAGGACTCTCTAATCTTTATATTATCTCTAAGGCACGTATATATGAAAGTATCATGCAGAAACCTTCTAGAACGTTGACAAGATGAACATAAAAAAATTAAATTGTTTGAATCCACCTGAGAAACACTAAGTCTTGCTCCGGCCTTTGTATCTTGCGGTTTAGCTCGTTTATCTTGCGGCCACGAGATAAACTTGGTCTCCCAAAATGGACTCCCACCCAGGTGCCCGCATCTTGGGTTTTCAAGGTAAAACTGTCTCCCGCAAGCTGATTCTCGGGTTCGGGTAGATACTCTCACTGGGATCGTTTGCACCTTGAGTTTCCAAGATAAATAGCTCCCCGCAACCTGTTTTTTGGTGTCTCCCACCTGCAAAACACAACCATTTTTTGTATCCAACACATGGCTGCTAGAACAATACAAGTCATTGGTAGAACAGCTAGCATCTATCATATTTTTCTTATCAGATACAGCAAGCTTTTTGTTCTTTTCTACCTCTAGCTCAATCTTAGAAAGTGTGGAAGCATGCTGGTCTCTTAGATAGGACAATTGTTCATAAATCAGCTCACAAGAAGAACAAGAATCATCATTAGAAATCAATGATTTCTAACATTCAATTTCATATTCTACTGAGTCAATTTTAGCATCGTACTTCATATGTTTTATTGTCGTTTTCCTCAGGAAGAGTGCCAAGGCGACAAACAACATTAGAAAGGTCTTCACATGAGAATTTACCTCGTCATTGTCACTGTTCAGTCCAGACTCCATCGTGCTTGAGCTTGAGTTGCTTGCCATGAGACACAAACTCGCCAATGTTTGCTTCTTGTTCTTGTTCTTAGGTGAATTATCCTCATCATTATCACTTTTGATGTCAAGATCGCTCATGTTGTTTTGTTCTAGCACGGAGAGGACACAGTGCACCACCTTGCTGTTCATAACCCTATCTTGTTCTTGCTGTTGTTGTTGGAGGAGGGCTTGGTGACCTTGCTGTATTTTCATCCTAGGAAGTAGAACCTGAAAAGTTAGGGCAGTTTGCACGAAGATGTCCCAACTCATCACATTCAAAGCATCTTTGAGAGCCACCACTTCCTCTCATCTTAGTTCTCACATTTTGCAATGCCTTTAAGAACCGATTTGAGAGAAGTGCTAGCTCCTTCTCCGGGAACTCCTCAACCTGTTCAACGGTTAGAGAGGACAGCAAAGCAAGTGTACCACATAATGAAGATTGGCTAGAGCTACGCATATCACATTGTGAAAAAAATGCAAGAGGCTTGTGGGGGTTTCATGTGAGATTATGTCTAGTTCATAAGTTTTTAACTTAGAGTATGAAACGTCTAATGTAAGTGTACTCATGATAGTAGACTCACATATAGAGGTGACTTTCATCTCTTAAAATGACATGTCTAATACACTCACCAATTTTGTTAAAACATGCAAGAAAATAATTATCTAAGGGCTCACCGGGGCTCATCTCGAAGCGCATGTACTCCTTCTTGTACATGTCCTGTCATACTTCCTTGGTGGTGTTAGAGCCTTCATGGTAGTCGCACAAAGCCTTCCACATGTTATTTGCTGACTTCAAATAGATAACACGATCAAAGTCACCTTGGGTTAGTCCTTGGATTGTCAAATTGCAAGCCTTGTAGTTGTTATCGACTTCCTTCATGTTAGATGTTGTCACGTATTCGTTTGATGGCACAAAAAAGGGCTTGAAGACTATCCAGATAGCAAAGCCTTGCGCTTGAATGTAAGGCTCCATCCGAGCCATCCAAACCTGGAAATCAATGTCATCGAACACACACAATTTTACAGAATATCTCTCCATTGAATCTAATCTAAAAACCAGTAAAGATTATTAAATTAATGCAACTTGGCTCTGATACCACTTGTATGATCGAAGGATACAAGATAAGCTAGCAAAGGGGGGTGAAAGGTAGATGAAACAAAAAAATCAGCGGAAGACTTGACCCCTCAAAAAAACTGATCTATCTCAAAAAACACGTGTGTGCGAGTAGGTTCTCTAACCTCAAACATGATAAAAACTCTATAGAAGGAAGATAAACAACTTAGGAAGCCAACACAATAAGAATAACGTGAATACATTGAGTAAATCTCAAGATATGATAAAAAACATGATCAAAGGTCAATCTGATCTACCTGAGCAATGATCTAATATGATAAGTTGTAAAAACTCTTTAGTTACGTGTGAATTGTGACTCCAATAACCTTAAAATATTCAAATATGATAGAAAATTTAGTTGTGAAGATAACACAAAAAGAATCACGTCAATTGGACGGGTAGAACTAAAGTTATGGTTCAAAATGTGATTAAAGGTCGGCTGAAAATAAACGAACATGAGAAACAGAATGCGTATGAAGAAAAACAGCGCCCGAACAGCGAAAAACAAAGGTTTCGGATCATGATGCAAAATCATGGCACCAACCACAACTTTTACCTCAAAACACATGAAAGCCAGCTGCAAAGAATACCTCCCTCGTAGTCAACTCCCTTCTATTTATATCAACAAGCCTCAGGCTACCAAAACACCCAACTAGGACACCTTCGAAGCAATCCTATTCGACTATAACACCACCTAACATACATCGACTCTATCTATTTGCACATGCATCACAACCTCTAACCTTCCAAAACTATTTAGGCCCAGCCAAAAGAGTTATAGACACAAACAACTCAAAATCTGACCTTAACTTGGACACTCCAGCCCGGACTTGCAACCAACTTTGATTCAGATGTTTTCTGGCCAAAACAGCCTGATTTCTTAATAAAACGTGTATCCGCGCCACCAAATTCTGACTACGACTCGGCTTCACGTCCAAACCTATCGAAAACCAACTTTTCATGTCCGGACATGTTGTAATCACACCACAAACTTTTGACAACCTCCACACATGTTCAAATACCTTCACAATGGCTTAGCGGAAGGCCACGTCCATGCACTCTTTACACATGTGCACACCTTCCAAACAGATTCAACCTTCACTCTTCATCATCCAGACATGTTGGAATCACGTCACAACCTCGTGCCATCACTGCATTTGTTCCCATGACACTCACATATATTTGCATCACCACTTGACAAGTCTCAAGTACCTTCATATGCACCATTCTTGATCCAAACATGTTGCATGACACCTTTGATCTCCTCAACCACAATTCCTCCTAAATTTGGTTGTTTAACATTAACTTCTCCCTAAGTTTAGTTCAAGGACCATCATCACGAGCCATGTCTTGATCTCAAGCAACACCTGCACATTAGCAAACAACCAATTCTTTGCGAGCACAATTCCATGACTTGACTCTCATTAGTCCACTCCACAACACTTTGCATGACAGCCTCACACAAACATGTTGCTCACATTTAAGCCACCATAACCACCACAAAATCTCAAAAACTCAGTACATAAGAACCAAACATTCTCTCCTACACGTCAAAGGCAGGCTTAACACTTCCCATGTCAAACCACACGTCAAGCACTACATGAATGCTCAAAACTTTACGTGAACTTCACTTTAACACTTTATTGCCAATGTATTCAGCACCTAGGTATTACAATCTTCCCCTTGATGAATGCATTGGCAACATTAGCTACAACCAACACTGGCTCATTCACATTTCATGAAAAGTTTTGACAAAAAGAAATGATTTCTCCCCCTTTGTGAAGAAACTTGCCGTGTTTAAACAGGTCAACATGGATAGTACGAACACCAAAAGTGATGAAGATAAAGACATTTCGCCCAAAAACAATAGCATGAAGCAAACATTAGAGAGTTTGTGTCTTGTGGCAAGCAACACAAGCTCAAACATGATGGAGGCTAGATTGAACAACGACAATGATGAGGTAAATCCCTCATACGAAAACCTTTCAAATATTGGTTGTCTTCTTGGCACTCTTCTTGAGAGAAAAGTATAGGAAACATAGCATGTACAATGCTAAAATTGACTCACTAGAACCTGAAATTGAACGTTTGAAAACTTTGATTTCTAGTGATGATTTTGGTACTTCTTGTGAGCTGATATATGTTCTAGTTGTCCTCTCTTAGAGATGTGCATGCTTCTACACTTGATTAACTTGAGCTTGAGATTGAAAAAGAATAAAAAGCTAATTTAACAAGTACTAAAAACATGAAATATACTAGCTGTTGAACTGATTTACATTGTTCTAGCTACCATGACCTTAATGTGAAATTGCATGATCTTAGGGAAGAAATTGTAGCTTTAAATGATGCTTTACACACACATGAAGTTCGTTCTTATTTGAATTGTAAATTAAAAAAAAACTTCATGTGAAAATTGTGTAGGTCTGTCAAGAAATCTGATGGCATGCATAGGACTCTTAAGCATGGCAACAACTCACTATTCTTTTAAGTATACGTGGATGATATTATCTTTTGATGTGCATCTTGCAATTTTGTTTTCAGCTATGATAAGTTTAGAATTTGAGATTAGTATGATTGCAGACCTCATTTACTTTTTAGGTTTGCAAACCAGACAAACCAAGCTGAGAACCTATGTGCATCAAATAAAAATACAAAACACGTGCATCTCTTCTTATATGAGACAAAACACGTGCACCTCTTCTTAAATATCAGTCTTTAAGAATTTCCAAAAAAATATTTTTTGAGCTGCTTACATTGAGCCCGAAATTCCAACAAGAGGTAGGTGTCTAGCAGCGTCACTACGTGGATTCGTTCAAGGGTCTCGAGTTGAGGATTGATTCCGGGGCCAGAATGGGTGGGAAACGCCGGGATGGGCTGGGATCCAATCCTCGTTGGTCTTAACGGAAGGACTTTTTTTCTTATTTCCTTTACATGCGTATTAGTACGAACATCTTATAAGCTTGTGCGTACGAACAGTCATTCATCCTTTATCAAGACAAAACTCAACTAGGAGAATATGAATTCTTTATATTTCATATACGCTGTAAAAACTGATCCTCTTGCGTGTCTGCCTGCTGTACAGTGTATTACGTTTTTTTTTCTTCGTACAAACTCTTCACAGATTTGACGCGTACTATGTGTATTTTCCTCTGCACAAACTCTTCAAAGATGTTATTCTCTTGAACAAACGTTTCAAAGATATCATCAGGAACTGTCAGAACGGTTTATGATATCAGCTGATGCTAGATAGATGATATTGTGCTACTCGAGAGAAAGGTTCCTGATTTCGCGTTGCTGATCAGCAATCCCTTTCGCCAACCGTGACGGCAGAGGAAGCAAGTCAGCTGACGCTACAGTAGCAGATGTGCTCTGTAATTTTGGATTGAACCACCTTCTTAAGGTAAGGCCATTGATCCTCATTCTTCCATGTGACTCTTCCCCTTGGTATGAAATTCCTAATCGCCTCAAGAGGGCACCAACTGCTTGACCAATCCTGTACATCATAATCCATACCAGCCTCATCAAAAAGTTGTTTGACGCACAATGCAAATTCTTGAAAGAAATTTAAGCAGAAACAACAGAAAGATGCTTCTCTTTTGATTTTTGACTCGGGACTTCATGTAGTAGTATAGTTGGCCACATAATAAAATCACAATAGGATGCAGTACATAAAACGAAAGCCAAAAACCAAACATTCAGACAAACTTGAACACTAGTAAATAAAGATTGATTAACTGGGCAATGCATGCAATTCTACCTTCCAGCAAGTTTAAGTGTTTTCTCTCTTTCGTCAAGGTCAACTTGTTTCTTTTCTGTAGGTAATAAGATTGTCACATTTGGTAACCTTGCACCTGCATGGCAGATAATTGTTAGAAATAATGCCTAGTATTATTCTATGCTATAATAGTGTCCCTTTTTTACTAGGATGTGAGCCAGGAATCTCATTACGTTGCTACTACCTAGAAATAACATAACCTTCAAGACAACTGTATTGGAAGAAAATGAATTTGATTAACACCAATAGGCTGTCAAGGGGATACATATATAGGCTGTCAAGCCTCACTCAAAAGACCAAAATACCCCTGCCTAATGACAGTGTTATCCCTAATACAATGAGTACTCTAATACCCCGCAGCCCCAACATCTAGCCACTGCAGATGTTGAGACTGGACCGAAACACGAAGAACACTGACGAAGGGAGCCCCTTCGTGAAGATGTCGGCGAACTGCGATGACGTCTGGACGTGAAGAACCCAATCCTCACCAAGGGCAGCCTGCTCGAACAAAGTGGAGGTTGATCTTCACATGCTTCGTGCACTGGTGTTGGACGGGGTTGGTGGAGAGGTAGACGGCGCTGACATCGTCGCAGTAGACCAACGTGCTCCGAGCGAGTGGAGCTCTTGAAGCAGCTGCTGAAACCAGGAGGCCTCAGCCACACCGTCCTCAGCACTCGAGTGAGACACCACGTGCTGCCGCTTCAAGGACCAGGAGACGAGGTTGCCGCCCAGGAAGACAACGTAGCCGGAGGTGGATCGGTGTGTGTCCGGACAACTCGCCCAGTCAGCGTCGGTGTAGACGACCAACTCAGATGACAAGTCACGGTGAATGAGAAGGTCATAGTTGAGGGTGCCCGCACATACCGAAGGATCCGCTTCACAACAGTGAGGTGCGGCTCCCGTAGATCATACATGTGGAGGCACATCTGTTGAACCGCGTAGGAGATATCCGGCATGGTAAAGGTTGTAAAAGTCCCAAAACTTGTAGTTGCAAGACTTGAGTTATGAATAAAGTTGGGTTCAAATTTAATAAAATGGGACTTACAATAACTTTTATACACATGAGGATGTACATGGATGTCTAACCAACCTAGCTCTAATATTCAATTGAGATGGGTTAAACCAAGGTTGGATTAAATATTTAAATCCCATGTGTAAAGTTTACATGTGCAGGACATTATTTCAAAGTCCACTTTTGAATCACGTAAATTCAAATGTGACAATCTTAAATAAAGGATACAAACTGTGGTTGCGAACATTCTAAGTGCAGCAGCCAAATTCAAATTTTGAATCCATATTTGATGTTTTCAGTTCCAAGATAGGGGGTGGAAAATTTTGAGAAAATTTTGAGATACTTTGATATGTATGTGAAAGAGGTTTTGAATTTATTTGAAATTTGAATTCAAATTCAAAACTGAAGTAAACCTTGTCAACTTCCCAAAGGGATGTCAAATTTGAACTCCTCGGGACTGAATTTTACAACAGGCCAAATTTAGAGGTATTTTGAGAGAAAAGAAATGACGGACCCACTTGTCACTGAGAGCAGTAGACTTACACCGGAAGTAACTCGTTGCGTTGTTCTCTCTCGGACACCTGAGTCAACTAGCGTGTGTCACCGAGGGAAGTGTTACCGCCACCTCCCGAGCGAATCCCGGCTTGTTTTTCCTTTTGCCCTTATCGGCTCACGTCGGGAGCTCGTCACCTCACAAACCGCCTCACCATAGCTGCTTGGCTATTATCACGTGTCCCTCGACGAAAACTCTTCCGCACGCGAAGTACACTTTACCAAGTGATTTGGACCACCCGCCAAATTTGGGAGCAATCAAGAGGGATAAGAAGTAGAGTCTAAAGGTGGGCCCCACATGTCATTGAGACAACTAGACTTGCACCCTAAGTCATTACTCCCTGTTCACTCGAGGCAACCGAATTGTTCTCCCAGCGCCACCACATGCAACCCCGAGGCCACCTCCTGCTGCTGTGACGTGCTGGCGACCAACTCCCGCCCTCATCCGCTCACGGGGTGCTATTTCCGCTCACAAGCCGCCACACTGAGGCTTCACGGCTCCCTCGCGCTGAACTGGGCACAGACCGCCGCCGCTTGAACTCGATCGAGAACTCGGCAAAACCATCGCGTACAGCGCCCCTCCTAGCGGAAAACCACACCGGTTGCTCGCTCTCTACCTCCTCGGCGCAAAAACATTCGAGTTTCGGCCCTCCTAACCCTAGCTCGGTGGTTCTTGGCGGCGACCGAGAAAACAACAGGCACCAGCTCAACGTGGGCAGCTCGGACCGAAGACTTTCACGGCTGAGCTAGGGCACTCCGAGACGCGCCGGATCGCCGCGCTGCTCCTCGCTAAGTCTCAGCTCAAGCCGTGGATCATCGAGCTCCAATTCGATGTTTTTCTCCCAGCGCATACACTCGGACCTCCGGGTAAGAATCTGTCGAATTCACCCTCAATTCTCGTCCTTAGGCCACCAAATCGTGCACACGCGAACTAGACCGGCTAGCGGTTGATTTTCCTTCACAACCCTAGCTAGAAACCGACGGTGTACGAGTTATTTCATGTCTTCCCAAGCTCGAACGTCATCACAACTCTTGGGCGCACGGTGAAAGCAGGGTAGGAGCCGTTTCCGTGCTTGCTTGAGTCTTTGCCGAGCTTCCCTAGCATCCAAGGATCCTTTAGAGCCGATCAAGCGGGCTAGGACCACCGGCCGACTGCGCCGAACCTCTTCCGAGGCCGCCGCACGTCGCCGGCACATTTTCAATCTCCTAGCGTCCATACCAACCTTGCCAATGAGTTCCCCGACCACGAAAACCCCCGGGCGGCGAGTCTCCGGCCAAGAACCCCACTCCGGTGAGGCGTCGCCTTGGTCCGGTGAGGTCGGTGCGTGTTCGCGAGAGAGAGCGGGCGAGAGGTAGGAGAAGGCAAGTGGCCCACGTGTCAGCGACCGAAATTTTAAAAAGCTGACCAACTGTGGCTCTGGGATCTCTTGTGGCTGTACGCCAAAATGGTGTGGCCCGGTGTGGCTGGAATCCTAGTGGCTGGAGTTTAAACCGTGGGCCCAATCTATTTACAATAGAAAAATAATTCTAGATTTAGCTCCAACTTTTAAAATTCATAACTTGGTGTAGGAAACTCCAAATTGAGTGATTCAAATTGGGTTGGATTCATTTTGCAAAGATCTATCCAGATATGAACCACAATTTGTATGAAAGTCAATAATAAATTCTGGATAATTCTTTTACGATTTTCTATAAAAGAATTATGGAGTAAGTTTGGGTAAGCCAAAAATTCCCAAATTTTGCCAAAATATTCCTTAGGATGTTATTGAACTTCTAGCAAAAGTTTATATCATTTGGAGTTAATCTGAGTAGGAATTTCCTGAGTACAATCTACTGTGCTCAAAATTATTCAAAAACTTTTTCAGAAAAAGTTTCACCTTTGAAAAATCCATTCTGGGCAATCCTTAGCTACAAAAATCATACGAAAATTCAGACAAGATCTAGGAGCCATACTTGAAAGGTCAGTTCACTTGATTGGGCATGAAAATGCACATTACTCTAGAATTAATTCCTTGTAGCATAACTGCTTATAGAATTATTCTGGAGGAACTACTCAATGAAAACTTCTGAATTTTGGACCAAGGTACTTTCTTGTGACCAGGAACTCACATGTAAAGTTTCATCTCAAGGTGAGCCTTAGAACTCCTTGTATTAAGTTTCCATTCTTATGTATATGAGAATTACATAGGAAATCTTGAGGGAATTATGAGGGACACCATTTCCATTCACTTTAGCTGCAATTTGGCAAGCTAAGTTACTGAGTAGAGTATGACTTGCTGTGAAAGTTTTGAAGTCAGTGGAGTTTCTAATCTTCAGTTTCATTCAAAGCTTATCGGTAATCTCATATATCTATTATGCAACATAAACCATTAGGATGTAAGTTCCTATAGGCAGAAGGGTTTTTCTCTTTAATTTCTCAGCACAACAGAGGCAAAACATCCCTTCTTAGCACTTCCACACCATCCTCTCTTCTTAATAAGTTTAAGTTTTAAATTATCTAGTTTGCATTATGAAACTATACATATACATTTCGATAGTGCTTACAACGAAAGCGGTCAACGACGGAGTCGACGGAGTGAATTCATGGAAGTGAATCAGTTGATCAAGCCCCGAGGAAGAGAAGACTCTAACTGAATTATATACTACTAACCAGCAGCAACAAGTCAAGCCCCGATTTGCATTTAACAAGTTTTATAAAGTTTTACTTTATATACACATAGCTTAAGGTATATTTGTGCATTAGGTGTAGGATGGATGAAACTCAAATGCATAGCCAGATTATTCCAACAAGGGTGTGGGTAGTGTATAAGTCCTCGAATAGTATATGCTCCGCTTAATGTGTATAGACTTCGGTACAAGTCGAGTAGTTGGAATCTACTCGCGAGTATAGACGTCGGGACACACGGGATTGGTTCGAGTGATGTGAGATCTCTTTAGTAAGAAAATGAGACTAGGCAGGGGGTAGGGCGCAACAAGAGGAAATCTTGTGAGCGCAGCCCTATCCGTGTTGATTGGGGACCGATCCGTATGCGGCCCCGATAAACAAATTTTGAACGTATCGAAGGCATATCGGATATATGGGTCACGATAAACCGATGTAACCTATACCTCTGTGCGTCGAGGCATAACGCATCAATTTATAGGTGTAGGTTGAGGGCAGCAAGGTGGAAATCCGCTAACGGACATAGAGAGATGCTCCGTGTAGGGAACCTCCTGTCCGTTTGGGTGCGACCGGTTCAACGTTTGGGCTGTTGGGTGAAAGACTGTCCCGTACGACACGGAGTGAGCATGCTGTGTGCAGCTCCGTGTGTGGGCGTACGTGACGTGCTATTCGGGTATCACTGCATGTGTATATCAAGTCGATTCTCCATCCCTCACGATGAGGAGTACCGTTTGTTCACTGAGTCGTGACGTAGATAAATTATAGAATATTGTGATTCAATTCTACTGCTATGTATAAATTGTATTGCTACATGTGTCACTAAATATTGCTCACTAAATTTCAGATTCATGAACCGTTAACTTATGACTAAAAGAGGAATTAAAGATGAACTTGTGGGCGTGTCCTTTGCTGCAATATGCCATCCCATGTTGGTTATGAACTGCATTAGAGTTTCATGTTTAGGTGAGTCGATTAAAACTTGCTGAGTCATTGTGCTCACAGTTGCTTCTATGAGTGTTTGCAGGTGAGGATTACCCCACGGACTCAGGGTATGAGTCCATCGGCGAGGGCAGGCCCGGCCCTAAGCCAGTGCCCGAGGGGCGACCGCCCCGGGCCCCCGAAAATTAGGGGCCACCATCTGCTTATGTGGATTTAATCAGCCCAACTTAGAAATTAAAACATATAGCTTCAGGGTAAAGCACAGTTGCATAGCAGATGAGAGGAGCCGGCCACAGAATCACGCCGCCGCCTCAGCCCTCAGGTATTTCTATTGGTCAGATGCTGCAAAACAGCTGAATTGCTTAACAGCTAAAGACGTACTCGATTTCATATTCTCGGCTGTCGCGACCCACGATCGTGCGATGTTGCTAGACTGATCAACAGCTACAATCTCCAACAGTTACGATCTCGTATTCTTGGCTGCTGCCGCCTGCCGGGCGTCGGCTGCCGCGACCCGCGACCGTACGTGTGCGACGTTGCTGCTCAACACTCAAGTATCAGGTTTGCATTGCTCCCTATGTTTTGTGTATGTTGTCAGTGATTTTTATTCATTGATCAATCTACGTATACTCTTAGACCAATTGTTTTCTCTTATTTTTCTAACCTTCTCTCATCTATGTGTATACTAATCAGACTTAATTGAGTGATTGTTC
Organism: Neostapfia colusana; assembly: GCA_030760725.1. Classification (NCBI taxonomy): domain Eukaryota; kingdom Viridiplantae; phylum Streptophyta; class Magnoliopsida; order Poales; family Poaceae; genus Neostapfia; species Neostapfia colusana. Next base: position 27,894,125 of record JASWHV010000019.1, on the reverse strand, counting down.
AAAATCTTAGATATAATTTCAGATATATTAGGTACTCGAACTAATTTTGATTTGTATATCGAGTTTAAATTACTAATAATTTTTATTTTTAATTCGTAGGATTGTTCTCACCCAATCAAATTATGTCATCCATTAGAAAGTATCCATCAGGCAGTGAGAAAAGAAGGAAAAGGCAACGTCAAGATGAGTTGACTGAATCACAGAAAGGTGCCATTGACAAATTTTTTAAGAAAGCACACCCTTAAAAAAACACAGATGAGTTGGCGATAACTGTTGTGCAACAACAAGCTAAGGGGATGTCACATCAAAATGTTTAAATCAACAATGATGATAATAATGTAAGTGATCATGAGAATTCGCCGGTTACAGAAGTTGCTTGCGATGATGAAGAACCAGTTTTTTCTATTGATATTTACGATCCTAGAAATTGGGAAAATCTTGATAACAAAGCAAGGGATATATTAGTGAAAAAAGGACCTATAAGAGAACAAAGTCTTGTCTTCCTGTAGATGGCAGATCTAGACATTTTTCATATGCTTATTATGATAAAGTAATGGAGAATGGAGAGGTACCTGACAGAAAATGGTTAGTTTATTCTAAGCATGTTGATAAAGTGTTTTGCTTTTGTTCTAAGATTTTCAAGTTTAACAACTTGAAGAGTTCTTTAGCATCTGATGGATTGAGAGATTGGAGACATCTAAGTGAAAGGTTGAAAGAACATGAAAGAAGTGTCGAGCATATCATTAGCATGAACTCTTGGAATGACAATTGATAAAGAAATGCAGAAGCTAATCAAAAAGGAGAAAGAACGCATGAAGCAAGATTAGTATCCATTGTGAAGTTTCTTGGTAAGCGGAGTTTAGCTTTTAGAGGATCCAACGAGCAGTTCTACAATGGAAAAAATGGTAATTTCTTAGCTTGTGTTGAGATGATTGCAGAATTTGACCCAAGAACACCTTAGACGCATTCAAAGCAAAGAAATTCATTACCATTACCTCAGCCATAAAATTCAGAATGGGTTGATTTTTCTTTTAGGTTCTAATATTATAGAACTTGTTAGAAAGGCCAAATACTTTTCCATCATTCTTGATTGTACTCCAGATGTGAGTCATCAAGAACAAATGACTTTGATAGTTCGTTGTGTTAATATGTCTGACAACAAAATAAAGATTGAGGAGTACTTTCTATCATTCTTGAAAGTGAATGACACATCTGGTTGGGAACTTTTTATTGTATTATTGGAGTCAATGAATTTTTTTGGTCTTAATATTTCTGATATAAGGGGCCAAGGTTATGACAATGGATCAAATATAAAAGGAAAACACCAGAGAGTGCAACAAAGGTTGCTTGATATCAATCGAAAGACTTTGTATATGCCATGTGCATGCCACAGTATTAATCTTATTCTTTGTGATATGGCAAATTCTAGTTGGAAAGCTGAATTGTTTTTTGGTGTTGTGCAACGGATATATGTGTAATTTTCTGGTTCTACTAAAAGATGAAAAGTGTTGCTTGACCATGTTTCAAATTTAACAGTAAAGTCGGTGTGCAATACTCGTTAGGAGAGTCATCAAAAGTGTTAGAGCAATAAGATATCAAGCACCACAATTAAGGTTAGCTTTGTCTCAATTACAAAAAGCTAGTGATTCCGAGCCCAGTACAAAGAGTGATGCTAAAAATTTATTTGATTTAGTTGGCAATTCTAAGTTTATTCTTGGTATGGTTATTTGGCATGACATCTTATTTGCTGTGGATACCGTGAGCAAAAAGTTGCAATCGCCATCAATGTGCATCGACTCTGCCTTGCAGCAAATTAAAGATATAATGCAATACTTTAATAACTATAGAATGAAGGGTTTCAATCTAGTTTGAAAAATACAAAAGAGCTTGCAACTGAAATAAGTGTAGAGCCATCCTTTCCAGTGAAACGCAAAGGTATGAGAAAGAAACAATTTGATGAATTTAGTTGCAGTGAGGAAGTAATATTGCAAGCTGAGAAGGACTTTGAAGTTAATTACTTTTTGGTCATGGTTGATATGGCGACAACCTCGCTAAAAAATAGATTTGAAGAACTCCCAAGTATTTAAAAATATATTTGGATTTTTACTAAGCTCAAGAACCTTGACATCATTGGATGATACTGATCTTACAAATTGTTGCACTAAATTTGCAAAAACTTTCTCTTCGGTTGATTCATGTGATGTGGATTTAAATGATCTAATATCCGAATTGAAGATTTTAAAGGTGACTTTGCCGGAAAGACAAATATCTGCTATGGAGATTTTTGAGTTTGTTAGAGAAGTGGACAGCTATCCCAATGTGTCTATTGCTTATCGAATCTTGTTTACTATGCCGATGACTGTTGCATCAGCTGAAAGAAGCTTTTCAAAGTTAAAGTTATTGAAAAACTATTTGAGATCAGCAATGTCTCAGGAAAGGCTAAATGGTTTGGCTACTTTATGCATCGAGAAGAGATTGTTAGATGAAATTGATATTGACTCTATCATTAGTGACTTTGTATCTAGAACTGTTAGAAGAAATTGTTTTTAAATGATATAGAGATAGTTTTGTTTTTAATTTAAACTTATTATTATGACATAATTATTGATAATTAAAATTATAATATAGTTACAGTCGATAAATTATCATGTTATGTTTATAGTCCATGAGGGCCCTAAATTTTAGTTTTGGCTCAGGCCACAAAAAAGTCAGGACCGGCCCTAGGCAAGGGCTACCCTCCGTCGGGGACCACGGCTGAGTGAGAGTCGTACACGTCACGCTAAACTGAGGAGTGGAGCTAGTGTGAGTTGTCCATAGGGCTGGACAACCGACTTTTGCTAGTTAGGTGGGCGTGAGTTGTAAAAATTTAGCTTCCGCATGTATAAACTCTGTACTTAGTTGTAAACTAAAGGTTTGTACTACTTTGTACATATTCAGTTGTTTTCTATATAATACAAGGTATGCCTTATGATGTGTGCTGTCAGGTGTCGCATTGTGCGGCACCACCCTTTGAGATCCTGGGCGTGCGGATTTCTGTCCGTCACAAAGGTGAGGTATTGGAGGGCACCTGCAATGCTCCTGTAAGCAATGGGATTGTTGTGGGTCCCATCGACAGAGGAGACCTTGGCCTGGGTATTCACCGGAGTCAAGCACGGCTTGCAATCAGCCATGCCCGCTCGGTGAAGGACATCTAGGCAGTATTGTCGCTGCTGAAGAAACGGACCATCATGTCAGTGCTCGACCGTAACACCCAGGAAGTGGTGAAACCGACCCAAGTCCTTCATAGCGAACTCCCACTGCAAAGCAGAGATGGTGCGTCGTAGGAGAGTCGTACTGGACGCCGTGAGGATGATGTCATCGATGTATAGAAAGATATACATAGTATCACCCTCATGTCGATAGACAAAGAGCGAGGTGTCCGACTTGACCTCTACAAAGCCTAGCGGCATAAGGAAGGAGGCAAAACAGCTATACCAAGCCCGGGTGCCTGCTTCAGACCATTCAGAGACTTGTTCAGCTTGTAGACCATGTCTGGATGAGCTGAATCAACGAACCTTGCTGGCGGACTGCAGTACACTGTCTCTATCAGGGTGCCGTGGAGTAAGGCGTTCTTGACGTCTAGCTGGTGGACTGGCCAGAACAACGAGAGAGCGAGTGACAGAACCGTGCGAACCGTCGCTGGCTTCTTGTGAACTCCAGGGCGTTGTGTTAAGCCCCGAAGTACCCACCAAGCCTTGTACCACTCCAGGGAGCCATCCGCCTTCTTCTTTAGCGTGAACACGCACTTGCCCGTGACAACGTTGCCATGACTGGTACGTGGCACCAAGTCCTAGGTCCGGTTGGCAAGCAGGGTCCCATACTCCTCTTCCATAGTGCGACGCCAATGAGGATCGGCGAGAGCTCTACAGACAGAAAATGGTATAGGCGAAATAGAGGAGTAGGCTATCGGTGGAGAAGTCGTTGACGAGAGGACAATGCTCGAGAACCGCGGACGAAGGGCCTCGACGGCCCGTTGAATCACCATCGAATGGATGTGACGAGGACCCCGGTGGAGCAGGGAAGGGTGGTAGATCAAGGACTCGGTGCGAGAGGAGGCTGGAGCACCAACCCGCGCTCGTCGTTGATAGACAAGAGCGGGGTTAGTGAAAAGAGACACCGAGGCTGCACGAGGCAGGACGACTGGGACACCGGGGTCGCGCGTGGCGCAGCAGGTAACGGGACGTCGGGGCCGCGCGTGGCGCAGCAGGCGGCGTCGGGGACGCCGGGGCCGCGCGTGGCACAGTAGGAGGTGTCGGGGACGCCGGGGCCACGCGTGGCGCAGTAGGTGGCGTCGGGGACGTCGGAGCCGCGCGTGGTGCAACATGTGGCACCGGAAACCCCGGAGCACCAACCCACACTCGTCGCTGATATACAAGAGCAGGGTCGGCAAAACGAGGCGCCAAGACCATCTGTGGCGCAGCAGGCGGCGTCGGGGACGTTGGGGCCACACGTGCTGTAGCAGGGGACACCGGGGCCGCACGATGCGCAGCAGGTGGTGTCGGGGACACTGACCCGCGCGCGGTGCAGCAGGTAGTGTAAGGGAAGCCGGGGCCACACGTGGCGCGGCGGGTGTCAGACCTGCAGGAGAAGTCCAAGGTAGTTGTATAGGAGCAACCTCGGGGTTAGTAGAAAAAAGAAAATCCAGCTCAGTAAGTCAGTAGCAGAGCCAGAGGAGGAAGTGGAGAAGAGAAAGGACTTGTCCAAGACGACGTGTCGGGAGACCAAGACACGGTGGGTAGTAAGATCAAGGCACCGGTACCCCTTATGATCGGGGGAGTACCCAAGGAAGACACACCGAGTCGAGGCACAAGCTTATGTGGGGTCGTGGCTGGCAGCGCAGCGGCGACGACTGGCTGGAGAGGCGCAACGGCGGCGGATGGCGACGCGCCGGCGGCAGCCGGGAAGGTGCAGTGGCAGCGGCCGGAGGAGGAGCAGTGGCAGCGGCCGGAGGAGGCGCGGCCGGAGAGGAGGGGCGGCTGGCAGGAGCGCGTCACAGGCCCGGCGGCGCAGGGGCGGAGGAGATGGGGGTGGATTTGTCCAGGGCGGCGTGGAGGTGGGGAGGGAGGTGGCGGCGGCAGACCTGTCCAGCGCGATGATGGAGGTGGGAAAGGAGATGGCGGCGGCCCTGTGCAGAGCGGCGGCGGAGGTAGGGGAGGAGATGGCGGCGGCGGTGGCCCTGTCCAGGGCGGCGGCGGTGGAAGGGGAGGGGATGGCGGCGGCGACGACGGCTATCCAGGGCGGCGGTTGCGCCATCGGGGTAGAGAGAGGAGAGAGGAGAGAGGGCTAGGGTTAGGGTTAGGCTAATCTAATACCATATTGGAAGAAAATGAATTTGATTAACACCAATAGGCTGTCAAGGGGGATACATATATAGGCTATCAAGGCTCACTCAAAAGACTAAAATACTACTGCCTAATAATAGTGTTATCCCTAATACAATGAGTACTCTAACAAACTGCCCACCACCGAGACTAGATTCAATTGGAATAACACAAGTCACAATGATTCAGAATCTGTTTATACACTTCCTCCGAGTCAAAATAGTTGTTATTCTGGGCTATGGGCACAATAAACGAGGGGAAAAGGTGTGCTGCAGAGGAAACGTGGAGGAGATAGAGACTGAGCAGTGACTGGAACAACTGTTGTAATAAAAAACTTAGGGCTTGTTTGGGTAACAATAAATGGAGCGGATTAGAGTGGAATGGAGTGGAAAAAAAGGGGCATACCTAGTGCTGAAAGCTCCCACACATTGTGGGGTCTGGGGAAGGGAATTTCTAATGAACTAATTTTTACTTCAATCCCTCTCAATCCACTCCGAATGGAGAGTATTCAGCTGTATCCAAACAAAGCCTTAGAGTGCTAGAATGATGACTGTCGAAGTGTGCGGTCGACACTTCCCCGGGCCTGCACTGGGCAGCTCGCGGAGGTTCTTTTTTTGGTGGGGCTAGTCGCTTGCGGAGAGCTTAAGCGTATGGACGAGTTAGGAAGAGCTTGACACGGCGAGTTTTACGTGGTTCAGGCCGCCGGAGCGTAAAACCCTACGTCCACGGCGAGCTATGGAGCTCGCTGTATTGCTTGTTGCTCAGAACCGGAGTCCTGAGCTTGGGGATGACTGATGTCTAGCGTATGAGTTGCGGGAGTGCGAACCCTTGCTAACGTTGCCTACCCGAGCCTTTTATAGTCCAAGGCTCGAGTGGCTTACATGGGGGGCCCGGGACCCGACAGGTGGTCCCGGGGAGATTGCCTTCAGACTACCGTATCCGCAGTTATGTCGATAGTTGTCTCTGGCGAAGGCTTCTGAGTCTTCGTCTTGCCGCCCTGCCCATGCCACCTGCTAGTCGTAGTGGTTGATGACGGCGGGGGCGGCAGGGGATGTCTTGTCGCTGCGTTTATTGGCGGGCAGGCTGTGACACCGCGCGCCAGTCTGTGATGCGACTGGGCGCAACGGCACCTGACAGAGGCGTGCTCCGCGTCTCCGCGTCTTGGAAAGGCGCGGGCCTTGAATACCTTGTACGGGCAAGGTATGGGGCGTCTTTACGCCCGCTGCCTACCGCTCGGGAGCAGGCAGTGCTCTTCTGCTGGACACGTGGCGGGCCCGGAGCCCTCCTAAGAGAAGAGGGAGGTCCGGCCCCGCAGGACACGTGGAGCCTTCGGACCTCTCCCAGCGGAGGGGGAGGTCCGGCTTCTGTCGCCCACGTGGCGGGCCCGGAGCTCCCCTCTGAGGAGAGGGAGGTCCGGCCCCGCTGGACACGTGGCGCCTTCGGACCACTCCCCCGCGGAGGGGGGAGGTCCGGCTTCTGCAGGCCACGTGGCGAGCCCGGAGCTCTCCTCTGAGGAGAGGGAGGTCCGGCCCCGCCGGACGCGTGGCGCCTTCGGAGCTCTCCCTGCGGAGAAGGGCGAGTTCCTTAGACATTTTTCCCCTGTGCGCGGGGTACCCCATATCGTGGGTACCGACAATGACTATTTTGAAACAGTGGGAGTAATGAAGATTACTCCAGTTAAAAGAAACAAAAAATTGCTAACTTTCTTTTATAAATAATATCACAACAAAGCTATAGCTATGTTTCTAATTTTGTTCAAAGATTGTTTCCCATATGACCAAGATATAGGAAATTAATGCTTAAAATTTCCAAAGATTTTGACACCACATATATACAACTGAACGGAGCACAAAATAGACAGATGTTCCAACAACCCCAGCCCTGATGCTCCCCCCCTCTCCTCTTTCCCGACGCCAGCCTCGCCATCCCCGATGCACGGTCCCACTGCCTTTAGAAGCCTTACAGTCACTCTCCAGTACCTCACTTTCATTAGACCGGATATCTGATATGTTGTTCAGCGGGTGTGTCTCCTATGTATGATCCACAGGAGCAACACCTCACCGCTATGAAGCGGATCCTTCGGTACCTCCAGGAAACCCTAGACTACGGCCTTCTTCTCCACAGTTCCTTAGCGTACAAGCTTGTCATCTACACCAATGTTGGCTGGACGGGTTGTCTGGACATGCGTAGGTCTAACTTTGGCCACACCATATTATTGTGTGGCAACCTTGTCTCATGGTCCTTGAAGTAGCGGCATGTCGTCTCCCGCTCAAGTGCCGATACTGAGTACCATGCCGTGGCGAATGGTGTGGGTGAGGCATGTTGGCTCCGGTAGCTACTCTTGGAGCTCCACAATCCCCTCACTCGGAGCATACTTAGTCTACTGAGACGTCACCGCGGTCTGCCTGTCCACCAATCCCGTTCAACACCAGTGCACGAAGCATGCGAAAATCAACCTCCACTTCGTTCATGAGACCGTCGACATTAGCGATGTTCGAGTTCTTCATGATCCGACGACTTCTCGGTCCACCGACATCTTCACCAAGGGACGTCCTTTTTCGATGTTCTCGAAGTTTCAGTCAAATCTCAACATCTATCGTGGCTAGAGTTTCGACTGTGGGGATATTAGAATATGTATTATCCTTGTGTGTGTTGCTTATTGGGCCTAGCCCATGTACCCTGCCTCTAGGGCTATATATGTACCCTTGACACGTGGAAACTTTGATTATTTCTTATCCTCCAATAAATTGAACTCCTGAAAACCCATGACATTGCTTGATTTTAGCAACTTCTTCTCGAACACATAGGACAGCTACATATCTTTATATTAAGAGATGGGACAGTCAACGTACAGACGTAATGACGGGATGCCACACAACTTCCTATTTGCTTGTTACAAAAAAAAAACAGCAACAACAACAAAGCCTTTGTCTCAAGCACGTTGAGGTAGGCTAGATATGAAAAACTGGGTTTCATATCCATAGGAATGACTGGTTTTGATGCTGGCTCACCAAGCCTATCACAACCCTCCTCCTTTACCCGGGCTTAAAGACCTAAGCCCGGCTATACCTAGAAAGACATAGGCGAAGTTTTGCTTGTTACACAAAGATAGTAAATAATTTGAAGCATCGAAGCACTGGAAGACTGACCTGCGGCAAGTCGATGCTTCAAAGACCTCAATGTTGTAAGAAGAGATACCTAAGAGAAATAAAGCATATGCACCATCCAGTTAGATGAAACCAACAAATAGAACGAAAAGAAAAATACAAAGCACACGCAGACAACAGGCAAATCTTCTCGGAAGTTCCAGAGAGATAAAAAGTGAACAGTTATGCAACATCGTTAAAATGATTGCTACGTTTTCTAAACATTCAGAAATAAGTTCAAATACTAAATTTATGTAACGGAAATAGTTACCATGAACTAGAGTAACTGAAAAATTGTTCTGAAGTACAGAAGAAGGCCACAGTAATAAAGTCACATTGTATTATATTTAGATAAAACCATATTCAAGCAGTTTCATGGAGTGGCATCACCTAGTTATCCTAACTACCTCAGCTGTGTATATTCTTAACTTTCTTGCATCAATAATTATTCTGGAATCTTTCATGGAAATACTTTCGACAGCTCCTAATGAAGCAGCTTCCTGTGACAAACGTCCATGCAGCATTTGTCAGTACTTTCAGGATAAATGGAACACCTGTTCAATTGAGGATTACATCACTACCTCCAGTATAGAAAAAGCACGAATATCATATTCCCCAAATCCTTCAAAAAGTGAATTTACATTGGGATGCTGTGGAATATCACAAGTTATTCCCATGTTTTCAATGAAAGAATTTTTTAAAGAACTGTCATGAGGAAGCCTCAAACATCCCAATACTTGAGATAAACCATCATTTGATGGTAATAGCTCAGAAGAAATTGCTTCACGGTAGACCCTAATTGCTGCGGAGGTCCTGTAAAAGATAATCAAATATAAGGTATTGACGAAGAAAGTTGTTATATGCATGGTGAATACAAATGAAAAAAAAAATCTATTTTGCAGGAAGCTTTTAAAGAACTACAGTCTGGTCCTACATATATGTCAGCAACAACTGGAGTGTGGACGTGCAGTCCACATAGGCAACCTATGCTGCAGAACAAACAAATTGAGAAAACAACAAAAGCATGTCCAAGGCATACTATACGAGCTGTTCGTTTTAACCATTTAGCTCATGTTTCATAGAACTGATATATTCTTTAAGTATAACAAAATATGTACGTAAAAGTTGCAGATATGAGACCTTATTATGTTTATATCCATAAAAAGGGGTCTCAAACTGTATTAATAGTGGAATTACCAGAGTTACAACATCACATGTCAATAGAGTGCAAAAAAACAGCTGTATTAAAATTGTTTATTAAAAGAGTATTTGTTGAAGAGAAGCTTCAGATTCTTTAAATTTGAGATGCCACCACAACTGGAAATATTTTATCCAGGAGCATTTTCAGTAGTTTCTGTTATATGCTTGGACCATTAACCACAGGGACTGCATTGTGCATGATCTGACTGACTCCATGAATAATTTTCAGATTGATGGTGACAGTAGATGGAATGCTGGAACCCATAGAAAGAATATTCTCGTCACACATGTCAGAGATTCATGAGCAATTATACGTTCCTCCTAGGCACAGTAAGATGCCACGGATATGACCCGAGAACAGCTTTTGTTAAGCTACTATCCACCAACCAGTAGCACCCAAAATCCTCAACAGATGGGGAAAGATGGGCAATCCAGTTATACTTCAACACTCTCCCTTTTGAAGCTCCCTTAGGAAGATGTGGAGTAAGAGTCAGCTGCAAGTACTCAAACTCGAGACCTCTATCCCTGGTACCATGGTGAGTTATGCATCAACCATTTCCATTCAAAAGCCTAAGCTAGTGAAGAAAGATGGGCAATCCGCTTATACTTCCGACACCAGAGATAGTGGCATAGGTGTTAATGTTAGGGAAAAGTCCATGGGTACTATTCACACCTATCAAGACGTGAATTGTAGCATTTGATGACTTACTGAGATGGAGCCACCATACTTCAAGGAGGCGCACCATGACAACACACCGCACTTTTGACAGCAACCGATATATAGATAGTGTCGCCGTCAATTCATCTCCCATTCTGCCGTCTCTAGAGGATCCAAACCTCCGTCAATATCAAAAGGATCAAAACTTCCACCAGACACCATTGGCAATGAGAAATAGATGGCCTTCGATGCTTATTTGTTGTAGAGGGCTAGGGAACAATTGAGAGAAGAGGTAGGAGGGTTGGCCTAGGCATCAGCCAAAGAGGAAGGCCCAAAAGTTTAACCCTTAGTTTCTTTGCATGTTTTTAATCTCTAAGTTTCCTCCTTATCATCTGCCTGAAATTTTACATATCTCTCAGACAAGTTGCAATGGTAATAATCTTATATTGCATAAATTACTTTTCAATGTTGCAGTATTTCTTTGATATCTTTTATATGACACTATAATGTTGCAGAAATCGTCCTTATACGTTGTAATAATAACTTTGGATGAAGTATTAGTTCTTGCTTGTGTTATATCATATGTTGCAGTAGGCAATAGTGTAATGTTTGCAATAGTAACTCTTGTTTTTGCAAGTTATATTTACATGTTGCAGATTTTTCGACCCTTGCATGTTACGAAAGATATATTGTTGCAATAACTACTTTAATTAATGAGTTGCCTCAGGGTAATCTATTACAATTGTTGATTGAATGTTTTGAAATTTCCATGTATACATGGGCCATTAATAATTGAATATTTTAAAATTCCCTAATCTAGAAGGGCAGACCTGGCGCAATGGTAGTGTGTCTCCACTTGTATCCTGATGTCCTGGGTTCGAACTAGCCTCTCTGCAAAAAACAGCGGTAAGGCTGTCTAAAAGTAACCCTTTCCCAAACACCACAATGTGTGGAAGGCTTCGGCACTGGGTATGCTCTTTTAAAAAAAAAATCCTAATCTACTTGGTGGACACGTAATCAGGTGGGCCTGATTGCTGCTTCGGTACTGCAATTACTACTAATGCATGGGATGGTACCTCATGCAGCAGTGGACTAGCAGTTGAACCGCTTTGATCACTATAGGGCCATGGGTCATAGCTGTTCATGACAAAACTGGTCACAGACTAGATTGTAGACTCCGGTGCATCCAACCACATGACACCTAATGCCGGTAACATCTCTTTATTTCGACCCCCTATTCCACCTCATCCTTCATCTATCGTTGTCGACAATGGGTCTTGTCATGTCAGTAGGGAACACGGTCCTTCTAGGCCTTCTGTTTCTTAATAATATTCTTATTGTTCTTGTTATTAAGAATCTTGTCTGTTCTTCAATTCACCCCTAACAATCGTTATATAAAATTTGACCCATTTGGCCTCTCTGTGAAGGATCTTCATACAGAAAAAGTGATCATCAGTTGTTATAGCTCGGGGCTGCTATACACTTTGCGTCACCCGACATCGTCATCACCTCCCTATGCACTAGCAGCAGGTACTGCGTTCATTTGGCATCGCCACCTTGGCAATACTAGTCCTGACACCCAAGCTAGCTGCCTCCTTTGTCATCAGTTTTAATAAAACCACGGATGTCACACTGTCATGCATATCAGTTCGGTTGTCACATCCATTTGCCCATTCCCATTTCGTCGCCTCATTGTATCAAAAATTTCGATCTAATTCATTGTGATTTTTGGACCTCTCCAGTTATGAGTGTATCCGGTTAAAAATACTACTTGGTCATTCTTGATGATTGCTCACATTACTCGTGGACTTCCCCTCTGCGTACAAAGTCCAACATTTTTTCAACGCTAACAAATACTTTCTCCTATATGTCCATCCAGTTTGGTTGCACCATCAAGAGTACAGTGTGATAGCGGACATGAGTTTGATAACTCAACCATGCGGTCTTTCTTCCTCACTCATGGTGCTCTCTTGCGGATGTTGTCCCCACACATCTCCGTAAAACAGCGAAACCGAGCGCATTATTTGTTCCATCAACAATATTATGCACCCATTACTCTTCCAACCATCTTTGTCGACACACTATTGGGTCGAGATTCTTCACATTGCCACCTCCCTACTAAATCGTCTTTCGACCAAAACAATCAGCCACCCCACTCCCTTCCACGCCCTCTTCAGTGTTGACCCTTCCTATGAGCATATTAGAATCTGTTTAAAAAAGCGGTGCCTAGGCACCGTTGAAGCACACTTAGGCATTGAGCGGTGCCCTCAACACTTCGGTTTCGTGAAAGTGGCCGCTATTAAGCGGTTGAATGCTTAAGCATTTGAAAGCACATTTTTGCCACTTTTTGCCTCTTTCTTGCGCTTTTTTGCCATTTTTAGCCGCTCATCTCACTGATTGATGTATTCATCAGCCTGATGCACGCAGCTCCTGCTTGCGCAAGGTTTAGGGAAGGGTCTAACCCACTTTAGGTTTTTTGTACGCAACCTTTACCTACATTTATACAATATGTTTTCATTAATCGAACCTGTAACCTCAATCAAAAAGCAACAACTTTACCACTGAGCAAGGGCTCTATTTCCTATTTCCAAAGTATATTAGTGAAACATATGTAGAGTTGACTTCGCTTTTTACGAAACGCCTAAGCGCAAGGCGGAGCTCCTCCGCTCACTTTTCTCCACTTCCTGCATTTTTGGTTGTGCTTGCTATCTTAACCTTCCATCAATGACCTCTCATAAGCTTACTCCCCTTTCCTCCCGATGTATACTCCTTGGATATTCATAGGATGTTGCCTTGATCTCTCCACCAATCGCATCTTGATCTTTCAGCACGTGTGTTCGATGAGCATGATTTTCCCTGTGCTGCAACGCCATCTAACATTAATGATCTCGATTTTTTGTTTGGGACGAAACCTATTTGCCCCATCAGCACCCGATTCTTCTCTACAAGATTGTCGACACCAGCGCCACATTCGGCCGATCCTGCCCCAGCGCCAGGTGCAGCTGCTCCTACGCTTGCGCAAGTGCCACACGCGGCCACGACACCTACGCCACACGTGGCCACTTTACCTGCGCCACACAGCCATGTCACCTATGCTACGCGCGGCCTCGCCCCCTACACCATGTGCGGCCATGTCGCCCATGTGCAGCCTCGTCAGTACCTCCTCGACGATATGCTCAGTTGATGTGTGTTTACTCACGCCGATTGACTCTGATGCCACTGCCATGTAGGGTTGTCAACGAGCCAAGCTCGCCTAGGATCGAGCTCGGTAAAAATTTGAGTCGAGCTCGAGCCAAGCCTGGATTCCGTTCGATCATGTAATCAAGCTCGAGTTTGGCTCGATAAGGCTCGTTTAAAAAGTTAGGCTCGGCTAAATCTCGTAAAAGCTCGAGTTCGAGCTCAGGAGGCTCGTTTAAACAATAACAATAAACAATGTTAAATGGAAAGGTAATAACAAATAATGTTTATAATATTAAATTTATCTAAACAAGCCTTATCGAGCTTACCGAGCTCGTCGGGCTCGTGAACTTTGACTTAAGCTCGAGTTCGGCTCGTTTATTTTTCAAGCCGAGCTCGAATTGAGCTTTAAACAAGTCGGACTCGAGTAGCTCACGAGCCTCGAGCTTCATTGACAGCCCTACCGCCATGTCTTCCTCCAGGTGTTGTCGTAGTCCCTCCAGTGGTCAATCAACATTCTATGACCATACGAGGAAAACAAGGCTTTCGCATACCAGCTTATACCTGACGGACCAGCTCTCGCCGCATACCGAAGAGAATGTTACAGTTACAGCACCATTGCTGATTCAAATTGGCGCCACGCCACGGAAGAAGAATATGTGACACTAGTTTCCAACCACAATTAGGATCTAGTCACCCTACCACCTGGCTCAAACATGATGACCGAAAAGTGGAATGGTGATGGTTCTCTACATTGATACCATGCTCCTTAGGTACTCTGTGGTTTCACCGCGTACATGTGTTGACTATGATTCATCTCTATGGTAAAGCCTGCAACAATTCATACAATTCTCTCTTTGGTCCTCTCCTGAGACTAGCTAATTCACCAGTTTGATGTCAAAAATGTCTTCATGCATGGCACGCTCACAGAGACTGCATATTGCAGTCAGCCCACTGGTTTTATTGGTCCAGCTCAGGCTGATATTGTTTGTCGCCTCAATAAGTCTATGGTCTCAAACAAGCAACTCGAGCATAGTATGGTCGCTTTACCACATACTTACTGTCACTCAGATTATTTATTGAAGCCACATACTTACTCTCACTCAGATTTATTGAAGCCAAGTCAGATACTTCACTATTTATTTTCCGCAGCGGTCCAGACCTTCTACTTGTTGTATTTTGATGACATTGTTCTTACAGCACAGTGCAATCTTTATTCTGCAGCAGAAGTTTGCAAAGGATTTAGGTGAATAACACTTTTGGGCATCTCTGTTCAACGACGACCTGGTGACTTGTTTTTGACACAACTACAGTACGCGTTGGATATAATAGAGCGTACTGGCATGGTCGATTGCATGCCTTGCTTTACTTCTGTTGACATTCAAGCCAGGATATCTGTAGATCATGGTACTCCTATGAGTAATGCAATGCAGTATCGCAACATCATCGGTGCTCTACGATATTTGACATTCATGACACCAGATACTCTTATGCAACCTAGCAGATGTTTCTCCACAAGCAAGATCCACGAGGGCATATCTAACTGATGAAGTGCATTTTGCACTATCTGCAGGGCACTCGACCTTGGTTCTCCTTCGACGCTCCTCGAGATCTGGTCTATTAATACGTAGAGGGGACAGACTGCCCCGATACTCAACGCTCCACGTCAAGCGACACAGTTTTTCTAGGTGATAATCTAATTTCCTGATCTTTCAAGAGACAAAATATAGTCTCGTTTGAATGCTGAAGCAGAATATCGTGTTATCACCAATGGTAGTGCATAGGCATCCTGTTTGCGCCAGCTATAAAAATAACTCCATAGTGACAAGGAGCACTCTAGTGTACTGCGACAACATCTGTACCTGTCCATCAATCTCATCTAGCATCAGCGCACAAAGCATGTTGAGATTGATCTCAACTTCATTTACGAACGAGTTGACGTTCGAGTTCATGTTTCGACAACCTCTCAGTTTGCTGATATTTTCATCAAGAAATTACTGACATCTATGTTTTAAAATTCCGCTCCAGGAGTTAGTCTAAGTAGGACTCCCTAGAGAGTACTAATAGGGTACTGTTGTAATTCCGGCGCTGAAACTGCCTCTGTTTTTGCTGAATAAGCCGATCTGCCCTAGCAGATCGATCTGTCTTCACTGAAAACAGACCAGAAATTTCTTCAGCCAAGAACAGAGGAATAACAGCTCTGTTCTGGGTGTACCGAACAACAGGGGAGAGTCAATCCTGGTGCAAGAAGTAGAGCAGATTGATTCTGTTCTTGGGAGAACAGATCAGGGGAGAGATCAGGAAGCCGCCAATCTGTTCTAGTTTTGAGGCGCAGAAACAGAGGAGAGGAAGGGGCGGTGGCTAGGGTTGGCCTGGTGGCGGCGGCTGCTCCAAGGGAGAGGCGACGGCTAGGGCTAGAGAGGTGGAGGAATTCTGCTTTATTGATCTCTACTAAAACTGGGGTGTTTTGGCTTCTTTATATAGCCCCCTTTACAAAGAGTTCTGATCTATTATAACTCAATCTTTAGTCTATCTTTAATTCTATCTCTAAGAACACTAAACTCTAATATCTTCTAGAAGGAGATCCGGCCTGGGCCAGGGGCAGATCAGCCCACACGGCCCAGTTCTAGCCGCCCTGGACCAGGGACATATCAGCCTACATTCTCCTCCTGATACTGACACTAGCCCACGTCTAGGATCCCGATCCTTCTTCTCATCTCCACGAACTCCTGTCTTCCAAGGGCCTTAGTCAAGATGTCCGCCATCTAGTCTTGGGTGGAGATTTGCTCAAGCACAATAGTACTGTGGTCCACACACTCCCGTATGTAGTGGTACTTGACATCGATGTGCTTGCTTCTGTCATGGTGTACCGGGTTCTTGCTCAAGTCTATAGCTGACTTGATATCAACCCGCAGCACCGGCGCCTTCGATTTTTCAGCTAAGTCCTCCAATAGCCGTGCCATCCATACACCTTGATATGCTCCTTGAGCTGTTGCGATATATTCTGCTTTACATGAGGACAAGACCACCACCTTCTGCTTGCAGGACTGCCATGAAACGGGGCTGTTTTCAAGACAGAACAGCACCCCGCTTGTGCTCTTGCGGTCCTCCACGTCTCCCGAATAGACACTATCCGAGTACCCAATAAGCTCCATGTCTCCTCCTCTTGCATAGAAGACTCCATAGTTGATTGTACCCGTTATGTAGCGTACAATGCGCTTGACTGCAGCAAAGTGCTCCTCCTTGGGCTCCTTCAGAAATCGACTCACGTACCCGACCGAGTAGGCGAGATCGGGACGTGTGTTCACCAAGTATCGCAGCCCTCCCACCAAGCTCCTATAGTATGTTGCATGCACTAACGGACTATCACTTGTCTTGTAAAGCTTGAGGCATTGCTCCATGGTGAATACACGGGAGTTGCATCCCTCCAGTCCAGCTTTAGAGACAAGTTTGGAAGCGTAGACCGTCTGCCCAACGATTATCTCTGCATCAGCTTGCCGCACCTCCAGGCCAAGATAATATGACAAGAGACCCAAGTCGCTCATCTTGAACCTTTTCATCATCTCCCCCTTGAACTTCTTGAGATCGCCCCCTCCTATGACCACGAGATCGTCGATGTAAACGCCGACGATGAGCTTCTCATCTGCAACACCACGGAAATAGATCTCGTGCTCGCTCGTACTCTTCTAGAAACCAAGCGATAGCAAGCTATCGTTGAGCTTGGCATTCCAGGCCTTGGGCGTCTGACGAAGTCCATATAAAGTCTTTTTGAGCCGATACACCTTGTGTTCGGCTCTGTCGACGTACACCTCCTCCATCAAGTCGCCATTCAGAAAGGCGCTCTTCACATCCATGTGGTGTACCTCCCACCCCTTGTGCGCAGCAACTGCAAGGAGCAAGCGAACAGATTCGAGGCGAGCTACAGGAGCAAATACCTCGTCAAAATCTATTTCTTGCCGTTGGACATAGCCTTTTGCCACCAATCGAGGCTTGTGCTTCACCACCTCCCCATACTCGTCCCTCTTCACCTTGAACACCCATTTGAGGTCAATGGGCTTGTGTCGTGCAGGAAGATCAACAAGTTGCCAAGTCTTGTTTTCTTCTATGGACTCCATCTCCTCGAGCATGGCCTGTCTCCAGCACGGGTGTTCCTCTGCATCAGCGAAGGACGTGGGCTCCTCCGCGGTGGTGAATATGAGCTCCCCCTCCTCTAAGTTTGGTGGGCGCTCAGCCCGACCCGGAGGGGTGAGTGTTCCAAGCACATTGAGCATCGTGCGGAACCGTAGTTGCGGGCCGTCGTCGTAGTAAGCGTCAACGACGTTGCTGTCGGGGTCCGACAGCGGTGTGGCGAAGCGGATGGGCCAGGGATCTTCAAGTCCGGAACTCCCCACTGCTGCTGGCCCCCGTGCAAAACTGTCCCAGCCTTGATCTGCGCTGGACAGTCCCTGCAGGGGCCTTTGGGGCGACGCCATGGGTGCTGGACCCCCTCCAGCAGGTCTAGAGGCTGGCGCAGGAACTCCTAGCGCCTGGACAGACCCTTTTGTGCCCCTCATGGGCACTGCAGGGGTGCTGTTCGGCCCTTCCGGACCCTGCAGCACCTCTCCGGATGCTGGAACAGCAGGTCCAGCAGGTGCTGGACCTAAGGAGTCGACGTGGAAGGCGGTGTAGTCCTCTTCTCCTGCTCCTTCTCCCTAGTCCTACTTGGCTGCCTCGTCAAATATCACGTCACGTGATATGTGTGTGCGCCCATCAGCCGGATTATACATCCGGTAGCCCTTCGTCCCTGCAGTATAGCCAAGAAAAATCATCGGAGTACTCCGATCGTCCAACCTTTTTAGGTGGGGGCGCGTGTTCTTGACATGCCCCACGCACCCAAAAGTTCGGAAGTAGTTGACGGCTGGTCGATCTCCATGCCAAGCTTCATATGGCGTCTTCCCGTCGAGGCCGCGGGTGGGGGATCGATTTAAAATGTAGACAGTCATGATAACTGCCTCACCCCAAAAAATCTCAGGCATACCCTTCGCCTTCAGCATACTCCTCGGATGCCGACCACCGTCTGGTTGTGCTGCTCCACAACCCTATTTTGCTGTGGCGTATACGAGGCTGTGAGCTGACGTTGTACTCCGTGCTGAGCGCAGTACTCGCTGAACTCCTGTGAGGTGAACTCTTCGTGATCAGTACGGAGTAGCTTCAGCCTCCTCCCAGACTCTAATTCAGCCGTCGCCTGGAATTGCTGAATTAAGTCGAGCGTCTGGTCCTTGGTTGCTAGGAGATAGAGTCACATATAGCGGCTCATGTCATCAACTAGCAACAAAAACATCTTCTTGCCGCCTGGAGTCGTCGGCATGATAGGCCCGCAGATATCGCCGTGGACAAGGTCGAGCACGCCCTTCGCGCGCCGCCGAGCTTGCTTGGGGAAGCTGGAGCGCCTCTGCTTCCTGACCAAGTAAGCTTCGCACAATTGATCGACGTGATCTGTTAGACACTGTAATTATGTGTGTGTCACAGGGGCATATTAGTCATTAGTGAGGGATTAGGGTTAGGGGTAGTTTAGTCTTTTCCCCTCACCTAATCCCTCTATATAATCATCCCTGCACCTCATTATTCTAAACATCCAATACAGCCATAATTATCCCTCTAATATGGTATCAGCTAGGAATTAATTAGGATTAGGGCCTAACCTTAACCCTAGTGACCCAGCCGCCGCCGCACTAGCCCTGCGCTGCTGCCGGCCTCGCCGGCGCGCCGCCCACCGGAGCCGCCGCCGCCGTCGAGGTGTTGCGCGCCCACGCAGCCGCGCCACCGCCACTGGTGCGCACCCCGCCCACGCAGCCGCGCCGCCCGCCGCCGCCATTGGCGCACATCCCACCCACGCAGCCGCGCCGCCTGGAGGGACTGCCGCCGCTGCAGCCGACGCTTCTCCAGTCCGCGCCGCCGCGCCCTGGGCCGCAGCGCCCTGGGCTACCGCCGGATCCACGCCCAGGCCGCCCGATTTCGGGCAGAGCCGGGGCACCGCAGCCGGCGCCGCCTCGCAGCCGCCCTGGGCCGCCGCCTGGGCGCCGCCACCGTGGGTCGCTGTCGACGCCACCGCCCCGCTGCCCTGGGCCGCCGCAGGGGCCGCCCCGCTGCCACCATGCGCCGCCGGCGCTCCTGCAGCCCCCAGTACTATCGCCTCTGCAGCGCCCCACGATGGCGCCGCTACCTGGTCCGCAGCAGCTGCAGCCGCCCCTTGGGCCGCTGGTCCTGCAGCCCCCCCACAACGGTGCCGCCTGGCCCGCCGTCGTTGCCTCTGCAGTGCCCCACGACGGCGTTGCTGCCTGGCCCGCAGCAGCTGCAGCCGCCCCTTGGGCCGCCGGTCCTGCAGCCCCCCACGACGGCGCCGCCTGGCCTGCTGCCGCCCTGGGAGGTGCTTCTCGACCGCCATCGGCTGACGTACCTGGATCGGGTGTTGCCTACTCTGTTGGCACCACCGTCGAGGGTCCGAGCGTGTTGTCTTCCTTCCCGGCGCCACCACCGCCGGGGCATGTCGCGACCCGTTCTACACCGTCGGTCTACCTGCGGGGTCTCACGCCGTCTGGCTCTGACTGGGTGGTAGACTCACGGTGCCTCGTACCACACCACCCCTGACGTCGGTATCCTCTCCTCTATCCGCCCTTCCCGTCCTCTAATCCTTCATCTATCGTTGTTGGGAATGGGTCGGTTCTTCCAGTCATCTCAGTAGGTGACTCGGGTTCGTCGGATTCGTTTCAGCTACGTGATGTTCTTGTTGCTCCTGACATCATTCAGCACCTTCTTTCCGTTCGTCGTTTTACTACTAACAACCATGTTTCCCTTGAGTTTGATCCTTATGGTGTTACTGTGAAGAATCTTACTACTTAACGCATTCTCTTTCGCTATGATAGTACGGGTCCCCTGTACACGATGCGTCTTCCTGCTTTCGCTCCGCCTCTTGCCCTGACTACGACAGCTTCTTCGACCATTTGGCATCGTCGGCTTGGCCACCCCGGTGTTGATGCTATGTCTAAGTTGTCTGGTAGTTCAGTGATTTCGTGTACTAGGGGTACTCATGAGTCTCTTTGCCATGCTTGTCAGTTGGGTCGACACGTTCGACTTCCTTTTCCGCACTCTGTCACTTGTGTCGAGCACATCTTTGATTTGATTCACTGTGATCTTTGGACTTCACCTGTTCTTAATGTTTCTGGATGCAAGTATTACTTGGTGGTCGTTGATGATTTTTTACACTATTCGTGGACTTTTTCCTTACGACGGAAGTCTGATACTTTCGGTACTCTTTCTCACTTCTTCGCTTGGGTGTCCACCAAGTTTGGGCGCACAATCCGTGCGGTCCAGTGCGACAACGGGCGCGAGTTTGACAACTCTACGTTCCGTGACTTTCTGCTTTCTCGCGGTGTTCAGTTGCGCATGTCATGCCCGTACACTTCCCCCCAGAACGGCAAGGCTGAGCGCATGATTCGGACCACCAACGATGTCAAGCGCTCCCTGATGTTTCAGACTTCTACCCCTGCTCGGTACTGGGCGGAGGCGCTTCACACTGCCACCTACCTCATTAATCGCCTTCCTACTAAGGCGATTAGTGCTCCCACCCCTCACTTCGCTTTGTTCAGCACCCATCCTCTTTACGACCATCTTCGAGTCTTCGGGTGCACTTGCTACCCGAACCTCTCTGCCACAGCTCCCCATAAGCTTGCGCCTCGCTCGACTCAGTGTGTTTTTCCTTGGGTACTCCCCTGACCATAAGGGGTACAGGTGCCTTGACCCCACCACCCGTCGTATCTTGATCTCCTGACACGTCGTCTTCGACGAGTCTTCCTTTCCCTTTTCCACCCCGTCCTCTGACTCCGTCGCTGAGTTGGATTCCCTCTTCTCTACTGACCCCGAGGATGCTCCTGTACAGCGACCTTGTCGGTTACCTCTTGCAGGTTACCCACCCGTTGCGCCACGCACGACTTCGGCGTCTTCCACGCCACCTGTTGTGCCTTACGTGGCCCCGGCGTCCCCTGACGCCACTTGCTGCACCACGCGCGGCACCGGCGTCCTTAATGCCACCAACTGCGCCACGCGCGGCCTCGGCGCCCCCGACGTCACCCACTGCACCATGCGCGGCCCCGGTGTCCCCGACGACGCCTGCTGCGCCAAGCGCGGCCTCGGCGTCCCCGACGTCGACTACTGCGCCACGCGCGGCCTCAGCTTCCTCGACATCACCTGCAGCAAGCCCGACGTCACCAGACGCACCAGGAGCAGCACCGACGACGACTTCTCGCTTCGTCGACCCCGTACTTGCCTACCAGCGACGAGCACGGGGGGCGGCCCTACTCCAGCTGCACCACGAATGACCCCGAGACGAGAGAAGGTTGTTGTACCCGAGCACCTGGTGTACAACCCTCCTCTTCTCCACAGGGATCCTGATCACGTCCACCCGATGGTGACTCGACGTGCGTCTGAGAGTCTTCGGCCAGTTGAACGCTTCGACGAAGCTGCCTTCTCGTCGACGATTTCTCCACCGACCGACTCTTCTTCGATCTCACCCATACCTACTTCCGTGCGTAGCGCCCTCGCCGACCCTCACTGGCGCCGCGCTATGGAGGAAGAGTATGAGGCTCTGCTTGCCAACCGGACCTGAGACCTGGTTCCCCGTCCTGGTCATGGCAATGTTGTCACGGGCAAGTGGGTGTTCACGCACAAGAAGAAGGCGGACGGTACCTTGGAGAGGTACAAGGCTCGGTGGGTACTCCGGGGTTTCACTCAGCGCCCTGGAGTCGACTACGACGAGACCTTCAGCCCGGTTGTAAAGCCAGCGACGGTTCGTACCGTTCTGTCTCTGGCTCTCTCGCGTTCTTGGCCTGTCCACCAGTTGGACGTCAAGAATGCCTTCCTCCACGGTACACTGACCAAGACGGTGTACTGCAGGCAACCGGCAGGGTTTGTTGATTCAGCTCACCCAGACATGGTCTGTAAGCTGAACAAATCCCTGTACGGACTGAAGCAGGCACCGCGAGCCTGGTATAGCCGGTTCGCCTCCTTCTTGGTCTCACAAGGGTTCGCCGAAGCTAAGTCGGACACTTCGCTGTTTGTCTATCGACGTGGCAGTGACACTGCTTACCTCCTACTTTACGTCGATGACATTGTACTAACAGCGTCTAGTCCGGCTCTGCTTCGGCGCACCATTTCTGCTTTACAGCAGGAGGTCGCTATGAAGGACCTGGGCCGTCTCCACCACTTCCTAGGCATTGCGGTCGAGGACCGACCAGGCAGCTTATTCATTCACCAGCGACAGTACTGCCTGGATATCCTCCAGCGAGCGGGCATGGCTGAGTGCAAGCCATGCTCCACTCCAGTGGATACTTAGGCGAAGCTCTCCGCTGCTGACGGGACACCCGTCTCTGACCCCACTACTTACAAGAGTCTTGCAGGTGCTCTTCAGTACCTCACCTTCACCAGGCCGGATATCTCATATGCAGTTCAGCAGGTGTGCCTCCACATGCATGACCCGAGGGAGCCGCACCTCACCGCTGTGAAGCGGATTCTTCGGTACCTACGAGGTACCCTCGACTACGGCCTCCTCCTTCGACGTGACATGGCCTCCGAGCTGGTTGTGTACACGGATGTTGATTGGGCAGGCTGCTCGGACACACGACGTTCTACTTCTGGGTACGCTGTCTTCCTGGGCGATAACCTCATCTCCTAGTCCTCGAAGCGACAGCCCGTGGTGTCGCGCTCGACTGCTGAGGCGGAGTATCGCGCTGTGGCTATCGGCATGGCTGAGGCCTCTTGGCTCCAGCAGCTGCTTCAGGAGCTCCACACTCCCATCGCCAGGAGCACCCTCATCTACTGCGACAACGTCAGCGCCGTGTACCTCTCCACCAACCCGGTCCAGCATCAGCGCACGAAGCATGTGGAGATCGACCTCCACTTTGTTCGTGAGCGGGTTGCACGCGGCGAGGTTCGGGTACACCATGTTCCGACGACGACGCAGTTCGCCGACATCTTTACGAAGGGCCTCCCGTCGTCGCTGTTCTCTGAGTCTCGGTACAGTCTCAACATCTGCAGTGGCTAGATATTGTGACTGCGGGAGGGTGTTAGACACTGTAATTATGTGCGTCACAGGGGCATATTAGTCATTAGTGAGGGATTAGGGTTAGGGGTAGTTTAGTCTTTTCCCCTCACCTAATCCCTCTATATAATCATCCATGTGCCTCATTATTCTAATCATCCAATACAGCCACAATTATCCCTCTAATATGATCAATTTGCGGAAGCCTGAGCACCATCTCCTCTCGTGTCAACTTTCGAAGCGCCTGGAAGCCGATGTGTCCGTCGGGTTCGTGCCAACGCCATGCAACATCATCACGCCTCGCGGTTAGGCAAACCGGACGTGTGATGTAGAGTCTGATGGAGTACAGCTTGTTGTCGTCGCGCTGAACTCGTGTGAGGAGACGTTGCTGCTCATCCCGTATGTGCATCACTCCTCCTTGCACCGTGATGTTGTAGCCATCCTCATCCGGTTGGCCGACGCTGATGAGGTAGACGTCGGTGAGCCTCCTGTGCTCACCCGTCTTGGCGGCGAATAGGACCGTACCCTTCCCCTGGATACGCACGACGGAGTTGTCGCCTAACTTGACGGTTCCGACGACGTTTTCGTCGAGCTCGGAGAAGACGGCGCGCGAACCCGTCATGTGGTTGGTCGCGCCCGTGTCAAGGTACCAATGAGTGTCGTCAAAGTTGTTGTCGTTGTCGCGGTGAGCGAAGACACGTCCCTCCACTATCTCCAGTGGGCGCGTAGGACGTTCCTGTACAGGCTCCTCCTGTACTAAGGCCACCCTTGTCATAAACAAGGCGCCCTCCTCCTCTGCCTTCGCCACGAAAGCCTGCTGCTGCGGCTCCTCCTTAGGCTTCGACCGAAACTCCCAGGCCCAGTGGTCCTTCTTCCCGCACTTCCTGCACTGGTCCCATGGAATATCCTTCCTGAAAACTCACTTCTTGCCTCTGTTCTTCTTGGGCGGGCCCTTTCGGCCGCCCCTCTTAGAAGAACCCGCGGACTGGGTAGATCGCTCCTTCCGCTGTGCCTACCACTCCTCCCGAGTGAGGTACAGTTGGCCGTCGTGTACTCCTCCCTTTCGCTGCGTCGAGTCGAAGACGTTCTCCGCCGCCCTGAGACGCCCCGTCACCTCCGACAAGGTGAGGGTCGACACGTCCAGCAGTGTCGTGATCGCCACCACGATCTGTTGGAAGCGTTCTGGAACACTTCGCAGGAAATTCTCCACGGCCCTCTCTTCTCCTATCTCCTCCCCTAGCGACGCAAGCCATGATAGCATGCCACTCAGGCAGAGGGAGAAGTCATCCACGCTCTCGCCATCCTTGAAGGCAGCGGCTTCGAACTCCTTTCGGAGTTGTTGTGTCGTCGTCTTCTTCACGCGGTCGGCCCCGACCCGCATGAGGGCGATCGTGTCCCATGCCTCCTTCGCCGTCCTCTTCTCTCCGATCGTCGTGATCATCTCCGGTGGGACAGCGCTGACCAAGATGTCAAGCGCCATCATATCTTCTTGCTCGCTCACGTTGCCCTCCTCCACGGCCTTCCAAAGCAGTCGTGCCTTCAGCTTGATCTTCATCATGATAGCCCACTCCGCGTAGTTGGTCTTGGTGAGCACGGGAAACCCCGTCCCGGTGTTCACCTCACGAGCTGCCGGAGAGGGTGTCGCATGGCCGCTGGCGCTGCCGCTGCTTGGAGGTGTAGACAACATCTTGCTGAATTCAACTTAGGGTCAAACCGGCTCTGATGCCACGATTGTTGCAACTCCGGTCCTGTAATCCTGTTTCCTACTGAAACAGCGTCTGATCTTGCTGTATAATCAGATCTGAACTAGCAGGTCAATATGTCCTCCAAGGAGACAGACCAGAATTCATCTACAGCAAGAACATAGGCAAGAACAGAAGAAAAACAGAAGCTTCTGGTTCTGTCCTGGACAGAACAGAAGCAGGGAGAGAGATACTTCTGATCTGGACAATCAGAACAGGGAGAGAGGAGAGCTGCCGGCTTGTTCCTGAGTTGTGGAGGCGCAGAACAGGGAGATCAACAGGGAACAGAGAGGTGGCGGTGGCTAGGGTTTGTCCCCTGGTGGTGGAGGCTGCTCCAGGGAGAGAGGGAGGTGGTGGCTAGGGCTTGAGAGGTGGAGGGATTATTTTTCTATTGATCTGATCTGAAACTGGGGTGTTTTGCCTTCTTTATATAGCCCCCCTTACAAGAGTCCTGATCTATTACAACTCAATCTTTTAGTCTATCTCTAATTCTATCTCTAAGAAGACTAAACTCTAATCTCTTCTAGAAGGAGAATCCGGCCCAGTTCTAGCCGCCCTGGGCCAGGGGCAGATTAGCCCACAGCCGTACAGAAGTTGTCGTTAGCAACAACAACAACAACAAAACCTTTGTCTCAAGCACGTTGAGGTAGGCTAGATATGAAACCCAAACTGGGTTCCATATCCGTAGTAATGGTTGGTTTTGATGCTGGCTCGCCAAGCCTATCACAACCCTCCTCCTTTACCGGGCATAGGACCGGCTATACCTAGAAAGGTATAGGCGGAGTTGAGAAGAAGTCGTCGTTAGCAACCGATGGAAAATAGTGGTGACGCGATTTAGGTTCATAGAGTTGAAAATGAAGAAGTTAGAAAAAGCAGTTGAGATGAGATGGTCTTAGCACATTGCACATCTAGCAGTAACATTTGCATTATGTTAACAGCAGTAAACAAAAAAATATTATTTCATGCGAATATCTACTTGTTCCTAGTATCAGAGCGAACAGAAAATGCAAGTCATCCAACATAAATGTGCTGCACTCAAGAAATGAACAACAGCAGAACAAAGGAAACACTTAAGAAAACATATGTTTCTTCGCAATTTGCAAGGACTGACATGAAATCCAGTTCAAGCATTAATATTTGTGACAGATAGTCCAGCAAGGCTGCAAGGATCGTACCATTTGTTGTCAATTTGTGGTTTTCCTAAGTTGAATTTGACAATAACGTTGCCAAGTGAAAGATCTTTGGCAAACATTTGTAGGCACAAACCTGGTGTATTATTTAGCAGAAAGGATTGTTACTATATGTCGAACTTGAAACAATTAATAAAAGAAGTAGTGCTAACAGTTGTAGATGTAATGAAACGGTAACATACTTGAGTTGAGAGAACAGATAAAATGCAGGTATTCTCATGCAGTATAACTAAAACGAAACATACCAGTAACACAGCCGATAATGGTGGGATTGAAACCAATACCATCAAGTTTTAATTGTTCAAATAGATCCAGACCTTGTTGGGCTTCACAGTTACTGCATATCAGCTATAAGTATCTGAAGAATAACATAAGATTATATGAAATTGGCAGTGCATGAATATTATTACCTTTCACAAGCTACAAATAAGACGGAGTATGTTATCTCATTTGGACGGAGTCCAAATCTATTCATTTCGTTAAGAACATCAACAGCCTTCAATACTTGATCACCATCACCTGTAGTTTCATGCATTGTCAACAAATAGCATGAAACTCTTGTACTTTGCATGTTCAAGAAAGGTATTTCTTAAAATGAAGAGGATAAGCAGCTAAGATATTAGGCGTATTTCAGAAGATGTCAAATGGGTAATTAAGTTTCACTTGGAACAGTACTCTTGCAAAGCATCAGTTATGTCAGTGTTTTCACCTAGTGATACAATGAAGCCAACATCATGTCTTGAGTTAGTTAAACTGTAAACAAATTTAACTAGGGTTTACACATTAAAACATCCACCTAACTACCATCAGATTTAGGGATCTACGAGGCACACTATTATATGTAAAGTGACGTCCCTGGCAAATCTCATTCAGAAAATACCTAGGTTGAAAATAAATTTAATATGTTATTTTTCCTTCTAGAAGTGAACATACACAGCGAAGTGATCAAAGCATTCATCATTGAAACCGTTGGAATCAACTTAATCGACTTAATCTCCTCATATAGCTGGAGTGCCTTTTTCCAATCCTTGGCCTGAAACAGTGGCAACCAAATAGTGATGAGCAAAAGAAACTTTTCGCAATAAACAATGCATGAAAAAATAGAACTATCTATGCACAATTAAGGACTATCGTGCAGCATATGAACCAAGATATGCTTTATGTATAATTTAAAAAATACTTACATTGCAGCAAGCACCCATCAACGAACTGTATGCCATGGTTCCAACTTGTAAGTCCTTTGCTCTTGAATCTTTCATTACCTCAAAGGCGGCATCTGCCCTTCTGGCATGGCCAGCTACATCAATCAGAGCACTCAAAAACATCTGCAGTTGAATGAGTTAGACAAATTAAACAAGCTATAAGAGAGGAGCATATTAGGTACACTTAAGCTTCCCACTAACAAAAAGAAAACCTCATCAGGTTTTACTCCAATATTATTCATGTCTTCATAGATCTTCAGTGCGAATCCTAAATCTCCAGTCAAGCTACAGCTTCTCAACGCAATTGTGTAAACCTCTGGGGTGCCCTTTATACCATATCCATGAAGCATTTTGTACACCTCGCGAGCTTGATCAGCCTACACAAAATCAATTAATGCTACTTGATTTAAGATATACGAACTATATTTTCTGTTTTGCATGTCCATTAAGAATTTTAATCTGTAAAAATACCTGGCCAGCCTGAATACATGTCTTCATAAGTGCTCCAACTGTGACATGATCAGGGTGAATTGGTCCAGATCCTTTTGATTCTGAAGATTCTGCTGTCATTTCTGATAAAACATCAAAAGCCCGAGCCACAGCTCCAGATTCACCACATGCACTGATCAAAGCATTGAAGATAACTCGATCCGGCTTCAACTTCTACTGCGAGTATGAACCAGTAAGTCACGTATGAACAAGCTTACAGAAAATTATAAGCTGTACACTTCTTTGGCAACATTTGTAGCAGATATGAGATATCTAAAATGAATAATGCATCAGATGAAAATGAAACAATGTAACCTTTGAACTCATGATCCCATATGCACCAAATGCTTTGGCCACTTGTCCAGCTTTAGCACAGCCATCAATCAGTGCACTGTATGTGTTAACATTAGGCTCTATACCTGCACTGACCATCTCATGGAAGACCTAGATAGAAGTCCAAAATTAAAAGATATAATAACATGATGTGTTGTAAAGCACATCATCATGTTTTCAACAAAACCCACTTATACGTGACTTTGTGATTTAGTTACCTCAAACATGGCATCAACTTTTCTGCACTTTGCACAAGTTGATATCAATGTGGTGTAAAGCTTACAATCAGGTGTTAGCCCAGCATCCTTTAGGAGCACCATAACTTGGAGTGCTCCTGAGAAGGAAAAACATTAGTTCGTTATTCATAGTCTCTGCCCCAATTTTCATATATTTGACACTTGAAAGTTTGAGGTCAAGTAGTTACCATCAAAATCCTGTGAACGAGCACATACGGACAGAAGCATATTGTAGGTACTCATTTTCGGCCTGTCAATCAATCTGCAAAACCGAAGAGCTTCCGAGACAGCCCTTTGCTTCTTGCACATACTAAAAAAGCTGGCATGGTGAATCTAAAGAAATAAAAGAAATCACGACCTTGAAAATAATTTAAAGAGAAAAAGTATCCCATACGCCATACCCCCACGCACACAAAAAAAGGCACACACACCTAGTCTTAAACATAAACTGGAGGAAAGAACCCATTGATCCCAAATTCCACAAAATTTGGCTGTTACAAAGTCCTAGTAGGCTGTAGTTTGCTGACACCACATTAAGATTCAGTGTTCAGCACATGATGTTAACTAAGATAATATGGCGGATCGGCGGCAAGTGGCGTCAGATGTCAATTCCCGTCGTCTTTATCTTATCAACCTCTTTGTTCCCAACTGCAAATAAAGTAATAAACTGCCATTGCCAAGAGCTTCAAGATGTTGGATCCTAGGAATATACAGTAAATTAGCAAGCGAACAATCATCTGTAGTTCTTGTTTTCTTTTTAACCTAAAGCAGCCACTCTCCTCGTGACCCTGGAACAGAAACTTTCCTAAAGGGACTAGTCAATGCTGCTGAAATGAAATAAAATCTCAAGATCTGAGCATCTCTCCAAGCCCTCACATTTTGGCATCCTGATGAGAGGCGCTGCAGTTGGGCTTAGGCAGGACAGCAACAAGAAAGGTGGCTAGATGGCCACAAGCCTGTTAGAGTCAATCTTGTTTTTGGAATATTAGTCAATTAGACTAGAGACTCCTAGTTGGTTTGGAGTAGCAGCCCTAGGTGGTTAGTAGAGCAGGAATAAAGACCAAGTCAGACTGTACATCAAGTCCTAGTAGGACTACACATGTACTCCTATTTAAGCAAAGGAATACAGGAGTTGTTGAACAATGAGAACATGGACTGGATTTCCAACATTTCATATTAGAGCTTCAGGTCTAGGATCCAATCCCACTGCCCCCGGGAGGATGTGCTCTCAGGGGCCGCCAATCCAGCGGAGATCCAGGCACGGCTCCCATAATGGAGGCTTCGTTAGGTGTGGCAGAGGTGGATCTGGCCAAGGATCTAACCTCTGTTCATGGCAACAGGGGTGGCCGTTAGCATTTTATATCGAGGTATGCTCGGGTACAAAGATGTGTTCCATATCGAGATTTTGTGCATGGGATGTAAAGATAAGTTCCATCCTAAGTATAAAAATGTGTCCATCTCGAGATTGAGAGTAAGGTACAAAAGTTGTGTCGCTATCCTGGGAATGTAAAGATGAGTGTCATCCCAAAATTGAGTGCAACATGGGAAAGTTGTGTCAACATCCTAGGGATGTAAAAAAGAATGTCATCTCTAAATTGGGTGTGGGGTGGAGCAGCGTTTAAGGGCGTCGCCCAGTCACCCCCTAGGTGTCCAGGCGCTTCGGCTTGGACGCCGGTCGACTCGCCTGGTCCAGGCCGTTGCCGCCCGCCCCCTCATAGCGTGGCCACCGCCGATGGAGAGGAGGAGGGGACTGAGGAGAGGAAATTAGGGTTAGGGTGGAAGAGAAATATGAATTTTCATATATCCGATATGAAAGGAGGACTGTCCGATCTCATCTGACGGTCCACATTGTTAGACTGTGTGTGTCAAGGGGTATTGTGGTCCTTTGAGTTGGGCTTCATAGCCTATATATGTAACCCCTTCCCTTTGCATTATTAACAATTAGTTCATTTCCTTCTCACATGGTACCAGATTGGGATTAGGGTTTCTAGGCCTTCTCTCTCCCAACAGCTGCCGCTCCCCTCCACCACCAGCCGTTGCCTGCTCCTGCTCCGGTGTAGCAGCGCAGCCACCACCTTGCCTGCGCGCTGCCGCCGGCCGGCGAGCCGGCGGCGGCCCGCCCCGCGCCTCGGCGGCTTCCCCAGCCCACGCTTCCCGAGGGATTCACCGACTCCTCCCCATCGGCCGCCAGCACCAAGGCCGCGAAGGCGCTGCTCCCGTTGCTCCACATCTGCCCGCCGTCGTAGCGCACGCGCGACGCCGTCGTGCGCCGCCTCGTGCAAACGCTGGCGGCGCCCAGCGTCCTCTCCCAGCGCTATGGCGTCGTCCCGGAGCCCGAGGTTGTCGCCGCCGGCCCACTACCTAGGCAAGCGAGCGTGCCGAGACGTAGCTACCTGGATGGACGGAGCGGGGCAGAAGGGGCGGCCGCTGCTGGTGGTGGCGTCCTCCTCCCCATCGACGCGTTGCTGCGACGGAGCGTGTCGTGCCCCGTCTGTCGGTCCTCGCCCATCCCCACGCCCGTCTCCTCCCGCCTCTACGCCTGCCTCTCCTGCGCCGCCGTCTTCTGCCCCTCTCACGCCGCTCCCGTGGGTGAAGTTGTCGCCGCCAACCCTGGCCTGGCCAGCGTCGCTCAGGGCACGGCCGCCACCGGCTCTGGCCAAGCTGGCGTTGCCTCGGGCGCTGCCTTAGGTCCCGCTGCAGGGGCCTCTAGCCCGATCCAAGCGCTGGTCGGGCATATGGTGGCCCGATCTGGGGTCGCCGCCCCTCTCCATGGCCCTGTGGCGGCCCGACCTGGGAGCGCCGCCCCTCTCCTTGCTCTGTCGTCGGTGCCCCTAGTCAGCGCGCCTCCTGCCGGCGCGCCCCTGGTTGCGCTCCTGGACGGCGCACCTCTGGTCGTGCCCTGGCCGGCGCTCCCCTTGCATCCGCCGTCGCCGCCGCGCCTCTGATGGACGCCGCCGCCACCGTGCCTCCCATGGTCGCCGCCTCCGCGCCTCCCACGGTCACCGCCTCCGCGCCTCCCATGACCGCCACGCCTCCGCTCCTCCACATGGCTGCAGCAGCGCCCCCGCTCCACCCCATGGCCGCCGTGGCGTCTTCACCCCTCCTGCCCTTCCCTCCTACCCCGCGCCGTCAGCCTTCGCCGTGTGAGTCCCTCCTACCCTGCGCTGCTGGCCTTCCGCGCGCGTCCTTGCCCTCCTACCCCGCGTCGTCAGCCTCTGTCGCGCGCGTCCCTCTTATCCCGCGTTGCCGGCCTTCTGCGAGCTTTCCTTCCCTCCTATCCCGCGATGCCGGCCTTCCGCGCGCGTCCCTTCCCTCCTACCCCGCGTCGTCGGCCTTCGCCGCGCGCGTCCCTCCTACCCCACGTTGTCGGCCTTCCGCGTGCGTCCTTGCCCTCCTACCCCGCGCCGTCGGCCTCCGCAAGCGCGCGTCCCTCTATTCCCGTGCTGCCAGCCTTCCGCACGTGTCCCTGCCCTCCTACCCCAAGCTGTCGGCCTTCGCCGCGCGCGTTCCTCCTACTCCGCGCTGCCGGCCTTCCATGCGCGTCCCTCCTCCTACTCCGCTTCGCCAGCCTTTCGCATGCGTCGCCGCCCTCCACCACACGCACTTGGGCCATCTCTATCGGTCGTGCCCCTCATGGCGAGATGTTTGCGACCCACTCCGTCCTCGCCACCGGTCGAGAGCGTGAGTGGGCTCTTCTACGGTGTTCTTTGTGGGAAGCTGTTAGTGTGTGTGTTTACTTATGTATGTAGGGTCTTTTGGTTCAGTCTCAACATCTGCCACGGCTAGATGCTGTGACTGCGAGGGGGTCTTATTAGAGTGTCTTTGTGTTTACTCATGTAGTAAGTGTGTTGTTGTCCAGTCTCAACATCTATCGTAGCCAGAGTTTTGACTGCGGGGGATGTTAGACTGTCTGTGTGTCAAGGGGTATTGTGGTCCTTTGAGTTGGGCTTCATAGCCTATACATGTAACCCCCTTCCCTTTGCATTATTAACAATGAGTTCATTTCCTTCTCACACACATCAACCGGACCAATAACCCAGACCCAGCCCGGCCTACCTTTGATGCCACCCCACCTCCCCTCCTCAACCCCAACGCTGCCCCGCCTCCCCTCCGCCGCCTCGACCCGACATCACCTCCCCTCCTCGACCCACCGCTGCTGCTCCTGCTCGCCCGCTGCCGCCACTGTCAGGCGCCTGGTTGGTCACTTAGGCCTCCGGGTGCCAATTTCAAACCTTAGGGTGGAGGAGGTGTGTTCGTCATCATAAAGTTAATGCAAAGTGTGGGATGATGGAATGTTCATCGTCCTTATTAACGTGTGCAATTGCCGACAAATATGCGGCTATGAAGATAAGTGTATGGTGTGTCAAGATTGAAGATCGTGAAGAAAACGAGATTAAAGGGGTGATTATTAGAGTTAATATTGTTCTTAGAATATTAGTCAGTTTAGAATAGGGAGTCATAGTCGGTCTGGAGTAAGAATCCTAGGTGGTTAAGAGTTGAGTCCTAGTAGAGCAGGAATAACTTGTCGAACTGTGGATCAAGCTCTAGTAGAACTACAGATGTACCCCTATATAAGCAAAGGAATAGAGGGACTACTGGACAATAAGAACCAGTACCGAATTTCCAACAAATCCTAAACTTGAGAGCAGCTATATGCCCCTGGTCAGGTAGGAAAGGCAGCAAAGGAAGCGACAAGATATAAAAAAAAAACAATGTTTCCCAATGTGATTATTATTTTTATATGCCCAGATCTCCCAGCAGACTTTGTAAGTACATGTCAAAAACCCATGCTATGTCCATAATAGGGTTATTCATGTCTAGGAGCTTCTTTGTTCCGGTTTCAACAGTTGAAGCATGAATATTAGAAAAAAATTATAATACAGTGTTAAAATAGTTAACATTATACGTCAGGGACTGATATATTTTCCTCCTCTGAAGTTTATAAAAATCATTTGGTCATTGGAGAAAAAACTAATTACCTTTTTCATATCAAGCAATCCCTTCTGCTCCATGCTTTCTAACAAATCTACAGAGTCTTTCAATCTGATAATACCAATTGGATGTTTCAGACAAAAGAATTACAGATATAAATGGTGCATATTCTGAATTAACAATTCATATTGAAACATAAAAAGATTTCCAGGAAAAATGATGTAGTGACTATTTGTCAAATATTATACCTTCCATCCATTAAGAAATTATTGTATATCCTCAAGTAATCTAATGTATCCTTCGTTCCCTTCACTCCACCTCTCTTTCCCGGGGCGATTTTATCTGGATTCTCCTTCTTTAGTATCTTTGAAATATCCATGGCAACGACCATTGCATTTTTATGGCCCTTGACTGCTTTCTTCTGTTCACTATGAGGACCCTCTTTTAAGCATGCCATTGGAGAGAAATGCCCTGAATAGAGTATGCTTCAGATTTGGGGACAGGGGGAGGGGACGGTCACTAAAAAGTGATGTGGAAAAACTAAACACATAATTTTAGCAGACTAAGTACCAAGAAGAATACATGAAGTTTAAAGTTAAACCTGCAGGCAAATAAGAGACACCTGCATATGAGTTTCTAAATTCAATTGCTTCTCTTGGTTCAAACAAACTGCTGTTTCTAGCATGGGGGACAAAACTGCTATGATTTTCTGCTACTCTTTTGAAGGATGAAAGACATGCCAAATCAAGATGGTCCTCTTGATTTCTCTGATGGCGTTCAAACAAATTAGCACCCTCACTATCCATTTGCTTATCAATGTGGCCTTGGTAATTTTTAATCACTTCCTTTGGCCCAGGAAGAGATAAAAATTGATGAGGAAGTCCAGCCACCCTGCCCAATCTGGTGGACAAGTACTTGCCTCTATCTTGCCCTTCTAACACAGACTGTGGTATTGCAGGAATACCTGTAATCTTTTCAGTATAACTTGTTTTTGCAGTGGGAGTGAAGCAACTAACTTCTGGTATAGAAATATATACTGATGTATCTAGTGTCCAAGGAGTAACTCCAGAATAATCCTGTGTTTCCTTATGTACAGAATTCACACATGAAAGACTACAAGCCTTGGAATCTATTTCATCAACAGTCATTCTTCCAGAAATACACAGCTCTGAAAACCCATTGTCATGTGTAATCTGTGATCCAGAATTGCTGTTATACACTTCTTCTGTTGTACCCTGGGCCCTATTTACGATTGTTTTGTCATCTTCAAGTAAAACCTGCCAAATATGAAGATAGCTAATGTAAGAAAATGGATGTTATACTTGTTAAACTATGACTCATCAATCCCTTATACAGATAAACCTTGGTAACCTATGAATCATGTGCCACTTGCATGTCCAAAACAACAAAGACGATTATTATCCTTCCAAATAATGAACAGTGTCACATTTTATGCTGGATACTAAAGTGATTGCGATAATAGCTTTTCTACTAGTGTTCGCTGATTTTAGAGCCTTGATCAGTACAATCCTGAAATGGTTACTTATTAGCTGTAGTATCCAAAGATTTCCAGTAAAACACTATTAAGTCTCAAGAATCAAAACATGCAGGGTACCAGCTGTGAATAATACACTCTACCTTACTGGCATAGAACTCTTTTCTGAGCAATTTTGCTTTCAATGTAACCATTTCTTATAGAAATGGCAACAACACAACAAAAAATATATTTAAGAGTGAAAGCATAAAGGGTACCACCTCTATTTGTTTTCATAAGACATTCATGTGTTTCAATATTCAGAATTCATGATATTTGGTCACATGATCAGCCTAACATTTTGTACAATTTTGTAGAAATTTAGCGCTATTGGATTCACATTTGAACGTGTCTTCTATCTCTTCATTTTATTGTCACGAGGAGCCCAATACAAGGTAAATTAACAGTTTTTGAACAACTTACGGCGGTCAGAGACCACCCATTACGTTTTCATTTCAAATACAAAGATCAGTTAAAGAAATATAATATTGCATAGCAAAAGAAAAATATGAATTCAAGTACTACAGGAGGAACATATAGTCCAATCCGCTAGCAGGTCACCTCCGGCGAGTGGCCGCGCCACCGCAGCCACAACACCTGCACGGCTGCCAGGAGTGCAGCGGCGAAGACCAGCGAGATGCCGCCCACCAGAACGCCCACCTCGCCACCGCCCGACATGTAACAGCAGCAGGTCGAGGCGCGTCGCGTGCGAGCGCCTAGCTCCTGCCTCCGGCGGAGCGGGCGGGGGAGCAGTAGGCTGCGTCCGTGGCGGCTGACGGGGGAACGGGGAAGGAGATGGAGGAAGCGTGAGCGCGAGGCGAGGAAGGGGGGGAGGACGTAGGGTGCCGCAGTGGCGGGGGCGGAGGCCTCCATGAGGGGAGGCTGGAGTCCCGGGATGACTGAGGAGGTTTGGTAGCATCAGGATGGGAAGTTTTATCCGCGCGCCGCACTGAAAATTGCTATTATAAGCCTTTTAATATTGATAGACCAAAAAATAAGATTACAGTCTAATTTAATTTATTTTCTTTTTCTATTTCCAGGCGACTGGATAAAGAAAAGGACCCGATACTATTAGGTGTAGGATAATTCGGTCCTTTTAGGTGGCCTGGAAATAAAAAATAAATGAAATCAATTAAATTAGACCATAATTTTTATTTTAATGGTGTGTCAATATTAATATTCTTCTTTTTATCGAAGCTGCATGTTAAGAGTTCTATAAAAGCAATTTTCTCCCCATCGTGTGAAGCTATGGTGCGAAGTCAGCCTAGTGTTCGGTTAACAGAAGCCAATAGTTAAGTTTCACCGGCAGGCTCGAATCTTCATTATCCTACCTACGGGCTCTCTTTTGTGTCATACAGTTTTCAGGGCAGTCCCTCTCGACTCCCATTCACTGCATCATCCAACGGTACATAACAAGCTAGCAACACACCTAATTAGTCAGCTAAGCCACACCCATATTTGGTCTTGTGGTGGCACTGTTTTCCTAGCATATGCTCGCATGAACCGGTCCTTAGATCTACGACAAGCAAACCACCATCTCATTCAGCAACATCCACGAACCAAGCTCGCCATGATCTCCCCGATTCCATGCTCATTAACATCATCAAGTTCTCATTATCTTAATTCTCATGAGTGCAGTAGCTAACGAGTTAAATTTCATATTTCCGTATCCTGTAAATTAAGCGAAGCAAAAAAGAAAACGACCATACCCGACTCATCAACTTTCTCGACGACAAGGATGGTTAACAAAACTAGTAAACTCCTACAAAAGGGTGTCCCATCAAGTTGACACAAGCATACGAGTTTTCGTAAGCAAAAAGTTTTGAAAACATGGGATCAATATGGTCAAGGGACACTTGCCTTGCTCCCGTGGTTCGTGTTGCTCAAGTGTCTCGAAGTCTTGGTGATGTAGCTCCTCGTAGATGGCCTCTTGAGCTTGTCCTTCTACTCAAGACCACGCACATACAAAATTTCCGGCAATCAATTATCATGCATAAACTTTACTCAAGATGCAATGAGGTGAATGAATGCAATTCCTATGGTGCAGTTTTAAAAAATCAGTTTGTACGTGTTCTTTCATGTTTTAGTAGGCTTTCATGGAGTTTTATGATGATCAAGGTTGATGGGATCATGTGTGGACGTGGTAATGATCTTAACCCACTTTGTAGATCAATCCCACCGTAAAAAATCAACCAAAACATGGTATGTCCACACGAAGAAATGTTCTGCTCGCAGGGGGTGAAGAAAACGGTGTGTTGAAACAACAGCGACGTTGTAAGAGGGGTAACGAAGACCTACCTCACTTCTTCCTTGCGGCAGGGCCTCCCTCCTTACAATGGCAGCAGCGGGAGATTTTCTAGGGAGAACTATGGGGTTGTGGCTAGGACAGAATGTCAGAGCTTCTTCTTCGGCGACGGCGAGGCGTGACTGGGCTCGACGGCAGCCAAATTCCGGCAAGGAGGGGGGGTCGGTGACTTGGCAGCAAGGGGGGCGCGACTTGGCAGCAGGGGGGCCAAAAAAAGGGGATGGGCGGCTAGGGGGGAAGTTATATTTATAAGGGGAAAAGAGCTAGGGTGGCTAGGATTTTAGCAAATCAAATATCCAATGGCTAAGATTTAATTTTAAAAGAGATGGGAGTTAGGGGCTGGGATTTTATTTTTTATTTTCATCCAATGGCTGGGATTTAACTAGAAAATAAAAGACCAAAAGAGTCCAAAGGGGGCGGCTAGGGTTTCCTCCCAAATGGGCTGCGGCTAAGGGGGGTGGGGCCCAATTAGGGTTCCCCCCTAATTTGGTGCGGCAAAATAGGGGGGAATTCCCCCCAAATGTGGGGAAAATTCCTTTAGGGGGATTTTGGGGAATTTGGGGAAAATCAGGAAAATTGGGAAAATTTTGGAAAATTAGGGGAGAGGGGAATTTGGGGGAAAATTGGGGTGGCCCAATTTGGCTATTTTATTTATTTTTTCCTTTTTCTTTTTCTTTTTATTTCTTTTATTTTCCATGTCTATTTTCTTTTATTATTTTATTTGCTTCTATATTCGTCTCTTTATTTCTTCTTCTTTTTAAATGCTTCTGTACATAAAAAATATATGCAATGCATGGTAGTGAAATTGATGGTGTTACAAACCTACCCCCTTAAAATGAATCTCGCCCTCGAGATTCGATAAAGTGGAGAAAAGATGAGGGAATTCCGCCTTGAGATCTTCCTCACGTTCCCATATAGTTTCGGCTTCCGTATGATGGCTCCATTGTACCTTGCACCAATGGATCACTTCATTCCTCGTGACCCTTTTCTTTACGTCCAAGATTTTGATGGGGTGTTCCGCGTAGGTCAATCCTTTTGAAGCTCTAGCTCATCCATCGTTACTTGTTCTTCCGGTACTCTTAAGCACTTCTTGAGTTGGGATACGTGAAACATGTCGTGCACGTCGGAGAGGTGCGTTGACAACTCTAGTTGATAGGCTACCTCTCCTCGCTTGCCCAAAATCTTGAATGGTCCAATGTAGCGAGGTGCTAATTTTCCTTTGACGTTGAACCATCGTTATCCTCGGGTAGGCAACACCTTAAGGTACACGAAGTCTCCAACTTCGAAGGTCAATCTTCTTTGCCTATTGTCCGCATAACCCTTTTATCGTGACTGAGCGGCCTTCAAGTTTTCACATATCGTTTGGACTTGCTTTTTAGCGTCTTGCAGCACTTCGGGTCCAAATACTTGGCTTTCTCCGGTCTTATTCCAGAACAGCGGCGTTCTACACCGTCTACCATACAATGCTTTGAAAGGTGACATCTTCAAGCTGGCTTGGTAATTGTTGTTGTACGAGAATTCAGCATACAGCAAGCTCTTATCCCAACTACGCTTATGTTTCAAGGCGCAAGCTCTCAACATGTCTTCCAAAACCTGATTTGTCCTCTCGATTTGCCCGTCGGTTTGCGGGTGATATGCGGAGCTGAAATTCAACCGTGTACCCATGGCTTTATGCAGCTTCTTCCAGAACCTAGAGGTAAATTGAGAACCTTGATCTGAAACTATCCTCTTCGGAACTCCATGACGACACACGATTTGCTCCATATACAGCTCGGCTAATTGCGCGACAGTGTACTTGGTTCTAATGGGAATGAAGTGGATTGTTTTCGTCAGTTGGTCCACAATAACCCAAATGGAGTCGTAGCCTGACTGAGTACGTGGCAATTCGACTATGAAATCTATACTGATGTCTTCCCACTTTCATTCGGGTATTTTCAATGGTTGTAATAGTCCAGCAGGTCTTTGATGTTCAGCCTTCACTCGTTGGCACGTGTCGCATAGTGCAACATGTTTAGCTATATCCCTTTCCATGCCATCCCACCAATAGCAAGTTTCCAGGTCCTTATACATCTTTGTACAGCCGGGGTGTATGGAATAAGGCGAGTCATGTGCCTCCTTTAGTATCATGTCGCGAATGTGCTTCACGTTAGGCACATAAATCATTTTTCCTAACCAAAGTGTGCCATTCTCATCTTCCTTGAAATCCTTATCTATCACTTGTCGGATTCCTTACTTGATTTCCTTTATCTCCTTATCCGTTGCTTGACCATCTCGTATCTCTTGCTCTATTGTTGATTTCAGTTCTATCACCTCCATCTCGTTCAAGACCCCAAAATGTAACCGTTCGAACTCCTTACGCAGCTCGGGTGGCAGCTCCCAAATTGTGAGTCGGTGACATGCTCCCTTTCGGCTCAATGCATCAGCTACTACATTGGCCTTTCCGAGGTGATAGTTGATTCCAGCATCATAATCCTTGATGAGTTCCAACCATCGATGTTGCCTCAAATTCAGGTCCGTTTGCGTGAATATATACTTGAGGCTTTTGTGATCTGTATAGATCTCACATCGGTGACCGATGATGTAATGCCTCCAAATCATCAAGGCATGTACCACAGCTGCAAGTTCCAGGTTGTGTGTAGGGTTCAACTCATGTTTCTTTTAATTGCCTCGATGCATAGGCTACCACTTGTCCTCCTTGCATAAGGACACATCCAACCCCATTCTTGATGCGTCACAATATATATCGACTTGCTCACGTCCGGCAATACCAAAACCGACGTTGTTGTTAATCTCTTCTTTAGCTCCTCAAAGCTGTCTTGACACGCTTGTGTCCACTGAAATGCTTTCCTTTCATCAGCAATTCAGTCATAGGCTTCACTATTTTGGAGAAATCCTTAATGAACCGGCGGTAGCATCCAGCCATCCTAAGGAAACTCCGAATATCCCTCATATTCTGCTGTTGGTTCCACTTCAACACATCCCTCACTTTCCCGGGATCAACCGATACTCCTCCTTCAGAGATGATGTGGACTTTCGGCGAAGCATCCCACAACTCACACCAAGCACAAATCAAGCAATCATCATAAAAAAATTCAGCACACCACTCTTATTTCAGCCTACTACGTCTAAGCGTTCCTATTACAACTTTATTCAATGGAAACCTAAACTTAATCGTGAGAACCGGTGTTGTTCTCGCTGCGTGACAGGGGTGGTCCATAATGGGCGCACGCCATGGTGAGTCAACAGTCCATGTAGGGGTAGATATCGCTGGTGCTCCATTTATTCCTGCCTTGGCACGTGTCTCCTCTTGTTTTTTTCAGCAAGTATAGCTTCTTGCGGAGGTAATCGATCTCTTCTTGTGCGCTTGCATAGTGGTTTCCTAAATCCACGAGCAATCTCTGAGACTTGTCAGCAGCTTGGTTTTTTGGAAAGAGCTCCTCCATGGGGTCCAATGATCTCCTTTGTACCAATCTTCTGATACGGGTGCAACTCAAAAGTAGTGTTCTCAAGCTGCTCACGAAAAGTGTAGCATAGTCCGGTGAGTGCATCCCATGCAACATCATCAATAGCTTCTGCCCTTGTAGCTCTCCATGTGGGTGTGAAGTGTCGAGTGACAACCCTACCGTTAGATAGAATGGTTACCTCAGCCTTCCACTCTTCATGTCCGAGACGAGAGACTTTCTTGAGGAGATACTCCGGGTATAGGCTGCAGCAATCCAGAAACTCTTTAAGCTCCTTGGGTATGTGTCCTCCCTCCATTCCGTCAGACCGGAATTCTTGAACTGAACGGTTGGCCCATTCATCACCTTCATTATCGGTCTCAGCAGGGGGTGGCTCCTCTTCGAATTCATCTCCTTCCGACATAGCTTCATGAGGCTACGCTGGGTGTAAGCCTGCGTGAAACTCCTCCTGAGGTGCGTACCAATGTTGTTGTTCTTGTGGGTCATCTTCTATATCTTATTCGATTGGTTCCACCTCTTCTGAATCCTCTTCCTCATGCATGGAGCTACTGACTTCATCTTCCTCATGGGGTTTCATCTTCACCTCCTCCCAATATGGTCCACCGGACACCTCAATGGGGTTAAGTGCACTCCCAAGTGGTGGTGGACGAGTACTTATGCGTGTTGTGCTCCTAGTCACCGGCATTTATAAATAAAACCTGAGAAACTTTAGAGAAGAGAAAATAACTCCAAAAATTCAGAAGCTATGAAGCAAGAAAACAAAAGTGTTGTTGTCCAAAAGAAGAGAAAAGAAGGGGCTGAAAATAGCACTTTGCGGTGACTGAATTGACAAGTAAAGTGCACTAGAAAGCAATTTTGGAAAATAATAGTTTAGAGGGGTGTACCTATATGTTTTATAGTGTCCATTCTGCCTAGGCCCGTGTCCTGGTCAACATGGCTCTGATACCAATTTGTGACACCCGGTTCTGAAAATGAAACAAGTGAATGCATATGTGTGTCCAGGATGCTCATCACACATACACATGTATTCCACAAACTGAAATTCAGAATATAATTACGTACGAATAGTGTTTAAGCACTTCATTACAATGACTCAATGTCTCACTCATGAATATCCAACTTATTTAGCAGCGGAAGGCTCTAAACGACAGCGGAAAAATGACTAAAACAGCATGCTCTAATCTTCAACTCCATGGGCATGTTGACGGTAGTGCACATGCCTAGTACTCCACATGTTCCTCGAAGTACTCTTCTCCTGTAGCTGATGTATATGTGGGAATGCATTTCATACTCAGTAAGTGCAGGAAAAGTATGACATGTAGATTACAACAAGGTATGGAATAAAAAGGTTCATTACAGCAAGCAAATTTTACTTCACAAACATGGTAAAAATATTAGCTATTTTTAGGTGAGTTTAATCCCATCATAACAAAGTAATTAAGCAACATTCCTTCACCATAATTCACCATTTATCAAGTCTTAACCATACATTACTCATTCTCAAGTTCATCTCATACTCATAAATATTAGTAACCATCTCATTTTCATATAACCGAAACTAAACACATTGTCATGACCCAAAACAGTCCCAAAACCAATCCCAATAACCATATCATAACCATACCCGAATAAACATCCCATGTTTTGTCTCTAATCATGGAAGTTGGTCACGTGCTTGTAACCGGAAGCACGGCTATCATGATAGTCTTACACTCTGCAGAGGTGGCACCACTTTACCCACAAGTTTGTGATTTCGTCACCCGTCGATGACTAGAAAGAACCTCCATTATACCAGTACACAACCATCGGTGTATGGCCAAGAGATCACAAAATAGCCTTTACAAAGGGGGCTACTAGGATGTATGGACCCACTGAGATTTCACCGGCAGGCTCGAATCTCCATTCTCCCACCCAAGGCCCCCTGTTATGCCATGCAGTTCCTAGGGCAGTCCCTCTAGACTCTCATTCCCCGCACCATCCAACGGTCCATAACAAGCTAGCAACACACCTAATTAGTCAGCTAAGCCGCACCCATATTTGGCCTTGTGATGGCACTGTTTTCCTGGCATGTGCTCGCATGAACCGGTCCTTATATCTACGGCAAGCAAACCA
Source organism: Neostapfia colusana (assembly GCA_030760725.1). Classification (NCBI taxonomy): domain Eukaryota; kingdom Viridiplantae; phylum Streptophyta; class Magnoliopsida; order Poales; family Poaceae; genus Neostapfia; species Neostapfia colusana. The sequence continues at coordinate 27,850,976 of JASWHV010000019.1, read as the reverse complement.
CCATCTCATTCAGCAACATCCACAAACCAAGCTCATCAAGATCTCCCCGATTCCATGCTCATTGACATCATCAAGTTCTCATTATCTTTATTCTCATGAGTGCAGTAGCTAATGAGTTTAATTTCAGATTCCCACGTCCCGTAAATTAAGCGAAGCAAAAAAGAAAACGACCGTACCCGACTCGTCAACTTTCCGGGCGACAAGGATGGTTAACAAAACTAGTAAACTCCTATAAAAGGGTGTCCCATCAAGTTTACACAAGCATACGAGTTTTCGCAAGCAAAACAATTTCGAAAACATGGGATCAATTTGGTCAAGGGGGCACTTGCCTTACTCTCATGGTTCGTGTTGCTCAAGCGTCTCGAAGTCTTGGTATTGTAGCTCCTCGTAGACAACCTCTTGACCTTGTCCTTCTACTCACGACCACACACATACAAAATTTCCAGCAATCAATTATCATGCACAAACTTTACTCAAGATGCAATGAGGTGAACGAATGCAATTCCTATGGTGCAGTTTTATAAAACCAGTCTGTACGTGTTCTTGCATGTTTTAGTAGGCTTTCATGGGGTTTAATAATGATCAAGGTTTCTAGTGTGGACATGGTGATGATCTTGACCCACCTTGTAGATCAACCCCACATCAAAAATCGATCAAAACATGGTTTGTCCACACGCAGAATTTTTCTGCTCGCAGGGGGTGAAGAAAATGGTGCGTGGAAACAGCGGTGACGTTGTAAGAGGGGTAACGAAGAACTACCTCACTTCTTCCTTGCGGCAGGGCCTCGCTCCTTGCAATGGCAGCAGCGGGAGATTTTCTAGGGAGAATTATGGGACTGCGGCTAGGGCAGATCGTTGGGGCTTTATCTCCGGCGAAGGTGAGGCGTGACGGGGCTCGACGGAGGCCAAATCCGGCAAGGGGGGGGGGGGGGTCGGTGACTTGCCAGGAAGGGGGGCGCGACTTGGCAGCAGGTGGGTGGTGGCCAAAAAAAAGAAAAAGGGGTGGGCGGCTAGGGGGGAGTTATATTTATAAGGGGGAAAAGAGCTAGGGTGGCTAGGATTTTAGCAAATCAAATATCCAATGGCTAAGATTTAATTTTAAAAGAGGTGGGAGGTAGGGCTGGGATTTTATTATTTATTTTCATCCAATGGCTAGGATTTTTAACTAGAAAATAAAATCCCAAAAGAGTCCGAAGGGAGGGGCGGCTAGGGTTTCCCCCCTAATGGGCTGCGGCCAAGGGGGGTGGGCCCAATTAGGGTTCCCCCCCTAATTTGGTGCGACCAAGATAGAAGGAAATTCCCCCTAGGGAAATTTTGGGGAATTCGGGGAAAATCAGGAAAATTGAAAAAAACTTGGAAACTTTTTGGAAAATTAGGGGAGAGGGGAATTTTGGGGAAAATTGGTCAATTTGGGGGAAAATTGGGGTGGCTCAATTTGGCTATTTTATTTATTATTTATTTTTCTTTTTATTTCTTTTATTTTTTTATTTCTATTTCCTTTTATTATTTTATTTGCTTCTATATCCTCTCTTTATTTCTTCTTCTTTTTAATTGCTTCTCTACATGAAAAATATATGCAATGCATGGTAGTGAAATTGAGGGTGTTACAGACAACCCTGAGCGAAGCCATGGTTTGGACGAGGCACAACAGAAAAACGCCCGGACCCCCTCCTTCCCAAGCCAAGCCGTGCGACCTATGGCCAAGGGACGGCGACAACCCGCAGCGAAGACCATAGTCCGAACAAGGTGCAACGGATAAAAAGGGCCCATAGCCCGGGCCACCGACACGACCTGACTAAGTATCTCTCTCGACTCTGCATCACAGGAGCCGTCGGCAAAGCCCTTTACGAACAACCACAAGGCCGACCTCAGGGTAAGGGCGGTAAGCGCCGCACTCAGAGCCGTCCTAGCCCCTTAAGTGACCTTGGCACCCCCATTAGGTTACAAAGGGGTCAACAGGTATACTACCAACAAAAAAGAAGCATACGCACAAAGAAGCACCACGCGATGGAAGGAGCGGACCAACCCTCGCACGGTGCTCAGGGGCTACCCATCCATAAGAGGTCCAAATATCGCCAAAATACCAAAAGCTTATCTCCATTTCACAAAGGGTGAGCCAGTATCCCCCACAAATTACAAAAGTGAAACAAAAACCCGAGGAGGAGCCCTAAACTACATAGAGGGACCGTCCATAGTTCGCTTCTTGTCTGCCTCATCCTTGATTGCCTCCTCTGGGACGAGCTCAGCCAAGGAAGAGTGCAGTCGGAGTAACCGCAGCCCTAGCTCCTTCAAGATCCGCCACCGGCTCATGAAAGCCACGAAAAAGATGAAGATCAAGGGCAGGGTAGTGATACAGCATGGCCCCTAAGGCCATTAGGACCCCGCAGAAAAACCGCGGCTCCCTTGACATGCCATCGCCGATCATCCACTATGCCGAGCGCCCTGGCCAACCGACTGGAGAGCCCGACTTCGGACCGGTCACCGAGCACCAAGTCACAAATCGACCGCCCGGCAATCCGAAGGCTGGCATGCTCCGACTGAAGCACCGCAAAGCGCTAGGTGACTTGCCGGAGCCGCAACTCCGATGAGGTGATGTCCACCGAGGTAGTGGCCAGCATCGGACCCAACATCCGATTGCAAGTGGCCGTCACGAGGCGCTAAGCCCTCTCCAATGCTCGCTCCTTAGTAGAGAGACAAGCACGAAGACTCTCGACGTCTTCCCCCCGAGCTTCAGCCAAATCCTCAGCGACGGTAATGCGCCCTTACGTTTCTACAACACGACATAACACGAAGATGTCAAGCCGACGTGGACGCGGAAGAAGAAGGAAAGGATGGGACAAACCTACAATTTGGTCCCTCATCCTCTCCACGACGAATAGGGCTACCTGGATCTCCCGACGGTAAGCCAACAGCTCATTCGTGGCCTAAGCCACACCCCCCTGCACGGTCTCAGTGACCGCGCGAAGGCGGTGAGCTCTTCAAAAGACGAGGGGGCCCCCTTGATCATGGCCTTAGTCTCCCGAGCCGTTTCCTTCGCAACCTGCACCTCCGCCAGCTCAGTCTCCGCATGGCGGCGATGATCCTCACTCTCGTGAAGACGTCAGGAGTCCCTAGGAGCTCTGCAAAAGAGATCTTAACGGCGAAGGGGAGACCCCTTGTCTGGACCAAAGAATCTACAATGGCAAGGAAAGAATAAGAAGGCTCACCAAACCATTCAGAGCCACCTCCCGCAGCTGCCTGAGCACGACATCCAGATGGCCCCGCTCGGTCAGGAGACCCGACTGGATGCCGACGAGTTGGGAACCTAGGGAACCCAGGTCACCTTCTCGTCCCCAATCATCCGACCCCGCGGCGCCATCGGCTTCGGCCCCAGTGAACCCTGCACCAGGGGGCCGGCAGGCGCCTCATCGTCGGCGGTCAAGAAACGACACCCGTAGCCACCACTTTACCTACAGCGACAGCGGCCCGGTACAACCGCCGAACTGGAGGTCGTGCCACGTTCCTCTCTTGTTGGTATAGTCAATGGCAAGGTGGTACTCCTTTGTGGAGTCCTCAGGTGGGGTCGCAACACTCGGGAGAGCCTCTCCCACAAGAACGGACCTCCTGCACAAAGGCGCAGATCAGAAAGTCAATTAAGAGAAAGATAATACGACAAGAGGAAAAATGAAGTACCTCTCCCACCATCGAATAATGGCGCATGATCCGCACGACGAGGAAGCGCTATCTGGGGAATGAGGAACTGGGGGAAGCGAAGCAAAAGCCGGAGCTGCTTTTGGCCTTCGAGCACCCGAGGAAGTACAATCGCGCTCAACGGAAGCTATCGGTCAGGGATCGTCACCCGGTTGCCCCTCCTGCAACCCTCGACCACCCCCACCGTGTTCCCTCAAAGGGAAAGGGTCCCCCAATAATACGAGAACCCGGCGCACGAGCCCCCAAAAGGCTGGCGTCGAGCCCCGTGGAGGTACGCTCGGCGGGGTCGACGTTCGCACCGTCCTTTCGCTCTTGATCACGAGTGGGCTCAGACGCCTTCTCCACCACCGCTTGAGCGGCAGCGGCCGTAGCCTCAGCCAGGCTACTCCCGCTCTCCGTCGACCCGATATTGTCCTCCGTTAACGACTCAGGAGTAGACTCACCGGCAGCACGCACCGCACTTCTCTGCTTCTCACGCTGGATTCGGTGAGCTTTGGCCTCTTCCCTCTTCCGCTTCTTGGCGGCCTCTAAGGCGGCCTGCGATGTCCGACTCTCCCGGTCTTCGGGGACTTTGGGCAGGATGACGATGCCCCATAGCCCGTAAGGATTAGGAGAAGCCACACTGAGAGGAGATGGGCCGGGGGAACAGGGCTCGCCGGTGCTCGACCCCAGAATCGCCTGGAAATGGCAAGGCATCTCCTCCGGGGAAAGTTCCTTGACCGACTCCCGGCATGGATTGTCCGACCCGTTGTAGAAGTTTAGAGTATGGGGGCGGACCTGGATAGGTAGCACCCTCTACCGGATGAAGATTTGAACAAGATGGGTTCTTAAGAGGCCCCTCATCCTCAGCTCCTGGATTTGTTGAAGTATTGGGTCGAGCCTCCCTGTCTCCCTCCTCTGGGTCCCCCACTTCTAGGAATCTTGCTCCCGAGGAGACCTGCTCGAGAAAGGCAGAAAAGGAGCATCTATCTCGACGTAGAACCACTGGCGCTCCCATCTAATCAGGGAAGGAGGCAGACACACATAGATGAAGTCTGATCGTCCACGGCACGGTTCAGTGACACCGCCTCCCACGGACGGGAGCGGGGCTTGATCAGACGATGGCCGCACGTGAAAGAAGAACCTCCACAATCTGAAGTGAGGAGCAATCCCCAAGTACGTTTTGCACAATACGATGAAGAGCAACACTTGAAGAATGCCGTCCAGCGTCAAATGATGGAGCTCCAGCCCATACTCATGCAGCAGGCCACAAAAGAAATGTTGCGCTGGCAAGCCCAACCGGTGCAAGTGGTACGCTCCCCGTGACGCCCGGAAAGCTGATATCGCCACGATAATTGTCGCGTCGCCTCTCCACTGATCCGAGACCAAGATCACATTTGACAGGGCTGACCATCCCGCCACTCTCTCGCAAGCTGTGCATCGGCCCTAATCATGGACCGAATAGTCTGCACCAAGCGTCTGACTAAGGTGATGATGGATGGTGGGAGTGGCCTCAATATCTTGTGTGCCAAGACTGTCGACGACATGGGGATACCATGCCCCCACCTTCGCCCAGCCCAAGCGCCTCTCTACGACGTCATTCCTGGCGGACAGGTGATGCCGCTCAGAGTAGTCGACCTCCCCGTCACCTTCGGGTGTGAGGCAAACTTCCATATGGAGACCCTCACTTTTGACGTCCCCGAGTGCGAGAGCGCCCTCCACGCTGTACTTGGAGGGCCATGCTACACGAAGTTCATGGCCATCCCGAGCTACACTTATCTCAAGGTGAAGATGCCCGGCCCCAAGGGAGTCATCACTGTGCTATCAAACATGCGACAAGTCTTTCTGTCCAGGTGAATCGTGTGGGAGCTGGCGCCAACAGCGGTCGCAGCATCAGAGCTCAGCGAGCTCCGGCAAAGTGCGACGCAAAGCGTGCCCGACCACAATGCCACATATGGAAACTTCCGGCCTGCGTAGGATACGAAGGCAGTTCTGATTGACCAAGATGACCCATCAAAGACAATTCGGGTGGGTACCACCTTAAGCCAAGAATAGGAGGCTGCACTCACCGAATTCCTGTGTTCCAACTGGGACATCTTCACCTAGCAACCCTCGGACATGCCATGCATCCTCTGATAAGTCGCGGAGCACACTCTCAACATCAAGCCAGGCTCTTAGCCCATCAAGCGAAGGTTGTGTCGCTTGAACAAACAGAAGTGACAAGCCATTGGGAGGGAGATCAACAAACTCCTAACAGCTAGCTTCATCGAAGAGGTGCAACACCCCGAGTGGTTAGCAAACCCCGTAGTCATAAAAAAGAAGAGCAGGGAATGGAGGATGTGTGTTGAATACACGAGATTGCCCTCTGCAAAGGAGAACGGCAATCCACGGCATTCATCACTCCCCACGGCTCCTACTACTATGTGAGGATGCCCTTTGTACTAAAAAACGCGGCAGCCACATACAACGGTGCAGGCAGAAGTGCTTCCAGCGCCAGATCGAGCGAAATCTCGAGGTCTACGTTGACGACATCGCCGTAAAGTTGAAGAAAGCGTCCAGCCTGATCCCCGACCTCGGAGAGACCTTTGCTAGTCTCCGCCGCAACAACATTAAGATCAATCCCGAGAAGAAGGGCGGCATCCCTCAAGGGAAGCTACTTGGATACATTATCTCGTAGGGCGGCATCGAAGCCAACCACGAGAAGATTGCGGCAATCGCCAACATAGGACCAATCAGTGATGTCAAAGGCATGCAAAGATTGATGGGCTCAGAGAACTGGGCTTTTTGAGTGTGAGAAGTGACACTCCTCCCAGCCTGCTCGGAAGCAGTCCGCGAGGTTCTTTTTTTTCTAGAGGGGGCTTGGTGCCCTACGCGATCTGGGCTCCAGAGAGCGGATGAACACCAAGATTTACGTAGTTTGGGCCGCCGGAGCGTAATACCCTAGGTCCACGGGAGTGCTTGTTCTATTGCTTGTGAGTGTGTGCTTGTGCGTTATGGGATCTGGGATGCAAAATCGAGGAACCCCGTGCAAGGTGGTCACCCCAGTCCTTTTATAGCTCAAGGCCGGGGTGGTTAAAATGAGGCCTGGGGCCCGACATGTGGCCCTAGAGCTAAGTAAACCCTATACACGATCTAGGGCTTCATCCTCTGAGTAGAGCGACCGGCGGGAGAGTTAGGTCCCGCTATGCGGCGCGCTGAGCGCCCCTGACCGTTTGTCAGGTGATGATGAAGATGCCGTCTTGTCACGGCGTCTTCTCGCCCTGCTTGGGCGGCTTCGTTCCGGTGGGCAACATTGTACTGCTGTTGTGCTTAGCTGTCCTGTCTTGTCACCGTAATGGCGAACGGGCAAGGGACTGAGGCGTGTGCAGTGTGACATGCTTCTGGGGAAGGCGCGAGCCTTGAATGTGAAGCCTAATAGCGCACTTGCTTCTGGACTTCGTCGACCCACGACCCACGATGGATCGTGGGGCACGTGGCGGCTCTGGAGCTCTTATCGACGGACTTGGTGTCAGGGGACACGTGTCAACCTCGGGCCTCACCTTAGCGGGGAGGCTCGAGCCGGAGCCCAGGGCACGTGTTTGCATCGGAGCTGTCCGCAGCAGTGAGGCGGCTTGGAGCTGAGGGGTCACATGTCAGCCTCGGACCTCTCCTCAGCGGGGAGGCTTGGGCCGGAGCCCAGGGCACGTGTCAGCTCCAAAGCTCATGCGCACATGGCAGCCCTAGGGTTGACCATGGGGCCAATGGCACGTGGCTTACGCTGGGCCCGTCTCAATGGGAACGCGGGGCCCAAGATGTCTTTTAGCCACTACGAGGGGGTACCTGGTCTGTAGGATACTAACAGTGGCCCCTAGGCCCATCTTGGGGGAGGCAATGAGCCCCCAGGTGGGCCCCCATCTTTCCCGCGTGATGGTTTTGGACCTGTGCTTTGGAAACCGAAGCGGTGGTGAGATTTTTGCATAGTGGACGAGTGGTTATACCTGGGAGACGAAAAGGCTGCATGTCTTTGGCATGTGGGCGTATTTGCCAATCGAAGCGGCTGTGGGTCGTCATGTTCATTCTTGATTGACGAGCCGTGACGACACACTCGAGGGGTTGCCTCGCGGTAGGCCCGTGACCCATTGTTTAGGAACCGCTGGACATTCCCAAGACGTGGGCCTAGGCCCTACTTGTCATGTGGGGTGAGTGCCGAGGCGACATGCTCGAGGGGTTGCCTCGGAGCGCTTGCTGCGGCAACCAACGGGTTGATTGCCACAGCTCCACCGCGTCGCACTGCTCGGGAACCACCGGACGTTCCCGAGATGTTAACCGCCTAGGCCCCGATGTCTCACGGATGGACCAAGGTCCTTCCCATTGAAGGGGGAGGTGAGTGGCGTCGTGCTCGAGGGGTTTCCTTGGGGTACTTGCTGCGACAACCAATGGGTTGGTTGCACCGCTCTCCTCGGGAACCGCCGGACGTTCCCGGGAGGTTATCCGCCCAACCCCCAGTGCCTGACGGGTGGACCCGGGTCCAACCTATCGTTGGGGGAAGCGAATAACCCACGCCGTGCAGAGGTGGAAGCCCAATCATCAGCCCTATTTACCTAGTAAATGTCGGGGATGTGTATAAAAGGAGGCCTTCCGATGTTGGATGGCACCCTCCCTCACCATGTGGCCTTTGTTCTCCTCTTGCGCACTGGAAGCCTCTGCTTCTCAGCACTCTCGCCCACCAGATTCTCTCACACCAGTAGCATCTTCGTCTACTTTTGCGAGATGTTCGTGTGTGTGCGACCTTCAGTGCGGCTCTCTGAGGCATCCCTCTCCTTGACGGTCCCTAGAAGCACAAGCCATCCTGATGGCATGCCGATGAAAGGGAGGCCGTTGGGGACAGAATCCTTGTGTCACAGAGAGTCCTTATGCTAGTGTTATGTGGGACATGTCCTCTAGGTGCCTCGCTGAAGAAGGTATACCTGCCGACACCGGAGGAAGGTTAAGTCCAGAGTGATCAAGCCTTCCTCCAGGTACCGTTGTGGACAACCAAATCCTCCATAGATGGCGTTTGGCCCACGCGACACTAGATGTCAACGTTGCCTCTTTTCAGCATGAGTTGTTGCCGTCCTTGGTCTTACAGCAGGTGATCGTCTCTCTGCGCAAAGATCGGCTTGGGGGACAACCATGTATGCCATGGAGCAGGAGTTTGCTCGACTTGTAGCTGCCGAGTTCCTTAGTCGTCTCGTATCCGCTTTTGTATGTCAGAACTCTATCATTAATGAAAGCTTTTTTGTTTCAAGCCTTTCTTTGTCTTGTATTGTCGATGTAAGACTTCGGAACCTTAGCAGCGCAAGGGTCTGGAATGACTTAGCCGGCGTGGATAGTTTTCCGTCGATGCCTCGAGCTTGTTTTCCCTAGGAGATGCATGGCAGCTCCGGACTTTTCTTCAGAGGGGAGACCGAGTTTGGAGCCCAGTGCATGTGTCAGCTTCGAAGCTTCTTCTTGGCAGGGCGAGGGCTCAAGAGCCCGGTGACACGTTTTAGCTACGGACCTCACTTTAGTAGGGAGGCTTCGGACTAGAGCCTAGGGCACGTGTGAGTCCCGGAGCTATCCTCAGTGGGGAGGAGGCTCTGAGCCAGGCGACACGTGGTGGCTACGAGTTCCACCTCAGCAGGGAGGCTTCAAACCGGAGCCCAAGGCACGCATTGGCTCCAGAACTCAAGCGCACGTGGCTGCCCCAGGGTTGACCTTAGGGCCAAGGACACGCGGCTTGCCCGTTTACAGTTGATATGCTTGAGGAAGCACAAACCATAAAGGGTGAGTGCACAGGACAAGGCAGGACTTTCTCACTTCAGGCTCTTTCTCATAGGAGGAAACATGTCATAATAGGCAGCGACCCGTCCCAGATGTCGAGAGTGGCAGGACTCCTCCGAGACTTAGTTGTTCTAAGAACTATTCCTATACACTATGACACCATTTTAGAGAGAGTAAATCCCTACCGCTGCGCTATGGATAGAACTTACGGATGTGTTCTATGTTCCATGGATTGGGTAGAGGTACCCCATCCTCTGTGGCTAGGTGCACGCACCCAAGGCGGCATACTTGCATCACTTGGAAGGGGCCCTCCCAGCTAGGTAAGAGTTTGTTTCCTCCTTCTCGAGAAAGTATTCGCCGTAGCACCAGGTCGCCCACCTCGATCTGTCTACTCCGCACGAACCACTGCTTATAACGTCGGAGCACTTGACGGTATCGCGTGCTTCGGACAACTTCTTGCCACCTTCGCTCATGGACAAGGTCGATATCTTCACGCCAGAGCTGGTCCTGCGTGGCTTCGTCGTACGCTTGGACACGGGATGAGCCCATGGTGATTTCCGAGGGGATGACGACCTCAACCCCATACACCAGGAAGAAGGGTGTTTCCTCTGTCGAGCCATTGAGGGACGTCTGGCTAGCCCTCAGTGTACACGGAAGCTCTTCAACCCAATTGGCACCATGCTTCTTCAAGCTGTTGTAGGTGCGCATTTTGAGTCCCCTGAGAATCTTGGCGTTTGCACTTTCAGCTTGACCGTTACTCTCTGGGTGAGCAACAGAAGCATAGCAAACCTGGATGCTGAGGTCTTCACTGCAGTCTTGGAATACTGCACTGGTGAACTGGGTCCCGTTGTCGGTGATGATTCTGTTTGGGACCCAGAACCGGAAGACGATTGACTTGATGAACTTGACTGCTGACTGCTTGTTGATAGTCACTACAGTGGTAGCTTCCGGCCACTTGGTGAACTTGTCTACGACGACATAGAGCTACCGGTACCCTTCAACGGATCTGGGGAATGGTCCCAGGATGTCCAGCTTCCACACAACAAAGAGCCATGAGGACGGGATCATCTGCATCGGCTGCACTTTGTGTGTGGATCTGCTTAGCATGGATCTGGCACACTTTGCATCTCTTGACCAGGTCAACAACATCCGAAAGAGCTGTCGGCCAGTAAAAGCCATTACAGAAGGCTTTACCGACCAGCGTGCGGGGACATGCATGGTTCCCACACTCGCCTCCATGGATCTCTGCGAGCAGGTCGCAGCTCTCCTCCCAGGTTATGGACCGCAATAGGACGCCATTAGCGCCACACCAGTAGAGATCCCCTTCTACCAGCGTGTATCTCTTAGCTATCTACACGATCCGTTCAGCAGATACACATTCATCAGGAAGGAAATCGTCTTTCAAGTAGCCCTGGATCTCTGGATCCATGCATCTGGACCTACTTGAGCACTTGGATCTTGAGCGCCGGGTTGCACGGAGTCCCCGGTGACGCTTATGATCTTTAGCGGGCGCCACGGTAACATGGCCGTCGGGACTACCAGCTTCGAGGTGCTGGTCCCGCCCCTTTGCCTGGTTCGCCAGGCCAGAAGGTAGGTCACAGCAACTTCCATTCGAGGCCCCCTAAGGTACCGGAGCCCAAGTGGAAGCCTTCGTTGACAGGTCGGGTGGTATTGTAATATTGGCACGGGAAACATGGCACAAGTCTAAGGACAAGAAGTCCTTCTCCAACTTCTGTACTTGGAGGAGATATGCTACAAGCTGTGGGTCATTGCAGCATCTCTCCCTTGACTTGCTTGATGATCAATTGAGAATCACCTTTGACCAACAACTGCTGGACGCTAAGGGACAACACGGTATTCAACCCGAAGATGAGAGCCTCATACTCCGCCATGTTGTTGGTCGCCTTGATGTCAAGTCGCACCATGAACTTGAACTGCTCTCCGGTTGGTGTAATGAGCAGAACCCCCGCTCCGGCACCATGCTTCTGCAAGGAGCCATCGAAGTAGAGAGTCTAGTAGCGCTTAGTGAAGACCGGAGCTCTGGGCTCTAGTTCACCGATGTCCTGGCCCCCTTGCTAGCATGGTGGTGGAGTCCACTCTACCACAAAGTCAGCTAACGCCTGGCGCAGTAAGAAGTCCAGCTTGAACTCCGCCAACTCCGCAGCCCATTTAGCTATGTTTCCAGTGGCTTTGGGGCTGTGGAGGACGGTTCTTAGTGGGTAAGTGGTAACCACCGAGATCTTGTGAGCCTAGAAGTAATGGCGCAGCTTCCTTGATCCAACGAGGACTGCATAGAGCAGTTTGTGCACCTCCAGATATCTTGTCTTGGCATCATGGAGGACCTCGTTGATGAAGTATACCGAACGCTGGATGGTTCGAACCCTCCCGGAGGGGTCCAACGTGTCTTCTTGTAGAGGTACGGGACTCGGGCGCCCTAGGAACCGGGGCCGAGGACTGCACTCTGGGAGCTCGGACCTAGGTGCACACTAGTTGTCAGGTCTAGTCGTATGAGGCCCAACCAGATCTTATTGGTGAGGTCTGGGACCCGAGGACCCCTGCTCCCCTGGTCCGAGACTGCACTCTGGGAGCTCGGACCCAAATGCATGCCTGTTGCCGGGTCCATATGGCTGGGACCCGTCTGGTTGTTCTTGGGGAGATCTGGGACTCGGGGCCCCTAGGCCTTCAGCTCCAGAACTGCATTCTGGGAGCTCGGATCCATATATGCTTTAATCATTAGGTCCACCTGTTTGAGACCTGATTACTTCCCCATCCCAAGGATTTCCTGCAGAGTCTAAGCTCTGGGGCTTTAGACCAACAGCAGCAGGAGCTTCTTCTGGGACTTGAGGGCGACAGAGTTTTGGTCGCTCCGTGACCAGAACCATGCTCACGACCTCGGTTGTGGCAGGGATGTAGAGGAGCAGTGGCTCGCCTTGTTCAGGGGCCACCATGACTAGTAGTGTTGTGAGGAACTTCTTCAGCTCCTAGGGCGCCTCATCTGCCTCCTCGGTCCATACGAATGGACCAGACTTGCGTAGAAGCTTGAAGATAGGAAGAGCCCGCTTGGCCAGTCTAGAGATAAACCGACTGAGCGCAGCCAAGCATCTGGATAAGCTTCTGCACATCCTTGATGCGGGCAGGGGTCCACATCAGTTCTATCACCTTAATCTTCTTCGGGTTAGCTTCGATCCCTAGGTGTGAGACCAAGAAACCGAGTAGCTTCCCGGCAAAGACCCTAAAGACACATTTGTCTAGGTTCAACTTCGTGCGTGTGGAACGCAGTCTTTCGAAGACTAGGGCTAGGTTGTCGAGTAGAGATGCTTGCGACTTAACCTTCACCATGATGTCATCGACATAAACTTTGACAAGGTCCCAAATGAGATTCTCGAACGTATTGTGCAGTGCACGCACAAAGGTGGGAAGAGCATTCTTAAGACCATAAGGCATGGACACATAGCAGTATAGACCATCTACTGTGATGAAGGCGGTATGTTCTTCATCTTCTCTAGACATAGGTATCTAGTGGAACCTGAGAACGCGTCTAGGAAACACAGTAGATCACAACCGGACGAGGAATCAACTATTTGGTCTATACGGAGGAGAGGTAACGGATCCATAGGACATGCCTTATTAAAGGTGGTGTATTCAATGCACATACGTAGCTTCCCGCCGGCCTTGGGGACGACAATAAGGTTGGCCAACCATCGTGGATGATGGACCTCTTGGATGAAGCCAACATCGAACAACTTCTTCATTTCTTCATGGATGAAGTATTTCCGCTCGATGGATTGCTTCCGAGACTTCTGTTGGACCGGCCGGGTGTGGGGATGGATCTTTAGTTGGTTCTCAATCACCTCCCTAGGGATCCCGGGCATTTCCGACGGTTGCCAGGCAAACACGTTGACATTGGCCCGGAGAAAGGTGACAACCGCGTCTTCCTATTTGCCTCCCAGGCCCCCGGCGATTCGGGTGGTCTGGGAGACATCAGGACCGACTTGGACAACCTTGCCTGATACGTTCTCGCCATCCGAGAGCTGCACACGGGGTGCAGATGTCATCCCTCATTGACGCATGCTTGGAGGCGGCCGGCTAGCTTCAGCGTGACCGGAAGTTGCCTCCTGCGCTGCTGCCAGTGCCTAGAGGTTTTGCAGCGTCGAGACAACCACTGTGCGGTCATTGTTGAACTTGACGACGCCACTCGGGGTTGGCATCTTCAGAACTAAGTAGCCGTAGTGGGCTACTGCCATGAACCGGTACAGAGCTAGTCTACCGATTATGGCGTTGAAGGGGATACTGACCTCTGCAACGTCGAAGACGACACTCTCCATATGGTAGTTCTCAGGCGCCCCGCATGTCACCGGGAGGGAGATGCTACCGCATAGGAAGATTGGGTCCCGTCCTACCCCCAGAATGTGACACGACCCCATTGGTACTGTCGAGCCAGGATCATGATGAGGGGTGCTGCGTTGCACAGCACCGAATAACACACGTCAAAGGTACAAAGCGGAAGCGGAAAATTTTATTACATAAACCAGTTATGAACATGTTTACATCAAAATAAGTTCAGTCTACACTCACGGGCGTAGACTAAGCATCAAGTGCACGTTCAGCCCTTGAACGTGTCTTTGCTAGCACACACGCACACTAAATCTGCGGCGTGCACGACTCCCACTCGACGGGGTTCCCCTCCGGGGGTTCCGTCTCCTCTTCGGGAGTCCCTTCCTCATAGAACCCTGCAAAAGCTTCAAACACAAGCAGTGAGCACGAAGGCTCAGCAAGTCTGACCCGTCTCACCTAAACATGGAACTTCTATATGAGGGGTGATGGGTTACATGAGGTAAAAATCATTTGCAAGGGACTCGCCTAATTAGTAGAACCTTACTTTCAAGTTTTAGCAGCAGGTTGTGGGGAACCTTACGCTAAGGTACATGAGAGAGCCGCAATCAAACAAGAAACGCATTTCCCTCATGTACTTTGCCCAAAGTTGAAATGAACTTTAGTTAGCTCTAAACTACAGCATATCATTAACAATCAGAGTCCATCTTTCAATCAGCAACATTTTAACATGTAACTAGCCTATTCTTTCTACGTCACGGTACAGTGAACAAGTGGTACTCACTGACCGTGAGGGACGGCGATTATAATCGATTTACACCTGCAGGGTTACCCGAACAACCCGTCACGTATGTCCGTACTCGATGTTGCCTACAACAACCATCACGGACGCCGTACGCGACTACCTTTCACCCGTCAGCCAAATATTGAACCGGTCCCATCGTCCCGAGCAAGAGGTCTCTGCACGCGCATCTCTGTGCCGCCAGCCGATTTACACCTCGAGCTCTCAACCTACCCTCTGAACGACGGGCAATGCCTCAATACCCAGCTACCCGAGTTACATCAGTTTCCCGGTTCCCATATAGCCGGTAGGTCTTCGGTACTGTTCTAGCTTGTTCAACAGGCCCGCACACGGCTCGGTCCTCAATCGACACAAGTGGAGCTACAGCACACAGGCCCCAAAGTCCTGCTGCCCTTACCCTCCGCTTGGTCTCATTTTCTTGCCATGTGTTCCATGTGCTATCACTACCCGAGTCGAGTGCCTCTAGCCTATGCTCGCGAGTAGTTCCAACTACTCGACTTGTACCGAATCCTACTCTATCCTAGCAATGCAGTAGCTAACGGGGTTTGCAATCCTAAACCCAACCCATGGTTCTCTTGGCTATGCAGTGGGGTTCCAAACAAGACTCTAATGCACAGAGTAAAGGAAACAAGTATGTGCTCAAAATAATAAAAATTTGTAAAAAGGTTAATGCAAACCGGAGCTTGCCTTGCTGCTCTTGGTCGTAGGCTAACTGTTCCTCCAGAGTAACGAAGTCTAGGACTTCGGGTTCCTCCTCGACCTTAGCGACTACATGATAAGAGCAATATATATATCAATTTAAATGCATTTGTATTAACTTCGAAGTTGTGAAGTCTATAACCCTTTCTAGACAGACCTAATGACTGTGAAACTTTTACTGTGGCTTGGTTACAACCTAAACAGAGACTTGGTCAAGTTTTAGTTGCAGTAAAGCTCATTTGAGCCCCCCACAATTAATTATGTCCTTGACCTTAATTGGAACTCTTAGGGTGTTCTAAGGATCTTCATGAAACAAACTATGACTTTCTGAAAACTAGATTTTTAGAGGGTTCTAATGGAGTTGGTCTCACTTAATTTGAAGGTTCCTAGCTAAAGTTATGAGCTAAACAATTTTCAGAGAAAATTCTGAAAATGTTTCTGAACATTTTCTATTTTCTCTGGAACAGTTTCACTAATCACACCATTAGGTGGATCAGATGAGCTCAAATGAATCTGAAATTTTTATGGTAGTTCAGAGATATTTGGATGAATATCCCAGCAAAATTTCAGGATTTTCCTCCAAAGGATTCTCCAGTAAAAATTCCTAACAGTTTAAACTTTGAGGAATTAATTCTGGAGAAATAAAGAATTTCATGAAGTGAAACTTGATTTTCTGGAAAGTACACAGAGAGCTGAATCCAGCAAAAATTTGTTCACTCAATTTGGAGCTTTCTAGCCAAAGTTATGAGGATTTGAAGTTTGAACTGAAACTGAAATTCGGGAAAAAGTTTAAACTCTGGCTTGTGGGCCCCGCACACAGTGCGTCGTCTCCCTCCTCGCGCCAACTGCGCGGTGGCGGCGATCTCCGGCGACCCTCGCTGGAACTGAGTTCTCGGCCACCCCCCGGCCCGAAACTCGCCGCCTGCCCCTTTACCGACCCTCTGGACTCGATGGTGGGGTCGCCGGCCGCCGGCGATGACCGGAAACCTGTGCGCACCGGTGACAGCACTTGCTAGGATTCCGGTGAGGTCGGTCCCGCTTTCCCGTGCACCAAATCGACCGGGAATCGGTCGGAGAGCATCAGTAGAGCGTGGGAAACACGAACCCGGGCTGGGTGGAAGCTAGGAATACCGGCAACTATGCTCTCGACGGTGAGCCGAGGTGTTCAGCCATGGCGGCGGGGA
The DNA here is from genome assembly GCA_030760725.1 of Neostapfia colusana. Classification (NCBI taxonomy): domain Eukaryota; kingdom Viridiplantae; phylum Streptophyta; class Magnoliopsida; order Poales; family Poaceae; genus Neostapfia; species Neostapfia colusana. The sequence continues at coordinate 27,834,510 of JASWHV010000019.1, read as the reverse complement.
AAACAGCCATAACATGGCCGATTCTCGATGGTTTTCTCTAATTCCAGTTCGGGCGTGGGCGCTATCGTGCGTAGAAGCTACTAGGTAATGAGCTCGTCCAACCCTCGTGTATCGAGCACGAATTTCACCTGAAGGTGAGCTCGGTCCTTATGAACTGATCACGAGTAAACTTGGAAATTCTCGGCCGAGGTTTGATCAATCGCCAAACGGATTTCGGCTACTCCATCTACATACAATCACGCACCTTTCTTGTGTAGAGAAGAGGACGTGACAGCGGCTGTGTTGTGCTGTCCACGAGAGCCCGATCGGCGGCGATGCTCGGCTCGCCGGAGAAACGGCTCGGTACAGCTCGAGGACACTTGCTCACTGGCCAACACGGTGCCTAGGAGGTTGCTTACGATCTCCCGGTGCCGTTTTGCTGTGGAGGAGGCTGTGCTCGCGAGTGATCGGGCTTGATCAAACGTGAGCTCGGGCAGCGGCGATGGCAGTGGAAGAACAGGTCGCGCACGTCGGCAGCTCGGGGAATGGGTGATCGAAGCACGTTGGGGAGGGTATAAGTAGCCCGGCGACCGGTCTCCGGCTTGGGGCGTGCAGCAGGAGCTGGCGCCGGCTGCCCCCCCCCCCCCCCCCCCCCCCGGTGGCGCGCGCACACTGCACCCGGGAACCGATGGAGCTGCGTTTCAGTCGGTTTGTGTTGAAGTAGAGGCTGACATGTGGGTCCCACTCCCCATTTTAACCTCTGAAATTTATTCCTAATCACTGTTGTAAACAGTGAACCCTATACTACCCTTGGCAATTCAAATTATTCACCCATGAGCCATTTGAATTGATCAAAGTTCAAATGAGGTTTGGTTTGAATGAATTTCAGCACAAGTTCAGTTTGAAATTCAAATAATGTTTGAATTTCTCCCACTTAGCTCATGTCAAGATCAACTCCAAATGGAGTGAAAATTGGTGTGTGAGCTCACAAAAATGTGCTGAGTAAGAATATGCCTTCCACTTTTAAATTCATGGGATAAAAACAGTTTGAATTTGAATATGGTTTCAAACTACCCTCTTCCTAACTATACCCAAAATGACCTCAAAAAGGTTTTGAATTTGGGTGAAACTTGGCATGGACATCCTTAGTAAAGTGTAGGAGTTTTCATATGTCCAGCCCATCTATATCACATGTGGGAAATACCACTTTTGCAATGTGTGAGTTTGTTCTCAAATGAGCATGTTGATAATTGTTACTTGCTCTTCATTTGTGTTCATCATCCTTCCTCAAATGAGGTGTGTGGTGTGGTGATGAACACTGCCAATGTGTGTCAAAAACTGAGGCCCTTACATTCCTCCCCCCTTAAAAGAATCTCGTCCCGAGATTATAAGGTGAAAATGAGAGAGAGGACGGTGGAAAATTACCGGATGTGCGACGTGAAAAATTTGGGGTAGTTAGTGCGAAGGAATTCTTCGCTCTCCCATGTCGCTTCGTCCATGGAGTGATTACTCCATAGAACCTTGTAGAACCACAACATACGGTTGCGTGTGGTTCGGGCCTTTTCATCAATAATCTGCACCGGTTCCTCCCGATAGGTGAGATCCGGTTGCAGTTCTTCAATGTCTTCCAGCTGAACGGTAGTTGATAGCTTGAGACACTTCCTCAGCTGGGCAACGTGAAAGACGTCGTGCACACCGGAAAGTGCTTCTGGTAATTCCAGCCGGTATGCCACTGATCCACATCTTTCGGTAATCTGGAATGGACCGATGTATCGGGGTGCCAACTTTCCTCTCACCCCAAATCTGTTTACGCCCTTCATTGGAGATACCCGTAGGTATACGTGATCTCCAACTTCGAATTGTAATGGGCGCCTTCTCCGGTCCGCATATTGTTTCTGACGGGATTGAGCGGCTTTTAGGTTCGCTTGAATCAGTCGAACCTTTTCTTCCGCGTTGTTGACAAGGTCAATCCCGAAGGTAACCCTTTCGCCAGACTCACACCAGTTCAATGGTGTGCGGCATATCCTACCGTATAGCGCCTCGTAAGGTGCCATCTTGATGCTGGCTTGGTACCCATTATTGTACGAGAACTCAGCTAACGGCAAGTGATCATCCCAATTCTTGCCGTGGTTGATAGCGCAAGCTCGTAGCATGTCTTCTAAGATTTGATTTACCCGCTCCGTTTGCCCATCCGTCTGCGGGTGGTAGGCTGAGCTACGGATCAGCTTCGTCCCCAAGGCAGCGTGTAGCTGCTCCCAAAAACGGGACACAAATAAAGCGCCCCGGTCCGATATGATGGTACGGGGTACGCCGTACAAGCATAGGATCCGTGAGATGTACAGTTCAGCATACTTCTTGGCGTTGTAGTTGGTGTTGACCGGGATGAAATGAGCAACTTTGGTGAGCCGATCGACTATCACCCACACAGAATCATGCTTTTGGAGAGTTGTGGGTAAACCGACGATGAAGTCCATGCTCACGTCCTCCCACTTCCAGGCAGGAATGCCCAGTGGTTGTAGCAGTCCCGGTTTCCGCATGTGGTCTGCCTTCACCCTTCGACATGTATCACACTCGGACACGTATTTTGCAGTCTCTCGCTTCATCCGTGTCCACCAAAACTTGCTTCTGAGTTCTTGATACATTTTGTTGCTGCCGGGGTGAATAAAAAACTTTGATAAGTGAGCCTCATCAAAGATTTTCTTCCGTAATTCCGGGTTACGGGGTACGACGATCCGGTCCTTGAACCATAGGACGCCGTCTCCGTCTTTCCGGAAACATTTCAGCTCCCCACTATCTACACGTCTCCGCAAATGTGACATGCCCTTGTCATTCTTCTGGGCTGCCGCTATCTCTTCACGGATGGTGGGGATCAAAGCTAGGTTGTAGAGAGCTCCGTGTGGAATCACATGTACTGGTGGTTCGCTCTCTTCCAACGGTGTGATGGTCAGATTGTTGACGTGTGACTTGCGGCTCAGCGCATCTGCCACTACGTTTGCTTTGCCCGGATGATAATGGATCTCTATTTCGTAATCCTTTATCGTTTCTAACCATCTTCGTTGCCTCATGTTCAGATCCTTCTGAGTGAATATGTACTTGAGGCTTTTGTGGTCGGTATATAAATGTACGAGGTCACCGAGTAGGTAGTGCCTCCACATTTTTAGTGCAAGTACCACGGCAGCGAGCTCCAAGTCGTGAGTTGGATAATTTTGCTCATGGTTTCTAAGCTGCCGTGACCCATACGCGACCACCCTTCGGTCTTGCATCAGCACACATCCGAGCCCAATGCCGGATGCATCGTAGTACACATCGAACGGTTTTGTTGTGTCTGGCTGCGCCAAAACCGGTGCTGATGTCAGGTGCTTGACTAACGCCTTGAATGCTGCTTCACATGCTGGACTCCAAACATATTTGGTAGCCTTCTTCAGCAGCTCTGTCATTGGCTTGGCAATCTTCGAGAAGTTCGGAATGAATCTCCGATAATATCCCGCGAGTCCGAGGAAACTCCGTACCTCGTGAACAGTTCTCAGGGATTTCCAATTCAGCACTTGAGTGATCTTGCTTGGGTCTACAGCGATACCCTCCGCTGAGATGATATGCCTGAGGAAAGGCACTTGCGATATCCAAAACTTGCATTTGCTGAATTTTGCGTATAACTTGTGATCCCGCAGCCGTTGCAAGACTATACACAGATGTTTCTTGTGATCTTCCTCCGACTTGGAATATACCAGGATGTCGTCGATGAAGACCACGACAAACTTGTCCAGCTCCGGCATGAATACCGAGTTCATCAAGTACATGAAGTGAGCTGGAGCATTGGTGAGGCCGAAGGACATGACCAGGTACTCATAAAGTCCGTACCTTGTCGAGAAAGCTGTCTTTGAAATGTCCTCCGCCCTTATCTTAATCTGATGGTACCCGGATCTTAAGTCCATCTTGGAAAAGATCTTTGCTTCGACCAACTGATCAAACAACATGTCGATCCGTGGCAACGGGTACTTGTTCTTGATGGTTACGACATTTAATGGACGATAGTCCATGCAAAGCCGCAACGTCTCATCCTTCTTCTTGACAAATAACGCCGAACAGCCCCATGGCGAGGAGCTCGGCCTAATAAAACCCTTCTCCAGAAGGTCCGTGAGCTGAGTCTTCAGTTCAGCCAACTCCTTGGGCCCATCTTGTATGGCCTTCGGGATATTGGCGTGGTTCCCGGTGCAAGTTCAATCTTGAACTCTACCTCTCTATCAGGCGGCATCCCCGACAAATCGTCCGGGAATACATCAGGGAACTCTCGGACCACCAGAATATCCTCCAATCTGATGGTTGTGGCTTGATAGACACTTGGAAGTTTTATGTCTGGACTGTCCAGAAATAATGAGTGAGAACCGTGCACCTCTGAGTTTAAGTGCACGACTCGAAGGACGGTGTCTAAAACAGTGCCGTGGCGGGTTAACCACGACATCCCTAGGATGACATCGACCTTCTGTCTCTCTAAGATAATGAGAGACGTGGGGTACACTCTACCCGCTAAGCATAATGGTGCTTTGGAGACCATTACGCTTGCTGAAATCTTCCCACCCGGTGAACAAATTAAATATGGACTATCGGTGGGTAGTATTGGCAAACTGCGTTTAGCAATGAAAGTTTGGCTAATAAAATTATGCGTGGCGCCTGAATCAAACAGTACTATAGCGGGATGCTGGTGGAGTTGGAACATACCCGCAAGGATTGGCTCGCCCTCCGGCACGTCCTCAATGGCAAGTTGGTGGACAGTGCCGGGCCTAGGGTTTGCCCGCCGCGCATTAGTAGGGTTCCGGGGTTGATTCCTCCCCGGAAACTGTGGTGCCACTCCGCCGCCTTGCCTCTCCGGGCAACTGCTCGCGAAGTGTCCTGGACGACCACACTTGTAACATGTGGCCGCTACTGGTGGAGTGCTCGGTGGACGAAAGCCCGTCATGCGTTGCTGAGGCGCAAACGCACGCGGCATCGCCCGCTGCTGCTGTTGTTGTTGCGGTGGTACTGGCAGTGCCGGCCTGAATGCCGGTGAAGAGTACGGCCGACTGCGAAATGACATCGACCGCTGTGGTGGTTGCCAGCGTGGACCTGATGGTGGGCGATTCACCATCCGAAACTTCTGAGAAGGACCGCCTCCTTCTCCACTGCTCTGCGGCACGCTTCGCTTTCTCTCCGCCGCCGCTAACTCCTTGCCGGAGTCCTCCTGAACAATCGCAGCATCAATGATGTCGTTGAGGCTGCCGCGATTGAACATCACCAATTTGTCCTTCAGGAGCGGGTTAAGCCCCTGGTAAAAGTGGTCTCGCCACTTCTCGTCGGTATCAGCATGATACAACACATATAGCGCGAGATCGTTAAACGCCCTGGAGTATTCCAGCGCGTTCCGGCTCCCTTGTTGCAGGTGTAAGAACTCCTGCGTCTTCCTCTTCATCAGACCTGGCGGTATATGATAGGCCCTGAAGGCCGTCCGGAACTCCGTCCAGGTCATCACTCGGTCGGTGGGTTGTGAAGCACAGAAGTTGGCCCACCACGCACTCGTGGATCCTTGGAGCTGCTGGACCGCGAACTGAGTCTTGCGCTGCTCGCTGATTTGGAGCAGCCCGAACTTCATCTCTATGGCGCGGAGCCAGTTGTCCGCGTCAAGTGGTTCATCCGCCCTTGAAAATACAGGGGGATGAGTTGCCAGGAAGTCGGAGTAGGAGCTCTGTTGGCGCTCCTCACGATCTTGACGTCTCTCTGGGCGAGACGTATTGGCGATAAGAGTCTGCAGCAACTCCGTGTGCTGCTGATGCGAGCCCGCCATTGCCGCGACGATGTCGGTCAATGTAACCGTTGGCAGTGGCGGTGGCGGTGTTTGCTGTTGCTGTTGTTGTCCCGAGGAGTCCTCGGGAGGTGGTTGGGAGGTCTCTCCCCCTTGACTGGTACCCCCAACGTCAGGGTTGGCACGAGTACGCGTCATTCTGAAATTCACAACAGCAGCGATTAGCACATGTCTTACTTAAAATTTCCATAAGCAACAGTAGGTATTGAAGTGACGCATGATTAATTTGCACAACATTAACATATATTAATAAAGCATAAACTTTATACAAGATACATTATTCTAGGATCTCCGAGAAGTCGTGTTCATGTCGTCACTACCTATACATATGCTACTGTCTACACGACATGTCACCGATTACAAAAGTTGGGTTACGCTACCCTAGCTGCCCTACTTGGTAACCGTAACCCCCTACTCGGAGTAGAACTCGACCTCCTGTGGGTCGTCCTCCTCCGGTACCTCTACTGGTGGCTCTGGATCTACCACCTCTTCTCCCATTCCGGGTTCTCCCATTGCTGGAAGACCCAAGACCACCGGTACACCCAATACCGGAGGTACGAGGTCCTGCAAAGCATGCACCTCGTCCATAGCCTGGTTATAATCTTCTTCCCAGCCTTGCCCTTCCTCAATAGCATCGTCCCGCTCTTGAGTAAGTTCCTCGTTCTGCTGGGTCAGATTTTGTACCAGTTCTTGTAACGCCGCGATGTCGACACGGCTTTTTCTCTTCGCCTTCTTCAGCTGATGCAACTGATTATGCTGTTCATTCAGTCGCTTGATCGTCAGAAGGAGCACATTGCGGAGTGCGCTGTGAGCACTCTCGAAATGGTCTCCACGGCTCGTGCTCTCCTTGAGCTTCATGGCGAGAGGCTCCGTATGAACAGCTTGGCTGTCCATCACGGCGTTTCCCGCCCTCATCTGGAGGCTATGGTTTGCCTCCGCGGGGTTGTACCTTGGGCAACTCGGGTCCATTGCCCCCAGGTACCTCTCTTCCCACACATGCTGAGCCCGTCCCCCCACCGGAACGAGCGCGTATGGAGTGCCCTCCATAGCCTGCACGTGTAGTTGGCAGAAGCGTGACATAGTGTCACGGGCTGCCACTTGCCACATCCCTTCCGGTTGTCTTCCTCTCACCGTGACGTTTAACGGCACCCAACCGGGTGGCGTAGGTCCTGCAGGGACTTCGACATGGATCGTCCACGTCTTGTTCCCCTCTTCGCCTTCTTCCTTAGCAAAGTATTGCAGCATCTGGTTGTACCCGAAATATTGGAGCATTTGCCATAATGCTTCCGGGTAGCTGCTACGGTCAGAACAGTGGGAAACCACCCACCCGTTCTCCAACTGTTTATCTGCTGTCATCTGTAAAAATATATTTGAGAAATGTCAAATATTTATTTAAACAGTAAACCGCTGAGTTATAACATAAAACATGTCATTGAACCAATAAAATCTGGAAACATAGTTCAAATTTTAAACAAATTTGACTGCTGATCTGCTGTTCCCATGACAGCCCTGACCAGTTTCCATTTCAACCTGATTTAGGCCATGTTAACGGCAAAACTAATTCTGGAGCTCAACATCAAAGTTAAAGCTAACTACAATAGCTTTCCAGAAAGTATTTGGCGAGGACTGAAATGAGAAAGGAAGGAGTTCGGCAAGACGACTTCGGTTCACACGTGAAAGTGCTTCGAAAGGTGTCAGCAGGTGCGCGGAGCCGGAGCCGGCATGTTCGCCCGCTGGGCCGAGTGTTCGCCGCAAATAATTGATGAAGGCGACACTTGATCAGCGATATGGTAACGGAGTAATCACCAGTCAGTTTGATATCATCAACATACAACAACAGAATAGCACGTCCTCGAGGATAAACTGATACGAACATGGCCGAATCATGATCACTCCGAGCAAACCCTGCCTGGATAACCACTGTGCTGAACTTCAAAAACCGACGCTATCGGGGCTTGTTGAGACCATGGATCGCTTTGCGTAAAGGACAGACAAGAGAAGAAGTCAGAAGGGCAGGTTCTCTTTCATCCATCTTTTCTAGGTGCGCATCTCCATCTACTAAAAGTAGGGGTGGTTAATGGTTCAACAAATGATTTTTGACTTAGGTACAAATTCACCAGCTACTTTCTTCACACCATCTGCTGATTTACCTGTTAGTAAGCCGCTACGCCCTGGCCTAATATCTGTCCTGGTTCAAAGGTTATGAGATGTCAAAATTAACAGAATTTCTGGAAACAATTGGACAGCACCTCCCTGCCTTAGGTACTGATTTGATCCAATAATCCCAGTTACTTATGTTCCGAATCTGACAAAACTTTCTGTTACAAAGTTGTAACCTATCTCATCAGCTTTCCAGAATTACCTCATTTTCTATTTTTAGATTTTTATGCAGGAAGTTATGCTTAATTTACAGAGAGTCTACAGAGAGTCTTTACTCTGTCCTGTTTTCTGGACAGTTTTAACTCTACTGCATTTTTTTTCGATTGGTTAAGTGATGAAACACCTCTGGACCTCAACAGAAGAGTTGTAAAGCTCTTCCAAAGCTTTCCATAAATGTATCATATGTCCCCACCCTCGAAAGAACTCAACCTCTAACCTCTGATTAACTTCAGCCTTGATTCAGCTGAAAACAGAGTGCTCTGTCCTTAACAACCTATAAGTTGAAAACTTGTTAACTTTGATATATCCTGTTCAAGGGAAGGAGTTACATCAAGTTTTACTACTTTGGATCAAAACCTTCAAGTTTTTAAATGAAGTTGTTCATTTAATGGGGTGTGACGTCGATGCGTCACCAGATTATGTCGGTACTACATCCTCACAAAGGAAAAACCTATACCGGACTTAGCCGGCTTCGTTATTTCAGTGGCACTAAACGTCACTCGCACACGGATGCTACACGTCTACCGTTTCGTGGTCAGGCTACCTGCAGAAACTCAAACAATCATCAGACTCAGCTGCACACCGAGCCCGGAATCCATACAGTTCGTACACCCGGCCGTCATCACTCGCCCGGATGTTCTCAAGCCAACCACGCCTTGAGTTACGTGTTCACATCTCAGACCACGTGACGGGGTCTCCCAAGTTGCACCACGCACGCCAGGGACAGACGTTGCTCGAATACCCCAAACGACATGAAGAGTCGTAGATGATATCAAAGCGGGTCGGGTTACCTGCCACCCGTGGGGCTCCACCCTTCAGCTTGTGCGCACTGGTGGACAGCGCTTACGTGTACCCCCCAAGACATAAACGTCCCGAGATACACGATTTTCTGACATAACAAATAGGTTAATATGCCACTTTCTATAGGCTAATAACATCCTTATACGGGCTACTAACTCGTTCCTCACTGGATTTTTGAAAAAGAAGACCTTTGTACTGTGTTAAACCTCGAGCGAGCTCTG